>OY770144.1:1227986-2430972 GCA_963669345.1 Gortyna flavago
CGAGAACGCTAAGTAAAAACGAAGTAGGTGGGGTGGGTCGTGAGAACAAACTCGAAATAAGTCGCGTGCAAAGCTAGTTTATTTAATAAAATGCTTTTCAATATGCTTAGATACATAGTCAAAGTCAAATCCCGGATAAATCCGACAAATATTTTTGTGTCCATTTCGCCAGGGTCGTATATTTACGACCAAATACCACAGCTCGTCTAATCTGCTCTTTTATTTAGGTACGCTGTATTCTATCAGGTATTTTACTCGTTTTTTTTTCGGGCGCTGGATACATGACAAATATGAAGTCGGGCGGTTAAAAGGTTAAAGTTATTTTTGAACGTAAATAATTACAAGAAAATTAAATTAATTCTTAAAGATGTGTTTCGTATTAGAACAAATGGACAAGAAACTCCACAGAATGTTTTACAATATTTTGTAGGTACCTATACATACTTACGTGTTGTGTCTCATAGTATTGTGTAGCTTTGTAGTATGTCATTCCATTGACATATTAGTTTGAAATCATTGATGTCATTCATACATTCTTGCAGACCATTTTATTTTGTTTCTGCTACACTATTCAACTCTCGAATCAATAATATTAACCGCAGTAGCCTGGGGGGTATGTTATGACTACGGATCAATAGGTCACGGGTTCAAGTCCTACCTCGTTGAACTATTATGACCCCATTCTTACAAGACTGAATAACTTACTTTTGTGGCGCGAGCAAGGATCTAGCTGGCTTGGTGTGAATTGTGAACCTACGATGACTATAGATTGAATAATAATTCAATTCAATTTTTTTTAAACTTTGCAAGCCGAAAAGTAGAAATGTTTCTTTATCTTATCTATATTTTACATTATATGCAAATACATGATTTCTATTGACAGTTTTTCAGTTTGTAACTCTAAAAAACTGTCATTTAATCCTATTTTAAATTGGCCCAAGATCTTTTCTAAGTGTAGCACTTAGCTGCACACATTATTAGCACATCAATCGTTTAGTACCCTGTACCTATCTACCTACCAAGTGCAGTGTTCAAGTTTTCAAACACATGCATGAAATCGCTTTAAGTGCCTCAGTCGACTTAAGAATTTCGTGGTGGTAAAAGAACAATAAGTAGGTACAAACATATTTTTTTTTTTTAAGATTACTTAGTCTAAGTCACATGCCTTACCTATTAAATGAATGAATGTTTTCATTATGTCTTAGGGTCAGTTCACACCGAGACGCGACGCGCGCATATTTTAATAGAGCTACTCAAAATATAACTTTATTTACTACACGAAAAGATAGGTACACATACACATCTCATTCGCTCTCAGCGCACCACGCAGCGCTGATTACTGGCCCAGTATCGTCGCGTCTCGGTGTGAACTGACCCTTAGTAGCGACTACATACACAACGCAGTTTATGTTACCTGAACAACTATAAACCAAGCTTACAGCCACACAGATAATTACAAGATCAGTGTCGACACCTGCATAATACCTGCGTGTAAGCACTAAGCTGGTGTGGCGTTACACAATGTGGGGCTCGAGGGAAGCCCGCGCATCGCCAGCGCGTCACTGATACCGACACGTAGGAGTCACTGATACCGACACGTTGCCCGTTCATGTGTAACTTTGTTGCTATGTAAACATTACGCATATTAGGGATTTGAGGTAGACTGCAACAGGGCTAGGCTCGGCTAGGTATTTATCGTCTTTTAGTAGAAAACTTACTAAACGCTGCATTATTAAAAAAAAAAAAATGTTTATTGCAATAACATACAAATGAAAAACACGTTTGTTGGAGATCACCTTTTAAGCAAGAAGATGCTTGTGTTAGGTGAACTCCGTCCTTCCACTTATCACGATAATAAGTATGCAATTGAAACACAACAAAACAAAAAATAAATAAGTAGAAATAAAAATACAAAATAAAAAATAAAAGAACAGAAAAATAGAGATGAGCGCACTTGTGTGATGTATGCGAGTGAGTTTGTGTGCGTGTGTGTGTGTGTAATAGTGTGAGTGTGCATTGTGTTAATGAGTTCATAATCAGCCTATATTTTTCCCACTGCTGGGACACAGGCCTCCTCTCTTCGAGAGGGAGTGGGCTGTAATAGAATTTTTCTTATTTGAGTTGTGTTGTGTAAATATATAAATATAATAATATATATTATTGGTTCTAGAGATGTCTTCGGAAAGACTATATATTAACGTAACGATGATGTTAAGTATTTATAAAGAAGCTAATACAACAAATAGTTGATTAAAAATAGCAACCTTAGGTATCATGTAATTGGGGTCAAAACCAGTCGCGCGCCGTACAAATTACACATGTACAGAAAGGACACAGACCTATAACATACTTTTTTCCATAAAAATCCCACGATCTCATCGAAAAACAAACATGAATGGCCGAGTAATCCCACAAGGCTTCATTAGTGAATACCACAGTTACTTCAGCCGCGATATTTCACTTCCAGAGTTTTATGGTGGTCTTTAACCATTAAGCGTATTATCGGCCGGCCGGTATTGAGAGCTCTGCCGGTATTGAGAAATCATCGCGGATTATGATCTTAAGGCGAGCGATATTTTGTAGCCTGTTTATAGCTCCTTAAACGAGTTCGAAATTAGATGTTGGGAAAGAATGGTCTTTATTATGATTGTGTTTGTTTAAAGAAATTTAAATGAGTTGTACGTCGTGTTATTATTTTACGACGACTTTTAATGGTATGCAAGGTGAGTGCTCGGCTGATGTCTTCAGCAAGTTTTAAGTTTTAAACTACACCCTTCAACGAAATATTCCATATCATTACATTAGGTTGGCAATCCATCAGTTTCGTCATAAACACTTTCATACTTTTCAGTTGCTTATGACGTAAATGCTTTTTGGGTGGCTGCTTTCCTTTCAGTTAATATAGAAATATCTCAAACAACTTTTTATTACAGCCTACCTCACGGTGATACTTTTCCTTCTGAGTTTTGACGCTAGAGACAAAAACCTACTCTAGCCTTTTAACCCACATCAGAACATTTTCTCAGCAATTTGAATTTAAACTGCAGTATTACCACTTCTGTGGGTAGGTACTGTTCTAGTAATTTTACGGAACAATGGCGACTGTAATGGCGGGTGTCATCCATCGATTACGGAGAAAGCCATCATTTGGAGCTAACCGCTCAGTAAGCCGGTGTCCTACGTGACAGACTAAAGCTATGCTACACGAATGAGTTTTACTGGAGGCGATGATACAATTAGTCTATAAGTGTGCATAGGAAAAGGAGAAATTCGCTGCGTATTTGCTTGATCATAAGAACGAACTCTTACGATTTCCTGTACGGCTTTGAAGAGTGCCGGTGTAATTTCAGGTAGACCATGACGCACTTCAGCTTTGTCGTTGGTGGGACAATGTGCTTGTGATGTCTCTAAAAGGTTTTGTCGCATTAATTACATTACGCAACTGCCCTGCTCTGCCCTATATACAGTACAAAATCCTACTATACAGGTCCAAATTAAATTAGGTGTGAAGGGTATTGATTTGATGACATTTTTTTTCGAGGTTAACGACTGTAGTGGTGTATTTAAAACATCAGTTTAAACTCAGTTTTGTTACTTTCAGAGACCTCATGGGTATTGACATAAAATAACAGTTTTTCACTATCAGAGGTCATTGAACACAATTTGATAAAGGTAAATCACTTTTCTTCTGAAAAGTATACATGTTGTTATAACATGGGATTCAATGGAAATAGCAAATGGGACCCATCGTTAATACCAAAAAAATGGGATTCAAAAGCGGGATCCAACGAAAATAAATTTAAAAAACATACAAACTTTTTTATTGTTTTATCGGTTTATCCCATCACGTCTGCGGAGTTAATTTGATCTTGTACACTGAAGTATAGTTAAGTACTAGATATATCAATTCACATCACATTGCATAGCTCTATTGCCAGTGTTTGTTCAGTTTGGACGTTGAGAAATTGTTCAGAATGCGACAACGATTCTGTGTCAACAGATAGTTTGTAATGAGGTAAACAGAAGCGGCTCACTTAAGTATTTGTAATTATAAGAAAACTAGCTGCGCCCCTCGGTTTCACCCGCGTAATTTTCGATTTAGGGGTATGAAAAATAGATGTTGGCCGATTCTCATAGATACCGGATAAGCACAAAAAATTTCATCAAAATCGGTCAAGCCGTTTCGGAGGAGTATGGCAACGAAAACTGTGACACGAGAATTTTATATATTAGATAAACAGTTGACTTTTATGTTCCTACAGAACAGGCGGCCGTTGAAAAACTTGCTTTGCTCCGAGCAAAGAGCAAAGAGAGCAGAGACAAATGGGAGCTTTCTCACAAAGCGGGTTATGAAGGTTTTACGCGACCGTAAACTTGTACGTTATTTTCGTACATACAAGGCAGAATAAGTGCATGCTTACGGCCATTTGAAATAACCTAGATAATATAAAACCTACTTTATAACATAAAACTACGCCTGTACCTATTCCCGAAGGGGTAGGTAGCGACAATAGTACACAGCACACCTTAACGCACTTATTTTCTGCATTTTCATTCTAAAATAAAAGAAATAACCAAACAAACGATGAGGGCGCCACTGCGCGGTCGGCGTCGTCTTGACGGTGATATTTTGCAATGCATGCCGAAAAGTTTTGGGAGGGTGGAAAATGTTGAGCTATAAAAGGGAACTATTTAATTATTTCAGGGTATGAACGCTTGCGCTTATTGGAACAAGGAGACGCTACGTTTCATCTTCATCATTTCAGCCCAGAATCACACACTGCTGGGCCTCTCCTTTCGTCTGCCACACCTCCCTGTTCTGTGCGTCTCTCATGCAGGTGTTTCCCGCGACTTTGACGATATCGTCAACCCAGCGCGCTTTAGGACGGCCCTGGTTCCTTTGGCCTAACCTTGGCCACCACTCGGTCACAGCTTTACTCCATCGGTCATCTCTAGATAGATGTCCTGCCCGACTCCACATGAGGCGCATCGCTCTGTCCACTACACAGGTTTGGTAGGTTTGGTGGATCATTATCACCCTCCAAATGTGGATTAAAGTAACCTAGAAACAGTATTAAGTTCACCATAACCATACATTTTCCGAGGTTTAGATTGGCATAACTTTGCTTCGGGTTTCTAAATTTAGCTATGTTTAGTGAATGAATCAAGCAAGGTAGAAGCAACAGATTTACCTGTTTGCCAGTCAGTATTTCATTAGGAAGATGAAGTCTATCACCTGACATAATAGGTTCTTGTTCATCTACATAAATATGTTCTTGTTTTGACATTATGCTGGAAACTATTCTGTCTCTCGTAACGAGAGAGCTCGCTCCCCATCTCCCCATCCACTTAAAATAATGATTCCCTATTGGCATTAAAAGTTTGACAATACAATAAAGTCAGACCAGTCGGAACGATGCAATTCTTTTTTGACTTTAGCCGTCATAAAAATCAGCAGTCGTGGTGTTTCGCGTTCATAAACAAAAGGGCTGGCTTGCTCCCTGCCGCATGCCGTGAGCGTCGCGAATTTATTATTATCGCCGCCGGTACCGTGCAGTACCGTGTTGTACCACCCGCGTTTTTTAAATTAAGGCTGTGTTACCTAACTGAGGTATTATATAAGATGTTTAGTTTAATTAAATCTCGTTATTTCGGGTAGGATTAACGTGATGCGGAGGAATGAGGAAAATGTCGTGACGAAAGGTTTAAGTATAAATGTCGATGGCTATAAGAGTTGGGGAAGACCAAAGAAACGATGGATGGACTGTGTGAACGATGGTATGGTTAGAATGGGGGTGACTAGAGAAGTATGGAGGAATAAGACATTTTGCACCGACCGCAAATAAATTGGGATATCTACCTAACGGCAAGAGAATGACGATGATGATATTCCAGGTAGGAAATTAGGGAATACCTACATAGCTTCCTCCGTAAAAATTAAACAATCTGTTGATCTTTGCTGCTGTCTATCTGAGGATTCAAACTGTTAAAGTTACTCATAATGGTTGTAATTGGTTGAATCTATGCATCATGTTATTTCTGTTAGGTCACATACCTTACAAAACGTAGGCAAAGGCCACATAAACAAAAGGTTAAGGTAGGTTCATTGAAGTGTCTTATTATTTTCTCATAAAGCCAATGGTTTTAACCATAGTGAAAAACAACGAGATGTCATTATTTTTAAAATGAACTGCATTTTAGAGTTGTTTTTATTAAATGGTAAACTGACAAACTGAAATGCTTTGTTTTTATAGTGAAATAACGAAGTTTATTAGACGATTAAATAACGAAAGGGTGATACCGTTGTTTTTTTAATCGATTTATTCTTCGTTCGTCCCGATGTTTTGTCCCACATTCCAAAAAATTCTTAGTTCGTCCCACATTATACTTGCCTCTTTAACACTCGTATTGAGAAAAAAAACTTATCTAGGTAATCTCCTAAGTAATCTTAAAAATAAAAAACATAAATAAGTATACAGAATATGTCGTGATTAAAAATATTAAATCACGTTCAAAAAGCAAGTGTTTACGAATAAAAATAAAATGAAAAGAAACGAAATAATCGATGTTTGTCGCGTGACCGATGTTTCGATCGCGATAGCCTTGTCGGAGTACCACTAGCCACGGGGGGTTCGGCTAAATATAAACAAATGAGCCGATTATAGTAAATTTTGAGAATCAGGGTATTAGGGAAATGAAAACTGGGTTGGTGGTGAAATAATGTCTTTGGCATTGGTTTGTCGAACGAACGAATCAATGGAACTTGAACCATAATGTCTTTTTATTGTTTCAATCAGAAGGCCAATTCTCGTAATTTAAAACGTTCAAAATCTAATCGCAGTCTCATCTCGGCGACAAACAAAATGTCAAAAACTTGTCAAAATGTAGGGAAATTAGACGTATTTTTGACAGATTGAGACTGAGATCAGACTGTGAACGTTTTTATAATTACGAGAATTGCCCCTCTGGTATAAAGATCTGACTAAGAAGTGGTTTTGTAGAGATTCCCATTTCTGCCGTCAAGGTGCATTGTTGTGTTCTAATGTAATTAGCAGCACTGTGACATAAGATCTGAGAGATACCGATAACGAGATATAGACGGAGGTCATCCACCACCAACTGAAAAGAAAACATTTTTGCTCCCTCGTAAAAGGAAACCACCAGTGCAGTGTAGAAAACGTGTCCTATAAATAGTAGCCCATAAAGGATTAGTAGAAAATAAAAGTGCCGGCGCCCAGTTCCCAGTGCCCAGTGCCGACAGTCGCGCAATCGTTACGTGTGTAATTGGCCTAATAGTCGCAAGTGCGGCACCGCCCTTAAATTACTGCCAGTGCGCCAGGATTCCTGTCCACTATTATTTATTTATAAATAGCACGTGTACTTTTATATTTACTGCCTAATAAAATAATCCACTTTGTAGAGTAGTAGGTACTTAGTTTTAATTAATGCAGAAAATAATAAACAACATTCAAAAAGTGTAGTCCAAGAAAAATTATGCTTAGATGCTTATAAATCCGTTAGGCCCGAAAAAACATATGCAAAATGTGGTCTTCAAAGCAAAAAGGAGTGTAGCGTGTAACACAAAAAGTAAAAAATGAAGAAATTAATCAACTGTCACAGTATCTTACAAAAACAATCAGTAGCCTACTTCAATTAAGTAGCTAAACCCCTTACGTAACAAACGACAGTGAGTCCACCGGCCATTAAATCTATTCCAACATAAATCGGTTCGTAAGTCGATCGGTATCGGGAAATAAATACCTTTTTACGGTAAACCGGCTCACCGGGCGTGGCTCGCCTTAAACGGAGCTCAGCCGGGGCTCGAACCCACGACGGCTAGAACGGTGCGTCTTGTTCTGCTAATCGAAGCGATGGCGGATAAAAAGTGCGTGTCGCTGGAGCTTTGAAAAAAACTGACGTATTATTAAAGATTGTGTGATGTGGATCTTAAATCGTAAAAGTAGAGTTGGTTGGAAGGTTGATCTGGTCAGCAGTGAATAAAAGATGCGATGCTTATTTCAATTATGCAGTAGTTTTTGGACTAAAAGGTACAAGTCCATAGCCGACTGCCGGCAGCAGTGCCTGGTGAAATACGTGGCAGTAGTGTCCCGGCGACATGTCGCCTGCTGCTGTCGTCTGCAGTCGGCTCCGGACTGGTATCTTAAGCTATAAGTAATTTATCAGGGACTCAAGGTGACTCACAGCCAAAATAGGTAGGTAAGTATTAATATCATTCCGGTCTTGATCGGAGCCCTTGAACATCATTGGGGTTTAAATAGGCACCTGTAATATATTTTGATCTCATTGTGAATAGCTGAAGGGTATAGGTTTACTATGTCCTTTCTTTATAGAAGCCTTAAAAGTGCGTCTGAAATATCTGAAAACTTTTAGTCTGTCAGACTCAAATAACTTTACGACATCAATTTGTGAGTGTTAAAATACGAGCTTTAATTTAATAAATCAGCTTAAAAAGGCTTCTTCTTCCGTTCGTGCACTTAAAAAATCTTTCTGCAGTTCGAACCATATTGATTTTCTTAAAAGCCACGAAGACACTTGATCCGGGAAGCCGTGCAAACATCGAATATGTTCAGACCGAGACTTGTACATAATTTAATGTACGTGAACCTGTCTGCAACACACACGAGTGCGGTAAGCGGATGATATTACACCCGGCTTGTAGTGTGTGGTAATAGATATGTAATAGAGAACGAAAGTTGTGTGATATACAAGTGCGGATTTTTCTTAGGATTTCTCAGATAAGATTTTTAAGTGTTTATTCATTTTCCTTTAATGGCCAACCAACAATTGTTTACATGATTTACCGAAATCTAGGTTAGGGTAACAATGTTTTATAGGTTTATGCGACAGAAAAAAACAAAAGAAGAAACTACGTGACATAAATTGCGTTGATAAATCATGAGCCAAAACATTGAAAATAATTGTCAGTCAGCATTGTGACCTGCCTAGTGGCTGGTGGCGAACTTACTTCATTAACTCCAGGTTTTCCTCCACCTTTAGTTGGCCGAGGAAAGATTAATTATAAAAGTTCAAGCAGTACCTGAATTTTCAACTTAGATCTGGTAACATTACAGTAAGTAGACAGGTAATAAAGAGTTAATCGTTTAGCAAACTTCACGGTTATATTAATATGCCATTCTGTATCCATCTTATAAAATATCTACTTCTACAAATACTATAAAATAAAGTCTTTTTTCGTGTCTGTCTGTGTGACCCCATAGATATAAGAAACATTTCTATGGTGAGATCGCTTAGTTCTTCTAAACTACACGATGGATTATGACGACGGAATGGTAATGTGTATAATTATAAACATTGTTATTAAACAAAATGTTATAAAGAAATCTCGATGTTTTGTCAAGAACTGAAAACCGTGTGAAGCGGGGGCGAGTCGCTAGTAGGTATACCTATATTTTACAACACTTGTAAGTCTACCCGATCATAACCGTGAACTGTAAAGCAATAAATTGGTAATCAATCCAAGACTTCTATTACTTACTAACGAACGTGGCAGTTTAATAAACTGCAATTCAACTGCCTACAGTTAACTTATGTATCGAAGCTATAAACTCATGATTAGACATTCAGACAGATGAATAGAGGACGGATATGACAGAATTGTAAATGGTTGATACTAGCAATGCTCCATGTCCTCGTATGTCCACATGTCCATTCTACTGCAAGAATATAAGTAGGTAATCAAAACGGTAATTCGTATCGCAAAGCTTTTTTAAAACATACCTAGAGCCACAGAGCGCTGGATGCTTGCTTTGTCTAGATTTTCCAATACCTAACAGTTAAGTTTGGTTAAGGTTCGTGAACATAATTATATGTAGGGGGTGTGTATGGATGAACGAAATAAGCTTCACTTCTTGATAACTTCTTTAATTATGTTAAAACTTCTTATAAAATGAGAAACGTCTTAGCATCTTCCGCCATCTTCTTTTTCATTCTCTTTTCTCCTTCCCACACATACTCTCTCATCGCTGCGTTCATATTCAATTTATTTTCTTAAAATTATGATGCGTTCCGAATTAACATCCTACATAATATGTAGGTGATGCATTATGAACAATGGTTCCACTGCTGGGACACAGGCCTCCTCTCGGTAAGAGGGAGTGGACCGTAATCGTGGACCCAGTGCGGTTTGATAGATGTCACATGTGTTCGAATTTTTGTTCTAGAACATGCACGATGAGGATACCGATCCTCATGATGTTTTCCGGTGATGAAATAATTTACACAAAGTAAAGCGCCTGTCTGGGTTCGAACCTACGACCCACAACCCGTAAGTCGCGGCCGATACCACTGGGCCACCACTGCTTTCTCTGCCTACTCATAAAATAACTAGACAAAAAACTCCGGCGGCATAATAACGCAGGTAACCACTCGTCTAGACCAGTAACCTAATCTAGAACTGCTGCTATTAAGGTATCCGTTACTTACACTAATGTCTGTAATAAATTATTCATTGACAATTGTCTCCTTTATCTCAGAGCAACGTTCAGATAGCTACAGTACTGGTATTGAGTCGTGACCTGCAGCTCGATAAAAGCTGGACTATTGAAAGAGATCACTTCAAAATTTTAAACCTCTAAGTAGGTAGGTACTCAATACTTAATCGTTGATTGCATTCCACAATGAGTACTTACGTGGTACCTAACGTAAAACAAGAGAGATATAATCTAAACTAATATTATAAAGAGATAAGATTCGATTTTTTGTATGTTTGTTTGTTACGCTTTCACGCTAAAACGGCTGAACGGATTTGGATGAAATTTGACACACGGGTAAACCCATGATCTGGATTAGGACATAAGATTTTTTATCCCGATATTCCCACGGGATCGAGACTTGTGCGAATGAAACCGCAGCTAGTACAATAAACCATGACAATCAATTACGATACTGTTTTATACAAAATATGTGTTTCTTTTTCAACTAAGAGTGTCAAGTATTTTGTCAATCTATATAGCAGACTTAAAACATAGTCTTCAACAACGGTGCTATACAATATTTATCCGTAGTTTTCAATTTTTTCCCTCTCTAGGGAGAAAATCCCAATAATCGTTTCTCACCCTTATTCGCAGAAATTGTAGACGAATGCTTCGTCAACAGCTTGTTGCTAATGCGATCTAGGAATCGAAGAAAGTGTGTCAGACAGATTCTTACCTAGCACTGCGTGGTCTGAGTCTAGTCTAGATCTAACGAGTGCCAATTAAAGAGCTTTATCTGCTCCTTAATTAATTGACTGTTACTCGCAAAGCGGTAGGCGCATGAGTGTGTGCTGTTGATAGCATTCTTAATTTGCTCAAAGGAAGTTACTCTTGTACTTTCTTAAAAAAACTATCTGGTTGATTACCACCAATCAATTTTTTTGAGCTCCACGTTAATCAAATTATCTTTTCTAATCTATCTGTGTTATCTTAATATCTTTAGAGGCATGTAGAGAAACCGTATCAACAACAAACGACTTGGTTTTCAAAATGTATCCGGTTTTCTACTTGTGTTTTCGTGATAACCAACTTTATAACTACTTTAATAGTTTCTCAGATAGTATTATTTTAGAGAAACTTTTATGTATTTACCTAAAACACATACTCACAAGTTAAATTCCTCATAAACTATGTCTGGTTTGGTCTGAATGGGCCGCGCGAGACATGCGCAGACGCAGCCGCGGGTCGACGACCGCGTGCAATTCGTCAACGAATGTCACTGCACCCCGCCTTCGCGAAAATACGCGGCTTATTGAATAACAGTCTGAAAGCACTTAAACTGTCGTAAGAAACTCTGGCGCAATAAAAATTACTTAGGTTACTTTGCCATTGCAGGCCGACCAGTTTCTTTATCTATGTGAAAGATCTCTCATTATGATTTCCAGTTTTATCGGTCTAGTCGAGTCTATCTTGAGCTAACGATAATCATTTCATTACATAAAACTTATCTGTGAAAAAATACCGGCCACGCGCAGTGAAGGGTTCCGTAGTCGAAATGAATAAATACTAACACTTGAGCAATATTGTTAATATCAACAGCAACAATTAATTTTGTATGTCATAGTATTTCTCAAACTAACTAAGGATGAAAAACAAAATCGCGTGATCTTAACATGACAACCTCAACTGTCATCCGCTGAAAATCGACACGGAAGGAACCTGTCATCCGCTGAAAATCGACACGGAAGGAACATGGCCGATTGTCCCACTGACAGATTTGAATTTCTCTACACTAGTATCTAGGGGTTCATGTCATCAAATACACCTGTATACACCCTTTCTAAACATAGGTGCCAACAGTCTCCGAGTAAAATATCTGTGAAACATTCGGACGGACAGGTGGATAAACGGACGAAATTTTTAGGGTTCCGTTTTCGCCGATTGGCTACGGAACCCTAAAAAAATGGTTCATATTTTCCGGATTTTCTTTTAACGGGTAATATAGTTACATACTTGAGGCTCAATATTATAATAGTTACTTTTACGACTTTCAGTGAGAACTGTTTACTCACTAATGGTGCTCCCACACTGCTGTTATAAAATGTTTACTAACATTACCTAATATGAAAACCTTTTTGATTAAATATATTAGATCACAATGTTAGAAAATGTTTACAAACATTTTATAACAGCAGTGTGGGAGCACCACATAACGCTTCATCAATTTTATGAACTGTGTGGGACTACATGCGGATGAGCTCTTCCTGGGTCGACGCATGAGCAGTTGATTTTGAAGAGACACTACGTGCCTGACAATAATGTGCATCGTAAGATATTGACGCTTTAATATGTGCCATAATATAAATAACGCAGCGATACTTAATGTGTAATAGACTGATGTGCATCTAGTCTCGGAAAGATCATAAAGATTTATTTTCAGAAGTAACAAAATTTACCATTATATACCACATACCTTACTACCTATGTCGTATTGTTTTAAGTTTTTTTAGCATTATTTTGTGCAGAGTACTTTCCCTATGCTTCTTCAGGTTTTTAAATATGGTATTTCGAACCAAGTATATTACAAGGTAAGATTTTTCATAGGACCTCTTTTTATCCAAAGGAAGTGGGGCGGCATCTACGTCGCCACATACGAACTACGCACCACACAGACGTCACGCAAAGTCCTGCATCGCGCAAGCAAGGTTTTCCGCGCAACTAGTTTAAACATACAATGTCCCGATATTCATAGTCGGGCAGTAGACCACTAGGCATCACCCGTCTGGTCGGAGGATCCTGCCTTTTCTATGGAGGATCAGCGAACTTTACACCCTGTTCCTCATACCCCTATAGAAGAAAGAAAGTACAGGATTTTCTCTGAACAGAAGCACTAGTCACAAAGGAGACCTCTCCAACGCAACGGTTCTCCAAAAATAAAATGACAATAATTGTGCCAAGAACGTAGTATCTCCAAATGTGACGAAAAAAATGTCTTCCGATCATTTCTGAGAAGCCCGTATTGAGTGGACGACGCATGCCGGCGTGTATCCCTATTTAAAACTTAATTAAGTAATAATGTACCGCAATTAGTGCCTCGGTACACGGGACGATGTCCAGCTTCTTTTTTTTCAGTGCTAAATACTTGGTATTGCACTCAATCAGCACATGGTAGATCGAGAGATAGGATCTTAGGTTTAATAATATTAAAAGAAGTGACTGTACGACTGTAGATATCATATTCTTTACCGCGAGGTTAGCGCTTCGGACTTTGGAGCTTACCTATAAAGGCGTTCCTCCACAGCAGCGATAAAAAAAAATCTGCTGACAAAAAGTTCTGACAAGACTTTTGAAAAAGATGTACAGTTTTATTACATTACAATGACACGCCAATTCTTCCTCGTACTCAGTTACTTAGGTCTGAACATATCCTTAAAACGTGAGAGTAGCAAAAACTCCACAGTCGTTAAAGTTAATACTTGTATTGGGTTCACCGCTGTGAAAGAGCGGCTTTACAAAAGGCGGGCGTCAGATAAAATCTACATTGATACACTTCTTTTATTCCCATATCAACACTCGACCAAAATAAAAAGCTGCAAACGATAATGCCTTATCTTAATGCAATTTCTGCGACGATCGACTTCGACTTAAACATGGACGTGTACCGGGGCACTTATACTTATTACAAGTCTACCTTTATTTAAGCATTTTGTATGAAAAACCTGTTGTATAGCCTCCTATTGTTTTACTTTCCTTCCTTGAAATATAACTGGTACCAAATGAGTGTATATTTTAATGTTATTCGTTCATCCATTGCTGGTTATGTATTGACTGTGGAGTGTGTAGTTGAGACGTAATGAGCAATGTATAGAGAATGGATCGATACATAGTTGTTGTGGAGTGTCATGATACTCTTGATGCAAGTTATAGCCGGAGGCTACGTTCTCTGGTCCATAGTACCTGAGAGTATTGGCTGTGGTCTAAGTTTTAGAATATTAGAGATTTGAGTATTGTTCATAGATAATACCTAACTACAATGTCAACGAAGCATGCACGCGTAGCATGCTCTACAGAATTGATCTCCTGCAAAATTCGCATTTTCATTTTAGACATCGCGCCGTAGAAATCTTTCTACGATGAGTTATTTTGCCATTCGTTTTGCTGTCCGGATGCTCCAGATTCTGACTTAAAAGGTTTCGTTGTTGGTTAAATAACAATATGCTGTGTGCCAACCAATGTGCTCAAACTAAACGTGCTCACCTACATTTTGGTAAAATAGAATAAATACTATTTCATCAAAATGTAGGTGAGGGCACGTTTAGTTTCTACCGCTGATTTAGCTACGAGTCTATGACGACAAGTTCTTCATCCAAAAAACCGCCATCCTCTGCACCTTGCACCACACACGTAATAGCTTATTAAGAACGTTCCTGAGATGTTTCCCGATGGTTAGCCGCGGCCTGCGCCGGCGCGGCGCAAGAATGTATTAATTCTCTATGGCCGGCTGGTGTAGCGTCCAACCCGTCATGTCATGCTATGTGCTACGCCGATTGTGTTTCAAAACTTTTTTAGTGTCATGGGTGCTCGTTTTTTCGCATTTAAGGCTCCTGCAGACAAGGAACTTTTTGTAAGATCAAATCTGGGGTGCACAAAAAGATTTAAACTCTTTTTGTGGCGGTCTGTTTGTGTGTCATAGGAACTTATGTGTAACTTGAAGAAGATGATAAAGAGTGATTACGGATAATATCTAGTCTGTGTAGATCGTTAGGATTACGATTACCTTATTAAAATCGACGCCAACTTTAAAGCCATAATATAATCAATTGAATTGCGACAGACTTATAACAGGAAGTTATAAGGGACGCAGATCGTATAATCACTCAATTTCTCTATATAAGTTTTCACAGCCTGTGCCATTAACTGCGCCACTACCGGCAGTACCTTATAGTCTCTTATGGATATTGGGCGCCAAGAATGCCTTTAACTCAGGTGCCCAAGTTGTCACCTTTTCGGGCCTATCTCCTTTGGTTCCGTAACTCTATATTTACAAAATTCAAAAGAGTAATCGAAATGCTCATGTTGAACACGTATTTCTGCTATGATAACTAATACTCATCTTGCTTCAGGCTTGAGGAATTATTTTAAGAGATTAGTACTAAATGTATGATGATAACCCTACAATTTTGAGGAAATTAACGCTATATTGTTGACCCTCATTATTGACGGGTAAAATTGGCTACCTCTAGGAAAAAAGATATAAAATAGGACGAAGCGGGAATAAATAATAAAAATTGTATTTTGCCCCTGCTAGTTCTTCTTCTGTGTTGAAATCTTTCTTTTTTTTAGGGGTCGAGGGGTCGAGAGTGGACTAAACGATTTTACCTAGGTTTTTCTTTATGACAGGTAAGTACAGTCCAGAGAAAATAAACGTTTCATGTTTTACAAAATTAACTTGATAATCTTTTGTTTTGTTTGTATGAATATCATTATTTATAGCTGTCGTTAGTAGGTCATTAGCTGAGTAGCCTTTTCCCAACTATCTTCGGGTCGGCTTCCAGTCTAACCGGATGCAGCTGAATACTAGAACTTTACACGGCGTGACTGCCTGTCGGACCTCTACCACTCAGTTACTGGGTAACACGATAAGTACCCCTTGGTAAGACTTGGTTGCCAGACTTACGGGCTTCTGACTACCCGTAACGACTGTCAAAGATCTACAAAGGACAGCCGGGACCAACGTCTTAACGTGATTTTTGAGGCACGACAGGGTCTTGGTATGTAATGGATGGACACCTATCCACGGACCAACCTCGGCAAGCGTTGCTTAACCTTGAAGATTGACCCGTGCGGCTGTTATTATTTAACCACGAGCCCCACGAGCACCACGAGCTATAGTAGCCGGTAATCGGTACTGCAGCGGTGATGAGTCCTTCTTCGGCAAACATGGCCAGTCCACTAGTTACCACTTCAACCTCAAATAGTTACTGATCTCTTTTCAGCTGTGTCTGCCAACCCTGGTCAGTGTTCCAGTTAGCTTGTCTAGTTGAGCATGCGTCACTCTCAACTGGTTTAATGTCTTACCTCGTTGTGTTATTATCACGCTGCTAAACGACCAGAGGTGGACAGAGCTTTATGCGGACAACTTGTAGTAATGCTGGACGTTCTGTGTTTGTAGGAACATTGATGGGATTTCTATATGTATGATGAAGGTTGTGCCCATCTTACTGTTAATTTACAAATGATTCGTCTTAGCTGCTATTCTGTTAGCACTTTACTGCAGTAATGCTTTTAACCAGTTACTAAAGTATCTATTTATATTGCTAACTCTGAGAAAAACGTTAATACCGGCAAGTGGCAAAGTAAGAATTGCCATCATAAACTGCGCGTGATTACTTAGTATGCATCTCTACACTTCATCTTCAAGTCGAAGTTTCCCAGAAGAAGCATAAGGATCGCTGTTAACCATTAACTGACATATCGTGGAAATCGATTTTGCAATACGGCACCTTATTTTAACTCCCGTACCTATGGTGAAGTGAAGGTACAACAGCTAATGGTTGCAATAGGCGTAGGAGCACCTTATTCCTGTAGTGAAGTGACCTCAGTATTCATTTTATTTTCAAAATACCACAATCAATATAACTAGTAAATTTTACTGCTGAACTTAAAACTACCGAAGCTAGATAAGGAATTCCTACAATATCCAGAGATAAGATAGGTGCCACCTATGTTAGAATAATGATGAAGAATTTTCGGTAACAAACGCCTCACACGAAATACAATGCCTATAAGTACATTATCAACAATAGTTCCCGCATACCCCAGTAATAAGTGTTAATACACTACAGAGTTAATAGCCCGGGAACCGAACCCGTCATTTGTGCCCAATTACATAATAATACCCTCTTTGGGCAGAAGAATGGATACAATATCAGACAGTCATGGACGCTAATATGAGAATTCTAGAACATAACGGAAGTGAACTTTAGTTAATAATTCAATTACTTATATGTGTTTTTTTTAATGAATTTGGACGCAATACAATTTCTTTTTTTAACCGACTTCAAAAAAAGGAGGAGGTTCTCAATTCGGTTGTATGTTTTTTTTTTTTTATTTTTTTTTTATTTTTTATGTTGCTATTTGCTACATAATTTAATCTAAGAGCAATTATTTATGTGCTAAATAATGTTATGTGGCATAAGACCCTTGGCCGGAGGGAGTTTAAAGGTATGAGGAACAGGGTGTAAAGTTAACTCATCCTCCATAGAAAAGGGAGGATCTTCCGACCAGACGGGTGTCGTGCCTTGTGGGCAACTGCCCGACGATTGATGTCGGGACGTCGTACATAATGTTTTGCGCGATGCTGGATTTTGCGTGACGTCAGTATGATGCGTAGTTCGCATGTGGCGATGAAGATACCACTACACTATAATGGCTACTATATAGCAATTAGTTACTTAACAATTTCATAGTTAAGTAAGTACATATTACTTGTGCTAACATTAAATTCCCCTTCAATTTCAGCACAACCGCTGCAACTTTTCTCATAAGACTCTCTTAAGCTCTTAAGATCTTTATAATTTTTCACTTTCCCGGTTCAATATTCTCAATAGCCAGTCTTCATTGGCACTCAAATCAGGCACGTGTATAAATAAATACATTTACTTGTAAATTCGTAAGTAAGCGAGCAGCATCGTAAATACAGTTCACAGGCGGGCGAGGCGTGGTCGCCATTAATAAAATTATGCTTTATCACTGCTTTCCTAATCGGTTAACGATTACCATATTAATTGCTGACTGTACTCGACAGTGGCGCCATCTGGTTACAAGTTATTAAGTAATTACGTTAATATTTGTAAACGTTAGTGGAATATTTATAAGAAAATGTTGACAGTGCTTACTTCTACAAATGGCGCAAGCAACAACATGTTTACATTCTTTTAATTAAATTTTAAAGTTTAAACTTCAAATATCCAAACAGTTTAAAATGCAACATGTAGGTATATGAATGCTTAGCGTCAGAAATCTGTAAATATGGTGGTACCTTTTCCAGACATGCATTTTTACATGTGATCTACGAGTATCTATATTCGCACAAAGTTTTGGGCAGATTGCAATATGCGTTTGAAAAATACTCACTAATTATGTTGCTGTCCAAAACCCATGTCCCTGGCAACTTTAGAGGACAGTTTGCCATAGGTTTCAAATACTTAAATCAAAGGACTGTTTCTACCCGTTAGGTATTTAGTACCGTATTTCAGATCTTGCAACCATTAACCTCTAGCTCTACTTTCAACAAGGAAATACATCTCGACAAACGTGCCATTAAGCGTAATTTGTGGAAATGTACAGAAATTCGCGTGCAGGCGATGTTACCACTCTGCCTACCCTCGGGGCGTGGGGGAGCGATGCGTTAGCGCAACATAATTGTCGCTCCGAGCTTATGCGCGTACGATTTAGATATAGGTACTTGAGATATGTATTGCAGGAAAAATGCTACGCTTTTTATTGATGCTGTGGAGATGTGCCTTGGGTATAGATGTAGACGTTTAGATGAACCAGCCTTGATTGATTAGTATTGATTACGAGTTATTTATTAAAGAACACCAACAACATTCAACATAGGTTTACAAAAGTATTTAGGAAAGGTTTAGTATGCTAATGTATACACACATTATAGGTGTACATAACATTAAAAAAAGGTCATTTAGAGCAATTTTTCAATAGTTTAGTTGCACAGCTTCTGTAATGTGTATCATCCGTAATGTTTGAAACGAAAGATGAGTACCTATCTATTTGGGATAATGTGACGAATTCAAAATGATGGTAGAATAAACGCATACCTAAGGTAAGTCAAATGACCTGTTGGCGAAAGCGAGTTGGGTTACCGCTCTGGGGCTCTCTCGTATAGGATCTTAGCATTATGCTGAGCGATGGCCGTTTTGCGTAGATCTGACGCATGTTTTCTCTCAAATTGTTATTTTGTTTATGTTTTTTAAATAAACGTATTTTCTTCTTCTTCTTTTTCTGAGACCATAATTACAATTCAATACTACGAGTAACAGATTGAAACCAGATTTCGAACATTTGTTGTACGAGAATCGGCCGTCAGGGGATCTGTTCTCCTTAAGACATTAAAGTCATCAGATTGCCCCAAATAATTCAAACATGGCCAACGTTAACGTGCGAACACTTCACACAATACCGCTGCACTGATTGAAATGCAAACAAACGGAGCACAGAACAGTTGCACGTTGTAGTGAACGGGCACAGACGATGTGAATGTAGCATTATGTAGCGTTGTGTTGTGGACCATTCGGGTCTGGATTACTTCGTATAGTGCGTGTCGACGCGGGTGTAGGCTAATAGAGTGGGGAGAATTGACGTGCCTGGTAGTGATAGTGGTGATAATTGTAATTACTATTGCTAATGTGTGGCTTAATTACTATTTACACTCTCTCCGTAACTTTTGTCTAGTAGGAGTATTCTGGAGGTTTCAGGGATGAATCCTATAAGTTTCTGTCTATGCTTTATGTATCTACATGCCAAATCTGTTCAAGTTCAGACGGGGCATTTATAAATTTCTGTTTTTAATTACCTACCAATTTGAGCAATGTCTCTCCGAATAGATAACTTCATAAATTCCTTTTCAATGTTAAAAAAAAAAAAAACAAATCAAATCAAATTGATATTTTTTATTTCCTCTTTTATCAATCACTCTCCGATTCATTCAATCCTAACAATTAACCAAACAACAAAAAATCTTAAACAAATAACGAAGTTATTTCACAGTTCTCAATCGCAACACAAACGCGCCGCGCCGTTAATCGGAACACTTTAATAAACAGCACGGCATTAAACAGCCAATTAGTGATAAATGTTATAATAAAACTAATTCTGTTGGTTCTGGTCATTTCCGCGTCAGTCACGGCTTCATTAGGTACGACCGACCGTTGAAGTGTTAAATCATTAAAACTGCTGATTGGTAAGATACCTCGAGATAAGATACTCGTATTGTGGTCTATGGTTGTTTTTTTGCGGCTTAGGCGCAATATTGATGGGATTTCCCATCGACAAAATCTACCTCATTGGTCTAGTGGGCGAGTGCACTACGGCTGAACATAAGGTTCGATAACTTCGATTCCCAGGTTGGGTAGAGCGTTATTGGGTTTGACATCTGAACTTTCTCAGTAGCAGCCCGGAGTCTGGATTTGTGCATTTTGTGCCCGGTTGATGGCAATAGGCTTGCTCCCTATTACAAACTCAAAGCATTTATTTCAAATAAACCAACTACAGGTACTTTTGAGTTGTCAAGAGGCCGGTCAGTCTGAAAAATGAAGCTAGTTGCCTATTTCAAAGCGTAGTAGGTACCTATGGAGAAGAACATGGGTCTTAAATATAACTGGTGAAATTTGGCTGTACATATGTAGGTAAAGCTCTGCCCAACCCTTCAAGGAAACAATACGTGATGTTGTGATGGGCTTGAGAGAGTTGATTCAATTTTATATAGACATAGTTTATTGATTTTGAACAAATCTATATTTGTTTTAAATGTTTTATTTATGAGTCCTAAGAAATGTGATTGTATGACTTAACAGGTGGTCGAGAAAATGAACTTACGATCAGTGCGCAAGAGACGATAACCCAAGCATTTATTATCCTTTAGGTAATCCTTTGCTTCCTTAGTAAAACATGTGTTTTATACGCTTCCGTAGTTTAATTTCCATTCCAACTGGGAAGGTTACTATGCTATAAATTGATGCAGTAACATTGCACTGAAGCAGTTGGCGAGATAAGAGCTCGACATAAATCTGTCACACGATCGACTTGCGCGGTTTTCCGATATATCTTACCGTTTTACCATTAGCTAAGCAAATAGATTAGTCTCACAGTAACTGCATTAGCACTCCAGGGGGAAGCGCCAGGGAGCCTGCGAAATTCAAATATTCTGTCAATGTCAGGGTGTATGTTGAACAAAACATGTTTCATGAGCGTAACAAGTTTGTATTTACAGAATTATAATCATTAAAATCATCAATACAAGCCTCTAAGGTCGTAATATAATACTATTGATTGGTATTTTATGAAATAGTAATACAATAGTATTATATGAACTTAACTAGTGCACCCCCTTAACAGGGTTGCTATAACGTAGGTACTGAGATTTCGGCTATCCTCTCAGGGACAGAAACATCCCCAAAATATCGACTACATGGGCATGTTTGTTGTCGTACCTACCTAAGCTGGAGAACCAGGAGGTGTGTTTTTTTGTTGTAAGAAAGAAAGAAATATTTTCCTATGTGTTTCCCGGAGCACCACCACTTGACAACGCTTGGAATTTATTGATATTTAGCTATCTGTTTCTTGAAGTATACCTACTGTAATTCGATTTTGCAGCCCCTTTCCGATATAGACTGCGCTCGCTATCGATATCGATACATCTACGACTGCGCGCGCCGCCCGGCACGGTACAGCATACCTACCACGAGCTCTTAACGCGATCCACTTTAGGACCTAAACTGAACTGTTCTGCTAATTCGTACCATGACGACAGTTTAACGATTCAATTTAGGCCGTGCCATCTGGATACCTACCACGAGCTCTTAACGTTCATTCACTTTCAACAGCAGTTTAAGAACCTAAACCGAAATGTCTTGCTTTTGAATCGTTTTTAAATAGATCATGGTAGACCTCCAGGTTTCTTTAACACAGTTGATACTCGTACAGTCGTTTGCCGTCATCTCGGTAGTCACCACCTTCCTAACCATATCAGCATTCACACAGTCCATCCATCGTTTCTTTTTATTCGTTAATTACGTCTCTACAATATTACGAACCATTTCAACACAATTTCTTTACCAAACGTCAACGTCCATTCTTTAACTACGATTATAAAAGTTTTTCTGTAACACAACAGCTCCAAGCGCAGTAGCCGCACGCTTTTATAGCGATGTTTGGCAGTGATAGCCTTCTGACTACTTTAACGGTTATTATGAGCTCTGACCCTAGCTCCACTACTGGGCTTAATATTGTAGAAATGAGACAGTCGTAGAGCATTAAGTTTTATAGTGATTATGTGGATTTTGGACTCGTGGTTTCTGTCTGTAGGACATGGGCTGTAGATGTAGAATGTAGTATTAGGTTTAAAAATTAAGTGACATTATTTATTTTTTTATTGATTTATTAGGATCTCCAACAAAAGATGTACACAATACATGACACATACATAAAGTGCAATAGTAGGTGCACTCCTTCACTTATAGGAGACCACATCATGTACAGTAAACAATGTTAATTAATATATTAACGTTATCAACAGATCAATCGAGGAGTTTTCGTGTTCGTTGTGTATCTTATGCTCTTCATTTACACCATCAAGTATTTCATAAGGGTGAGTAGAAGTAAAGTGTCTTAGCAATGTGTGGAGACATGATTGCTCCAGATATATATCTATCTATATGATAAGCAAAGAAAGAACCCCGTTTTGTCAGGCATCGTAGGATGTGTAAACATGAGAAATTCTTATAACTAATGACATGGCCAATAACGCTAAACCAACATTAAATATTTACATATTTTAATCAGTTCTTTGTTTTACTCTAAATCAATAACGCGACCACAAGTTGGCTGTCATTTTCACGCCTCACGCCATGACAGTTATGTTCAAAACCACGCACTTGTTCGATAGCAAACAAAAACGGCGCGCGCGCAGCAACCGTTATTGAGCCGAATTCGAAAGTTAACCTGTGGGGATTGGAAACATACGGGCCCCGGTATGGAATCGTGAGGTGTAAGCTATTTATGAACATGAGTTGGTCGTAAACTGTATATTGTGGAAAACGTACAATACTGAATGTACTTATTGATAATTTAATTGATGTTGGAGAGGCTTCAAATAAGGGGGAGGTTCTAAGCACTGCGCTGCCGGCTTGCTATCTATACTAATAATAAACCTGAAGAGTTTGTTTAAACGTGCTAATCTCAGGAACTACAAGTCTAATTTGCATAATTATGACAGCCCAATTCTTGAGGAAGGCTATAGGCTATTAAATAACACGCGAAGACCCTTAGGAACTGAGCAAAAAGAAAAAGAGTCAGAAAGAACGCTAAGCGATAGCGAGGGCAGGCGATGCGATGCGATGGGGTGGGTCGGGGGAACACGGAATTTCACACGGATGAAACCGCGGGTTGAAGCTAGTACAACACACACTCGCTATATTTTTCTCGTCCGCCTCACTTGGGTACATTTATTAGGTAGTTAGCAGACATTGTAGTTTTTTTAAACACTATTATTCCGCGATAAGTGCAATTGCCTGTTACTACACAGTGAAAACACGTTCCAAAAAGTCTTATAACAACCGTTCCGTTTTAATCCGGAATTCTTGTTAAAACACTACATTTTATTTATTTTAAAGGCCCTTATATATAATAAAACAACGTGTTATGTGTCAGAAAGAAAAGTGATGTTCTTTTATTAAGAAGTTTGTATTTACACAAATAGACATGGTAGCACAAGTACACATTTTAGATATTTACATCGGCTTTCAATTGAAAAATATAGACTTTTACTTATCAGACGAAGTTTCTAACTCATAAACATGGGAATCTTATCTCTTGAAATGTTTAGTTCCTTCAGCATTAGCATCAGCTCAATGCTGAAAAAATAGCAAAAACTAAAGTTAAGATCAAAAGTTTCATGAATGAGTTCAGTATTGTAAATCGACG
This sequence comes from Gortyna flavago, assembly GCA_963669345.1. Lineage (NCBI taxonomy): Eukaryota > Metazoa > Arthropoda > Insecta > Lepidoptera > Noctuidae > Gortyna > Gortyna flavago. The sequence continues at coordinate 1,252,163 of OY770144.1, forward strand.
GTAAAAAGGAAGTCGAGCATAAGCGACATTTTGGTCAAAAATGAGTTATATATGCCATCCTACGGAAGATTTTCTGCTCTTTCGAATGCGCTTACTCTCATGGCTCTAAGATGACTTTTTTGGCGTTTAAACCGTAGCAAAAAAATTCATAAATGACAAAAATACGTCAGTTTTTCTAAAATTTAAAACTTTGAACGGCTCTCCTGAACATTTCATTTTTTGTCGCTTATACCCTATTTCCTCTTAACCGTCGAAATGTGTTTTAATATAAATCATAATATCCTATGGCACTCGGCAATAGTGTAGTTTTCTACCAGTGAAATAATGTTTGTAATGGAATCAGAAAGATTTCCTTTTACAAATAATTGTACTTCCTTATAATATTAGTTTAAATAATATGTATCTACTTATTACATTTAAGTGGCCATATTTTGAGAGTAATCTTATATTTTGACGTATGTTTCCAGTGAGCGCGATATCCGTTAAATTCGGAACTAATTGAACATGATCCGATGCTAGCGTTGCGCGCGCGCTGGCCTCTGTTGACGTATCAGGTAATGATGCCGTGATGAATTACCTATAGTGTTTAGACGAGATTTAAGATGAAGGAGATTGCATAGACATAAAGCGGCAATTAGTCCAATGTTTATTATTTATATTATATTTTATTTATCCTTTTGATAGATTCTTTTATATTTTGTAAATGTGAGGATTTTATAGGCCTTGTGGACTTTAGATCTGTAGACCATTTTTTTTATTTTATCAAGTAGGTACCTGACAGGCCTACGCTGTCCTCCCATACCTACTGTAATTTGAAAACATTGGCAAAGCTAATTATTTTTAACAGAGAGACCGTGGAGTTTCTTGCCGGTTCTTCCCCATAGGCAACGACCAGTTGGAACCGTGCACCTAGCTTCTGACGTTTCATAAGTGCCTATGTAGGTTTATGTGTAATAAAATATTTAGATGTTTTTTATTTATATTTCGCTTTACAAAGGATCTTCGTTCTGTGTAAATAAACATAACATAACATCACGGCTTGTTTCGTCTAACGGTTGAGCAGAGGTGTAACTATAGTACACCCACATTTTCGCTCCATGTAATAGGGGGCGAGTCTATTGCCATCAACCGGGCACAAATCCACACTCCGGGCTGCTACTGAGAAATTCCAGATGGAAAAAACTAATAACCCTTTGCTCGACCTAGAAATCGAACCCAGGACCTCCCGGCAGTAGCGCTTCGACCGCTAGATCAACGAGGCTGTGTAAATAACAACTCTACGACTCAAATTAGTTTAATTAATATGTTCTTGGTCATTTAATTATGAAGAAAGATTTGTTAAAAGAAAGCTAGAGAATTGTTGGTAGTGTTATTAGCTAGAAAGAACGTCGAAATTCTTCCCACCTCGTAGAATGTCCGTAAGCCAGGAAAATACAATGATTGAAGATGACGTGGTGATCATAAACTAAGTAAATGGTCAGTAACTCATAGAAAAAGTGGCGGCGCGGCGGCGCGACGACAGGTACCTACCTACTGGCAAATTGACGTAGGTACTTGTTCAATGGTTAGGTATCCATTTTGTTATTTCCACATACCCGCGAGAGGATATAAAGTATACTTCGAAATAATCTGCACTGGCTTTCTTTTCGAAGATGGGTGGGCTTCATCCGTGCAGGACAGACGAACGTCCCGGTAAAATATGACCCTCAGCTTGAAATTTCTAAATTCTTATAACTCATGTGTAGAATAAAAGTACATACTTATGCATAACTTCATGCACACATGCGTATGCTTTAGATAACTTTTAACTTTATCAGCCAGATCTTAAGGCCCAAATCTGAATACACCAAAAAATCCTTGTTGCAAGTCCATGGACATGCCATTGTATGAGCACATACATAATAATGCGTTCATCAAGGACCATATGAGTCCAACAATAAGGCAGTTTATCAAATGGAGTGGTGGTGGAGTTATGTTGGTGTGTTGTTATTCAAATTCGGCGTCGGTACGGTCCCGCTGACAACTCTATAGTTTTGCATGGCGGGGCGGGTTTTATTTTATTTGCTTCGTGATAAATGCGCATGCTTTGTGTTCGTATGCTATGGGAAATGGGAATGCTTCAGTAAAGCATCGCAGTTTATTTCACGTGAAATACCAATGTGGATGGTTATTCCGTGTTTATTTGCAAGCGACTGGAAAAAGGGGGAATTTATCAGCTGCACGGATCAAACATCATGTAGGTTGCATAACAGCAATCATACAGTAAATTGATACGATTTGCTATTGGTGGTCACACTCATAGTTTTTTTGTGGTTTTATTCTATTATGCGATGAACCCTAGTGTGTGTACCTTCATTGGATTTTCTGACTATTCTGTCTTTTATTAAAGAAGAAGAGCTATACAGAGAGGCTTCTAGCATAATCGCGCGGCGCTGAAATCGGACATACAGGTTTTTACCTAGTTTGGGTTTCACAGACTTCATAAGTTTTGTAACACAAATTTATTTCAATAAAGATTTATTATTATAATAGCTGCTGCCCGCGACTTCGTCCGCATGAAATCCTAACTTCCTAACTAATATTATAAAGATACAATATCGCTCGCCATACAAATTCATCTTAAGATATGAAAATATGAAATATTATTTATTATCTTCGTCGTGTGTGATACTCCATTGAATTGTTGTGATATTGTATCATAGGATAAAATATTATAGTATCTTAGCCGTGTGCAGCGCCCCATATTGAACTCCATTGCGGGTGACGTAACCTACGACAAACTTATAATTTGCGGTTGGTATAGTAATCGGGTCTAGGGATCGAACCGCAAAATTAAGTTTGTTTTTATTGTATATACTTTTCCGGGATAAAAAGTACCCAGTGTCGTGCCCAGGATATTAAAGAATAATTATACCAAGTTTCATCGTAATCGGACCGGTAGTTTTTGCGTGATGCCTGAGCAAACAGACAGACAGACAAAAAATTTTTAAATCAAATTTTTGGTTTCGGTGTCGGTCTAGTAACACCCCCTGCCATTTATTTTTTTGATATTTTCAATGTACAGATTTATTATAAGTATATATAGATAATCAGCATATAATCTCTCTCTAGAGAGAGAGAGAGAGAGAGAGAGAGGGAGCATATAATGTTCCCACTGCTGGGACACAGGTCTTCTTTCGGTGAGAGGGAGCTGGCGAGTTGGCCGATGTTACATGTCCACGAATTTTTAGTTCTAGGACACTTATTTCAACACCGGTTTCCTCACGACGATTTCTTTCACCGTTTTGAGAGCAATGATGATGAAATAATTTACACAAAGTAAAGTGCCTGTTTGGGTTCGAACCCGAACGAGTAGCAGCGGTTGCCACTGGGGCAACAATGCTCACGAGAGGCTTTTAAGCCTCTAAAAAAGAATACCAACATATGAATTAAGTTGCCAGCAAAATACCAAAAAAAAAAAAACATTTTCTCATAACATTTAGCGAGCGTAATTATGGAAAGCGCTGGCGCCACTTTTAGTAACAATGGTAATTGATTTTACAGTTGGACAGACGAACTAAAGTTCACACGTGTATTACGACAGTTGTACAAATATTTAATAACAACAACTATTTCAAAGCGTGACCAACACATAAGGTTATGCGAACGAGAGATTTATCACATCGTGTCAGTGAAATCCATTAAACATAAAACTTAAGTATAGTTAAGAAACCTGTTTGGTCATATGTTTACAGCTTGTCCAAAATGTCTAGACACGGAGATATTTTTCTGCGTTATCTAGAAACATGAATCTACTTTTTAATGTACCTAAGTATGTACTAGAAATGATCAAAAATTCTAAAAGAGAAGTAGGTAATGTTAATGTGCTTTTCGAAAATCGCTTCTTTAACATTTAGCGTAGATACCATCGCGGCCTTTACCCCCTGATCACTTATAATTTTTTTCGCCTATGGGCTTGTACACAAAATTGCGATGCGACGCGATGCGAATTCGCAAAGCAGAAAATAGCAATACGAATTGCTGCGAAAGCTCGCAGGTTTTTGCGATGCGACGTCGCATCGCAGTTTTGTGTACAAGCCCTTAATCCTGCGGTAGCGCCAAGCCACGCCCCCTTAAAGTTTTCGCTTATTAGGAAACCGATAAGCAATTAGTTACAACCTGCACTGCGTAGGTTAGTGACGCATAATTTAGTGGTGGTCAGGCGGGAGTGTCCGCCATAGTACCTACAAATTGACTAACCTGCAGTAAGGCCGAGTAAAGAAGAGCAATTATGACTAGATTGCACAAATACCACCTTAGGACCTAGGCTCTACCATACGATAACGGTGATGGAAAAGTCAAAAATGTAGGTTCAATAGTAGCTTCTGCAAAGCTTCGCGAATCGCTTTGAAAGTGATTGCCTTGACTAGCTCGTCACTATGGTCATTTTAATTTTTCTGGAAGATGTTTTTTATCACCGGGTCTCTAGGTCGATTTCGCCAAATATTCTGCATATAGCTTATTTTTTCAATTCCTCGTATCATTAGAACTGACAACAACCTCAGACAATTGAAAACCTATTTATTTAAACAAAGTCCAAAATTACTAAAAATATCTAAGTTAGGACTTTTTGCTACAATATTCAGACATGTGGATATATTTTACACTCCATAAACTTATAAAATGCCATCATATATTTTATTTGGACATGAACGTCAATGTTATTATCATTTCTTTAAACTGCAGACATCGAGCATCGTGAAATATGAACGGAACGGTTATTTATTTTAATGATTGTTGTGAGCAATTAAAGCATTCGATATATTATGTTTCTATTCTGGCTTTGGCAATAAAACTCATAAACAAATTCCTCTATGTGGTTACATGCATTTATATCGCTCGCAATTTATCATGAGCAGCCATCAAATTCTTAGAAAAATAGATTCTTATTCTTAGATAAGGAATTCATGTTGAAATTATACGATAGTCATCAAGACTATATTCGAGACATTATGCCGCAAGAGGTACATATATGTTACTTTTTATTTATTAGACTTTATTGTTATTATTGAATAGGTATTTCTTAGATTATCTATAGTCGTTGTGGTTCAATTGCCCCTTATTTCGAATGGGATGTAGGTAGGTATACCACCAGTCGCACACTAACAATGTAAGAGACCTACTTGTAGGAGTTATTGCTATGTTTTAGCATTGTTTTTTATAATTATAATATCATCGGGTTTGGTAGAAATATAAATGATGATATTATGTCAATATCATAAATGACATCAATCACAATTAATTTACAATTATTTTGTTTATCCGCTTCTACTTATGACAAAGCATATCCCGCTGCATGTCCGCAACAGTCGACTAAATGAACTGCTCTAAAAACAAAAATGACCATAGAAAGAATCCGAGACATCCCAAAACTTAAGCTTTATCGTCTCATAAATAAAACGAACCAAAACTCGACATAATATCGTGTTGCAATTAATTGTAAGTGTTTTAAGTACCGCAGCCATCAATAAAACCTCCGCGTGGCGCGCAGCGGCGCCTGGGCAGGTGTGAAACCTCTCAGTCCATACATCTTCCAGATTAGCGCACTTTCATATGCAAAACTTGAGATAAAAAGTGTTGTGTTGACATGTCTGTGTTAACAAGAGGGATTAGTATGACATGTGTATTTGTTATGTTTGTTTTTCTTTCTTTTTGTGTCAAAGAGAGTGTTAGGTTTTGACAAAACTTCTGCATTGTCCGTGTTCGATTTTTCTACGAACTCCAGCTTTTGAGGCTATCAAAGTGTGTTCGATAAATTTTGGTGATTTCCCACAAAAGCTACAAAATAACATTTAAAATTCAAAACAGAAATTCGTATTTTTTTTAATACATGGTTAAACAATAATGTCAAAAGCAATGCAGGCTGCCTCCTTATATTGATTTCAAATAAAATGAAGGTAATATCCACCACTTAAAGGCTCTGAAAAATATCAATAAAAGTTAGAATTTTAAAACATAACTTTGTTATTAAATGTGACGAAAAATACAATTTCGCTGTTTATGGTTGTACGTCTTGTAAGGTCGATGTTTAATAATAATACGTCGCCATCAGATATGTTCGACCAAGTCTATCTTCGCCGTGCACTGAAAACCTCATAATATTGCAATAAACGTGTTTTTACAAAAACTGCCCGAAAATGGCCGTCATTGACGTCCTCCAAGGTCTTCATTATTACCAATAGAATGCATTAGAAGCATCTTAAGAGCTGTGCACATTTGTTCTCTGCATTAGGTACGAGTATGATGTGTTCTACACAATAAATAAATAAAAAAGAAAAATATTTTTTTCTTTTTTTACTGCATCGGTACTCTATGGAAATGTAATATGTTATTGGAGTTATATAAACGCAGTTAGATGCAGCTTCCTGCCGTCGTTCTTGCAAGTACATCTTCCTAGTTATTTACACGCACAGGTTCAAACTTTAACCAGAGCGGCTTTACAAACATCAAAGACTAATCAACGATCAATTAAAAGATATTAATGAACTAAAACATACCATAAAGATTAGGATCATAGACAACATGCTACCATAAACAGAAATGTTCAGGAAAACAATAAAACACTTTCCTTTAGAAAGTTTAGCCCCTTTATAAGACAACCATCAAATATTCTTAACTAAGTGGTCAAGAACAAGTCGTTGTTTTGCATCGGGGGTTCCGTCTGCCAAAAACATTAGTGATACAATTTGTTTCGGCCAATAAACAAGATTATTTTAATTAACCGGCGAATCTTCGCAGATTCTATTGATATCGGTACACAGCACGTCTACAAACAATCGTCAGATAATTTATAAAGAGCATTTAGTAATAAATTACTAATTACATTTACTCAGGGCGAATTTCATCAAACTTTTATACCTAGGATATCTCTTATCCTGAGAATAAATTTTGTATTTTTGATAGTTTTTCCATACTAGAACTGTCAGATGTCCATTTTATTCCACGGATAAAAGATATCTGACTTTGGTAAAATCAGTCCTAAGTAGGTATATTGGCCAAAACAACGGAGTGTATTACTCCGCATTATTAGTTTTTTATTTTATTTTATCATTTATCTACATACCTACACACAAATATAACGAGACAATTAAAAAAAAAACAGAACAGAAAAATAGGTACAAAGGTGATGCTTATTTCATAAGAAATCTCTTCCAGCATACCTGCGATAGAATATTAGATAGAGAGATGTATACAGCGCGCAGCGTGTGAAAGAGTAAAGGAGACAAAAAAATTACATACAGTCGTACATAAAATCTAAAAAAAAAGCCTGACATTGACATTCCTTGCTTTCACAATTGTGGGTTTTTACCAAAGTTAAAGCACCCTAAAATCGCACCTAATCACGCATAGTTCGTAAACAACCAATTAACATGGTTATCAGATTACTAATCTGGCCACCCGGGAGGTCGGCGCGTCACTTCAGACACTTCTCAGGTTACATTCTGTCCGAGGGCTTCCCGTGCCACTGTTGAGGTTGACAGTAGCTGTCAAATTAATTACAAGCATAGATACAGATAATATGTAAGCAGAGATTAAGGTTTTAAGGAATTGTGATGACAGGTGTGTAAGTTGGGTAAATATTTGAGTAAAAAAGAAGTAACTCACCAAATAGTCAAAGCAGAGGTTTAGCCTCTAAACTTTAGAGGCTAAACCTCTACTTTTTGCTTTGTTGCGATGCCTTTGTGTCCAATACCTGTATGTTTTATTCAAGCCTTGGAACCTATGACTGAACCCAGCTAAGGTCAATTTTTTCTATCAGTTCTTGCTTGTACATCATGTTTAGTAAATATTTAACTTTGTATTTTTCATCTTTGAAAAATAAATGATAATAATTAATTTTAAACTCAAAGTATTCCGTCTGACGCTCCTTTGCCTCCTTTCAATGACTTTTTCATTCTACTAAGTCGTTTCATCTCGTATTGGCATTAAAATTATAATAATACCGATGAGAATAATGGATGCAGAAATATTGACCAGACATCAAAGTGATAGCAGGACTTTAGGTGCAGCCCAGGCCATGGTGCGTCGGAAGTATGTTTAAGCTTCACCACTCGTGAATAATCCTAAACCTGTACACTCCAGGCCCATGTTTGCATGTAGTGGGCGTGTCAAGCTAGCCCTTCATCAGTTCCCCTGCAATTTGCATGCACCACAGTGTAATGCATGTGCTGGCTCGAAGTTGTAATTGTTAAGTAATAACAGTTCGGAAGATATCTCAGATCTGCCTGTAATCGGCTCGGCTCGTTTGCGCGTGATATTGTTTGTTTGGGTTGTAAATTGTTAGCTAAAGCACGTAGGCGTAGGACGTGTTCCTTAGCATGGTACTCATCGCTAGCTGCATTCAATCGCAACCTGCATAGATATGGCTGCGTTTAAAAATCCAGCCGCCAAATATAGAGATTATTGTGCAATGAGCTACAATTTTATAATGACGCTATATGAGCTTAGTAAGTAATAGATAAGTAATACGGGCTAAGTATTATTTCTTATCGAGTTATACCAGTCCACGGTATTACCTACCAGGTGCGGTAATCTCCAACACTTCCCTATTGCGGTCATTGCATTGTGGATTGGAAGGACGACATCTTTCTTTCTATGGTTGGAAAGCTATCAAGATATTTTTGAGAAATAAGCCTAAGTATAGCAATTTTAGCTAAAAATCGTAAGCACAAGAGAATGCCATATTTACCAGTATATTATTCAATTAAATATAACTGCACCACGGCTTACATACTGCTATTCAACTAAGAATATACTTCGGAAAGCAATTGAAATGTGTTTATATTACAAACAGCATGAAATTCCGCTTAGTAATAATACTGTTTAAGAAATCACAGCAAATGTAAAGCTTTGTTCAGAAGTGACAAATTTTGAGTCGCAAATCAACTACACAGGAAAGAACAAAGAACAAATTACTATCCAATTCCATTTGCAATGATATTGTTCGGGAACATTTATGAACACTTTATCTTGCTTAACTTCGAATTTTGCCATAACTCTTCATGCTGACGTCTTCCTACAAACGTCTAAGTCAGCCTATCATTATCCGGACCTGCTTATTACAGTTATTACCACATAAACCCTTTCTCTTAGTCGACATTAGGACTTGCGAAAATGCGTGGGAGTAGGTGAGTACAACTGAATAACAATAGCATATTATGCTAAAAGTAGAGCAACACATAAATTGAAAATATTAAGACATAATTATTGCGTTTGCCTACAAAAGTGATAGTCTGATATTTATGATTATTGGTAATTTTAGCACTAGATTTTGATTAATGTCAAGCTTAACAGCCATTCTATCAATGAAAAGCCTTCATTCGTCTCAAATCACAAAAGGTAAAATTTTATTTACAACTAGCTTCTGCCCGTGACTTTGTCCGTGTGATTTTTCTTATTATATACTGCCCGCGCTAACACTTCGTTTTCGCATAGCGTTTTTTCTGGCTTTTTTTGTTTTGTTCGGCTCCTAAGAGTTCTAGCGTGATGTTAAGAATTGGGCTATCGAATGCAAAAAGATTTTTTCAAATCCGACAATGGTAGTTCCAGAGTATAGCGCGTTCAAACAAATAAACACTTCAGCTTTATTATTCGTACTTATACAGATATTTGCATCTTATAAAATCGCTTCATCTGAACCCAGCCTTTCTTCAAAGCCACCGCAGGTTCCCTCACTAATTGAGCTAACACAGATTATGTCTGAATTAATTAAACGTTCTTATTAATTAGGTAATTAGTAGGGTTATGAGCCGCGATCAGAGCGCAGCGGGAGGGCACGCCTGTATCCCCGGCGTGCGATCTTTTTCATATGATATTGGATTACGATGTTATTCAGAGAATGTTAAGGAAATTGATTTGGAATTTTTTAAGCATGTTGATAATTTGATGCTGATTTCATAATTAAGCAATTTGTTAAAGTTGTGGTGGTGATTCTTATGAGAAATTATTTAGCTCGTAAGAGATAAGCTGACTCCTTCTACATGTGTCGTTTCGTTTGAGCCCCAGATGAAAAGATTTTATAGTATGCACCGTAAAAGAGTACCTACTTAGTCAACTTCAATCATAGGATAAGAAACTCTACTCCATAAGGGTTTCTAATATGCGGAGACCCGAATAAGATCAGATTACATAATCAAGTGCAGGATATATGTCCTTTGCCCGATAGTGCATCCCCGACATCGTCACGTGTGTCGGTTTACGTGATCAAGTAGCGTGGCTGATGGGGACGCGCGACGCACAGTGGAACGAATGTATGGGAGCGGTTGGACGTAGACATGTCCGAAAAATAAGAGTAAAATTATGACAAACTAATGATGCCATCTTATTCGATTACTTAATGCCTTCATAAATTGTAGTGATGAATTTCTTCATAACTCCCATATTTCGGGAGTAATTTGAGAAAATGTGAAATTTTACTATGAAAATGAGTGTATCGAGCTCTCTCCCTCCTGATTCCGGGCTTGTTTCAAGTAGCGGTCTCTAATATCATAATGCTAATACTAAGAGCTATATTTAATACTAAGACACATAGTGCGCCAAATGTGCACTTTCTGGGATAAAGAGTGATGTTTATTTTATAACACAATTTTTTTATTTTTTGTTTATTTTGTTGATTAAAACCGTTTTTCTAAAGGTTTACCTTATTACAATAACATTTCTGAGCAGCCAATTAGAGAAGATATAAGCTAATTAGGATATATAATTAGGGACTTAAGGTTTACATATAAAACTGATGCACTAATGATTACTGATAAGAACATTGCTATTATTTAATTACTAAATGGCTCTTAATACACTAATTTAGCATGCATCATTTACTAATTATCACAATAACTAATTACCTTGCAATATTTAACAAAGGATACCTGGGATACCTGGATTTTATATAAATAGGTCACTATTAGTAACTTTAAAATCAGTGTTGATTTACACCTCGTTGTATCCAAGCTAATCTCGCAATGTATTTTCCAAATTTTAATACAAATCTTGATATTCACGTTGCTTTATGCGCACGCGCACATAAAGATTTACGCGACTTTAACTATTTGTTCAGTGTTTTAAAAGATAACAGTTGTGTTCAGTTATGTGAAAGTGCTGAAACAAGTTTAAAAGACTGGTGTCGTCGATTTTGCTACCGCATTTATGCAAAATGGACACAGTCTGGAAGAAGCACAGATAAGTTTCGGAAGAAACATGAGATTTGGCTACAGGCTGCAATTCAATGGCCGGAATTACAGAATGAAAATATGGAACCTTCTACAGAAAATATAAGTGACGTCATCGAGCCCATAATTTCTCCTGCTAAATCTGATGCTTCAACTTGTACACATCCTAGTCCTCGTAAATCTTTTGAGGACCTTAGTAACCGGCAAAAAAGAAGACGCACTGAAGATAGTCTTTCATGCAGCAGTAGCAGCGCTGAAATTATGTTTTCGGCCGAAAGGGCGCTTCAAAAGGCAGGACAAAGCGATACAGCTTATGTTATGAAATACTTGACGGAGAATCCAGAAGAGGCCTCAAAAATCAAAGCCTTCATTGAAGGTAAATCAATTCAGGTACGGGAAATATCCCCTTTGAAGGCATTGGCTCTTTATGTATCGATGAACTTATCGAAATGGCGCTATAACACTCTTCGGGATTTCAACACTCAAGAAGGAGCTCTTCAATACCCGAGTTACTACATGTTGGTTAAAGAAAAAATTAAGTGCTATCCGGCCAAAGAAGATCTCACAGTTACAGAGAGCTCTGCAAAAATCAAATTACAAGCCTTGATGGATTTAACCTCAAGAAGACTTATTAGGTCGTTAGAAACCCCTGTTGATCCCAATCAACAGCTCGTATTGACCAGCAAATGGGGTTTTGACGGATCATCTAGCCAAAGCATTTATCATCAAAGGACGAGTGAAGATGAGCAAATCGATCTTGCTAGTAATTTTATGATTAGTCTTGTACCACTGCGGCTCGTCTCAAAAGGTGTAACAATTTGGGAAAACGAGCGACCATCTTCCACTTCATTTTGCCGGCCAATATTGTTTAAGTTTATAAAGGAAACCAAAGAAAATGTGCAGAGAGAGATGGCTGAAATCGAAGCAGAGATTGAAGCCTTAACTCCATCCACCATCACTGATGGAATTAGTGTCAAACACCAACTGCTGTTGACAATGATTGATGGTAAAATTCATTCCATTATATCCAATACAGCAGCTTCAGTGTGTGACATATGCAAGGCTTGTCCTAAAGAAATGAATAATTTAGAGTTAATCAAAGATAAACACGCAAACGAGGAGTCCATGTATAAATATAGCTTAAGCACCCTTCACGCTTGGATTCGCTCAATGGAATGCTTATTACACATTTCCTACAAATTAGACATAAAATCATGGCAAGTAAGGGGTGATATAGCAAAAAGGCAAGTTGATGACAGGAAGAAAAGAGTTCAAGAGGCTGTAAGAAGAGAAACGGGCTTACTTCTCGATGTTGTGAAACAAGGCAGTGGATCCACCAACAATGGCAACTCGGCAAGGAGATTTTTTGAAAACTACACTAAATCTGCTGAACTGACCGGAATAGATGCTATGCTTTTAAGAAAAATCTGTGTGATCTTGCAGTGTATTTCATCAGGAGAGAAGATCAACGTAACTAAATTCCGAGAGTTCTGCTTTGATACTGCTAAGCTTTACGTGGAGTTATACCCATGGTATTATATGCCTTCTTCACTTCATAAAATTTTAATGCATGGGCCAGACATAGTTCAGAACATGTCAATTGTGCCCATTGGTTTTCTATCCGAAGAGGCATCTGAGGCTAGAAATAAAGATTTTAGAAAATATAGAGAGGGGCATTCTCGAAAGCATAGCAGTATCTCATGCAATGAAGATATTATGCACAATCTTTTACTGTCTTCTGATCCACTTGTTACAAGTATCCGTCCAAAAGGAAATAAGTTTGTAAAAAAATCTTCTTTTAAGGAATTTTATGAGCTTACGGATTCTGAGAAAAGTGATATCGAATTTGTTAACATAAATGATTTAGCGGACATCGATTCTGAATTTGAATTAATTGATGATGATGATGATGACGAAGATAATTAAATGATGTTATTGTTTTAAAATGTGTAACTTAGTAAATTAGAGCTTACATCTTAATTATTTATTGTACTTTTAATGAAACTAGGTAATTTATTATCAACTTACTTAAAAGTCATACTCTCATCAGTTCTTGTGAATATTTTTGTTAATATATATTTCTGTATATATATAATATATTTATAGACCTCTTAATAAGTCTGTCTGCGGTTTAAAGTAAATACAAATGGGGAAAAAACGTTTTTTTTTTAAAATTTTCATTTCCTTTTATCCCAGAAATTGCACATTTGGCGCACTATGTGTCTAGTATTAAATATAGCTCTTAGTAATAGCATTACGATATTAGAGACCGCTACTTGAAACAAGCCCGGAATCAGGAGGGAGAGAGCTCGATACACTCATTTTCATAGTAAAATTTCACATTTTCTCAAATTACTCCCGAAATATGGGAGTTATGAAGAAATTCATCACCACAATTTATGAAGGCATTAAGTAATCGAATAAGATGGCATCATTAGTTTGTCATAATTTTACTCTTATTTTTCGGACATGTCTACGTCCAACCGCTCCCATACATTCGTTCCACTGTGCGACGTGACAAAAAATATGTTATGAGCGTTTATCGATCTATGCGTGATAGAAATATTAAGTATCGGTGTATTTGTTTAGGTAAGGTTTACGATCGTGACTAAAGATGGAGGTAAAGTTGTTGCTGTTTTACGAGACGTTCTTGTTCATTTTTATTGACTACAATTTCCGCCGACAACTAAAATGATCTTTCAAATGGGAAATTGTTGTTGTCATTGACTGCCAGACAACAGACACAATAGAAAATCTATTGTTCGCGGCCACCGGTTATCTACACGGTAGTGAACGTGTTAAATCATAACTTTTCATCATCTCAAACATAACTGGCGTAGTGTGCCTATAGTATAGGCACACCTGTGCCTATTCCTTCGGGGATTACAGGCGTGATGTTATGTCGTCATAACTTTCGACAGATGGATTAGTGATCTAGAGATTAGCTGGATACCTATTCTCGCATGTAACTTGCGTAGGTACTATCGCGGTCATTCCCGCCTGAGTGTTTAAGTTAATTTTTGCTTGCACTCAAAAAATAGAAGCGCTGCTAGTAAGAGCGCCAAGCTCAAACAGTTCGTCCGTAAAATTCACAAAAGGATTACTCGTGATGCGTCACTAAGCTGCGCAGTTCAGGTTGCAACTAATTGCGTTATCGCTTTCCTAATAAGCGAAAACATTAAGGGGGCGTTTCTTGGCGCCGCCTCAGGATTTAGGCGAAAAATGTTTTAAGTGATCAGGCGGATAAGGCCGCAATAGTACATGTATTCAATGTTTGCATGCCTAATTTAAGGTAGATTGTACAGGGATCACAGTTTTGTTAACACCTCTATTTTATGGACCTGCTTTCCTAGGTAGCTAGCAACATATTTCAGTAAAAGGCTGTGGAAAGCATCGCTGCGACAGTGTTAACTCGATCGCTCGAGACATGTTATGTGTTCGAGGAATGGCCGCGATTGGCGCGACCGCGACCCCCGAGTGGCGCAACCATTAGCCGTGAACCGGCAAATGTCTCGCATACCTGCTTATGCCTAGTCGATAGACAGGAATGATGGTTGTTGAGTTCTACAAAGGCTTAAGTTGAAATGTTTGAAGATTGTTGTTGACTATGGCGTGATATACTCAGACTTTTATTCTTAGTTTAAAAAATCTTCCTATTTTGTACAAGTAGTCCTAGGGACCAGTAGTGGCGCAATTTACGAGTTGTAGGTAGTAAGTTCGAACCCAAACAGGCACTTCACTTTGTATAAATTATTTCACCACCACTGCTCTCAAAAGGGTGAAGGAATAATCATCGTGAGGAAACCGGCATGTTCTAATCTAAAACCAAAAATTCGAAGATATGTGACATCTACCAACCCGGACTGGGCACGCGTGGTGGATTACGGCCCACTCCACTGGGAACCTTATAGGCTGGTTATGAACACCCAACTGTCAGTTAACACACAGCACAAAACTGACAAGGCAATTTCAATATCAAAGCCTTCTCACCTAAATCACAAATACCTGGAGCTATTAAAACTAACAAATAATTGTTTAAAACTTCAAACAATAACGTTAAAACATTTCCATAGAAGACTTGAAAGCGCACCGCTCGACTCCTGAGCATACAGAGAGCTTTTAATAAGTGTACTAGGAATAACGAACTTAGCCTGTGGTTTTACCCGCATCGTCTTGTAATTTAAAGTTATAGTGTAAAGATACTATTGTAGATCGAACTTAGGTAATAAGTGCGATATAGTACAACGATAAAGTAGCCTAATGCCAATATAATTAGACACAAATGTAAACAAACCTGTTAAAACTAAACATATTCACTCATCATTTTCCCGAAAAAATTCCTCTATAGTGAAAATAAATGAAATGCTTCAAAATGAAATACATCTTTAAGGTGTATTTAAATTCATACTAATATTATAAAATCGAAAGTAACTCGCTGTCTCTATGGTACATTTTCGCCTAAACCACTGAACGAATTTCGATAAAATTTGGCAAGGAGATAGATGGCATCCTGGGGACGGACATGGGCATACTTTTTGTGCCGGTAGCAAATTAGGACATCCACGCAGACGAAGACGCGTGCAGAAGCCAGTAATCAATAAATTTTTAAATGGTTTAGACGCTAGCATATTAAGCTATTACAATATGTCAAATTTCTTTAATACATTTTCAACTTTATCGCTAAAACATAAGGTTCAAAATTTATTGGGCAAATTTGACACAGTTTCGGGTAGATTGATGTGCTGGCGTCTGCACTACACTTGACTGTCCACCGTCGCGGTAATGACCCCTTTTACTAGGCGTTTGTGATTTCTAATAAAATTTATTGAAACAGAACTTAGGAATAAACACAACCTAGCTTGGCCTGCGGTTTCGCCCGCATCATGTTATAATGTCTGCGTTTCCCATCGAGTTTATGGTTAGAGTCGGTGAACGAGTGTGGGCATGTGGTCGAAGGCCTTACATAAAATGTAAAGCGGAGCGAAAATAGCTAAGTTTTTGTGTTGGAATAGTTCTTAGAGGTGCTTGATAGTTGGTACAGTTGTTCGTACTAAAAACTTGCTGCGGCCTTGGACTGTGTGGTTCTGTAAAGACCTAGGATGATCTAAGGGGTGTACTATCTAAATACAGTTTGATGCTCTTACAGATTTTCATTCTTAAAAGTAGAATAGAAAATGTAAGCAGGAACTCAAAAGTTTCCTGTTATTGTATTTTTTATTCTTCTTTTTAGACACATCTACAAAATAATTCCAAAGAATTATCTAAATGCAATAATATAGAAGTCTACCTCTTTACGACAAGGACCGGGGCTAAAAAGTAATAGTGATAATGAGAAATATTCAGCTTACAACCAAGCCTTACCAAGTAAAGATTTTGTATGTTTTTATCATCTCTTAGAAACTACAAAATCCTTGTTTGGTAAGAATTAACTTAGTATGCATTCAACACTTAGTAAAAGCACAGTGTTATGTAGCGTCGTTATCTGATAATATTTACGAAGCGCGCGCGCACGTGCGTCTCCATCGGAAGGCATTTTACCGAACACCGATAGTCGACGAAAGTGCTACTTGTTATAAGATAGGTTTATTTTCACATAAATTACGTTAAGATAAGCCTTGCGATAGGGTGTTACAATGACCGCAACATTAGTTGGAAATAGTTTTTTCACTGTAACTACTTATGTACTTGCAATCATGAATTTGTTCCACTGTTATAGTAAAAATAGTATTTTTCTCTCAATGATTTTGTAGTTTAGCTTATTTATGTTTTTTGGATTTGGATTTTGGATAAACAAACTGCGTACTACACACTACAATATCATTTATAACTACGCCCCGCGGTTTCACCCGCATAAATTTCGATCGCGTGGGAATATTAGGATAAAAAGTATCCTATATCCTAATCCAGGTCTGGTCTACCAAGTGCCAAATATCATCCAAATCCGTTCAGCTGTTTCAGCGTGAACCGTGAAAACAAACATACATAAAATCTAGTATTTTGTCTTTATAATAATAGTTTAGATAATATTGATATGTCTCTTATTTCTACCCCAATGAGAATGTTACATACATTGGTTACATATATTGTCTAGTCAATATTTGCCTACATATAGATGTAGGCAAATATTGACTATAGAGTCCGATAGTGGTCAAATAAATATACCCCTTACTAATAAACGTATTATATCAGATGAATTACACACCGATTTCTCTCTTTCAGTCGTCAGTAATTTGATTTTCGAAAGAAGAAGACAAAGCGTTGTGTAACTATACAGACGCTATACAACGTTTATTAGTAAGGGGGTTTAGGTTTAATTCAAAACATTGCCTTGTATAGCAACCAGCAACAGAGACTGTTCGATACGCGACGCCGATACTACGATACGCCGAAGCTTACGTACAAGTAAGATACCTTATTACGATTCACAACATGTACGAAATCGATACTCAATTCTGTGCGCGGCAATAAAATATCAGAACAACCTTCGTTGATATTGACTTGATATGGCACTTGTACTCATCAACTACCAAACCCATTAAAAGGTACTTACAATAAGAAATTGAGTTTATATTAGACAAGCAGAGAGGATACAGCTGTCTATACCACACCTTACTGAAATGTTATTAGGAGTCCTTTTGTTTTTATTTTAGTTTTAAAATCTTATTGTGTTTCGACTTAATTTGTACACCGGCCATGGTCAAACATGTTGAGCCAAAGAATATCTTGTAACACTTATAATATGCATCCACGTTTACTACCTACACATGTTTTTGCAAATAAATGAATATGAATCTGTGATAATACCCAACTTGGCTTACAATAATAAATAATCCTGCTTCTATGATAAACATATAGGTATATTTTTAAACGTATTAGTACTAAATAGATCTAAACCTATTCGCAAATTACCTCCCCACCAATTTCCGAAGCATTTATTCGAAGAAGGACTCAAAAAACTGTCGCACACTGCCCACGGTCACAGCTGCTTACCATTGAGTGATTTAGCAGTGACAGAGTCGGCCATTATCATAACAGTCTGCGGTCGCTTTTTGCCGCCGTCGATGTAATGGTAGCCTGCTAGGTGATAGCAGCTATTACCGTTCTTGCTAACAACTGGTCTTTCAAATGGTCTATTAATCTTAGGACGGTTGTTGTTGGTGACGAGGCGTAATTAGGTGTTTGGTTTTGGTGCTTGGGTGATTTCAGGTTTAATTTTTTTTGTATTTAGATGAAAGTCCCATCGTTCAGGATTCAGTGGGAAGTAATTTAAGGCCCAAGCTATGTCTCTATGTACGAGTTTTTCCCATTAATGAAAATAATTTCATAAGATGTCAGAAAAAAGTTGCACTGCAGCATTTTGCTGCAAAAAAATTGTATTCAGTAAGATTCGTGCTATTCTGTCAACTTGATTTACAATAAAAATCGATTAGCACATAATTATAGTTTCTTGACCAAAAAACAAGTGTTTCTGACTCTCATACAATACACACGACTGGAACTAGCAACAAGTTACAAGACCCGATTGTATCCATCGCGAACCTTCATAAAATTACAAATCAACTTTTTTACCAAAGCTTTCGCTCGTCATCAAAGTTGTATACATTAATCATACCTGTCTGTCTGTTGCAGCCGCATACGGGGGAGCTTGCGGGTGCGAAAGAGAGGACGCAATAGCGCGAGAGGTGCGCGCGCGTCGCGTCGACAGCGCCGCGTTGCGTCAGTTCTCAGAAACGTCTGGACTGAACAGTCGTGTCGAGTGTTTTTTTTAATTTATATTAAGTAATAAATTTTCTTGTACAAAGTGGTGATACTGTACTACAGTGAAAAGTGTGTGCTGTCAGGTTGTGTGTCGTGGGTGCCTGGAGGTGTACTCACAGTACTAACAGTGCAGTTTTGTGTTTGATTGTGTTTCATCTGTCGTGTTGCTTCACGGTGATGATTATTGGATTTGCTCGAGGTATAGTATTTTGTTTTATTGTTTACATTGTACCATAGGACTTCGTACAATCTAGATCCGCACGACTGCACCATAGTTCAAATGAATAGCTTTAGGAAACTCGTTAACAGGAAAATCTGTAGATTTTAGTCTCTACCTGACTAATTTTATGGCTGTTCCGACAAATAGGCGTGATATATCAAATAATACACTATCAAAAAAACTCCATACATAAAAACAGTCATTATGAAATCGGAGAATCTACGCCTTACATAACCGAAAGTCGAACCGAAAGAATCTCTCACATCAGCATTGTATTAAGAAAACAGATCATTAATCAAAACTACGATAAAATCGTTAGCGACAATAGATCGTTAAGTCGAACGAAACGAAACAAAATGAAATAATGAACTTCAAAATACGCCATTTGGAATATGCAAGACGTTGCGTATCTTAGATGTTATCTAAGAAAAGACATCAACGCGCTCGCATTGTAAAGGTGCTGTATTTTAATTTCACAGAAGATTTTTACGATAGAAAGTTATTTATCGCGATAATCTTAAATATTACTAAATGTTGTGTATTTTTGGGTTAAGTATGTTGAGTATATATTTAAGATGATGTTCAGAAGTTGTTGACTCACACTGGCTCCAGTTTTTGAAGAAGCTTTAAATCCACAATGGAAAGAAAATTGGATAAAGGTTTACTAAATCCATTCTTTGAATTGGTATAAGATTATTGAAATGTCAAATGCTTTTTAAAGCAGAGTCTTTGACAGTTTTTAAAGCTCTTAAAATATTTATTGAGCCATAAATTAAGAATTAAATCACCCAAAATTATGTATTTTTGCTGTATTTTTATCAAATCTTAAATAACCTCTTAAACATCTTATTTTAAACACGAGAATACTTAAAAGTGGTTATTTGCATACCTCCAGCGTTTCATGAAGCTATGAAAACGTCAATGTCGCCAATAAATGCGATAACGATACGAATACAGCCTTATTTACAATACGGGTTAAAATCACTTGTAATCCTCACAGAATAAGGTTAAAAATCCTTTAAACTTGATCTAGTAGAATTTGTATGCAAGCCAGGTTCAGCGAAATTGATATTAAAATTCAAAATTATAGTAATTTGGACTTTGTTACTATAGCGCTAAAGTGCAAATACTGTTATTAACTAGTAATGTTTCCGGAGAGATTGTGCTTAGTTTTTTTTTATAATTTTGTTTGTTTTACAAATGTATCTGATGCGATCTATCTCGATGGCTCTACGGTTAACGCCGGAATTATTGTGCACCGATAAAATTGATCTTAAAGTATATAATACAAGACGATATGCAGACAAACAATCAATTATATTGTGTTAAGAAAATTGTACATTTTAGCCACCTCATATTGTTAGCACACTTAGTTTTGAGGCAATGCAACTGCATTGATGGGTATGATGAAACTTGGTTCTAGGTGAAACGAGTCGAAAATCAAGATTCATCATTTACAAAATGTTGACACCACTTCAAGACGTTCTTATCTGAATGCTTTTTAAAAGTGAATACCAATGAGCTCAACTACTTAGGTATCAAAAAGAACAATAACAGCCGCGGTTCTGTCCGCCTAAAAGTTACCAAACAAGCACCATCATTAAGTAACAAACTTAAACTTTCACTAATTGTAATGAGCATTCTATTAATTCTTTACAAATATCATTCACATTACAAATACGTTAACTAACTTAACTTCACATGACTTCCGTAACTTACACAGCAGCATTCCTAATCTTAAGTAAGTCTTAAGTTCATTAAGTTACCAGTGGATAGCCAATCAGGCGGCTGCTTACCGACAGACCGCCCACGTCGGACGCCTTCCTATCATTTACATAATATATCACATATAGGTACATACGATATTATCAACATATGTACATAAACGACAATATTACACAATACCTTGTTTTGATAGTAAAGACGAACGATTCGAAATCTGTGGTCAGCGTTGCCATGGGAAAGTATTTGAGAGTGCTAGGGTGTAGTCTTGATAAAAGCTTCTTTGATTGACTTTAAGAGTAAGCATGTCAGGAGGCAGAACAATAACTTATTGTTCTACCAGGCACATAACTACGATATAACCAAATAAAATCCGAAGTAATCAGAACAGAATTAATAGGTTTGCTCCCTGTTAAATGGAACAACAACATAAAGCTATAACGAAATAAGGGTGTAATAGACACCTTTGCCCCCCCTGTCGGGGAATATATACAAGCATAATATTAGTGAGTGGAAACTGTTAGAATTTTATAACTAACCCTTAAAACATATTAATCTTGAAGACATTGCACCGACCGCAAGAAAATTGGAGTGATGAGCAAAAGAATCATCATCTGCCTGCCTTTTCCCAACTACGTTGGGGTCGGCCTCCAGTCTAACCGCATGCAGCTGAGTAGCAGTATTTTACGTGGAGCGACTGCCTATCTGACCTCCAAAACCCAGTAACTGTGTAATACGAAACCCCTTGGTAAGACCGGTTGTCAGAATTTCGGGCTTCTGACGACCCGTAACGACTGTCAAAGATCCACGAATGACAGCCGGGACCAACGGCTTAACTTGTTTTCCGAGGCACGCAGGGTCTTGGTATGTAATGATGGTCACCCATCCACGGACCAACCGCGGCAAGCGTAGCTTAACCTGATCGATCGACCCGTGCGGCTGCCCGGCTGTGATGACTTAGCCACAATGAGCAAAAGAATAATGATGATTAATATTAAAAACCCATCACGGGATCCCGGACTGTGTTAACATAACATTCAAAGCCGATTAGCACCTACGTGTCCCGAATCCGGTCCAGCTCCGGACATGAACTTCCTCTGGGAATCTGTGACTCAGGCGAGAGATAGTTCAATAGGTCTTTATAATTCATATTCATTTATTTCCGTTCTACAAGGTTAAAAAGGTGTTAACAAAAGGCTTAGAGCTAAGAGCCGTTGTAGACCCTGTTAGGGCACAGCAAAATATTGTTAAATATCTAAATCCTAGAAACTAAAATAAAAAATAAATTATACTTACAACTGAATAATTACGTTCGCATAATAACCTAAATCTAATATTGGTAAGTCTTTGTAGGTAGCCATTTTCTTAAAATACTGTTATTACATAATTTTAGATAAAGATACATATTTACTTAGGCACTTAATATTATAACAAACACATAGATATTTAATAAGAGATCATATTTTAAGATTACAAATTATTAATAAAGCGATCATGGTTTACGTGTATCAATCAAAATTAGAGACAATATATAAGTAGATTCAGTAGGTAACATTTTATAATTTACATATTGAATATTCAATCAGCAGGTATCTCATTGGTGTCGTATTGGACTATTTTTGGAGTTATGCCAATATTACTTATGCCAGCAATATAATGTGTTAATATTACTTATGCCAGCAATATAATGTGTGTATATTACTTATGCCAGCAATATAATGTGTTAATATTACTTATGCCAGCAATATAATGTGTTAATATTACTTATGCCAGCAATATAATGTGTTAATAATAAATTGACATAATTCCAATTAATAGTTAAATACTATTTTACTCTTAGAATCGTTTGTTATTTTGAGACACAAATCAAATCGTAACGTTAAATTCTATTAGATACTCTTCTTTTCTGACAAGTGCAAGAGAATGATGATGAGATACTTTTGTGCACCAATCAATCTGCCTGCCCTCTGCCAACTATGTTGGGGTCGGCTTCCAGTCTAACTGAATCTGTCTTTTTTTTTCTTCAGTGTAAACAGATATCAAGCCTAGACAAGTGGAACTCGCTTTCAAAGCGTTTTGTATTTCAATTTCAGCTCCACACTGCAGCACTGTACTCATAATCATTCTTAATTTATTAGCACCATAAAAAGCACCAATGTTACAACAAGTTTAACAGCAAAATACCACTTTCTCTCGTAACAGCCACTAAACTATGTCCATTGCTCGTACGTGCT
This sequence comes from Gortyna flavago, assembly GCA_963669345.1. NCBI lineage: Eukaryota > Metazoa > Arthropoda > Insecta > Lepidoptera > Noctuidae > Gortyna > Gortyna flavago. Next base: position 1,275,301 of record OY770144.1, read on the forward strand.
GCTACTTGGTACTTTTTCAGCCAGAGAGTGGAATGTGTTCATTACATAAGTGCAGAGGGGATGTAAAGGGCACAAGCCGGCTGGTGTGTGCACCTGCGTCCTCTCTGAGACTTGTGAGGACGTTACGAAGTAGGTAGGTATGTGCACGCTTGTTGTATGTGGGGACATGAGCAGGATCAATTTGTACGTGGATAGATGTAAAGAAGAACATACATTTCTAGTGTCATTTATGCTGTGTAAATAACGTGATAGTTACGTGCCATTTTTTTAAGTTTTAGTATAATTGAAGATATTGTAGTGGTCATAGACTTATAAAAAAAAGATGGACTCCGCGCCACCCATATCGAAAGTGAAGCACAGTAATATGCCGGGACCGCTTGTACAAACTCACATTTACATCATAGTATGCCGACCGGCCGCCATTACGTGACACGACAGCGTCAATCGTCAATCACGCACACATAGATCGGTACGGTGCTTCACTAGCGATATGCGTGGCGCGGAGTCCATCTTTTTTTATAAGTCTATGGTAGTGGTTAACGTTTTGTTTGCCCTATTGTAGTCCTGTTTCATCAGCAGCTCGCGTGGCATGATCAATTCTATCTCTATTCTACCAAGAATAGACAAAATTCTTCCTATCCAACTTGCCATCTCTTCTGCCCGAGCACGGGGCGACCCGTAGACTCGCGTTTCTATGAAGACTGTGGTGTCTTGTCCCTCACACACGGGTAATAATAAAACAACACAAATATAATTTAGTGATATACAGCACTCGGTGGGCACAATGTCGGCTCGGCACGACGGTTAATTCCCAAGTGAGGTGCGGGCACCTCCCACTCAAGTACAGTGCATATATTTATTAATCATTTTATATACAATGTTTGATCATGTAATACAATTATTTATATTAATAAACTATTAAAGAAATAATATTTGTTTTATTAATTAATTATATAAACCAAATGCCACATCTCTTCCTTTTTTTTCAAATCTTCATATATGTATATGAACATTTTAAACCAAAATAAACAATACTACATTTTAGAAGAAATCAACGTTTTAAATTTTAAATTCACAATGATCCTAATTATCTTTGTCTTCTCCGTTATTATCAGACATGTCTTCCTCAGTGTTTGTGTTTTGCTCATCCGGTACAAAGGACATTGTAATGGCCTATGAATCAACACTGAAACCTTTAAAATAATTAGTAGTTTTTATTATAATTTACATTACAATTATTAGAATAGAACGGACACTTCATAATTTTGAAAGTATTTTAAAAAGTAATTCAGTTGGGTCTTATTCCCTGGTGTCATTATTTTTTGTTTCAATTTGACGTTTTGAATAGGCAAAGGGTATTAAACTCATTCAGCCAAAACTTTGTACGCAGCGGAGTGTAATTACAAAACTCAAAAGTTCAAAACCCCCTAAGCGCTTGATCTATGAATAAGTTTTTAGTTTCAATCGAATATATGCATTATTTAGAACACAGAAAGTATATTCACGTCCCTGCTGGTTCTTAGGGAAACGATGTATGGACGCCGAACAATGTCCTTTATTTCTAATTATAAACTTCATTTCGTGATTAATCTAACTCTAACACAATCATTATCATTAATTTAATTTTCTTCCATAACTGATGTTTCTCTATGTCAATTACTTTCCACTGACCTTCGGTTTTCTTTAAATAGACTATATTCCTTCTGTACTCTTGGCCAGTTTCATTAATAACTCTCTCACCAATTTCTAATTCTGTTTCAGTAACCCGTCTTTTCTATTTTCATTTAACCTGAACGCCAACTCCCGCAATCCAAAACGCTCAAAATCTAATCGCAGTCTCATCTCAGCGACAAACAAATGTCAAAATTTTTTCAAAATGTAGGGAAATTAGAGTTATTTGGCAGATTCAGACTGAGACCAGACCGTGAACGCTCCTAAAATTACGAGAATTACCCCTCAGTTTTAAGCCATTACTGTAAGTTCGTCTAATTTATTATTTATCTTTGATTCCAAAGAAATGGGGACTTGCTATGAGGCTGACTGGTGGAATGGTTTTGACAAAGTGATATCTTATTGAACATCATTAAACTTGCAAACTTTTTTGTTAATAAATATAATGAGACGTTAGAGGTTTTCTTTTATTTGCCCTTCTTTTGCAGTGTTTCAGGCTGGGACTTGAAACGCTACTCAAAATAACATTACGCGTAGTTCCGGTACCGATAATGTGTACCGTTCCACCAGGATCGCACAAAATTAATTCCTTGGCTATAACGATACTGACAGACGGAATGAAATGTTAAACTGTGTGAAACTGTAACAATATTTCGCTTTTATTATAATGATATAATAACGTTATTCGTTTAGATACTCAACGTTGCCAGTATGAAGAATAACTTTTCGTTATTATATAACGAAATAACGTTATTACAAGCGGATAAGCTTAATGTTACTGATACAACTAGTAGTTGCTGTAGCTGTACACACCCACACAGCTACAAACACAATACCCACACCCACACACACACAGCTAAAATTCTCTCAATTTTTTTTTTTTTTTATTTATTTTTTTTTTTTTTTTCCATCTTGGATTTTCATTTTGACCACGGCATCGGTTGTACCTATAACGTTACAGATATTCCACTTCACGAAACTGAGCTCTCTCGAGGTTACGCACACAAAAACAATGGCATGCACATTGTTTTTGTATATAATAGCATGCACACTTGGCAACATTCATAGCCACCGGACCTCGCGACATAGAACATCTGTACCTATAATATTGTTCTATGAAAATATATTTTATAACATTCCATAAAGTTATTATTATTTTTAGGTTTTAGTATTGTTATAAATTTTGGAACCGAAACGAAACTCGCTTTGTTTTCAAGTCCCTGGTTTCAGGAAATGACCTTTGAAATCATATTTTATTCAATTAGCATTATTACAGGGCAGGAAATTTTAACACTTTTGTGATTTTACTGCCATATTGGCAATAGAGATTAAAACCTCTTTGATGTCTAACCTTGATTTATTTTGTTAAATTGCATACACTGGTTAGTTATACCAATGTACTCGTATGAAGTTGACGAGTTTTCACCAATGGCTGGCAAACGAAAACTAATCTCAGACAACGCCACCACTATACGAACCCTTGTCATTTTAGTTGTCTAACATTTACACGCTTCGGATTTCCTAATTGCTTGATTGAAAGAAGGCAGACTTTTTTTTTTTTATTTTTTTTTTTTTTTATCCCTGATTATTTAGCAATCTTTTCATAGACACTTTCCTTGAAATGTTTATGACACACTCTCGCCCCGCTTTTGGGCTCAAACTTTACTCGCCTTATCGCTTTGAGCCACATTTTAAAGTTTCTCATCTCGAGGAAACTGGTGGCCTCCAGTTTCTTTACAATTTGGTACACAACATCTAGGCATTTCCTCAATAATTGTCTTTAATTATGAATTCACTAATATTCCCATACAAAACTGCTTTGTTATTGGTCTGTGCGCTAAGTAGCGCCACTTTGACAGTTGTTATTATTATTGCATAAATAGTATAGTTTGATGGGTACTTACCCATTGGAATTGTTCACATTTCGATTCGTTCCCGACTTGGCTAACGCTTACAGGCACAATTTTTTGTTGGTGTGTAGTTGGTTACCATTTACTCACATGTTTATATTTAAATTTACGATCGCTTACTGTAAGTGTGCTTTATTAGTAGAACATAATATGTAGGTATTTTATTACAATCGACCAACTACACAGTAATGGAATATTTATATTGGTAAGCGTTAACTGGAACTGTTTTTGCCTGTTTACTTGAATTAAATACAATAATTTACCGAATATAGTAAATATTATAACCTTGTTTTCGTTTTCAAGGTTGGAACTTGTTTCACTTGTGCTCTGCTCTGGCTATTGTGATTTACGAGTTGATGTATTTAATGACTCATTTGATCGATCTATGTGGTACATTGTCATCTTGGCAGATTTCCAACGCAGTTTGTGCATAGTTAGTTAAGTAACTAAAGACACGCGTTAATGTAAATCGAAATTAAGTGTCAAACACGTTTAGTTTTTCGCTTAGATCATGGTCACTAATAACATACTTACCAAAATAATTAAAATTATTTCGATTTATTTCGATTGACTCGCCGGATAACCTACCAATTATGACGGAGGTTTTGGGTGAAATAAGTGCAATAGTAGCTAGTGAGAATATTGAAACCGTGTTTATCTTAGGTGATTTTAATGCTCACCCTCACGAATTGTTCTGTAATGAATTGATAAATTTTTGTTCGGATCAGTCCTGGGTCTGTGTGGACTTGGAAAGGTTAGGTACACAGACTAATACTTACACTTTTGTGAGCGAGGCTCATGGCTGCAGGCGATGGTTGGACCACTGTGTCGCGTCGTTATCGGCCGGGCAAACTGTAGTTGGAGTACATGTTATAGAAGATGTTTACTTGTCGGATCATTTACCTTTGCTTATTACTTGTGACATAACTGTAGTAAGGCCTAGGTTGGTGACGAGTGACGTGCAGCGTGACTCGGTTACATGGGGTGGGAGAGATGAAACACAGACACAAACTTACCATAAACTATGTAACAACGCCTTTCGAGGCATTGATTTTCCCACCGAATTCACGGAATGCAGTCGTGGGCCATGCAGCTTAGATTACCACAAAATTGTATTGGATAGGTTGTATAACAGTATTGTGGAAACCCTGAGTAGCGCTGCTGTTGGATCTAGCGGGAGGCGTGGCACAAAATTAAATAGGGGTAGGCACTTATGTGGCTGGAATAAACATGTCCGTGAAGCTCATAGAGTGGCCAGGCTTAGGTTCGAAACATGGATAGCATGCAGAAGGCCCACTTCAGGCATTATTTATGACGAAATGCTCGAGTCACGTAAAATCTTCAAAAGTCGCTTGAAGTGGTGCCAGAATAATCAAGAGCAGCTAAAGATGGACATCCTGGCTAAACACAGATCGGCAAAAGACTTCTCAAATTTTTGGAAAGCTACTGGAAAGCATGAGGTTAGGCCTGGCCTCCCGGTGAGTGTAAATGGCAAGAGCGAACCAGTCCATATTGCGAATATGTTCAGGGAACATTTTGAGGTGCGCTCCCCGCTGGGCCCTTCAGCGTCAGTTATTAGGACTGAGCTCGGATATGAGGGGGAGGAGTCGACTGTACATTTTACGGCAAGTCATGTAAGGTGCGTTTTGAAGAGAATGACAGGCGGTAAATCTCCCGGTCACGATGGGCTTAGTGTGGAGCATCTGCGGCATGCGGGGGTTCACCTACCGAGGGTCCTGGCCATGTTTTTCACGATGTGCATGAGTCACTCATACTTGCCACATGACTTAATGAAAACCATCGTAGTGCCTATTGTGAAGAACAGGACTGGGGATATCTCGGACATGGGGAACTACCGGCCCATATCTCTAGCAACGATAATTGCTAAAGTGCTGGACGGTATGCTTGATTCCTGCCTGGATAAATACATAAAATTACATGACGCGCAGTTTGGGTTTAGACCCGGGCTATCCACGGAGGCTGCTATCGTGGGTCTCAAGCATACTGTCCAATACTACATGGACCGCAGGACACCGGTATATGCGTGTTTCCTTGACCTCTCCAAAGCCTTTGATCTTGTCTCATACGATGTGCTCTGGAGAAAGTTGGGGAACGCGGGTGTACCGGTGGGGGTGCTAAATATGTTTAAGTATTGGTATTCTCACCAAACAAATTTTGTGAGGTGGAATACTACACTCTCTGGGGCATATACGTTGGAAAGCGGGGTGAGACAGGGAGGTTTGACGTCGCCCAAGCTTTTCAACCTATACATAAATGACCTCATCGTCGAGCTCAGTAGCAAGCGTGTCGGTTGTTCGATAGATGGCGTCTGCGTCAACAATATAAGCTACGCGGACGACATGGTGCTGCTGAGCCCGACGGTGAGAGGTCTCGGTGAGTTGTTACGAGTGTGTGAGGCCTATGCTGGAGCACACGGCCTTGTGTACAATGTCCAAAAAACAGAATTTATGATCTTTGGGGCCACCGGTGGATGCCCTGAGTATTCACATAATATAACCCTGAATGGCGTGTGCATAAATCGTGTCACGAAATTTAAATACTTGGGGCATTTAATTACCGAGGCTCTTGAGGACGATCTGGATATAGAGAGGGAGCGCAGGGCTTTGGCGATCAGAGGTAACATGCTGGCCCGCAGATTTTCCCGCTGCTCTGAACAAGTCAAGATAACCTTATTCAAGGCGTATTGTCAAAGCTTTTATACGGGAAATTTGTGGGTCAGTCACACCAAAAGGTCGCTGGATGTCCTGCGCATCCAGTATAACAACACCTTCAGGATGATGTTGGGGCTGCCTCGCTTTTGTAGTGCATCGGGGATGTTTGCGCTGCATCACACTGATGGCTTTCATGCAGTCATCCGCAAGAAAACTGTATCCCTAATCTGCAGAATGCGTGGCAGCTGCAACGGAATTCTGAAGACTGTAGCTGACAGGATCTCTTCTCCGATGTGGAGATACTTTATTAAGAGAGTAATTTAAATGAATCTTAAATTTATTATTTAATTAATTTGGCAGTATTTTAATTTTTAAGTTTATTTAATATTATTTTTCTGATTTTAAAATTTTATGTATTTAGTTTTTAGTTTTATTATTTAATTCTTAATTTAATTCAATATTATTTATTTAAAATTTTAAAATCTGGCTATGGAATTATGGATCAATTAGTTATCTGAAATAAATGAATTTTATTTATTTTATTTATTTATTATTTATTTATTTCAGGGTAATGTTTTAAAATAAAATTGACAGAGTGGCTACAAAATAGTTGCTTCGCATAAACATAGTTGTTAAATGATGCATTCATTATTATAATAACAGTTTTTTTTATTTTTTTTATTTGACATTTAATTTTATTTCAATGTCATCTTTATCTATTTTTATATGCATATACACGAGTATGTATATATTTTTTTATAATCGGACAATTTAAAGTATTGAAATGCATCAATGTTGTTTTGCTTTGGTCTGTCTTTTTTATATTTTACGTATTTAATGTTTACAATTTGTGTTTTGGGTACAATGCGAAAATGAATGACTTTATTATTGAATGTAATTTGCACGTTCGCTTGCAGGCAGAATATAATAACTTTTAGGCTTTAAAATCTTCCCCTATTGAACAATGTATTTTCTGACAAATTAATATTTTGAATTTGAATTTGAACTTGGTGTGACTGACAACGGAACGTCCTTTATTAATTCGCCATACAAGGAGAATGAACCATCTCGCATTGTTAAATTGTTTTTTTTTTTTCGGACTCGTTTTGTTGATTGCTTTTGTAACACTTTGTTTTATTTACACGGTTTTGTTTATCACACAGACGATTAAACCTGTGAGACAACACAACATTTGTAGGCACTACCTTGTTTATCTCACTTGTTGTCAGTATACTTGATGCCCAACTCGACTGACTATTGTGTGCCATTTTGCCACTTGTTGTCAGTATATTTGATGCCCGACTCGACTGACTATTGTGTGCCATTTTGCAATGATTCACTCACACAGTTCAAATTTCTCGTTGCCACAATACAAACAGCAAACTACCAGTCCTTCATAGTAGGTACAAAACTATGATTATTATTGTAAATTTTACGATCAATTATCGAAATTATTGGCTTATGTACATTGTAAGATCTATTTCCGAACATGGATTGCTATTTTCTCATAACCAAATGAGTAGAAAAGTAAAACATAGGCAGTAGTCAGTTACACATACGTCGGACTACCCACTTATCACTTTTAGGTTATGTAAAATGCAGTTCAAATATAGGTAGTACATTCTGAATAGATTATTAAATTATGTAGTTTTCCCCTTTTCACAATTTTTTCACAAATTTATCGTACATGCTTGGTAATTGTTTCAAATTTAAACAAATAAATGCCTACTCAACATTTTTTTAATGAAAAACTGACAGACACACTGAATTGTATTATTTGGCAAAATTGGTTATAAAATTGTTTTCCTTACGATTTTCTCCTCGTCGCCAATTTGTGGTGTCTTGTCCCTCACACACGGGTAATAATAAAACAACACAAATATAATTTAGTGATATACAGCACTCGGTGGGCACAATGTCGGCTCGGCACGACGGTTAATTCCCAAGTGAGGTGCGGGCACCTCCCACTCAAGTACAGTGCATATATTTATTAATCATTTTATATACAATGTTTGATCATGTAATACAATTATTTATATTAATAAACTATTAAAGAAATAATATTTGTTTTATTAATTAATTATATAAACCAAATGCCACAAAGACAAAGACGCTTATTCTTTCCATAGCAACGGGAAGCAAATTTTAAAATCAGTATAGTTTCTTGTCCAAGTCCAATGTGACGTAGACTATTTGACACTTGTTGAGAAGAAAAGTTTCTACCTCCAACTCAGACCAAATAAAATACCAAGACAGAGGGCTGTCAACACTAAAGTGAAGCCGGTTTCGTAAACATGTGTGCACTTAGTGAGGTGTAGTTTGATTGTAAATGGTTGTAAATGTGTGCGTGTGAGCGTGTATGCACAGAGCGGAGGTGTAGTTTTGGTATGCTTCACTGTATTGTTCTCAGCGCTATGTCTCGACTTTTTTATTTGGTTTGAGACCCCCAAGTGTTAAAAGTAGAGAAAAAGTGGTCGTTACACTTGACATTGTAGACTGTTGACGACTGAAGAAAAGAAACAGTTCATCTCCACATCGCCATGCTTAAGACGGTAGAAATCTTTTTACAGTCTGTCACTTTGTCTATTCTTCCGTAGACAGAACCCGTCTCTATGGTCATACTACGCGTGCTGCCACCAGGCTAGAATTTCTACACAACTATTTTCCTCAAGATGACAAAGAGAAATAATTTAAAGTTTTGCTTTTATAAAACACTTCCATACCCGTATCTATAAAGATATTCCACACAATTAAAAGATTAAAAGATAAACATTTTACAAACACACACACATTACTTTCAAAGGAAGGTACATACACATCTTAATTTACAGATCCGTCCGATAGCAGTCAACAATAGACGACTATTGTTTAGTCAGACGTTTCTACAAACACAGCCTGCCAGCGCTTGCGCATTCGGTTTCACTCACAGAATATATAACAAGTGGATAGCTAATCAGCATATTTGTAGGGTCAAATGCTTCAACCTTTAGCCTCGCCGAATTTGTAAGGGGCGTTATCGATATTTTTGGGGCTTCAACAATTTACATATCTATTTAATGGCTTGTTTCGCTCACGAATTCTGAAACAGTTTTAATAATTTAAAGTTTTAGTTATCGCGCAGGCATGACATCTTAACAGTTTACTTTGAAAGGTCCAAACAGATTTCCGTAGATTTGTATCTGTGAAAAACTTCTTTCGGTGTCAATGGCCCAGAGGCATTTACCACAGATGCAGTATCTTTTCAAATTGTATTAATTTCGCCATTGCCACTCCATTTCGTGATTATCCATGTTTCCACTATTAATTTCACTTCAAACTTAGGTTTTAAGATCAAACAAACATACCTCCTAGAAAACTGTATCTTAAAATAACTCATTAAGGTCCACAGTCGTTTAATAAAAGCTATATTAGCGCAATCATTTGAAAGACCCATTGTGTGGAGTTTGTTCGTTAAAATCGTGTGCGCTCTCTGTTTGGTTAGGAGAGAGCTGCTCTACAGCTCTCCTATCATATATTTGCATATATTATACATGTAGATAGGTATGTTATAAGAAATCGAGAGCATCCAATGATAATAAAATGATAAAGGTGCACCTATGTTATCGGTGGGAGACTGTAGACTCTGCGGTCAGCGACCTGCTAGACGAAGGTTGTAATTATGGAAATCAGCGTTAGCTTCCAGTTTTTTCAAGTCTAGCAAGTTTTTGTCTTGTTTTCTGCCCGAGAGCATAAGAATTGTCTATACAGTATTTGAGTGATAAGGGGCCTTTAGAAATGCTCGATTTTTGACGATCAAACTCATATAAAATCGAGAAAATTTGAAGGCACCTATATATACAACACTGGAATTAGTCAAATCAGTCATTTTATTGTTAATTGTTATTTCTTCTTTCCTGCTGTGTACATTAAAATTAGTAAGAGCACGAGCTGACTGAGGCATTATTCGGCCTAGTATTTAAAATACGCACTCATTGTTGGTCGCACGTTTAGGTACTTCCTCCCCCAATCAAGTTTTAGGTTTCATTTCCTCTACATCTATTTACAAGCCCCCAATTACTTACGAAACTCCGCCATTGAATTAATCATTCATTTGTTTTCTCCAATCATTTGAAACCCGCTGCGATCAACCCGCGTCTACTTTCCACCGCCAATTAATTCAAACTTTAAAACAAAGCCTTTTATTTTGAAGTCGTTTGTCCCGGCTTTTATTCTGAAGTCGATTGTACGACTTTCACTTTTATCCGACGTGTTTTGTTTCAGCATGTATGTAAGTAATGCGTACTAGAGGACAATTAATAGTTATGGGCTTTATAATTTAGTGGTATGAAGGCTTTTATTGCTGTAATGGACACCTCGGTATCCCGGAGTCTTACTCACAGTCCGCACTAAAAAGAAAGGCGAGTAAGATAAGTTTTATGTAGGCGTTGCGAAGATAAAATTTGCACATGGTTGTAAATTACTGGAGTGTCTTGTTGTATCTTAATTTCTTCGCACTTTTTGTTTGAATGGTTTCGGGTTAGCCACATTGCGTTAATTCCTCTTCGAACGGTTTCCGATGGTGGTTGAGCTTTTGAGAGGAATTCTTTAATATTCCTTGTTACATCATTAGAGTTTGATTTGACAAGGGACTTATTACTTACATATTGTGCAGTGTACGTGGAAAAACATTCTAAATGATTGTCGCGAATGGATTATGGAAACATGCTGCTGGCAACAATATCAAACTTATTGCGGTGATTCTCTTTTACTATACCAACCAACATACCTAGTTCATCTATCCTTTAGCGACGTCCATACAACGTCACGTAATATTTTTTTTATTAGAAACAACCTTTTCTCTTGAACTATCTTCCATACATCACTATTTAGCCATATTAATCACATACCATCCACATTGTGTCCAACAATCGCTCATAACCCATGTTCCCATAGCCCGAGATCAGAGCGATCGATAGCCGCGCGGGCAATTAACCCGTGACCCGCCGCCCGGGCTATCGAGCTATCAGACAATGGCGATCAGCTTTATGAAACACTGCCTAGGCTTTACTTGATTGTAGGGAAATAGGCGTTCATTGTAGTTTTGTTTAAAACATAGAAAGTATGACGTTATTGTTATTTATCCACATTTGAACAACTAGCAGGAGATCTAGGCTTGGGTTAATTGGATCAGACCGGAACAAATCATTTACTCAATGTCTACTTTCATTCCGTTCCGCGGCGGTGTAAATTGAGCCTAACAGTAGCCAGCTAGCCATACATGTAGCATCACCCACAAAAACTCATGTTGACCTCGCCGCGGCTTCGCCTGACCTCGCCGACCATTCATACGTATTACACCACAATATTTACTGAATCACTAATACCTACTATTTACACTATTCAAATAATTCCAAACTTCAATTAGATTTGGTAAAAAAGCAAATGAAATGTGTGTACGTAATTACAGCATGACTAGTATAAGTTTGCAGTTCACGGTGGCGCTGTTAGTCAAGGAAAATGCATCTACTTCACAAATCCGATATATTTCGTTTTAGTACTTTGTTTTCCCGCCTGCACAGATAACTTGGGCGTACTGTGCAACGCGGCATATCCGGTGACCATGTAATTGAATGTGTATTAAAAGTATATTAAATTACAACTTTTTTAGTAATGTTTGTTCTTGTATGAAGTAATGCATGCCTCATTAACTGGTTGAAATTGATTTATTATTGTAATGTCTGCTCCAAAAGTCGCTAATGAAAATGTAAACAAATGGATCAAAAATCAAACCTGTGGATACTGTTGTTTTTATAAACCTCAATTTTCTCCAAAGATTTTTCGATTTCGAATTTAATTTTATACACGTTTTCAATTTCAATTTATTTTTCTTTTCTTTTTTCAATGTATTCATTTTAGTTTATTGTTTTAATTTTATTTTCTTATCAATTTATGGTCGATATCTTTATTCATAATTTAATTAATAATTTAAGCTTAATGTAATCAATTGAATCAGCAATCACATGCCAATGATTTTTATTTATTTTTTTTCTTCAATGTTGTATACAGCATTGAATGTTATGATAATTTTTCTTCATTACTTATTCATTGTATGTATTAAAATTTATAATTCGTAAAGCCGTTTTTCTGTGCATGTGGTGTTAACCTGTAACTGATTGTTGCACTTGTAAATGTTACTCTAGCCATTAATTCAGAAATGTACACAGTGTAAACAATTGTTGGTTAACCTAAATAAATAAATAAATTACAAATTAATAATGTTTTCAAGCAATAATTGTTGGAAATAGTGGCGAAATAAAGTTGCAGCTTTCTAAATAAAAATGATGAGTTACTGTTGTTGTTGTTGTACGATTGTGTAAGAATTTAACTTGAACAGGTTTTGTTTACATTAGCATCAGATACGTTTGGAACAGATTCTATTAGGTTCAGATTTTTTTTAATGCATATCAAGTACGCAAGCTTGGAGTACGCGTCGAGCATTTTAATGCGCCTTGATGCAATGTTTGATCACTGTTCGCCGAGTAAGGAAAACGTGCGCGTTTAAATGTCATAGTCTTAAAGAGGCTTATAAGATTTAAGACCACGACTTCTTTTTATAAGATACTTTAACGTCGACTATAAGAAAATTGTTGGAGGCTGTATAAAAATTGTTACAAGGCCTTAAAAATTATCTTGCTAAGAATTTCAATTCAATTTTTTTGCATCCATAATGTACACATTCAGGTGGTAAGTATAAAACAATTTAATAGAATCAACTATGGACCCTGTCGGGTACAGCAACATTTTAAATAAGTAGGAGAGAGGAAGAGCGCTTTTATAGTTTTCCCTGTTTTCCTTATTATTAAATATTTATTTTAAGTCCTTTCTATCTGTTTTCAATAATAGTATTTGTTTATAAATATTATTACTCATTTATTTGGGTCGGGGGGATTTCGGGACCGGGACCGCGGTCCCGGATTCCACCTATAATAATTTTTAAGTGGTATTTTGGGACCACAAAACAAAAGAAGGTAAAGTACAGTTAACAAAAAGCTGATATAATATTTTGATCAACAATTACATGAATTAAAGTAGGTACCGGTACAAAATAAAGGGTAATATTATTTAATTGCATTTATAAAAGGATAGTTGTAGCTATAAAATAAAATAACAATATAATAATCTCGGAATGTAAACTCATTTGTAAGTCAAGCTATTTACTATTATTTTTTGTATTAATCGTTTATTTACTAACTATTCGCTTTAGGCTTTAATATAATTTGTATTCAGTTTGCATTACGAATGCTCGCTGTCAAACAAACCATTCATTAAAGGAACCTTCACAAAAGCTTCCAACGAGAAGGCACGTTTACGTGAGCATAGCAAATGGAAAGTCAATACGTTACCCAGTAGTGGTCAGACGTAATATCCATTTAGTTATGTGTGTGTAAAAACAATGGGTTAATTTACTGTGAGTGAAGGCTTTTGTGGTGTAGCCTTTTGGTCTGAGGTGGTCGAAGGTTTTTTATAAACATTGTAATAAATGTTCTGAGGTGATCCGGACTTCTTAGAACATTTATAAGAACGAGTTTTGATCTTAAATTGTCTGGAGTGAAACATTTGTGTTTGTATTTCAATTACTGTCCTAGTTTGAGGTCGAGGATGTACAAATTGGCAGAACTAATGGATGCTTAAAAAAGGTTGGAATTACGTAATTTTCTATTGAGAACTCCTTCTCATGGTTCTCCAATCCTGTGACCACATTTTCAGAAACCGAGTTGTAGACTAGTGTAGTGTTGAAAACATTATAATTAGTTTTCATTATGATAAAGAGTGACCCTACACTACAACCAGACAAGACTAAACTACCAGAAAAATATGAATCAAGCCTACACGAAAACCCTGTATTCCAACCATTAGAACCAAAAGGCAGTTTATGTCAACTAAAACCACATTTAAATAGTACTAAAGCTCCAAAATGGTGTTGCGATAAATCTGTGAAACAATGCCGTTCGCCCACGGCTGGCTGGCGCATGCGCATGGTCGGCGCTTGACGCTTACGAAGCGTTGCCATAGGTTACCAGTGGTAATGCACCGTTACCGGCCGTTAGTTGGAGTTACGTGTGGTTGTATCATGTGTGGTCGCGTGTGGTCAGGTAAACTTGGGACATGTTGATACTTAAGTGAAGTTGTTGAGACAAAAATGGGTGTTAATGGAGGTGATTACGTAACTTATTTATTAGATGTTGTTGCTTGGTAGTTGATGTTACGTTTTGATTGAACTGGGGGCCTAAAAAGGTCACTTTGGCAGAATCATAAAACAATTCATATCACGCAATTTTATCAGTATGACAGTTTTGTATGGAGATTCGTAAAATGCTTTAGGTACATCTCTGCCTAACCCTTCAGGGATATATAGGTGTGAAACTGTCAAACAGATGAATTGCGTGATATGAATTGTTTTATGATTCTGCTAAGGTGGCCTTTTTAGGCCCCCAGATCTGAAGGAAAATATTCTCGTAGCTACACAATCTCATAACAGCGACAATCAATGTCAAAAACTTGTAAAAAATGTAAACTGTATGTAAATTGATTGTATTTTTGACAGATTGCGAGATTTGCAACGAAGATTAGAATGTGAACGTTCTTAAAAATAAGAGAATTGCCCCTCAGAATGCAAGACAGAACATCTCATTTACTTTTATGTCTGTCTGCTGTATGCCTTCACTCTCATAAAAGAGGACCACATAAAAGTCATGTTAAAAGATGAAGAATTTCCGACTAGCGCGCTGTGCGGTCTAGGGTTCTTGCAAAAGTAACTATTAACATCCATTGAGGCAACAAATAACAAAAATTCAGTTGATTAGCTATACCTATTACATAATTATAAGAAAGAGTAACTATCATTCCTTTCATGCTGGACGTATTCAATCCATCTAAAACTCTAGACTATAAGCACACTATCACTATGAATCAATAGTAAAATTTTCTTAATGCCAACCAATGAGATAAATCTTCGAAATATCCTAATGAATACGTCCATGAGAATAAAATCTAATGCCCCTATATAAAAACCGATCATAACAAACGCTGAGCTTATAATAATTATAAAATATTTGAGTCATTAATATCTGGACCACATTCCGAAACACAAAAAACGGTTCTCATCTATGTGGGGATTAGGGCTGTCTCAAACAGTTTGTTACAGGGAAAGTGGGGGCTAAGTTAAATGCGAAAATATTTTGTTTACTATCTTGTTCCTCTGTTCCGTTCAAAAGCATGGAATACACGGTATATTGCCCATTAATTTTTCACAATATGTTTGAAGGTTCAAAGTCAAAGTTAGACATTTATATAATGAACTCTATATAATATGTTTATATAATATGTTACGTTAGAAAAACTTTCTACAGGTAAAATAGCTTCAGAGTTTATCTTCTCTTTCCATACGGCAAGGCTGGCTAAGAACAGCATTCAAAAAGTTTCATAAGTGTCAACATTATATTTTTATAAACACAGAGCCAGCCCTGGTTATTACTCGGCTAGTAATTAACGAGTCGGTGCATTGAGCGCAGGAGTGATACTTCACATTAATGGGAGGGAGGTACTCGTACCGACGCGGGCGAACGACTACTCTTCAAAATATGACCCTGCGCCACCAGCATCCAAGTTTAACAATCTCATCTAATTGAGAGCGTAAGAGGAGGTTGGGTTTATAAAAAGCTACGAATACAGCATGTTTTACAGACCATCAAACTTCGCGACTGCGATGTTGTTCCCGTCGAGAAAGTTCTTTAGTTTGATGGCCTGTATACACACCCTTAATAGCTCAACTGCGGCTAATGAGACACAATTGAATTTCTGTTGTTATAAATCAAATATTGATTTTCCCACAGTTGAGTTCTGATACACGCAGTATCAGTACTGTTTAGTCTTCTAACTCCTCTGCTATTCGAGTTAATCTTTCTTTCCCTTTCTGGTTGTCAGCGCCCTCATTGCGTAACGCACTACCAATCTCAATCTGAATCGTTTTATAGGATATTGCTAAACCATTGCTTCGTATGTTCGAAAAATTTGTCTGAACGAGAACGTAAACAACGCAATGAATATTGTTAAACTGTCAAAATGAAAGCCATTGCTATACTGATAGTGTGTTATCGCAATTACCCCGCTGCGCTGGTACGTGTCATAATTTGTAAATAGAGGAACTATGAACAAGGGTTTATGTACTTTCAAACAAAGTATTTACATCATTTTAAGCTAACAGTATTAAAATATAATATGGGATGGAATTATACGGCATCAAAAAATACGACCGCATTGCTCCCTACTTATCGTGTATTGTGTTGATGTTTTTTTCGATTGCTGATATTGGAGACGGTTCCTGTGGGTACCTACTCGGATTGATGAAAACTTTGCTTGCCGGTCAGCAAGCGCATTCGACTTATACTTCGACTTACAAGGAATGCCTAAAAAATAAATGAATGAGGAATGTTTCAATATCTTTAATGTAAACAAAACAATTGGTTGAATCAAAAAATAATGTCAGTGAGATATGGATATTTTTAAGTGCTCATATAACTAAAACACCAAAGTTAAGCTAGATCTTTTATTTAATTTAAACACAAACGTTGTAACTGATACCGTATCGTAAAACCCATTTAAGTTGTAAACTAACATTTTATTTGCTTGGGCTCCATATCACGAGCGGCGGCCATTTTTATTGGTCTGAAATAGTCCCAATGTTGCGTGACTGATGGAGATATTAAACTAATTTATAGCTTAATCTTAATATGGTATATTTAATTTGTTTGTATAAGATTCAGGCTGTAATAAAAGTCAAACTAATATTAATTCTTGTTTTATACCTCAAAACATAACACTAATACAAACTCGAACAACTACCTACTAAAATAATTAGGAACACTATTACGAATGTGATCAATAATATTAGTGAAGTTTTAAACTTTATTATTTTAGTATTGACTTTTTCAACGCCTGTTAATAAATGGCTTTTAAATAATCGTGAGATTATGGCTCATTAAATTATATGCATAAGAGCAGGTGCTAAATGCACGGCATAAAATTCAAAGTACAGCTACTTCCCGTCAATATTTACTACTACTAATTTATTAACAAATAAATAATATCAATATGGCACTATGACGCACCCGTTATTAATTCACACAAGCACACATTCCAGTCGTGGCTTGTATAACAAAAAGTACTTTAGCATAACTATTTCAAATCGTAAAGTTTTAACCGAGGTTGTTTGAAAGATTCATCGTTCATTGGATATAATATAGTCAATACATATTTATAGGCTTATTATAAGGTCAAAGTATGTAGCTTGAGCATGTATATGGCGTGAAATTTCTAGTAAATATGGTAATAAATAAGATGAGAATGTCTGATTTGGTTATTGGGATATAAGTTATGGATGGTCACGTAATTTTTTGGGATAAAAAGCACTAATTTAATCTGAAATATTAAATTGAAATCTCCTGAATTAAATCTGTAAATCGGATATGAGGTTCACTTTTACAAGTATACACAATTATATGAAAAAAATAATCTAGATGGAGAAGACATTTCCTATCTGACTATCCCTGAGAATAAATGGCGAAACAAACACGTAATCGAGTTTTCCAGATTATTTTTCTATTTCTTTAACCATATTACTTACTTCAAAATCATGGTCAATTTCTTAACAAAATTCAGTTTTCATTCACATACATTTAACTTATTCTTAACTAAGCATCGTTCCGCTCTACGTTTTCTGACCATGACAATGACACGACTTCCGTCTTAGAACCAGTACCCAAGAGTTAGCGTGTGTTTACATGGGTACTGAAGATCGCTTAGTTGCCCAGTGGAGGCTTTCTCCAACATTGTACTGACAACAAATGAGATAAAGAAGCAAGCAGCTAACTTTAACTAAGTTTCAACTCATATTATGCGTGTGCTCAACATGCACGAGTATGTAGGTAGTCAAGTCATTGGTATGGATTGTCTGAGAGTTTTATATTAAAGTTTATTTGGCTCGACTTGAGCAAAGGAAATTATTTCCGAGCTGCTCTCTAGCAGCTGAAGAGCAATCAAGAAATCATTTCTTTAGCACAAGTCGCTGTGGTTACAATTTTGGTGTACAATAAAGCATATTTTATCTATCTTTAGATTTTATTTGTTGTCCGTACACGTTGGTTAATTAGTAAACAAATATATGAACCTTTTAAGGGTTCTGGTTTTCAGTGCGTCGCGTCGTAGTGTCTAATTTGTTTTACAAATACATAGTTTTTACTGTTCAAGGTAATGTTTTGAAGGTTTCGATCTTATGATTTGTTCTGTAAAATATCGTATAGTCCCTAATCATTCTTCCGGCTGTAAAAGCATCATGCATAGCATACTTAGCCTATAACATTCCCACTACTGGGAGACAGGCCTCCTCTCTGTGAGAGGGAGTGAGCTATAATCTACCACGCGGGACTAGTGCGGGTTGGTGGCTGTCACATGTCTTGAATTTTTGGTTCTAGAACATGCTTTTTAATAAGTTTCAAGTTTAACCAGTTTTTTCCGAGTGTTTTGTATAAACATCTTTTTTTTTCAACATTAGTTGCAATTATCAGTATAAGTAATTGATATTCTTCAACAAATATGTCTGTGCTAGGAGTGGATTTATTTGTGCCATAAACGGGACCCGGGTTTGATCTAACGACCTCTCACGCACCAGTCAGCGCCTTAACCGTTATACCATAGACGCTTATTTACTCACTAACTCGCAAAGAAATGTTAAGACATAAATATAAAGCGAAAGCCTAACATGGTCATGACACTGTTTTCTAACCATAGCAGCATTAAATAAGATAAGTTGTGCGGTAACCAGCAGTGACCTTAGGAACTGGCTCTAAAGCTAGGAGTACTATGTGACTATACAACGTTGTTTGTAACAGTCCCCTGTGTCTCGCAAATAGAACAATGTTCTCAACGCACTTTCTGTGCCGAGTTTACACAATGGATGGAAATGAGAACCATTTGACAAAAGAGTAAGATAGCTGTCGTTTTAAGTCTTACCTAAATGTTATGTGTATCTGGACTCTGGAGCAAAATGGTTTCATAGGCACGTGGACACTTGGAAATTGTTTAGAGAATTGAACAGTTTATAGGAATGTATTCTGTGGTAGATAATGTAGTCGTGGATACTCGTAGTATGTTTATTTATACACTCATTGTAAACTTATAAGAATCGTTAGAATCTAAAATAAGGACTTCTCTTACTACTTTAAGCCCCCTGTCTACGAGCGCCGCTGCTCTAAAGTATCGTAGGTACTGTTTTAAACTCAAATCACCAATGAGTCCCCAGAATGTCACAGCAGTAGTATTTCAATGGCGGCCCGTACCAACACGACGCGACCAATCACAAACTATTTACGTTACTTTGGGTAGCGTCGTGTATGATAGGCCTTACCCTATTGGTTAAAAGAAACGACTGCGGAAATCCATGAATCGATTACAGTAAATAGGTATCCTTTGTGAAGACAAACCATCACATGCTTGCTATCAGTATTAGGTACTGTCTAACCAATTTCACCATCAGTACTAAGTTTCACTTTTATGGCAACTACAGTAAATACTTTACACGCTTGTGTTATATACTTTTAATTAGATACTGTTTGGTATGCGTACCTACTGTTCGTTACTAGAGCAGAACGTTGCGCTGAGAAACACGCCAAGAATTACAATGAGCTAGTTTTGGGTCAGACTCTAGGTTTCAGACATAACATCACGCACTTTGTTGCTACAAGAACTTGTAGATTCAAGGCATGTTATATTTGTGCCGTTCCCAGGCTTATGATCTATCTCAAAAGTATCATTTTTCTCTGAAGGTGTAAACAGGGGTGCACATGTATTCATAGTACCTATACACACATTTCGCCAGTTATATTACGCGTCTCTTGAAGCTAGCCTATTAGCATGGGGGAAAAGCCTATTTCTATATTACTAAACGGCTACAAATTCAGACTTATTAAGAACTAGCTGTGCCCGCGACTTCGCGTGCATTTCGAAAAACAACAATGTGTTGCTTACATGAGGTGTAGGTACCATCACTTCTCCATTGAAAAGGAAGAACCATCCATTCCGCTCCTCCATTGAATCTTCCGATCTTGCCTGGTGAGAAGCGGAACCTGGGGTTCTCTACCACTACCTTTCGATTGCAGTCACTGCATCTCCAGGGATTATCATGTCAATGCGATGTTTGGTACAAGATAACTGACAAGGTGCGGGTAGAGGTACTATAATGCGCATTTGCCTCTCTTTAAAGAAAAACAGGCGGTATGTTACCTACCTTATATTTTGTTAAATTCAACAGTTATACTTGCGCCTTAAAAGTTATGTCTCGATAAAATTAACGAACCAAGCTATATTAGATGATCTTTAATGGTTAAATTACTTAAGCTTACTCGGAATATAAAGCCTAGCTTGAAACATTAAGCTGTGTAGGTACTGCAACAAAGTACATACCTAAGTTTCGCACTTTAATAACAGGTCATAATCATAACTACAGCGTGTATAAACTGACATTTTATCGCTTTAAATACATACGTTAATATTCCGGTTCTATTATTAACTACTGTAATATTTATTTATGGAAGGATCGTCTCACCAATGTTGTTGCTGAATAGCAAAAACGAACAGAATAAAATATAAAAAAAAAAATTAAAAAAACGGAACTAACTTAATTCAAGTCGCTTCAGGCTTCTGTATGCTACAAAAAGCCTAGCCAGCATACAAATAGGTATGCTATGTTTACTAAAACTTAAGCTACATAATATGCTTATCCTAGGTTCACGTCAATATACAAACGTATAGTGCAATATTAAGAGTTCCAAATCACGACCACTCTTCTTTTATTCTATTCGATTGAAATCGAATAAACAAAACTGACGCTTGGGAAGTCCTGCATTTATTACTAAAGGCACTATATAATTATATGCACTGTCACGTTCGCACCCAGCAGAACGTCAAATATAACCACGTCTGAACTAAGCATAAACTGAACAGCTTGAGTGCTCGTAAGTTGTGGCTCTTTGTTCAAGCTGCTAGCACACCAAGGACTTCTTTGTTTATGTTATCTACCCGCTGGAGCAATGAGCGAAGCTATATTGTGTTATTTATTTAAGTCATTTATTTTCTAGCCTCTTCATATAACTCTGAAAGTTACTAATGTGATGGTTTTATGGCTAAACAAAATACTACATCATAATTTATATACTCGATAGAGGCACCTAATGTTGCACGGCTGATATACAGGGTTCACTTCCAAACTTTTTAACCCTGAAAATGTTGGAGAATTTTTTTACGGTTCAAAAGTTATGACCAATGTTTGTTTTTTTCAATCACTTCACAGTGCTCAAAGAAAAAAATCATAAAAAAACTAAAAAAAAAACTATCAGGGCTGTCAAAGCTATGAAATCTTTGCTTCAATATTGGTAAAGATAAAGAATCTTAATTTTAATTAATAACCGTCACACACGCGCTACGCGACGCGCGACGGGACGATTTTTGACATACAAAACGTAGGTATGTAAAACCTAAAAACAGCAGTAGCTTGAGTAAGAAGTTGGCCACCATTATCAAAACGAGATTTAAATCTTTCCTACCATACAACATGATATAGTTTTAAATTATAACAAGATGAACATAAACAACGCCATTCCTCTACAATAGAACAATGACACGTAGTTCATCAATCTACGCATCAAACTGATGCACATAACGTGTCAAGAAACTATCCCATACAATGTGACGTTAAAAAACTCATTAAAATGCCGCATGCCGCCGGCGCACGCGCTGCCACGCGGAAGTTGCTGTGATTGTCTGTGATAGGTAAAAACAATGATGCGCTATTTAAATTGACATCTTTGAGTGAGAGAAGAGTGATGAAATTCTTGATGTCGAGAGATATGACTGTACGGGTTTATGAAGGTATAGATAACTTTAACGTCGTATTCGAACCACGTGAACAACAGTGGTGGGTTTGGTGTTCACCAAAGAACCCATCCACAGCTGTTGTAATCATAATGTGATTCTGCGGGGTACACGCTAACAATGGCTTCCATTTTCACAGTTCAACAACATTCGTTGAACAGACAAATTTTTCGAAGTTATGAACCAATGTAATAACAATATCCTTCAAAATGATTTAGATTGTGTCAGAAAACAAGTACCTACTCATTGACAACAGTGGTTAACCAAAAGCTACCCTAACTACCATGAGTCAAAAAAAAATCGATTGCCCTTTTCATTAGGTACCTACCACTAAACGTTAATAAGCTTTTCGATTTACATGGATTGCATTAATGAAGAGGAAGTCGAAAGTAATTATTTTTTTACTTCAAAATGAAGTTACCCTCAAAAAGAATATTCTGCCAGCACCCTAATTGCGTCATACACTTTCAATCACAATCTGAATCATTTTGAAGGATATTAATAATCCATTGCTTCATACGTTCTCTGCAGTAACTTAAATAACGCAATGAAACCGTCAAAATGTAAGCCATTGCTGCTATTACCCCGCAGCCCGTAGCTCTTTATGTCTCTTTTACTTGACATCGTAGTATTCTCTTCAAAACGAACACTTCATGATCACTTGTAGGTAATTAGTGAATTACATATTTCCAGCCAGGAAATACCAATTAGAATTTTGTTGTAACATCACTAACAATTGAGCCCTTATAATAAAGGAAAAAGGAAATCTACACCGGATGCGCAGTTATCCTAGGCATCTTAAAAAGCTAGACGTATCCAGAGTGTATGGTTTTCCGGAAGCAGTAGCGGCCATACTGCGCGTGCGCCATGAATAATGTATCTGTGACAATTAACGCACGAGGAATGCTGGATTATTCCCTGCTGAGAGCAAGGAATGGAAGTCCTTTAGTGTGAGATGTTACCGTCCTTATTTATGTTATTTTGTTTAATTACTCTACCAGCCGTAAATTAAGCCATTGCCTTAGCTTGCCTTAGTCATCCTGTCTTAGCACGCAGAGTGTAACTTAGTTTTACTTTCTGTGGTTTTACCTTTGCACTTAAAGAAACCTGGAGGCCTACCATGATCTATTTAAAAACGATTCAAAAGCAAGACATTTCAGTTTAGGTTCTTAAACTGCATCGTTCACAGTCGTACCATGACGTCCAATACGCTCAGCGGCATTTGGATCGTTGAAAGTGAATGAGCGTTAAGAGCTCGTGGAAGGTATCCAGATGGCACGGGCTAAATTTAATCGGTAAACTGACGTTAGGGTACGAATTAGAAGAACAGTTCAGTTTAGGTCCTAAAGTGGATCGCGTTAAGAGCTCGTGGTAGGTATCCTGATCAAGTCAAACTTATGCAACTTTTTGGATCTATCATTTCAAATAATATTAGGTACTTATATTTGCGGTTTTTTAAGTTTCTCGAATACTCGTATTCTGAGTAATTAAGTCTTCATAGTAAGATTTTACAGAATAGATTGGCTGGAAATACATCATGAAACATTATTTGATGCAATTTACATTGATTTGATTTAAATATGACCCAAAATATACATATCTAAAGTAGCGTTATCAATTTTATTTTATCATTCCTAATTCTTCATTAAAAATTTAACACCCAGGTGTTTGTGAAATATGTTGCCACACTGCGCACGAGTTTCTAAACTAATTGACATTGTAAACCAGGCTTATTTGCTGTTAAAATTAAGCAATATTTACTTTAACACCTACAAAATAAGGAACAAGAGAGGTTTTTGTTTTTGTGGCGATTGGTTCAAGTTATGCGAAATACCGAATCGCTGAAAATTAAAACAGAAAAATTTAGAAATACCTATTACAAAGGGAGGAATTAGTATGCTGAGTCTTGACTTTTGGCAAGCATGATGAATAAAATGTAACATTGCATTTATCCTGTATTCTATGTTGCGACCTTCACCGATATTACCCACATAATCATAATTTGAATCGATTTTATGGAAGGTTTTCACATTGATGATGTCCATTAATAATATCTTCAAAATTTTTGGGTTTTACATATTATTATGGCGATCCTGAGTCCTAACTGTCACAGAGTTCACTAAAAGACATAGGCTTTTTTGGTTCAGCCAAAACACTCGGCCCTCCGGCATTTTTCCTTCCAAAATACTCTCATGTAATCGCTCCTGCGCCCGTTTTTATTTATTATTTATTTATTTATTTAATACTTCAAGCACAAAAATGTACAGAGGCGGACTTAATGCCATAGGCATCTTATCTCTTTTATCTTGTACCTTCCATAACAAAGCAAAAAGGTTGTAAATCAGCGACAGATGCGAATGTAGGTGAGTAGTGTAGGTACTGGTAGCTCGGTGCGCAGTGGGCGTGACTCCCGGAAGTGACACGCACGTCACATCCGTGTATTGCGCTAGCTAGTGGAAGAGAGGCAGGCAGGAGTGTAAGCAGATTGGTCTTCTGGCGACCACATGTAGTGTGGTGAAGAGATTGAACTAGATTTTGATGTAAACAAGACGTACGAAAAATAATGTTTCCTCAACTGGCCACAAGGTCAATGACAGAAGCGGGAACTCCCTATCAAAACAATATTTCCAAAGTTGTTGAATTTGAGGAAACTTGTAAGGCTTTAATTTAAACCTTTAACAAAGGTTTTAAGCGCGTGCTGAATTGAATTCTGCTAATGCTTACCATTCGTTTCAGACTTCGTTGGTAAAACTAATAATAATCAAAATCAACTTCGTTTATTAGCATAAAACATGGTAATAAATAATCACTATCCCTTATTCGCTTTCACTGCCACCCACGACACTGGCCACAAACTATAGACAACACGGCACACGCATATTATTACATGCCAATAGTAATGTAATCGCACAATAAATTCCTGTATATTACTGCTGCGCGAGGGACTGTAGTGTTATAAGTTTAATAACGTAAATATCTGTCTAATATGGCGGCACCTCGCGGCTATGTCATGTACGGACATTGTGTTAGGGCTGTAAGTATAACGCTACAAGGTTAGTTTAGCGTGGGGCCAAAATTGGAACTAACGCCGCCGCCATCTTGTTTATTGTATATGTCGCAGCCAACTGGTTAAATTAGCCGTTCAGTTAACTGCCTGGCCTTTAGAAGTAGTGCTCGCCTCGCTTCGCTCTCTCGGCTCGCACGCGGTTGATCACAGTTCTAACCTAACCTAACCCATTTGGTTGGGATGCCCTGCCTTAGTTACTGCGACCAATTCGGCTCGCGCGTCATTGGTTACAGACTTCCAACCTAAACTGTAATTGAATATTATTCAGGCCTTTAGTTGAACGGCCGCCGTTTAGTTAAAAGGCTAGGCGGTTAACTGAACGGCTAATTTAACCAGTTGGATGCGACATATACATTTCAAGTGACATTTGACAAAACAATAGCACAAATATTAGGTGATTACCCTTCTCTGTCAACGTCATACGAGCGTCATTAGATCCTTGTAGCAGTGTTTTCATGAAGGCAATTGCCTGACTTCGGGCATTTAACAGGATCGAATCAGCAGAATTATGATTGCAAGTAATTAACACTCAGAGGATAATGTTATCGCGTTGTGCGCATATTAAGATGATGAGAAGTGAAAGGGTGTATTTTATAAAATAGTTTTTGGTCCTAAACTTCGCATTGCTACTTTCATTTTTGATTGCTTATACACACTTGGTTCGTAAATAAATATCTATAGTTTTCTTTTCCTGACACTCACTCTATGACGAAAAGTCTTTATAAAAATGTCATCAACCCTAGCTGTAACATGTAATATTATAACAAGCCACTATCAAATTGCGGACAGGACAGCCGACACGGTTGCAACACCGTGTTGTCAGTTGTCGTGTTGCAATTAACTGCCAATGTTTGCAATAAATACAGAAAATTCATTCAATCACAAGTATGTGATCGTAGGTGTATTATGTAGAAGAAGGTACGTGTCCATCGATCAATAATTATTGATCGAAGTACGTGTCGTTGAAAAGTAAGTATGTGATGTTGTACATTAACCGCTAAAAGTTAACTTTGAGCCGATTAAAGTTAATAATCATAGTTACTCTTTGGTTTCAATTTTAAGCCGTTATTATTCTTCCGCTGGGCTAAAGTAACCCCTTAATTCGCCCTTGGTTTAACAATAGCGACGCTAATTTATTAAAACATCTGTCAGCTGTCTCGGGCCAATGCCTTCGCGTTCTACATCGACATCACTTCGTTGAATTCACAACACTACCAACTCCAATTTGCGTTTAAATGCCCTAATTGATTATAGGTATGCTAATCTAAAACAAACCGTGACTGAAACAATGCACTGGGTCTTGGGAGTAACATTCCTTTACTCAGAAACATTTGTTAACAACATAATACGCTTTCACGCTACACTTCCCATGTAAACAATACGTGCAGTCAATCGCACTTTACAGTAACTCTTGATTTACGAAAACTGCCCTTACTGCATCGAAATCAAGGAGCCTTCAATGTCAAATTGTGACTATGGATAACTGTATGAGTTGGTAAGTAATCAGAACAAAGACAATAAAACCTGCATACTAAGCGTAAGCAGCATCAAGTAGGAACATGGAGTACGTAGGTACAAACAAACAGGCTGCCTATAAAGTGTTTGACGTATTGGTCCATCCTCAAGACGTTTAGCGGCGGAAGGGCTGGGCTGAACCACTGGAGCGGTCGTAATTGCTTATTGTTTGTAATTGAAGGGTGAGTGCTGAACGGAGCGGGAGCGATTAGCGTGTTTATTATATTTGCCTATTATTGTTTTTATTTGCCTATTATTGTTTTTATTTGGATAACTATCTTTTTGTTCCAAAATTGTATAACAGTTTAATGAAGTTGTCGAATAAGCGAAATAGCTTGGTGTTTTTGCCTGTAAACATATAAAGACGAGCCAAATGATTAAATAGAAAAGGTTTTTTGCAATGAAAACAGTTATTTCAATGAGGCCTGAAGATCGGAGAGACCTTTGCCCAGAAAAAGTGTGCTGGTATAAAATGCATAGGTATTCATAAAACTGCTAGCCTATTACATTATCCCAATCGAGGTTTTATTCAGGCCTTTATCACTAATTGTTACGGCCTCAAAGATTATAAGCATGATAAGTTAAAACATTATGAATGTTTTGGTGAAGAACAATAGGCAGTGCTTTAAATTAGCACACAATCAAATCGTAACTCAACTGCACAACTAACTTAATGCTTAAATTGATATGATCTTTCAATAAAATATATTATAACGGTAGCTTGGTGAGCACTGACATTATCTATGGTTAAACAAATGACTATAGCGGTTATTTTTTTCTATGATATACTCATAATTATTGCTTTTTTATTGAGTGTCTTTTCTATTGAGCAATAAATTGTAATAATATTTATTTTCAAAGCAATTAATATTAAATATTTGATTAGATTAAATAATACCGCTATATAGCAGTCGTGATACAATAATCATTTTTCATAGATTCAAAGCTTAAATACCAAAAATATTATTAGTCATATTTCTTCTGTAATATAGCCGATAGTAGATGCTGCACATGAAACCCATCTATGATTGTCGGGAGATATCATGATAGATAAAAAATCTACAAAAACACATTAGGAACACACATAAAAAACTAATGGAAATTAATGACTGTTTTATCGCTGAAATCAAGCTTTTTCTTTCAAACCACCATTGCATGGGTTGTGTAGGTCAGATAAGCAATCGCTCCATGTCAAAATTTTGGTATTCTACTGCATCCGGTTAGACTGAAAGCCGACCCCAACATAGTTGGGAAAAGACTAGGCATGAGAACCAAACAATTAGGTACATGTTTGCTCATAAACTTTTTCAATTATTTCCTTTTAATCCCGCTCACGCACATTCCGCTTCCCGCCCACAGCATGTGACAGGCGATGTAATCAGTAACGATCGACATCTATCTATGTAAAACAAGTATGTTGATGGTCGAGTATTAGTGCTTAGTGCCGATCTAAACGCACGCGATGTCTCGTGTGCCAGTGACGTGTTGTAAGTGATTACTTTACTCGTTCACGTGTCAACTTGAACTTGCAAGTTTTATTGCAGTTGGGATGCAAGTAAGTTGTAAAAAGGTGGTATTTAATAGTCTGGGATGCGGGGCGTTGACAATTAATTAAAAGATGCTGGCCAGTAATTTTACGGCATCAATAAAAAAGTAAAAGAAAAAAAATAAAACTAATGGCTATTCACAATTTTTTTGGAGGAAAGCGGCCAGTATTCTTTTTTTTTTAGGTGTTTTGAAATTACTACAATGAATTTATTACAATAGGTACACAGTGTTCTTCCACCACTGGAAATTAAAGAAACATTATAGGTAGGGAATTTACCGTCTAAAATCTAATAAAAACTTTACTTCGCCAACCATAGACAATTTAATGCATTCAAAACTGCAATGGCGCCTAAAGACGCACGTATCCCTATCCATTAACAATTATTCTTCACACCTTTTTATTTTCAATTCTCGGCTAACTATGCATGATGCTCATCGTGAACAAAACTGAATTGAATAGCCTGTATGCATAATAATATAATGCAAAGCAGAATGCAGTTAATTGAACCGATTGAGATAGCCTTCAATGGCTTCATATTTTATTAAAATTAAACCCGTTAAAGGCAAAGGAACATGGAACTTCATTCTTGTTGCGATAATGTGGCCATTAACCATAATTCTATATTATCTGGTAATAAGATGACGGTTCAAACTGGCGGCGGGGTAGTAAAATCTAATGAGCGTTATTATGATCAGCAAAATTGAAATAACTCTAGAAATGGAAATAATAAAGTCATTTTCAATATTACTGGAAGCAATAATTAAATAAATACTTAACTTAAAGTGCAGATTTTCTTCTCTTATGTAGTTTTAATTAATAATGAATCCTTTTAAAACAATAGATATACGTACATCACGCCTTTAGGTATTTTTAAGTCCCATGTTTACAGAGGGCGAGACTATTGCCATCAGCCGAGCATAAATCCAGACTGCCAATAAATATCTCTAGATGTTTTTTTTTGCTCTTAGATGCGGCATCCATAAAGAAGAAACACTCACTTTAATGTACAGATAAAAAAGATACTCAATTTCATAACATCACGAAATAAAAATCAATAAAACGAAACCATTTCTATTGACGTTATAAAATTGCAGCCTGTGTGTGATCTAACCCCAACCGCCAACTCGGGCACTTACACAAAATAGGCAGGCCTCGTTCGAATAGGCAGACAGCCTCGAATTATGGCAACATTTCTGGTTAGACGCTGAGCCTTTTTATAAAAACACTACTTTGAAATCTAACTGCAATACATTTCAAACCTTACGACGGTCAAGTTATAGTTTATAATCTGTATTTTATATTATTTGTTCTGTGGTTACTGAATGGAAGTCGTCTGCAAACGGGATATCTTATTGCAGCGTTATTTAACTTGGGTCGACTTAATGATACTCTTTTATTTTAACACAGCGTTTTGATCCAAATGAGGATGCCTGTGTGATCATTTTTGTAAGACAGGGATTAGTCCTTTACAAAAGTAGAGGCTTTCAAAGTAGTCGTTAGTTTGACTGTGTTCATGTAAAGTAGGTTGAGGTTATTAATTGTGATAACTAATTTAGGTCAGCGGGTCGTCTTAGGGGCGGAGTTATATTATAATAACATAAACGTAACATCATGCCTATATTCCCCGAAGGGTTAGACAGAGGTGCACCTATTAGTACACCTAGATTTCGCCTTTAGGTACTTTTTTTGTGTCCCATAGTTTTCCTGCCAAACCTCGGGTTGGTTGGGCATGTTGGCTCTGCAAACCTCGTTAGATCGTCACACCACCTTCGCCGTGGTATGTAATTAATGTATTTTTATTATGTTTGTAATTGTTATGTTTTGTGTTTTTTCTGTTGTTATTGTGTTAGTCGTGTATTTAATTACTTGACTTGGAAATAAAACAATATTAAAATGTAGGTATCTATAGTGAACCGCGTAAATTAAATAAATTTGCACTTCTCCACTTCCGTTGGCGTCCACCCGATTGCAAAGATGGGTTATGTTTTTAATGACATGTTCCTAAGTCCTCATTGAGTTTCAGTAAGTTTGGCTAGGCTCTGGGCCCCTGTGATTCTTAGACGTTAACATAGTCAGGTTACGTTAATTGATTAAGATTCTCATCGCTGTATGACGCAATCAACACCTATTACGACGCAGCAGGAGATGGGACCCTGTTCTTCCAGATATAAACCAGAGATTGTCACGAGAGTGAAATGCTCCTCTTTATCGATTAAAACTAGCTACATATCGTTTCGTCAGTCTCGTACACCTACTTTAAAAAACTAATAACGAACCGAGTGAAAGGTGGGCGTCACCAGTATGTCCAAAAGTATTTAAAAAAAAATTAATAGGTACCAAATAAATTTTCGACCGTTAACCACAGATAACTTTAACTTTTTCGTCTCCATAGAGTAGTTTACAATCTGTTCAACTAACTTCAGGAAATAGTGATTGATGAGAGTTTTACAGAAAATTGCTGATGTTTTGGTCACCGTTTGAGACCTGTGGTAAATTCATCGGATAGGGCCCTCCCTCTATGTAAAGAAGCTCAACCAACGTTATACTTAGTTTTTTTTTTCTTTTTAATAATACAACATGCAGCATCCGTGCGGTTATTACCTATTTCATTAACCAGAACGGTTTCCACTTTTTGAACCAGAACAGCAATGAACACATTTTGTATATTTAGACTAAATGTTAGGACCCTCCTTTGCTAACTACTGTGCTATTGTTACGCCAATGCCGTTAGAACCACATGAGTAAACACAGCCCTCACGCATTTGATATTTTGACAGTCAGGAGTGGCCACCAGACGTCCTAGACAAAGTGACATTCTATCAGCGTATGGGGCCGCCTCCACGAGCGAGAGAATCGCGGCGATAGTCTCGCCGTGCCATCAAATTTTTGCGGCGATGATATCGCCGTCTGGAGACACGTTCTAAGAGAGTGTATAGAATACGTCGATAATATCGTCGCGATTCTGTCGCTCGTGGAGGCGGCCCATTAACGATGATGGAAAATTCAAAAATAGAGTGCTGCAACTTGCGTTTTGTGCGACCCACTTGTCTTTTGGCGCCTAAATGACATTGACACCGGCCTTGTTGGTAAACTTTTTTGAAATTGTCACAGAACTTGTATTGACAAAACAAGATGGCGGCGTTAGTTCCGATTTTGGTTACGCGCCAAAATATTTGTACCGTTGCAGTTGTACGAAAGGCTTTGAAAGTGACTGACACTTTTCAGGCCCTCTAGATTAACTCCATATTTCTATTGTTGCAGTGATGGTGTGAGACCGTATGGGTCTGGCCGCGGCGCTGCTGGAGGCGGCTGCGCGCGGCGATGCGGCCCGGCTGGCGAGCCTGCTGGCCGCCGACGCAAGAGACATCAATGTCACTGACGAGGTAAATACAGAAGGATCACTTCAGAACAAAGCGCTTCAGCGATGCGCCATAATTATCCTAGCATGGGGTACAGGGGAAGAGCAAAGCAACCTAGTCTTAAAAGGTTGCAACTAGGGTTGGCATCCGCCCGGATTTATGCAGGTTTTTGGTCCCCAATTCAGACTTTGTCCAGCCTTGTCATCCGGACCTTCGACATAAGGGGATTTGAAATTAAAAAAGATAAGTGAGCTAATGAATAGGTAATGTAAAAATAAAGATTTAAAAGTAAAATGGTCAGCTTTTTTTGCAAATATCCGGCTTTAGCAAGTAACCGTTAGTTGCAACTGAATTCGTAAACCGCTTCAGCGTACGTTGGACCTTGCCGTTGATGCCGATTGTTAATGCTATGATGATAGGTAAAGGCTGACAAACAGCGGCAATCACAGGGTTAGCTCTTACATTTTTCCTAGGGTACTGACTGCAGAAAGTGGAGGGCCCTTTATTCAATAGCACTGCTGACAAACATGGCCCCTGTATACCTAATTACCTACCTATGGAGAGATTTAGTCATAATACGTATCAGAAAACGGTGTTCCGTGTTAAACTGAGTAGAGAGTCTTCAAAGTCCAAACAGATTTCGCTTTAGTTGTTTAGCGCCATTTGTTATGAATTGATAATACTTATGACTGCCATCACCAGTTTAATTTATGGGTACTTTATAAAGGTGTGAATTCTACAGCCTGTTTAATTGTGCTTTCGTCACAGACATGTTATTTTAGTTTATTTATTAAACTCACTTTAATGTGTAGTATGACTTAGATAGATCGTTTTACTCAACTATAACAGGAAACGCGACAATAAAAAGATTTCTGACCAAGATTTATCATTGTCAGAATAAATAAATGGATTATCTGTCTCGAAAAACATAAAACATGGTTCTTGCTTTTTTTTCTCAGTCGTATCGGATGCGCGCTGCCCACGCGCTAATAGGAATAAAGAGCTCACTTCTTATATTATTTTTTCGACCAGGCAACACAACGAAAGTTTTACCATAACAAAAATAACAACAAACAACTTCACAATAAAACCGACGCACAAAAGGATTTATATTTAATACAAAAGGCAATAAATTGTATTTATGATAAATGGCGGGAGGATAATAAACGTTAGCGCGCTATTTCACCCAACAATGTCAGCTGCGTTCCTTTCCACGCAGTAGCATCGTTCAACATCGAATCGGCACCCAACCTCGCGAAATTAATGTAGCTATCAAGCGAGTCAATTTAAGTCCTAAATCATCACAATAAAGTTTGTAATTCAACAGCATCTTAAGTGATTCTATAAAGCGTTTTATTTATGGCCAGTGTGTTCCCATCGTCCACATAGTTGTCCCTTTCGGAATCGATTAATAAATAATTAAAATGCATCGATATATCGTGCGTCGGGTGCCGATTTATCTACTCTTGTCGCTACAGGCTGGTTGGATATTGTAATTTGTATTCTCAGTTAATAAAGAAATAAAAACTTCTAGCAGTTGTGCAGATTGTGAACGACAGACAATGATTTCAGCATCCATCGATCCATTCGTCATACTAGAGGTCCGCCTCGTAGTTAATAACTAATTAATTTAATTAATGGACATGGAGTCTAATCGATTATCGAGCATAAAATGTATTTGCAAGCAAAGCTGAGTAGTTGTGGGCTGGATTTATTAGAAATTAATGTGAGAACCTGTTTGAATTTTGTAAGAAAAGACTAAGCATGATTTTGTAGAAAGTTTAATTACTTTTTTGCTTGATGAAACGATCACAATATTATCCATACAATAGATAATTTTGTTAACAAAAATTATGTTTCTAGCGTTTAAATCCGTAATCACTTCGATTTTGTTCACTACTCGCTATTGTGCCAAAATGGCAGCTTTCAACAACTTTTTGCAGCAAATATAAAGTAAACAATCGTAATTGTCCATCCATAGATATTACAAGAGAGCTAATTGGATCCCACGGCACAGCGTCATCAATCAAAGTACCTACCTACCTAGCCCAGTTTTTCTAACACAACCATCAACCATTTAATTTTTTTTCTTATTGTTTTATAAAATGACCGCTGAGAACAGCGTACAGGCAATTAAAATAGAACACAGTAATTACGTCATATTCTGTAACAATTTTATTTCAAATAAAGATTTGCCGTTAATTACGATAATAACAGACAATGCGGTGATTTAAAAAAATGATGTCGTTGCTACCGTACACGTTAAATTAAATAATGAAGGTGTTAAAAATTTTATTGTTAATTATTTTTTAAGCATGTGCGTTAAGCATGTTCGTTACTGGCGGCATTTAAGAAGTATGTTTCATTAAAAGCCTTTATTACGTATAAGGTCTATAAACAGTTTTTGTGCTACTTTTTGCAATGATACCGACCCACTTTTTTTCAACGTCTCTACCTCAATCATAGCTTTTTATATAGCTAAGATAACTAAGTATAAGGGGTTGATGTTTCCAGCTTAGCACGAGTGTAATAATAGACACGGAATTGAAATTGTTCTAACGCAAGTAATCAACTACCGCACCGTGTTAGCATCGCGATTCGCGACCTCTTTGCCACCGCATCGGCGCAAACATTCGTTCTGCGCAAGCAAGTATTTATTATTCAAACCTAACGCAACAGGACGTATTACATTATTTAGTTTGATAACTCATAAATAACTTGTTTCGAAGAAACAGGTGACACTAGTCCCTCGTTAAAATACAAATCCAGTAGTCGCCCGCCATTTCAAATTGTTGACATAACACGATTCGTGCGGAAACTAATCATTTCGTGTTCTCCTACAGAAATGATTGATCATGGCGGTGTTTATTCAGCCTTGTATGGTCAGTGTGTTCGACTTGAATAAGCGTTTGACATAATCAGGGATCTTGACAGTGTTTTAATGCTTATCAGTTAGTGTTGCCAGTTATATTGCCTGGCTTATGATTCTTGATTGTTTATTTGACGCTTGTAAGAAAGTTGTTTGACCGTAAATTGTGAATTTGCTTTATAGTCTGGTCTTCTATGGAGAAAATGATGAAGTCAGCTTTGAAAACGCTGTTTTATTTTATAGCTTTACTTACTAGAAACTTCGAATTGTCAAATCATTGTATTTTTATTTTAGATTCTAATTTATATTTCATAAAATTTTATGCACTGAAACGTAAGAAGGTTCACATTACAACGTTATAATAATGGTATCTTTCTGGGGTCCAGAAATATAAACCTTATGACCTACTAATAAAACTGCAGATAATAATCAAATTTATTATCTTCGAACCCATGCGAGCTTATTTTACGCCTTCCGATAGGTTGTAAAATTTTATGATTGAAATATAATAACCTACTACCTGCATACATAATTTCGACATAAAAAAAACCTCACGACTTTATTCATGCGAACCTCAACCACATACTGAGATAAGTAACTAGAAGTTCGTAACGAAGATTTGCTTTATGTAGGTACCTACATAGTTTCCAGAAAATTAAGGCGAGATATCGGACCCTAACATTCATAAGAAAGATCTACCTGAACAGAAAGACTTAAAATCAGTAGCAGAAAAAAACATTGATTTTGATCATATCGGTAGAAACCTTTGGTAGAAGAAGTAGCTAAGTAATTAAGTAGTGGTAGAACCCTCAGTTAGAAACTAAGCCGGGAATATATCAACCATAGAGGATGTAATGATATCAACTTCGTAAATCGTAGACAACCCGACGCTGTCACTTGCAAGCGAAGAAAAAAAGTGACGCGAAGATAAATAATTTGTAAAACCAGCCAGTGACTTACTAAACCAGTTTGTACTAGAACGGTGTTCTTACTTCTGATCCAAAGAGGTGGCCGTCTTAGAGTTTCCAAACAATTAATGTACTTATTCACAATCAGCATCGTTATCTCCTGTCATCTTTGAGCAACCGAGCCTCCCTCACCGGGTGCTCGACTCGAGATCATTAAAAAACTAGTCCGTTCTGTGGACCGGTCCCTGTTGTTACGCACACTATTTTATTTCGTTGGACCCCACTTTATCTATACTGCATCTGTGGTGTCAAAATAACTTTGTTTCTAAACGTTTCGACGAAGTGGTATAGAAAATATGTTGAGAATAAAGTGGCCGAGATTGGACAAACTGACAAGAAAATCTATATTGATGGACTTCTGTATGAATGCAGTACCTATGCATGCATTGAGTTTCGTCCATTATATTTGGCATTCAAACACGTAGCTACATAATTCTCAATTCGATATGCAATGCACATTTCGTAATAGGTACCTGTTATAGAATTAAAGATTATTTACATACGTTGTAAAGGCTAAAACCATATTACGAAACAAGTAAGAGCCAGTTGGCTTTCAAAACTTCTTTGGAATCTATGAACCTCAGGGTAGGCACGGATGGTGGTAGCCATAAGGCTAATACGGGGGTACCGCACGGTCTCGGGCGAGGCGGCAAGCCTCCTTGCCGGACTGCCGCCATGGGATCTGGAGGCGATAGTCCTCGCGCGCCTCTATGAGTGGCGCGTGGAGGCACTACGCCGGGGGGAAAACCCGCTTCCGCGGTAAATTGCTGCGGAGCGGACGGACCTCCGGCGCGATCTCATGGCGGCATGGAAAGCGCGACTGTCGCAACCCAGCGCAGGGCACGCCGCGATAGCGGCGGTAAGGCCCCTCTTTGAGGAGAGGCTAGAGAGGCGTCACGGCGTCCTCACCTACCGCCTGACGCAGGTCCTCACCGGACACGGATGTTTCGGGAGGTTCCTGCACATTATCAGGCGGGAGGAAACGCCCGGGTGTCACCATTGCGAGGATCGCCCAGAGGACACGGTGGAGCATACGGTGGAGGTCTGTCCCGCTTGGACAGAGCACCGCCGTGTCCTCGTAGAGGCGATCGGCAGCGGCGGCGACCTCTCGCGCCCGGCCCTGGTCCAAGCCATGGTCCGGGGCGAGAGGGAGTGGGAGGCAGTCACCTCCTTCTGCGAAGCAGTCATGCTAGCGAGGTGGCGGGATGGGCGAGGGAGCTTAGAGAGCGGAGAGAGCCGCCCGTCCCAGCCGCCGCGGTAGACGCCCCGGGCGTCGGGAGCCGCGTGACGACTCCCGGCCACCGTAGGCGCGGGCCTGCGGATGGCGAGT
Organism: Gortyna flavago; assembly: GCA_963669345.1. Classification (NCBI taxonomy): domain Eukaryota; kingdom Metazoa; phylum Arthropoda; class Insecta; order Lepidoptera; family Noctuidae; genus Gortyna; species Gortyna flavago. The sequence continues at coordinate 1,312,174 of OY770144.1, forward strand.
AATGGGTAGCTCGCCGTCCGATCAGGACCAGGCCCGTGCTGGACGGCGCGTATTTGTTCCACGCGCGCCTCAAAGAGATGTCAGCATATAAGGAGGGGCCCGTCAGGGCCTAAGCCTGCCGGGGCAGCGGGATTGTCCGAAAGGGTTACCGCTGCCCCGGAACATACAAGGCTAAGGAAGGAACACGGATGGGTTTTAGTCAGTAAGAGTCTGACACTCCCTTCCGCTCCACCCAGAGCGGGAGGGGTCATGTGATGATTTCCCATACTTAAAAAAAAAAAAGGGGTAGGCACGGATAGAGGTACCTAACCTCTATCCGTGCCTACCCGCAACTCAAATATACCTACGAAAATAACTGTATCGCTGCTGCTGGCTGCGTGCTATCTGAAGGAGACAGTTGTTCCACAGGCCTTGGATGATTAGAAGACCTAGACCAAGATCTAACTATACCTAATTCTCACCTAAACCTTTGAGCTAGTTTCTTTTTTATTTCGACTATTGTAAAGTGCAATGACGATTGAGCACCGGACTAAGTTATCAGTTTGGTATAAATAACTGCATTTCGATACCTAACAGGTTCTTAAAATTATAAATCTGGCTCGGCGTTTTAAAATTTGAAACCCCATCTAAAGAAAAACTTTGTTTTGTAATTAGGGGAAATAAATTCAAGGAATAGATATTGTCACTAACCCTGTCTGCACTCAGGTTCATGTCGTATGTCAAAGCTAGTAAGTCATTGGCCATGTATTTGAGATGCGCGGTCACGTCCCAGACTCCGCGACTCATTTAAATTGACGTGTGATGCTAAAGGAGATTTATACATACTGGCTGTAACGGTAGGTGGCCACACACAGCATCAGTCAGGAAAGACAAAATTCCAGAGCAAATCTAAATCTAATAAAAAAAAATTATTAAGAAAGAAGATAATGATTTTTGTATGTTTGTTTGTTACGCTTTCACGCTAAAACGGCTAAATGGATTTCAATGAAATTTGGCACATGACCACCATCCATACCTGGATTAGGATATAGGATAATTTTTATCCTAATGTGATGAAACCGCGGGGCGCAGCTAGTGTTAGATAAAATTTATGGATTTTGAGATAGAAATAAATTAACAGCTTAGCTTTATTGGAATCAGGTATCAAATTTCCATTTTTTAAATATGTGTGAAAATTAAGTAACACGTATTTTTAAACATTCAGATAATGAGAAAGATATGGAAGATTAGGTAGAAACAATTTGAAACATTATCACAGTCTCGATTCCCAGAATAAACTGTTTGACAATTTTTATACAAACTGGTAGTTAACGTTATTGAGTTTCAAATGGTGCTTAGTAAAACTTCGAAAAGCGCTAGCCAATTACCTAGATACTGTTACTTATTTAAATGCAAAACGCCATTTTATGTATCCATAATTTAAATTAAGTATAATTTTATTACTCAGGATCTAGAGTACCAAACCAGCATTCGGCATGTATACCTATTAATGTTTTATTTTATGGCATTTAGATAAGTAGCTAAAATTATGTTATAAATTCTTCTCTAATAAAGTTATTAACGTAGAATTTATTAGAAGTGAGATAAAGCTGTATTAATTTATAGCATTTTTATAATTTCAATAATATTTCATGGAGTTTATTTACTTTTCTTTATTCGAACTTTTTGGTATCTTAATATGTTGCATATCAGCCAAAATACCAGCTTCCATTAAATTTCCTTTCATTCTAAATTCATCAATTATAAACCCGAATCATATTTAACACTTTGTCTCGGTCGTTTCTCAACTTATCCTCTCGGTATAATAGTTTATCGCCATCTTCTATGGCTGCGCCCGCGCTGGTAACCCGCGAAATTTAAAATGTCTTACGTTTTTTGCAATTTGCAGGTCAGTGTCATGTTAAATGTTGATTAAAATATAATTCGCGAGCGTAAAGAATATGACTTTACAGAATTATATTCATTTAAATCATCAATACAACCTTCTAATCCTTTTCAATGATATTTCAAGAAATATTGTCATTGAAGTTCGCGGGCTACCTAGCGCATCAAGGAAAGGCGCATATAGAAAAAGGTATAATATAATTTTGACTCGCATTCGCGTTCCTGACTCTATAAATATGAGATCTGTACTGTAGTCTGAATCACTCGCAAAAAAAAAAAAAACTGAAGCTGTCTACGACCACTTTTATAAACCACCTGTAGAATCAGCACAAATTGATAGTATTACATTGGAAAACTTGATCTTGAACATAAATTTGAAATCTAATAATGAAAGCATCCTTACCTACATCTTTCTATGGGAGTTATAGTTTGGAATGCATATTATGATGAGTGCCAGACTCTTCTCTGAATTGATGTGACTGTGACATGACATGAGTTTAATTTTGACACTATGTTGGTAATAAGCTTTTTTAAGAACCAGGGGTAGAAGACAGTTGCGTTAAATACTAATGTCTGAGTGGTTCCTTTACCTTGAAGACCACAGAGAATGTAACCTTTTACTAGAAGACATTGAATTATTTTTAAAGGACCGAAATAGAAATGTCTAAGTATCTGGCGTTTGTAACACAACGTTTTGGCAGGTGCATAAAAAATTAATCATCCACCTCGTTATTCATGCGATGCGAATAACCTTATTTGTTTCCAGTAATAGGACACCAAAATACTTTTCAAAAGGCGAATCCAATTTTAGTCCTAATCCGTTCCGCCATTCTCAATGCGCTCACTGATCGTTACCAAATCCTCCATTGATTATATTGTTGGTTTGTTTTACAAGCACAGTGATTAGCCGGACACAATCCAGTTTCACATCAAAATTGATTAACTTTACAACTATTTTTGAAGCCTCAGCCTCGTTAAAAGTAGGAAGCTATAATTTGGTGTAGTCGTTATGGGCTTGCTAGCTTTAATTTCAGTTATTTGTGAGATTTATGAGGCTACACCGTTTGTCAGAGAACCGTTGTGGCGTAGAATGGAGGTCACATGCCGCCGGTATGTGAGGCATAAATCTGACAGGTGGTGTGAGGAAACTACGACTAAGTGTCAGAATGTACGATCGTTAATCACGAGAAAAGTAGGGAGGAATTGGAATTCGGAAATCAGATTGCAGCTATTAAAGTTTGGAAACACTAGAGACTTGGTAGGTCAGGGGGCTAAGCGAAACCGTAGTTTTGACCGAAAAGTTACCGGCGTTTCCTACTTCGTATCACCTACGAACATATTTAGTTTGGGGCCCGACCGAATTAATGTCAACACGATTCTGCAGTTGTCCTTACTCCCGAGGTGTTTTTGCTGCCCGCCCTAGTATTCAATCCAAAGTTTTGAATTCCTTTCGGACGGGTCCATATCTTCGTTGACGGACTTGAAGAGTACGCCTCCAGGGCAGAGAATACCCATGGATGCTAATTTTAATCAAATTCGAATTTGATTTAATGTTAAAAAGGTATGGGGTACAAAAAGTAAAAGTCTTTTACTCTTACATTTTTTGGAAAAGGCAAGCTTGATAACCATTATGAGGAGGTATCCGAGTCTGTATAACGTTTTCAACTAGTGGACCTAAACGGATGTTTACACCTCAATTTACACTACTATAACAATTTCTAAAACAGCAGAAGCCTGTTTCCCAGATTTTGCTCGTACCTCTACCTAGTGTGGGCGGCAGACATCTATGGCGGCGCTCAACTGTCAAGTGTCAAAGTTAGGCCCTTTCAAGCCTTAATAGCTTGTTTTCATTCGTAATAGCTTGTTTATTGCTGGTTTATGTCCAAGCTTCCGTTATCATACCATTTGTTGGTAGCAAGCCATCTTTACAACGTCATTAAACACGTAAACAGGTAGCAATCAGCCTGTTCTAAGAAGATTAGTAAACGTCTAAAGTTATAAATTCGTTGTTAATTTAACAAAGTTTAAACTGGATCAATTAATAACGGTAAGAGGTGGGTGATAAAAGCATTTTGTCGTCCAATTAGATAACAAATCTCTTTGAGATAAAACGTCATAAACTCATGAAATCATAAATTATGGCAGCTTTCCTCAAATATTTCGTGTTATTTTCTAATTGTGTTTTAAACATTTAAAATTAGTTCAAAATTGTTACACGTAATTAAACAAACTTCGTCTGCCCGTGGGACATTCTCACTTTTTGTGAAGCTACTTAATTAACACGGACCGTGTCACTTACAGGGCGTTTTACCGCGAAAAAAAGACCGTGCAAAAGCAGCCATTTTGTTAGTGATGCGAGGCGAGGCGATACGCAGTAATGCCAATAAGGTTCTCATACGTGATAAAAATAATATAAGATAGTGGTGTTGACAGCTTCGTGCGATGCGGTGGTATTTTTATTATGATATACCGCAGAGAACGAGTAAATCATTAGTTTTATGAAAAATTCATACGCGACGGGTTGAACAGTGGATAAACGGTAGCTTCCTGCCTGCTTGTGGATCTGAGGATGTAGACTACTAGACAATATACTTATCAATAAAATTATTGAGACAGTTAGGTAAGTGTAAATTTATTGCATAGTCAACAAAAGCAGTTAAAGTATAAATGAATAAAGAACGAAAGACCTCTCGAGTTACTCAAAAGTCATAAAGTTAACTGCAAACAAAAGCTGCTATGAATCTGCGTGTAAAATTATTGTACAGTCAATAATTTTACACGCAGGATGAAGCCTACCTTCCATTAGTTATAGTTTCCCTCTTACTTAAACAGAGCCAAATGGACCGTCCAGCACACCTGCAGTAAAATACGACCACAGCAGCCGAAGCAACAATACCTATAAATCGAAAGTCAGACGTCGACTATTTATCGACATTTTCACATCACCAGCTAGAGTTGTATCGCTGGCACGACGCCTCGGGCCGAGAATCGTTTGCGTAACAATCGTCTCTTGTCCGGGCATTCCACCGCGCACGACTCCCAGCCATTCTGTCGTGTCCATTCGGCGCTGTACAACCACGTTCCGAGACAATTGCTTCGAGAAAACTGCAATATATAATGAACACTGCGATCAAGGCGACCAAGGTACAAATTCGCCTGTGCAATCTTCATTATTCTCCGGTGTGGAGTTGTAGACTGCAGTCACAGTTCAAAAGCGGCGATCGTAAGAATAGCCGGAATTGCAAAAACAAAATACGTTAACCGAAATGCAAAAGTCTTAAAAGCTGGGGAAAAGGAAATAACCTCAGAATAATACACAGACCATCGACGCCAGAGCCTTTCGGACTGTTTCCCAGTTAGGTTCTATGTTCTATAGTCGTTCGGTCCATGAGGTGTCCCAGCATTAAAATAAATTAAGTTTAAAAAGTGTTAGATTTACCACGCTATGTGCGTTTATTCTAGAAAGGAGGTGAATATTCACGACATTATCTAATGCACATTTATGTGTAAAGATCACAATGTATCCTCATTTACAATCATTGTCGGAAGATCTAAGAAACCATAATATTTTTTAGTAAGCTCAAAACTCTGTAATTTAATTTAAGAGCAACAGCTTACCTTCGCGGTAGCATTTAGTTTTGTCTTTATTAGTCCTTTCTACACGTAGTCTTTAGGTCCTATATTTCTACAATGTTTTACACAGCACTTTCAGTAATATTCTTTTTCCACTACCGCACATTTCTTAGCAAATGTGTTGCATGATTGTCGCCATCTTGTAACGGTGTTTGATGACTTTGTGCGCATCTCCGTCACGTCATGATTGGCCTGGTCATTACTATGCGGCCGCGTCGACGATGAGTTGCAGGAAAAACATGGTTGGTATGTAAATATATGCGAAGTTTTTGGTGGGAAACTGTTAATTGACATAGTAATACGAAAGTTGTTACGAATTCGATACATGTTAAAGAATTATCAGGAGACTATACCTACCTCTCAAGGCAAGCGAACGCTCACAGTCTGAGGCCCAATTCCCGTAATTAAAAACGTTCAAAATCTATTCGCAATCTCATCTCAGCGACAATCAATGTCATCAAAAACTTGACAAAAATGTCAACAAAGACTGTGAACGTTTTTAAAAATACGGGAATCACCTCTCTGGTCTCAGTCTCAATCTGACAAAAATACCTCTAATTTCCCCTTTCTACCTTGTCTCTACCCCTTTCTGTCTACTAATTTCCCAACATTTTTGACAAGTTTTTGACATCGATTGTCGCTGAGATGAGATTGCGACTAGATTTTGAACGTTTTTAATTATGGGAATTGTCCTGCTGATGTGTAGGTAGTAAGAACATACCAAACCTAAATAATGTGCCTAGGTCACAATTACCTACTAATTTCACAAAGAGTAGTAGCCCTTCTTTCTTTTCTTTCTTTCCGCCCAAGGTAGGTGTAGCTAGGGCACGCCGCGATAGCGGCGGTAAGGCCCCTCTTTGAGGAGTGGCTAGAGAGGCGTCACGGCGCCCTCACCTACCGCCTGACGCAGGTCCTCACCGGACACGGATGTTTCGGGAGGTTCCTGCACATCATCAGGCGGGAGGAAACGCCCGGGCGTCACCACTGCGAGGATCGCCCTGAGGACACGGTGGAGCATACGGTGGAGGTCTGCCCCGCTTGGGCAGAGCACCGCCGTGTCCTCGTAGAGGCGATCGGCAGCGGCGGCGACCTCTCGCGCCCGGCCCTGGTCCAAGCCATGGTCTGGGGCGAGAGGGAGTGGGAGGCAGTCACCTCCTTCTGCGAAGCAGTCATGCTAGCGAAGGAGGTGGCGTGATGGGCGAGGGAGAGAGCTGAGAGAGCCGCCCGTCCCAGCCGCCGCGGTAGACGCTCCGGGCGTCGGGAGCCGCGTGACGACTCCCGGCCACCGTAGGCGCGAGCCTGCGGACGGCGAGTAATGGGTAGCTCGCCGTCCGATCAGGACCAGGCCCGTGCCGGACGGCGCGTATGTGTTCCACGCGCGCCTCAAAGAGATGTCAGCAGACATGGAGGGGCCCGTTAGGGCCGAAGCCTGCCGGGGCAGCGGGATTGTCCGAAAGGGTTACCGCTGCCCCGGAATATAAAGGGCTAAGGAAGGAACACGGATGGGTTTTAGTCAGTAAGAGTCTGACACTCCCTCCCGCTCCACCCAGAGCGGGAGGGGTCATTGGATGATTTCCCATCCTTAAAAAAAAAAAAAAGGTAGGTGTAGCTATTATACGTTTGAATCTAAGCTTGGTTTTTCGCAGAGATCTCTAGGCTCAAAAGCTGTATCGTACACGGCGCCGGCGCTTTAACTCTTCGCATGTCGAGCCCTATTGTTACTTATCCTATGGACTCTGTTCTATATGATCAGGTTAAGCAACGCTTGCCGCGGTTGGTCCTTGGATGGGTGATCATCTTTACATACCAATACCCCTCCGTGCCTCCGTGATCTTTGACAGTCGTTAAGAGTCGGCCAAAGCCCGAAATTCTGACGATCAGTCTTACCAAGGGGTATCATGTTACCCAGTAACTAGGTATGTTGTGGAGGACAGATAGGCAGTCGCTTGATGTAAAATACTGGTATTCGGCTGCATCCGGTTAGACTGGAAGCCGACCCCAAAATAGTTGGGAAAAGGTTAGGCAGATGTGACTAGATATCAAATTAAATTGTTACTAATGCTATGGACTCTGTCTGAAATAAAAGTATTCCCAAAACGTTTCATTCGAAAATCTTTCCCAGCTTTAGGATAGATGGTTACTTCATCTACAAGAAACGTGTTGCCATTCAGATATACCTCGTAGGGTAGGTACCTAATAATGTGCATTGGGAAGATATTATATCTCACAGAACAAGATTAAGCCCTGGGACACGGACATACTAAAGCAATCGAAAATGCCGTAAAATCACGAATTTACTGAGAAATGTACGTGCTGCACTAAATCGAGTGTCAGATATGGGAGAACATGGCGTGGGTTTAGACTTTAGAGTATTTCAATTCTAAATCGGTACTCTACCTTTCTGAAACTATACATCGTCCTTTCTATGTAGGTTTACTTCTTTAAATCTGTTAAAGATTTTAAACTCACATCTTAATAAAGTTAGTAACTACGATAATTCAAAAATGGCTCGACAGTTTAAACCTGGCTATAAAGATAAATCTTGTTTTGTTATAAGACCGAATAGCTTTCAGGGACAAGGATACAGAGGACCGTTTAATAGTATGAACATTGTTGATCGTGCTATCAAACGATCATCTGTAAAACAGAGAAAAACAATATTCTTGTGACACTTTTTCATTACCGGAAGTTCAAGATTGCACTATTTCGAGCTTCGCTGTTGTAGCTTATTTAGAAACTAAGTTCGTTGTTTGCCTTCTCTCTTGTTTTTAAATTTATTATAAGGACTTTTACACATTGTGCATACCAGTCCCATTATACCCTAACCACATCTGACTGCCAATAGCTCATACTAAAATTATAAATATGCCTTCTCTCTTAAAAGATTGACCCGAACCGAAAACTCACTGACTCACTCACTTTTGATTGTACCGAACTGAAAACTCATAAAAAAGTTCCCGGCCTTTATTAACTCCTTGAATTAATAGTCCGTTAAAAACCCATGGTACGCAATTTATTCCAACCCGTTATTAGCGCTGACATCGTAATCCATCTCCCACAAGTTGCTCAGTTTCAATAATTACTAATCAAAATGGCTACGTTGACATTTTTATACGCACGGGAGTTGATTAAAATCGCCGAGGGTACACGTCCTGCCCGTCTTATAACTAAAGCATCATAAAAAGGACATAGACATGTAGGTTCCATGGTTGACACCTTGATTCACTCATTAAGTGCGCTTATTCATAGATTTCTTTGCCTTTCTAGCTGATTCGCACGCGGAAGCTGGGCAGAAGAATTTTATCTTATTTGGTGCGTGCTTCAATAATTATTAAATTAATTAAAATTAAATAATTTACTACTGCCAAAGAAAGACGATCAGGCGCCAACGACGTGTCTTAAATCTTAAGTTAATTTACACAACGTTTACATAGTGGGTCATATCTCTAATTACATTCGTTATTAGAACTACCTATATATGGTTTTGAGTGAATTTATGTTCAGTTTTGAGCGACACGTAGGCAACCTTCTAGCAGTAGATGTCAATCTATTATATAAATAAAACAAAGTCGGGTTAGTTACACCATTTATAGCTCAATATCTTTGATTTGTTGGATTTGTTTGATTAGCAGAATAACTATCAAAATATGGGAAAAATTAAAGAAAAATTTCTCATAGATTTTGTATTTTATTGATTCTGAGGCGATACGAAGTTCGCCGGGTCAGTTAGTTATGGTTAAAAGCACCCTTATTTCAGCCTATCTCTGGTAAAATAATTATAAGTGATGCGTCTAATCAAGGAGTCCCTCTATAGTTTATAACAGCGACAACATTCATACGAGCTCTTGGGGTCCTTAAAAAACATGGCGACGACCGGTCCGGGCGGCCGGTACATACGTTGAAACGCGCAAGATGAGCTCGCTTCATTGAATTCATTAACAATACTACAGTTATTGGAAGAATACGCGGGAAAGTGTCTGAGTGTAGATTGAGATAATGTGACTAAGTTACCTAATAATTAATTATTTTACAATAGGTACAACCCGCAGTCCCGCACTGGTTCCGCGTGGTGGGTTATGCATCAGGGTCCTAATTCACCATGAACACTCAAATACTCAATGATTCCTTACTCGAACGAAACCACGTCACGCCAACTTCGCGTTCATTTCGCGCAAGTTCGTTCGTTGTATCATAGAGAATACGTTATCAGATCAAAGATCTGAGATTACGGCTTCCTACCTCTTGCAGTGTGAAGGCTTTAGGACGGGTAGCTGTGGTAACTTTATTGGCTATGTTTCTATTGGCTGGATTTTAAACAGCACCCTAATTGTGTTACAACACACTATTAATCACAATCTGAATAATTTTAAAGAATATTGCAAAAAATTGCTTTAGATTATAGACATGTTCAACAAAGTACCTAACTAAATAACGCAATGAATATTGTTGAACTGTCTTATTGAAAGCCCTTGCTACTCCGTGTGTTAGGCACTACCCCGCTGGCAGACGGACACGCACAGACAGACAGGCAGACGGAAGAGGGCGATATCAACTTTTATGCCCACACAATAAATTATTATTATTATCATCATCAGCCTACAGCAGTCCACTGCTGGACATAGGCCTCTCCTCTCATATACATATGGGTACCTACCATCGGATAACTCTAGGTGTTATAAATAAATCTTTCTATTGTAGGACAAAAATCTAAATCGTGCCAATATCTTTGAATATCATAACAATCCTGTCTGACAGTTATAGCCTCATTTAGTCAAACAGGTGCGAGCATATTATTGCTCAATTCTAAACTTTATGCCCTACGAAATAAGGCCGACAGCTATGAAATCGCAGATATAATATTTTTGTAATATAATCATTTGGTAATTAGATCGATTTAGTATCCAATTACGTTGGTCGCAAATCTTATGAATAGACACAGGCAGCATAAATATTAAACAGCGAAGGTTTAAATCGTCTATTACAACAAGGATAATTAAAAAGATAGATTTATTAATTCAAAAGAGCAATTAAAAAATCTCTGACGGAGACTATACCTCCTACCACGCGGATGTATAATATCCATGGATGGAGTATTGAACCACATAAACAATGTCAACGTAATGAGAGATAGTGATAGTTTTTAAATTAATACACGTGAGAAGTTTTTTTTATGTTATTGGAAGGCAGACAAGCCGACCGCACGCCCTGAGGTGACACCACCTAAGTATAGAGTGGACAATTCCGAGGTATACTCGTACAACTTTAAACTAAGATTATTTTTTATTACAAATTACCTGACTTAATATTATACTTGACTTTTTGCGCAAAATTAACATTTTGCTAGATTTGCAGAGGTTTAAAAAGTTAAAAAGTACTGCAATTTCGCCTTAAAAAAGGACGTTTTTGTCAGTTTGGCCCGTACTTTGAACATGTTCTACTTATCAAGCAATGTTGCAATTGGGGCAGGTCCAGTGTACTATTTATCTAATAAAATGTTTTCGCTTCCGCATCTAGTAGGCAAAGCAAATACTATTTAATTGAAGTAGTTAACAGGGTACCAATATATATTAAATGCGTTGGCGCCACTGAAAGCGATTAGTCAGTTAATTGCTCGATTTCATAAGTTGATATGTGGCAGACCGTGGTTTAGTTGTCTTAATGTTGAGAAACTGTGTCTGATAGTACTAAACATAATATAGAAAATGCATTCGATTTCTCAGTGTCTAAAAGTCTTTAGGATTGTCATCATCAGCCGAAAGACGAAAACTATGCTGAAGACTATGCTGGATATATAGACATCCCCATGCGTCGCAACAGCGGATGACTTTAGGTTTATATTCACTTTAATGAATAATATTACGTGGATACCTAAATAACATAATATCCCTAGGCTACCGGGACCACGGGCCCGGGGACCAAAGCTTATACGCCATTTTATTCCAAGAACGCATCGCATCAGGTATTTGCTTTCGGCAATGTTGCCAGTTTCACAACGTATAAAAATTACGCACCTTGACTATTTATTGGAGCAGAAAATGATCGGGTTCCCATTATGGCTGCCAGCCGTTGGTTCACCGCACTACTTATTAAAAATGTCGCAACTCGAGTAATGCGTTAATTAAAATCGCTCAGGCCCTTACACTGGTGTAATTGGTCCTAGATAGATATATAAAAGTGGTAATTTATAAGTGTAGTCTACCTAATGTTTATGAATTATTCATTGTTGGTGCAGGTTTTTCTGCAAAAGACTTTACACATTATGAAGATAGTAAAAATAAAGATATTCTATTTTCTGTGAGTGCATAAAGCATGTTGGCTCGTAAAACCTGTACGAACTGCTAAATACAACAAGCACAATACAAGAACCATATAAAAGATAATCATTTCTGTTCATGAGAAAGCTTCAACATGCTTTCTGCATATTAATAAACGTATATTATCATTAAGTTTTATGTAGCTGAATGTTGAAAAGAAAAGACAATCAAAATGGACATTTCTAACATAAACTTAGTTTTACAATCAACATTCACCGGTACTTCGTATTTGTAAAGCAATTATACTATACATATAATGGATCCGAGATGTAATGTCACATGATACGAACATGAATGTCTGTATAGTTGGTTATTTTGTATTGATTCTCAATTTTTACGATACGTCAATACTACTTTTATGATACCTTAGATACTATAAATGCCAAAGTAACTTGGAAGAAGTATAGGTTGGGATGACTGACGACGCACGACCGCCATGGCCCACGTACAATGGTTCACTTAGAAGACCAAGTGCGGAAACTAATCCTAATAACAGAACAACATGAAAAACTGGCCAAGTGCGAGTCGGACTCGCACGCGAAATACGTCCGTTCGTACCACAAGGCTAAAAATGCCGAAAACACGTTTCTTCTAAGGTAAAAATTAAAGGGGATTCCCCTTTAATTAATTTTATTTTTATAAGTAGTTGTTATAGCAGCAATAGAACTACACACTACGCTGTAAATGTTTCAACTGTCTACCTGTTACGGTTCATAAGATACAGCCCGCTGACTGGCCAACGGATGGATGGACAGCGGAGGATTAGTAATAGGGTTCCGCTGGCACTCTTTGGGTACGGAAAAAGGTTAGGTTAGGCAAGGCTAGGTTTTTAAAATTGTCTTGGAAAACAAAAGACAATTTTCTACAAGATTTTTACATGTTTGATGCACTATCCTGAACATTAGCGTAACGTTGCAATGTTTCAAACCTTGTTACAGAATGGATGTACAGCGTTGCAGCGTGCGGCAGCGGACGGACACGTCGAAGTGGTGCAACTGTTGCTGCAACATGGCGCTGATCCCAACAAACAGGACAATGTGGTACGCGTACTTGTTATTCATTTCTGCATGAGACAACTTCAGCTTATGGTAACTTCAACGATAATGCATTTATCCGTAGAAATCCGTTACCTGTATTATTTGCAACAGTTACATCCGGTTTCTGATAAGCTAATCAATTGTCAAAATTAAACACAGGTCAAATGATTTGATTAGCATAAATGCTGGGGAGTTTGTTGCACCACTTCTTCTCCCCAGCGAAAGCACTAGGAAGTGGAAAAGGGCCGGCGTTTTGGGGGACTGTCTTTTGTAATATTGACGTTCGAAAAGTGCTGAATCTCAGCCTAGTTTCAATTCTTAAATGACTTTTGACTTGAATTGGTGTTAAATTTCAGCATGGCAACACCGCGGCTCACGAGGCAGCCTGGAAGGGCTACTCGCGCTGCGTGGCGCTGCTGGCGCACGCGGGCGCCGAGCTGCGCGCACGCAACGCGTCTGGCTTCGCGGCGCTGCACCTTGCTTGCCAAAACGGCCACAACCAGTCCAGTAGGGAGATATTGCTGGCAGGAGCGCCACCTGACTTGCAGAATAATGTACGTAGAATATTCATTCATATCTCCTTATGACATAAAATTGTATTAAAATGTTTGTATAGGTTTGTAAAGGCAATGGCAAATACATTTTTAAAATCAAATTATATTCAAATGGATAATATTTTGAAGCGTAAACCCAAAAAAAAAGCATAAAGCCTTTTGATTAATATGAAACAAAAAAAAGCGCCAACTTTAACCCAGCCTAACAGACAAGATTATATATTTTGAATAGTTCTCATTATAATTTTTCGAAAGCTTTATAATAGTAACCACAAACCACCTTTAATGCAAAAAGAATGCATTTTTAATTTGTCATCGTTCATTTTTCAGTATGGCGACACATCTCTCCACACGGCTGCTCGGTACGGGCACGCAGGCGTCACTCGCATCCTCATCTCTGCCCAGTGTAGAGTCTCCGAACAGAACAAGAACGGGGACACAGCGCTACACATCGCTGCAGCCATGGGCCGGCGGAAACTAACCAGGATACTCCTAGAGGCTGGCTGTGACAAGTCCATACGTAACCATCAAGGAGAGACAGCCAGAGACATAGCCACGAGGAAAGGTCTAGAAGAAATCATCAGCATACTCAACACACCAGTAGCAAAGCAAGCCAAGAAGAAGCACAGAGATAAGAGTAAAGAGAGAACGTTAGACGAACCAGACGCAGGCAGAAAGAAAGAAAAGGAAAAAGACAAAGTTAAGGACAAAAAGAAGAAAAACGTGCACTTCGAAACAAGTCCACAAGTCCAGTGGTCACCGTACGGCTGCCATTACTACCCCGACCCAAAATTCTTCCCAAAACCAAAACTAAGCTCGCTACCCACCGAACCACTGAGAAAAGGCGAACAGTATTATTTAGATTTGGCTGGGAACATCAAAAAGGGTCCGATAGGTGCTGGGTACACTTGCTACTGTGCACCATTCTTCAAACACATGGAAGATAAACTGAACGAAGATAAGAAGGACTTGAAAAAGCATATAGACAGAGCTCACGACAGGCTAGATCAAAAGGTAACAGATTTGGAAATGAAAACACAAGGTCAAATATCTGAATTAACGAGATTCGTAGCAGCTGAAAGAGCGATGTGTAAGGAGAGGCACAAACATTTGGAGCATTGGTTGACGAGAGGTATGATGTTTAGAGCCTCAGAAAGAGTGAAGAAATTAGACTTCAGTCCTAAAGGCTCACTAGATATACCTCCACTTAAAAGAACTAGAAGCTTAGAATTACTAGATGCTGATACTGAAGAGTGGAACAAAGTGCACAGGATAATAAAGAGCTTTAATAAAAACGCTGAACACTACGAGACTAATGCCAAAGACCTGAACGATAGCAAAGCCACATCTAAGAGCACAGAGATCTTGGACAGTAGAGAGCCACCCAGTCCTAGACGAAGTTATCTACTGAAGAACTCCAAGAGTAGCGATCAATTAGATGCTGGACCGAGCAGGCTTTCAATACCTCCCTTTTCTAAGAATAACCACCAGCAAGGTCATCATCAGAATGTCACAGCAGAAATTCATGTAAAAGCTAACAAAATGTCAGTGTCACAATCACCAATGTCTATGGAAGTAGAAAGTTACCACAATCAAAGGTATCGGTCTCCTAGTCGACATTCTGACGCCAAGTCGCCGAGCAGTAGTCACAAACAATCCAGCGATTTAGAAGAAGACGTTAGAAGCCCGAAAGGCCAAAATGTTCCTTTATGGAAAAGTCAGGTGCTACAAAGAACAGCAGATGACATCAGAAAGCGGGTAGCCTTCGAGAAAGAAATGGCTGAAGTGATGTCGAGAACAAACAAGTCCCTAGACATATCACAAGATGGCTACGTGAAACTAAGAAAACAAGGCAGCTATCAGAACACAAATGAGGTAGAAAGAGAGCAGAGAAAATCTGTTCAAGAATTAGTGGCGCAAGTGGAACAACAAAGATCCGTATCTCCAGAACCCATAACTAGAAAAGTACAGCCCACCGAAAACATAGAAACTGTACCGACAACAAGCCAACAGAACCCTGGTATTTTGAAAATGCCTCAACAGCCCCAAAGACCAGCTCCCGTGTTGAAAGAGAAACCACCGAAGAGCAAACGGTTCAGCTTACACAATCTCATACCATTTCCAACCAGAAAAACATTTCAGAACCCACCGACGGAAAATGGCAACAACTCGGAAAGTAGTGACGAGGAAGACAACCCAATTAGAAGTTCCATGCAGCCAGGACCAATGAGGAACACCAACCTTCTTCAAACATTACCGATGCCGAACTTCGAGACTGTGTCAAAATCTCCATCACCAGCTCAAATGTCTAATCAAAATCCGTACCCTCATGACTTACGAGCTATGGTGCCTAAAGACGCTTACTTCCACGACATCTCCAACAGACAGATGCCGTACATGGACAGCGGTCTACCAGTACCTCAGTTCCCTTGTCCGCAGTACGACTACAACCAGTCAGGGTTGCCAAACCAAATACAACCGCGGAACAGGAACCCTTTATACCACCATCAGACGGGAGTGTTCGACGCGATGATGCAAGACCACATAATGAGAGAGATGGAGCGCATACCGCACTGCTACAGCGACCACTTAGATCAGAACACTGAGGTGGAGATCGCGAATCAGAATGACTTTCGGATGTGTTACGACCCGATGTACCCGAATTTTAGGGGGAACCCGCATGGAATGACCAGGAAACCGAATCCTGACCACAGTTTACTTCACAGTCGGCTGCAGTCTTTGGCGATAAACACTCATCTGACAGAGATCCAAAGTCAAACGGACAGGGAGTCGCATAACGATTCGGGTTATAGTACAAAGGTGTATGGAAGCTCTCAGGGACCGTCACCGAGCTTGTCAGGCCATGCGGAGGGCTCAGATAATATGTCTGGGCAAAGAGTTAGTATTGTGCCCAACGGGAAGATTATGGGAGGGCAGATAGGAGCGTCCAGCTTAGTTTGAGAAGGAGAGAAGCAGATCAATGGGAAAATGGGAACAATTACACTTGCCTTCTGAAAATAACATGATAATAAATCACATCGTTTACGTTGAATTACAAAAGCATTTTTGAATAATGCAGTCGAAATGCCGTAACAATATGAAAATAGGGTGAAGCAAACAATGGTCAGCTTCAAAAAAAAAAAGGATCAAAATACCTCTTACGTAATTATTATTATAGTTTAATGCCACAATCATTGTAGTTATTACAGGCTAACTATTGTTGCTTCTATTGTAATGTGTTCAACTTTTTTACCTATCTCTAAAAATATCTGTTAAATCAAAAATAAATGTAGCCACAATAAATTGTAATAATAAATCACAAAGCACGTTAACCGTGTTAATCTAAGTCACTTTTCCCACAAAAACACAAACTGACGAATATGTAACTCAGTAATAAAATTTGCAAAAAGTACAAATTTAATGTAGGGTTTAACGATGCCATGTATCACAGTAATTATAATTAATATTAAGTAATAATAAGTCTTGTTGTTTTTCTTTTAATTTTAATCTGTAAAAATACTCATCTCACTATTGTATTATTTTTCAAGTCAGGTTTTTTTAAAGTAGAATTTTGTTGTGTTTTTTAAAGGGTGGAACTATTGAACCTCATGCTTTTAGAAGTAAGTTCAAGTTATGACTTGAGCATATAATATCGAGAATACGGATAGCAACAACTCCTTAAAACTTGAACTTGGTTTGCATTTTAACTGTTCTGTGGGCTGCGTGATATAAAATCAGAGTTATTAAAAGTATCTTGCAAAATTAGTTATTTATTTGGATATTTTATTTTTAACAAAGGATACACATATATTATGATTTATTGTAAAATTAAAGAATTCTTAATGCACCTAATTTAAAAAAGAAAAGACTCACGTAACAGAGACAATGATAATAAATTCATGTACTAAATTGAAACTACTTAGACCTAAAAAGTCTTTAATATAATATCTAAATATCCGATAACTGTTTGTTCCACCCTGTTTGGTGTGCTGAATAAGAAAATAAGAACAATATGTACTTTTATACATGCAATGTAAAATGTAAATTAAGCATAATATAAAATTGAGCCTTATTTTATATAGAAATAAAGTCACAAATTGTGTAGTCCGTGTAATATAATCTATATTTATTGTGTTGCATATTGTATCTGATTGATGATTGATAACTTTGTACTGATTGATTGACTCTAATAAAATGCACTTTTGAAGTGTCACAAACTAAAATCTCGTGTTATTTACACACATTAGGACACACCTTCTTCATAAATATTCTTCTCTAGTTTATTTTCGCCTGCCCGCGCTATCGTTTAGCGTTATTTCTTACTTTTTTGACTCGGCTCCTTAGGGTCCTAGCGTGATGTTAAATAGCCTATAGCCTTTTTCGAGAATTGGGCTATCAAATGCAAAAAAAAAATTTCAGATTGAATGGTAGCTACAGAAATTAGCGCGTTCAAACAAACAAACTCTTCAGCTTTATTATTAGTATAGATAGATAGATGTAATGTAAACTAAAACAACGTCAAATGATCAATATCTAACTTTAATACTTATCAACAACATCCTAATTAACAGCCCGTCTTACTCCCCACTGATTACCTCTATAGAAGTCACACAAACTCGTATGATAAAGCGGAACTCCCTTTAAAGTTGCCGACCTTGCCCCTACAATTTTCACAGCTACGTAGTCCCCCGGTTTCACTTGCCTTTTCCCTCCATCTTCGGTAAAAATCTCTGTTTGTTCAAACACAACTCTCATATACAATTCGTTCCTGCCTATAATGTTGCCAGACTTTTTCGCAGTTCCTTCGACTAGTACTAAGTGAGTGTTGCCAATTTCAGCATCGTTGAGTATTTGGCATTTTCGTCTGTATATTTCTAGCATTCGGTTGTGTCGTTCTTTTTTTATTTGGTCGGGAACGTCGTCTTTGTAGCGGCGGTAGGCCGTGGTTTTCTGTGAGAAATATTGCTTGATTTAATTTCTTAGAAACCGGTAATATACAATATGTAACATAATTAACGCAAGATCTCATACACCCCAATTACAGTATTGACTTAAAAGTATAATACAATGACTAAAACTTAAATTCTTTAAAACTATTATTATTAAGAAAATTTTGTTGACCCTTGTATTACTTTATGCATTTAAAATTGAGTCTTATTGCCTTGAAATAAGATTTAATTTCCTTTGACTGAATCGGCGGCCAGTATGGCAAAATACATAATTTTTGGAAAAAAATACCCTTATTCAAAGTTACTGAAATTGATTCAGTAGTCAATTATGAACAAACTACTTTCAGGACTTGCGTTTAATCTGTTGTCTGTTTTTTCTGTTGTTGTTATAGTATATGAAAGCTTATTACCACTATTTTGTATTAGGGCGTATGCTTGATGGCTGGCATATGAAGACAACACCTTGAATCGTCAAGGTAGCTCCAAAAATCTTTTCAATAGATAGATTTTTTTAAATAAAAATTATTAGCAACTGTTCTATTCAAAAACTCGTAGAACACAGAGTAATAAATTGTGGGCAGGACAGCGCATTATCCCTTCCATCAAAATTGGCCTTAGACTAGTGAAACGCTAAGCTCTTACCATTTTTTTTTATGTTTTCGATAATGGTGCGCTGCATAGCCTACCGTCCGAGTTCGGTCACGGTGGCCAATCTCAACAGAGATTAGCCAGGTACGCAGGAGATACTATAGTGCACACACACAGGTGCACTCTCTGTGCCCTTACTCTCATAGTGCGGCGGGCCGGCAGCCGCCACCCGCGCGACACGCGGCGCAGCACGCGGCGGCGCGTGCGCAGCGCGGCGCGGGGTATTAAACCGCCACCTTCTATGCTCCGAACTGTTACTAAGAAATCCCTAATGGAAATCCCGATAACACTTTACCCGGGACTCGAACCCAGGACCCCACGCTCAGCAGTCGCGCTTGCAACCATGAGACCAACGGGGCAGTCAACTACACTACAAACTTTTTATAATAATATAGTACCAGCCCAGCATTGTCGCAATGCAGGGCAAAGGCTCTTCATACAGAGTACCTATAGTAAAAGTGCGCAGTGCTGGACCCCCCCCCCCCCCTTATTTCAAGTTAAACAAATATCAACAATATTTCAATAAACATTAAGGTGATTTCAGAGTGCACTATTGAAAAAGTTATAAAAATGTTTGAAGTTGTAGCATAAACTGAACTTTATTGTGTAGAAATTAAAGTTCTTTTTTTCCATTCATTCATATTTGTTCATATTTTTGGGAAATAAATCGCGAACGTCATGGGGAGAGGCCTTTGCCCAGCAGTGGGATGATGCAGGCTAACAGTAACAGTAAATCGGGAACGCAGCTTATGTATAGTTATTTATATTTACACAAAATATTCTTCAATCTTACCGTCGTAAAATATTAAGTTTGAGTTAAATTGCTTATTAGTCTATTAGGCTAGATTGTAATCAATTACTAAGAACTTTAGTTCTAATAAATAAAGAAAAAGAAAATCTTACCTCTCTCATACTGTATGGGAACAAAAACGCGATGTTGTAGTCAACAATCTCCATGAGAGAGAGCGTCTCTTGAAACTCCTCCTCCGTCTCGCCGCAGAAGCCACATATCATGTCCGTTGATAAACCCACTGGAAGACAACGAATTAAAATGGTATAGTAGAAATAACGACTAGATAATAATTACTTTTAATGAAATCATGCAAAATGCATGTTTAGTTTACCAATTTGAACTTTATGTTTTAAAAATTTAAGTTGTGTTTCCATTACCACTTGATAGTTTTTTATTGCGTTAAACCAATTTCAACCTTATGCAAAGGTTCCTACATTGACTTTAATTTATTATCTCTCACACATACCTACAGGTATAGTCCTCTTGACGTCTTCAACAAGCTGTAGATAGGCCTCCTATGGACCTAGCACGGCGCTGGAGAACGACTGTGCTGTAGCTTGCAATGTCAAGCTTATGCTATAGCTACTAAAGCTGACTTTCAATTGTCTCTTACACACATACCTCCAGGTATAGTCCTCTTGACGTCTTCAACAAGCTGTAGATAGGCCTCCCTTGTGTACCCGCGGCGCATGCGCTCTAGCACGGCGCTGGAGCCCGACTGTGCAGGTAAGTGCAGTAGCTTGCAGATGTTGGGACGCTCTGAGATTATCTGTAGCACCTGGACAGTAAAATAGAATAACGAGTTAATTTTAATAATAATAACCGTTTATTTGGAACACGATGACAGCAGCTGCAAAATAGAAACTGTGGCGCAGCTACCAACTACAAACGCCCGACTGTTAGTGAGTATGTATTTCGTTCTAGAGTCTAGACTAATACATTACAAAAGTATTTGGCGTCAGAATTAAGCAAGATCAAAATACAAAAAGTTGGTCAATACGATTGTGTATACCGACGTCATAACTGCTTTAGCACCCAAAGGGTGAATGAAAGTTGCACGTCATAAAACGTCAAGGTTTATGTCTATGTGACAGAGTTCGTTTCAGCTTTAGGGCGAATTTTTATTTCTCTTTCACTTCACTAAGTGCCATTTTCACCAATGAAACTTAACGCTATCCGCAATTCAGCACATCTAAACCGCGTTAAAAAGCTGCCAGTGTTATCATTGCTGTGGACTATTGACACTGACAGCTCTAAAACGCAGTTTGGACATGCTGATCACGTCCAGTTTCACTTAGTGAAGTTTCAATGAGGTGGGAATTGTTGTTAAAAGTGATAATGCAATTACGAGGTCGACTATACGATAACATTGTTTTTCTAGATAGGATAATTAGAAGTGTACTGATGTACCTACAAAGAACTTAACAGTAGTAAGAACTTAACTCAAAAAGTGTACTTGTGTAGTGTATTTTGTCGTCCATTAACTATATAATGTTTAGTGTATATCTTTTGTTGGAGATCCTAAAATAAATAAATAAAGTGTTCACTTTGTCTTCATAACTTACCTCTTCAGGGAAGTCTTTGGGATGTGCGGCAGTAAACCGTATCCTCATCTCTGGGTCCACAGCCGACACTTTTTCCAGCAGATCAGCGAATCTCATGCCACCTTTCTTAGTTTTGTAAACTGTTTTAAATCCTGCAAAAAAAAATCTGTGGATTGGTCAAACTAAAAAACGTCTCACTCGTAGTGGCCCACATCTATGTTGACACTGGCGTAGAAAATGAAGTAAAAATCTAATCAATCTCTGGTAAATCCTGCGCGGGTTGCGGGATGAAACTCGGCCGCGCCGATAGTGTCTAACTTGTATGGAGGTTTTCATACAGGCGCGAATAGTCGCGTGACTACCTAATCACAATAGACGCGCGCAGTCACGTCCCGCGTCTTCAGGGGGTGCGTCGTAAGCAGCTAAACCGGGCGTATCATACGCTCTAAACATTGTAAATATCTAAGTTGTAATACTACTGTTTGATTTCCCTTATGAAAAAAATAAACCTGTTGTTTCAATAGCACTATGTATTTTCAAGGAGCTTGGAGCTGGATTTTCGCTGAAATATGTAGTTTATTTTTTATTTTTCTTAAACACTGGTGTTACTATTACTTGCTTTTCTTTTAAGGCTGATGCAGTTTTGGGCGGACTGCACCGCATTGTAACAATCCTTCTACATCTATTCCGTACATTTTGTATGACCGTCGCAAACTGCAGGCTGGCTGCACTGCATTTTTTTGTATTGAAATGCGATGCGCTGCGGCCCGACGCGGCTATAAAGTGGGCTATGCTTTGATGGTTTTAGCAGTCTATTTCACCCCATAAACAAGTTCTTAATAAACTTCTTACCTTTCGCCATATGAGTATCAACCTTCTCGGTAGCCTGCGAGACATCTCTGTAACTATTCACGTTCTGTCCCAATAGCGTGACCTCCTTGACTCCCTGATCGGCCAACTGTCGCACCTCGTCCACAATGGACGCGACCGGCCGCGAGCGCTCCCGACCGCGAGTGAACGGGACGATGCAGTACGTGCACATATTGTCACAGCCACGCATTATTGAGCTGTGAATATTCATCACAGGAAAATGTTTCAATCAAGATATTTGGCGAATCTAATGTGCTTGCGAATTGCAGTTTCGGCATGTTAAGTCATTGACTGCTAACAATAGATTATTTATTGTGTCTGTTGTCTGGCAGTCAACGTGTTAAGGCACTATAGCTTTTAGTGGCTTATAAGAATTCCCAATAGAATCATTAACCAGCTCTGCTAAAAGAAAAACAGAATTTGTAAACTCCTTGAATAGTAGATGCCAAGCAAAATACGATCTGTACGAAACTGCAAAAAACGCAATTCTTTTGCTGATGCAGATGTAGATTCTGCACTAAGAACCTAAAGCTTTCAGGCACAGCTATTTCCTTTTTCCAGAATAGGCTTCCTATGTATTTATTGTAAACAAGGAGGTTTTGCACAACAGAAGGTATTTTACATTTTGCCGTGTTGACATCAGGCAAATCAAGACAAAAGTTAATTCTGTGTTAAGCTTAGAGGTCCTGAGAGGAGGACTTGTGGCCTGAAGATTGGGCTTTTTCACACAATACTCCAAGAACTTGTTCATCAGAAAACTTACATGAAAGCTGACACACTATCTTCATTCAACCTGACGGGCACCACATCAGCATACGTCTCATCTAAAGACAGGAGTACATTGACTGCTGGTTGACCATTCTCTGTGAGAGCTAGCAGCCGTGGTAAGTCTCTGTAACTATCAGGACCTGCCACTGAAACAAAAAAAATATTTGTTAATTTAATAAATCTTGAATTCTGTTCTGTTGTGATCATAACTTTTCTTTTAGAATAAGTTTTGTGGAAAAAAAATTGTTTAATGTTCAAAAATACATAGTGCATCATATACATTGATACACTGGTCCTGAGTAGGATTCCCTGTGTTGTGAGTACCAGGATCTTCCATAGCAGAATTAAATTAGTAGTTTGTTTTTGTTGTAGTGAATACATTCAATAAATGTTCTACATATCATAATCAGCCTATAGTGTTCCCACTGCTGGGACACAGGCCTCCTCTCTTCAAGAGGGAGTGGGCTATATAATCCACCACGCGGGCCCAGTGCGGGTTGGCAGATGTCACATGTCTTAAAATTTTGGTTCTAGGACATGCTGGTTTCCTCACAATGTTTTCCTTCACCGTTTTGAGAGCAGTGGTGATGAAATAATTTACACAAAGTAAAGTGCCTGTCTGGGTTCGAACCTATGACCTACAACTTGTAAGTCGCAGCCATTAAAACTTGGCCACCACTGCTCGAATATAATATATTTTATTCGAGCAGTGGTGGCCAACATATGCTGCTGCTGTTCTACATGTAAAAAATATTTATTTATTAAAACTTTATGCACAAGTAAAAAAACTGTACAAAGGCGGACTTAAAGCCTTGGGCATTTTCTACCAGTCTACCTTAGGGTGATACAGAGACAATAAACAGTAGGTGCAATAAAAGAAAACAACTTAAAAGCAAGCAATTTCATTAAAAGCGGGTAGTCATACTAGACTTTTCCTGTTGATTTCAAATTCTTAAACTTTTTAACTTACCAACATCAACAGCTTTCTCTTTCTCAATGAGTTTCTCCTTCAGCCTCTCGGCCATACATCCCAGGATACCAATCTTTACAGAGCGATCCTTCGCGCGCCTCTTGTACCCTCTGAGGTGGTCCAAACGATGCCAGATCTTAGTTTCGGCGCCTTCTCGAATTGCACATGTCATCACCAGGAATATGTCAGCTTCCTCTTCGACCAAAGTCTTCTCAAAACCCTCCTTTTTCAAAATAGACCAAACAATATCGGTGTCGTTTAGGTTCATTTGGCAACCGTATACATCAAAGAAAACTTTCCTCCTCGTCTTAATTTTATCATTTTCCAGCAAATAAGGTATGTACGGACGATCTGTGAGAACAGGTTCAAAACTTTCAGTTATAAAATCCTTTAAACTTGGACCCTGTTTTATTTTTTCTTTGATTGAAGTTACTTGATGTGTATCCGAGTAACATCGGCAATTACTTGAGGAAACATTATTGATAAGCTTTGATAAACGTTTTATGCGTCTAATAAATATCATTTTAATGTATTTTCAATAGTAGAAAGCGATCATAAAAGGTTAAACTGATAAAATAAACATTATAAAATCACATAACCTAAAATTACAGTTACACTGACAGATTCTGTTAAACTGGTGCTGTCGAGCTGTCAGTGTCAGCTGACTTTATTAAATTATCAATGCTACCAAAATAAGTAGCATATTTTTAAAATGGAGAGAACGAAATTCACAACAAAAAAACGATTCAGAGTAAGATCTTTCAATTTTGGTCATACTATATCTGTCAACGGATTAACTTTCGAGAGCAAGAACTAAACGTGGTCTCTTGTAAGCACGAAACTTTTACAACCTGCTTAAAATATAAGAAATCCTATTAATCTGTACAATTTTATGATTTATTGAGTATGAAATATTAACTTTTACCGTAGACAGCATAACAAAAAGTGCTGTTGATTTTCATAATTTGTATACTTTACCAATAACAAACAAAACGTGTGGTTCAATCAATCGAGAAAAAAGCAGTCTCTGGAAAATGGCCGCCTTTTTGTCGTGTTGATTTATCAAATGAAAAAATAACAATTTTGTGTATTTCCTGAACGATTTTAATGTCTGAAACGCATTAAAATAAAACAACAATGAGCGGGCGTTATCGGGATTTCGACAAAGGTATTAGAATGTCATGAAGTGAATAGATATTTTTTTTGTAAAATCTTGATAATTGATCACTTGAGCAATGCTCTCACTTTTATTAGTTTACTCAGATAAGTATTTTTATTTATCTTTGCCAGTGTTTTCGCATTGGCAGGGTCGACTCGATCCACGCGCGATGTTTCTAGGCCGTACAAGGAAAGACGCGAAGGTCGGGAGAGGGCAGAGCGAAGACGTTCGAGGTCTCGATCTCCTCGACGATGGTCGCCACCAGCGCGGAGCAGTGATTACTCGCCCAGCAGATCCACGAATAGCAGAGAACGAGACAGAAGGAACTATGAAGGTAGGAACATTGCCTATTATTATCACGTAAACAGTATTCAGCAACAAGAGTGATGATGACCTAAATTGCGCAACAGTAATCAACAATGTTATGTTTACGTATTTTTCCATGAGGTAATCAATCTCGTCTTTAAAATCAAATTTTACACTGTGTGTAATTAGTTAAAATAAAATAGCAATAGCAAGTACATAATAATATAACAATGGATACCAGTACTATAGCATGACTATAATTATTTATTCTATGTTTCAGATAGGAGTCGCCAACACGCACCAGACTGGGAAGAACCTGAAGATGTACCAGCACCGCCTCCACCTCCTCGCATCACAAAAATCTCCATTGGGTTCAACAAACCAAAGGGTCCCATCAAAATGAATATTGGTGGTCCAGCCAAGCCGGTGGCCAAACCAACTATAGCATCAGTATTCAATGCTGATGATGATGATGAGCCTGAAGAGATGCCTGCCGAAGCACGTATGAGGATGAGGAATATTGGAAGGTGAGGGAATAAAAGAAGCTTAAATAAAGCAACTACCTATATAATGAGACATGCACTCATTTCAATAATGTACAAATCAATCTTAACCTTTGATAAGGCCTGTTACAATAGCTTTATATTTCCCTTGCTCAAGTTACTTTGCTTATAAATGTTTATAAGCAACAATAGTTATCATATTATTATTCCTACATAACATGAAGTTATTTACAGCAACAAAGACCATAACATTCCTTATTTATACAATTTTTTCAGGGAAACACCAACCTCAGCAGGGCCAAACTCCTTCGGTAAAACAAAGCAAGGATTCTGTGATGCAAAGAAAGTATTTGAGAAGAACTTGAAGCATGCTCTTGAGATGGCTGACAAGCCAGTCATGCCAAAACTGCCACAAACGATTTATAAGATAGCAGGCCCTTGATATTGAAAGTTTATAAGGAATTAAATGCAAACATGTTACTGTAGACAGCCAAGAGGGAGGTGCCACAGCCCACAGTTTATAAAATCTGTACAGAGCAAAGAAAGTTATGATAGACATAATTATTTCTTCAATTTGACTATTGAGAGGATCTGGGAAACAAAGTCTAGATTTGGTTCTGAATGTGTGTGATGTGCTGGATAGTGTTGTGTGCAAAGTTGAGCATGCCCTTATAAAGTTTTTACATATTCATGAATGATTTGTTTGCCACCAACACAGCTGGGATAACACAGAATACCTATAGGACTTATTTACAGACATTTCAATTCTAATATAAATGTTAAGTGGCTGTCTCCAATAGCCTGTTTGCAAGTAACATTAAAATGCAGATTTTGCCTAGTTTTTTAGTTGACATTTAGGGGCAATTTTTTTTGAAGTGTGATTTATAACTGCAACAGACGCTATGTAGCTCTAAACAAAAGTTATTACCTACACAATGAAAAAATAGATCCTAAATCTTGAAATAATGTAGCTTGATTAAAAATGTATATTATGCCTTTCAAATCAGATTCGTAGTTCAAATCTTTGGAATTGATTCAGAATATTTTATTAGTCTTTCACACAGGATAGCCTGTTGTGGGTGCCTTTATATATACTTACAGAATATACATTTAGACTGAACAAATGTGTGGGCCATATATACTTCCTGTAGGAATTGATCCTGCGAATCGCTGAAGACGCGCCGCGCCTTTGTTAAAGTTGATGTTGATTTCATGTCGATAGCAAAATATTCGTCTTATTCCTCTTTTTACCTCAATACTATGTTTCTATGATGCAAGTAACATGCTCGCAAAACTGCAGAACAAGCGCATGCGTCATGAGATGTTTATGTCATTGACATAAGGTTTAAATTGCATTGATGAATGCTCGCTAATGAAATGCAATAACTATAAAAAAGATTTTTAGCTTAGCTTGCACATATTGCTATCTAAACTCGAACGTGAAATGTGATATCCACTTGATTGCATGTTGTTTGATGTCCTGTAGAATAGGAAGTTCTGCTGTGCAAGTAGACTCCTTCGTTGGTAAAACTCGCAAATCTATTTGTTGAAAAATGTGACGCCATAACTGCGTGCATGTTACTTCCATAATAGAAATGCTTATTTACACTTATATCCTGAATTCCAAACTAGTTTA
Organism: Gortyna flavago; assembly: GCA_963669345.1. Taxonomy (NCBI): domain Eukaryota; kingdom Metazoa; phylum Arthropoda; class Insecta; order Lepidoptera; family Noctuidae; genus Gortyna; species Gortyna flavago. The sequence goes on from OY770144.1 coordinate 1,339,742, forward strand.
ATATAATGGGAATGTTTCAAGTTTTCCGCTAGCCAATCGTTTAAATAGTTTTTGTCATTTTACGTAATGACTTTGTTAATACTATAGCAATAACGTAGTTCTTGTTTTAACAGACGTATTTTGTTAATCGTAGCTAAATATTTCTAAGTTTGTATCTTATAGTAATACTTCCTGATAGTTTTTCTATCCAAATTGTAAAGGCATTGCTCATTATAATATTATCGGCTTTTACTCCTTGATTATTTTATAGTAAGTCTGGTATTTCTCACACTGGAAATTAAATTTTCATCTATAACTTTTGTGTATTGTACTTATAGAAAAATAAAATTGATATAATTTACTGAAACTGCATTTCATTTCCTATAATAATTTATCCACTTTGAAATTGTTGGAGTGTATTGATAGGTATATTAAATAAAGGTAGGGTAGATACGTTACTCAGTCATAGCGCCTGTTCCTACTAAAGTGAGTGATTGTACTCACAGCACTCAGTCACGCACGGAACATCGTTGATCACACAGCTCAATAATTTTTGCAATAAATACGCATTAAAATTACTTCATGTGCAGCTAAACAGTGTTTTAATAATACAAGGATTTCGCTCGCACGACAGCGTCGCCCCGTCTCTGTCCTTGTCTTATCGGAACTGTAGCTGGTTTGCGACTGTTATCACAGATGTGTGAGTTTCGGTGCATGTAGTCGAGCGCCGAGCCCAGGTTTAGTGGTTGCGATGTTAGCGCGTCACGTATCTACGAAAATAATAAATCAATGTTGGAGTTTTCAAGGTATGAGGAACAGGGTGTAAAGTTCACTCATCCTCTATAGAAAAGGGAGGATCCTCCGACCAGACTGGTGTTGTATCTGGCGGGCAGCTGCCCTATGATTCATTTCGGGCCGTTGTATCTATGCGCGGTAAACTCTGCTTGCGAGATGCAGGATTTTGCGTGACGTCAGTATGACGCGTTGTTCGCATGTATCGCAAACATCTTTTCAACATAGGCGCTACAGACAGCCCCCTTTGCAGGGGATGTCTTAACGCCGAGGAATCAGCCGTCCACGTCATCCTGGAATGCGAGGCCGTGGCTTCTTAACGTGCAGAAATTCTCGGAACGAGGTTGCTCCGCGAAGCCTGTGAAGCTCCCAGGAAGCTTCTGTGCTTTTGCGCGGAGCTAGGCTGGCTCTGTTAGCCAGAATTCCCACGCACAATGGACCGAATGGGAGTCTAAGTGCGGAAAAGGGAGTCCCATCATCATCATCATCGCATGTGGCGTTGTAGATACCGCTACAGAGTGATATTTGTTTAAACACACAATATTTCGTGTACATCATCAATGTAATTTTATTGATGGTTTACATAAATGTTATCAGGCAGTGATGAATCTTCAGATTCGTTTCACCCGCAAAATGAAACAAAAACATCTAAAAATAATACATTATTTATTTTACAGTAATATCAATATAACATGGATATAAACTTCATTCATGATTCAACAACAAACATACATTTATTTCTTATCGTACTTGTAGAAGCCCTCTCCGGCCTTCACTCCGAGTTTGCCCTCGGCTACCAGTTTATCTAGCAGCGGGATTGGGTTGAACAGCGGTTGGTTGGGGTATTTCTTGTGCCAGCCGTCGAGGATGAACTTGTTGGTGTCCAGGCCCACATAGTCGGCCAGCTCAAGGGGACCCATGGGGTAGCCGGCGCCCAGCTTCATGGCAGTGTCGATATCGCGGGCTGATGCATCTCCTGAGGAATTATTAAGAGGATTGAGGTTTTGAAGTTTGAAGATGGAAAGAGTTCTTTCAAGGTTGCGATAGACTGATTAAATTAATTGCAGCGATTTAAATCGATTGATTGATGGAAGAAAATGTTGTTGCATCCAATCCATTTAATTCAGTAAGTATATTTCAAGATTAGAACAGCGCAATCACTTATTTCGTGCCAAAAATTGGGCTCTACCACATAGGTGGCAAGCCTATCTGCAGGCTACATAATACGTAAGTACATCTAAAAACAAATATTTAATTTATCGAATTCATAAATTTTATTAGATTTAGCTTTTCACTATCTCCAGATTGGGCCCAAAGTTACCTGTAAGTTTCTACTTAGCTATGGACCCAATTTGCTCAATTATTTGATTGGTGACATGCACAAACCTCTTTCAAACAGCCTGATAGCCTCACAGATGTAGGGCACCAGCAGCCTGTTGACGACGAACCCAGGCGTGTCCTTGCAGGTGATGCAGGTCTTGCCCACAGCCTTGCCCCACTCCATCATAGACTTGTAGGTGGCGTCCGAGGTGTCAGCTCCTCGCACCACCTCCAGGAGGCGCATCACTGGTACCGGGTTGAAGAAGTGGAGACCGCCGAATCTAGTAATGCCATTGGATCAGTGTAAGAAACCTAAACTATGTTCTTATTATAGTTTCCAATGTAGTAAATTAAGGTATTTAGAAAATGTCTATTATCTATTAACCATTGATTAGCTGTGTTTTATTGCATTTATCATGTGGATCTGCTATTACATAGATATCAGACTTTACGACCCCAGCAAAGGTGTGACAAATCCATACTAATATTATAAATGCGAAAGTGTGTCTGTCTGTTACCTCTTCACCCTTAAACCGCTGAACCGATTTAGATGAAATTTGGTTGGTATAGAGATAGTTTGAATAAAAAGGAAAGGGCATAAATAATAGTTTTTATCCCGATATTCCCATGGGAAACTTATGCGGGTGAAACCGCGGGGCGCTGATAGTAACTGATAATGATAAGAATTGACTGTGTGATTTATAACATACCTGTCTTTCCTCTTCACTACTGAGCAGATTTCATTGATGGATAATGATGAGGTGTTGGAAGCAAAGATTGTGTGGTTTGGTGCTACCTGCAAGTTACATACAAATATGAGGAAAAAATACAACCAAATTGAGAACCTCCTCCTTTTTGAAGTTGGTTTAGAATAGGATAAATGAAGCATCAGTAAACTAACTATTCAACATGATAGTGCCATTTCTATTGTGTGAAGAAATTTGTATTTTAACTCCTTTAATTTACATGAAGATGTAGTTTAGGTCATTACAATATGTATTATCTTACTAGCTGCGCCAAGTGGTTTCGCCCGCATAAGTCTGGAGTCCTTGGGAATATCGGGATAAAAAGTAATCTCCTAATACAGGTCATGGTCTACTCATATGCCTAAAAGCATAACTAACAACATACAAAAAATCAAATCTCTTTATTTATATTATAAGACCATAATTTTATGAAATATACCCTACTTTATTTAAACCTCTTACTAGTTGGCATAACATGATATATCATAAGAGGCTAACCTATAATGTTCCCACTTCTGGGATGCAGGCCCCCAAAAAGGTTCCAAAGCATGATATATTAATTACACACCTGTTTTCCTGTTCTTCCACCTGGAGGGGTATATAGACGTGGTGCTGAGGTAGGAAAGTACACCCACTAACTATTAGGAAGTTCTATTCTAACACACAAAAGGCCTTACCCCATCAAGTTGAGTGAATAGCTTATGCTTAACACTGATATTTTCAACAATAGCCTCAACTACAAGGTCAGCAGACTTGGCAGCCTCTGCAGGGTCCGTGCTAGTCTTGATCCTGGCCATAGCCTCAGAAACAAACTTCTCTCCATCCTGCGGCTTGTCTTTGTACAACTTCTTGGCCACCCTGCCGAGGTTAGCACCAATGGACTTCTGGGATTTAGCAAGGACATCAGAACTTAGGTCTACAAGGATCACATTCTGACCAGCTTGGGCAGAGACCTGTAAAAATATTTGTATTTATAAAATATATAAAGGTAGGTACTTATTGTATTTATGGAATATTAATGACTTAAGACCAGCAGAGGTATCAATTAAAGATAAATAAATATTATTTATGACCAGATGAACATATGTATGAACGTAAACAAGGCGAAAGGAGTATTTAGGGATCGTAGCGTGTAGGTGGGGTCCTGTAGTTTCTGCCTACCCGCATGGGAATTTGTGAGTTTATGTTTGTTTGTAAGTATTATTTAGTTGGATCCCCCAATTTGAGGTAGATTGGGGATTGATCATCACCTTGCTGAGATTGGTAGATCGTTATTTCCATTCACAAAGTTAATGGTATTTATTTATTTAAACTTTCGCACAAATAGGTACAAAGGTGTACTTAATGCCTAAGGCATTCTCTACCAGTCATTCTCTCTGGTATTGACTTGACCTTTGAATTTAGTCAACAACACACTCAATTAGTACTTAAACAAGCAGTAACTGAGTGTGTTGTAATTAGGTAAACACCTAATTGTTTAATAATAGTTTTAATTTGGACTGCAGCAGGTGGTGATTATGGTGAATACATAAAAATGTCTTAGAAAAAGCATAAACTCAAACAGATTAGGCTCTTTCCAGTAGGGAATTAAAATAGGAGGGTACTTTTAAACTATTTATTTATTTTTAACCCTAAACTGCTAGTAGTCATTAATCATTATTTGATCAATTAATAAAAAGTAAAAAGATCTATCAAGTGAGAAAATGGCAATTGAACAGGTATTAATAAAAGTCAAAACAAACCTGGGCGATGCCGGAACCCATAAGACCTCCGCCGATAACTGTAACATTCTTGATTGCAGCTTGCATCGCTGAAGAACTGGAGAAGTTCCTGGCAATAACGCCAAATTGAACCAATTTTGTCATTTTTTAATTAGCTTTACAATTTTACAAGAATTATATCACAATTTGCGTTCTGTAAACTTTTTCGAAAGTTATAAAACTAAAACTCCAAAGTTCAACCCGGCTGTCAGATAATAAATACTTGCCGTCTGGTCTGCCGATTGTAGGCCCCTACTATCGTTATCGTTTTAAACTCACAATTTTCTCTTATCGTTATCAGTCTTTGTCAGTCATCCAATGATCCAATAGATGGTATAAAATAAATCAACTCCATATATCGCTTATACCAACTACAAATATTTCCAAAATCGTAAAAACGGCTGTAGTTGTAGTTTCATTGAAGTTTTCGAGAGAAAATAGTGTGAAAAAAGTACCGTCCTACAGGTTTTCATAATTATCATAAGCGTATCACTTAAATAGGTGAAAACTAAGTGAGTTTTCCTGGTTAGAACAAGCGAGCGAGAAAATGAAAAATAGTATAGCTTTGCGTTTTCAATCGTTTAGAAACATAAGACATGATTGTAGAAATGCTTCAACAACAAAAATGCTAAAACATTTTACGGCATAAAAATAATAGGTAAACTGTCCTAATAGAGTCGCAAAATACTACATTGATTAGAGTTACATATTATTTGCAAACGGCTGCATCAGCTGCACGGCACTGAAGAGATTTTGCTAAGAAAGAACATTGGTTTCTAAACTGATTGCTTGTTGTCAAATGTCAAAATCAACATGTGGTTTTAAAAAGCGTTTCATTATACGAAAAAATTTTTTTTGCTTCAATGATTTCTCCAATGTTTATTCAAATTCCGTCCTGTTATTTTATTGTTAACTTTTGCTTCGTAAACTGATACTCACTTTGATTGTAGACAGTCTAAAGACGTGCAGTAATGGTGAAACAAGAAACTAAGAAACTACATCTTAAAAATGACGGGGAAATGGAACGTAAATAAACATTCTCATTTTCCAAAAAAGTCCTAATTTTTCCTATCTTTAGCTCTATTTACAAATTATCAAAATGTGTTCTGTTAACTTATCAAGCAATAGATCCCTTTATGGCAGGTATGTAAGATTGCAGAATATTAAGAGGCCAGGAGGTATTTGATAAGACTTCTTATCAGTGTTTGTTGAACTTTGTCATAACGATGTTCGAATACCTACAATAATTATTCAGCGATAATATATTTGACAAACAAACCGGTTACCGCATCGTTTTGTATGAAATCTAAATTGGACTTTCAAGTTTGAGTGCAAAGTTCTGCGACTCGAAGACTTGCGTGTTGTTTATTGCAATACGTCATTGCGCGACCGGCTTTCGTTCGAATAACACATAAAAACTAAAAACCATTTAATATGAACAAATTAATCGGTATAACGAGAAATTTCTCGTCTTCCACGTCTTTAAACACTATTAAAACAGTAACTGTTGTCGGCGGAGGCCTTATGGGGTCTGGAATCGCTCAGGTATGTGAATTCTAAACTTCTAATTAAGTAAGCAACTTTAAAACTTTCACCGGAATACATACATACAGCTGGTTTACCTCTAGGTAGTGTTAGTTAACAGTTTTACTTAACTACATAAGTAGTTGATGTTAACTTGCTAACTGTGTAATTAAATTATTCTTAAAAAAACTAGAAAAAACTCATGATATGGCAGGTTATCTGTAGCTTGTGTACAGACAGTTATTTATAGCACATTCCAACATCTTTTACATAAACACTGTATTTTTTTGATGCCGAAACATAAAGAAAAAACTTTATTGATAAAAATTAACAGAGATTTTACATTGGCCCCAAACTAGGCAAGCCCGTATCTTGGGCACCAATATGGAGGGTTTACCATTTATTTTATAAACTTGAAAAACACTAGCACCATAAAAAATATTATTAGGCAATTCTGTAAATTAATGGTTCATCCATCAGGTATATAAATAAGTTGTTTGAAACTATTTGTAAAGAACATTATTATTCATTTATTTGCTTAACCTTTTGAACGCCAGAGTATAAACGTATCGCCATACCCCTGACGCCAGGCCACTTTTTCTGTCAAATGAACATCTACTTTTAAAACTACAAATTTCTCTGTATTGGTGGTTTATTTATATTAGTTTCATGCAATACAATATAGACGGAAGCTTAAACTTTTAAATTATATAAATAAAAACACACAAAAGTAATGATTAAATTGTTTATTTCATAATATGGTGCGAGTGGTGCGATGTGTATTTTGTCATATATTTGTGACGTTGGCATTCAGGGTAAGATTTCGTTTATCACATATATGTGACAATGGCGGCGTTCAAAAGGTTAATTGAATACCTAAACTCTTAGATAAATTGTATACCTAAGAAAAACAGTTAGGCTACTGCAGTTTATTTTATGTAAGTACCTACTACTTGTACACATAGGTGTATATATAATGTAATACACATATTTGTAGTAGTGTTTGTGTAACAATGCATAACAAAGGTTATTACTCTCTCTACTGTCTGTGTGGGTCACATGGTAGCACCAAGGGTCACACTATTTATAACTGGCCAATACAATTGATTGAAATTACCAATGTAATTTTAAATAAATGGGTATTTGTTTTGGTGATATTTTTTAAACTAATTTCGACTTTAACTAAATATATATTCTCTAAAATGGTACTAGCTGACCTTTTTTTTTAACAAAGTACTTTGTCCTTAGTATTTTTACTTTAGGATAAATAACTGCTTGTAAAGTTTATCTTTAATCCACAGAGATAAACAGTTATTGATAACAGCACTGTAATTTATCATTATGTAATATACTTTGACATCAATACAAAATATGTCATCACAAGTATTCCTATACAGAGACAGATATAAAAGAATTGCAAACAGCATCCTTTCACATAATTATGTCTATACTCACAACTTTTTTTTATGTAAATCCTACAGATAACGAAAAACAATTTATTTCATGACAAAATACAAACCCCTAATTTTCCCAACTGCTATTAGTTCACAAACTTTTATCATTACTTTTAATCTCAATCTAAAGGTTGCAGCACAAGCCGGCCAGACTGTGACCATCATAGACATCAATGCTGACCTCCTGAACAAAGCCCAGAAGTCCATCCAGACCAACCTGACCAGGGTTGGTAAAAAGCTGTACAAGGGCGATGCAGCCAAGATTGACAGCTTTGTGAAGGAATCCGCTGAGAGGATCCGGGTGTCTACCAAGCTAGAGGATGGAGCTGATGTGGACCTGATAGTTGAGGCTATTGTGGAGAAGCTGGATGTTAAGCAGGAGCTGTTCAATAAACTTGATGTGGTAAGATTTGAAGTCTTAATTAATTAACGATTTAGGATAGTATTCCACCAATCTCAATTTGAAATGAATTAATGTTTGCAGTTTTTTGTAAAAATAAATTAAGAAATAAAAAAATATACGCGTCGACTTGAGAACCACTTCCATTTTTTCATTGGTTAAAAAAAGTATTTTCAATTTCAAATTACTACTATTAAGAGTAATTTGAATTATAAATGAACGAATAAAAGAAAAATGATTACAAGGTGAATCAAGCTATTAAAATGAAAAATTTCTTTTTAAATTATTACAAAATATTTTTTCTTAATTTCAGCTATCCCCTGCTCGCACAATCTTTGCCACCAACACTTCCTGCATATCAGTCAATGCTATTGGTTCTGGGATCAAAAGAAAAGACAAGTAAGTTGGCTACACAAGTTCCTATTTATTATTCAACAGCAAAAAAAGGAACAATTTTTTCACGAATGAGTAATAATAAAAACACATTATGACGCAGTTACTATGTTTTATACCTAAAATTCCGCATGTATCGAATTTGAAACAGACAGTAAATAAATACCTGTTGTGCTCCTTGTTCATAATCATCTTTTTAGCTTAAAGCAACGTTTAGACGAAACCAGTGTTGGCTGCCAGTCAGCACTGATTTGTTAAATGACCTCGTATAAACAGTTTTTCAAGACAAGCCAGCGCTGGCTGCCATGCCAACACTGGCGGGAATAGAGCGCTGGCTTATTTTTCTGGCCAGTGACCTCCGCCCGCGTGCCCCGCAACCCGTGCGTGTAGACGCATCGCGCTGGTTGCTGGCGCTCCGATTGTTCACGCGTTGTGTTTTTGTCAGAGTTTCCGCGATGGCAAAGAAATATCTTGTTCAAGTCTTTTCTTAATAATTTCTTCTCTGAATTAATAATAACTTCTCTAATATATTGATCAATTCTTCTCTAAAGAGATGTTCTTTTTTCAACTGCCGCCGCATTTGTCCCGAATTCATTTTTTTTAAACTCAAAACGTGTGCACATCACAAGAATAATCCAGGAATAAAATGAATCCATTGGCTTCATCTAAACAACACGGGCCAGGCCAGCGCCGGCTTGTCTAAGGGAGGACTGGCGCCAGCGTTACTGTCTTCGTATAAACTCTGCTTAAAACTAAGTTACAATTAAGGACCCTGTGGGGTACATCAATAAGCATAAAAATAAACTTAGGAAACAAATATACATTTTTAGATATTAATAGTTATTTACATCAAATATTTATTTCTAAAAAAGATGTAAACACAAACTGAAAATCATCATCACCTGCCTAACCTTTTCCCAACTATGTTGGTATAGGCTTTCAGTCCAACCGGATGTAGTTGAATACCAATATGGAGCAGCTGACCTCCACAACCTAGTTAATGGGTAACACGATACCCCTTGTCAAGACTGATTGTTAAACTTCCGGGCTTCTGACAACCCGTAACGACTGTCAAAGATCTACGAAATAAACAAAAATTTTAACACTAAAATTTCCAGATATGGAGGTCTCCACTTCTTCAACCCGGTACCCGTAATGCGTCTCCTAGAGGTTATTAAATGCGATAACACCTCCGAGGAGACGTACCAGGCTATGATGGAGTGGGGTAAGGCTGTGGGCAAGACCTGCATCACCTGCAAGGACACGCCCGGGTTCGTCGTCAACAGGCTGCTGGGACCTTACTCTGCTGAGGCCATCAGGATGTTGGAAAGAGGTTGGTGTGTCTGCTTTGGTGCTATCGGCTTTTTTATTTTGTCTTTGGAGTGGTGGTACCTGGGCTTGTGGGTGACTGTACGGTAGCTTATCAGGCTTTTTTGGAGGTGGTTATGAAAGCGTCAAAAATGCACTATGCAAGCATATGATTAAGTAGTTATATTACTTATATTTTCTCAAAAATGCTTGGATATTCGAGCATTATTATTTTGACAACCTTCTTCGAGATAAATCGAATATGCTGTACTGGTCTAATACATGCGACGAGCAGCGGCCGGCAATGTTAGTATGAAAATCCATATGTTTAGTGGCCGAATAAATTAAGTACTATGAAAACTTGTAACTGTAATAAAAAAATGGAACGAACTTTTTACTTCGAAACATCGCAACTAAGGAGGTAACAAAACTTATCAAAGATTTCTATTTAAATTTCGAACTGGCTTACAAATAGATCTGTTTAAGAGTAAACTAGTCGCGAGCTCGAACTCACTGGTGGTCATGGCCAAAAAGCACGCTGTCTCACCTGGCTTCGTGTCTGACAGTGCTAGTGTCAGTGATGAGCAGTTAGACGCTAGTCTACACGCACAACGTCTAGTTCTCACGCACAGAAACACCGTTCCAGACTGATAGGCGCGTAAAAAAATTCAAAAAGTGCCAAATCGCGCGTGCTTATTTTCCAAAGAAAATCGAGTTTTATGAAAAAACCGCTGCATAAACCAATTATAAATAAAGTTTATTAAACTCTTCGATAACTGAGCTTTGTCGGTACGGTCTTGGTTTTGAAGATTTTATAGTTCTTTTATTACTTATTAACACCCAAAGTTGCGTTAAAAATAGCAAGAAAAACGAATCTTTGTTGGCTCATTACTTTTAATGGCTTTTTATTTTACTATTCTGTTTCCGTACAGACACAATTAATAATAAGTCAAAACGATATTATGTTTAACTTTGGATGCACAATGTCAAACAGTGGAGTAATGCTCTCCCGAAATTTGTATGGAAAAAATATCGACTAGTGCAATAGTGGCACCTTAAATAAAAAAAAGAAACAATTAAATATAGTTAATTTGACAAAATGAGTCCAAGCGAAAAAAATGAGTGTGATGAAAATACTTTGACGCAACCTGTTGATGTATTTATTTATGGAACTGGATTTCTTACGTTGTATGTTGTTAGCGCTTTGGTACTCGTTAATAAATTACGGCACTGCAGCACTGCCACTGTGATAACGAAACGCGCGTGCATGACAATGTTCTTTTTTTGAAAAGGAGTTGCATAATGAAATTTAGTACAACATTATAACACTCGTTTGGATGATATTATGGTTACTATGACACTGGCTGTTTTAATGTTGGCAATAAGCTAACTGTTTCAGAAACTTTATGGGTCTAATAAAAATATTTAAAGGATGGGTTTATATTTAAATATAATTATGTAAGTATATTTATTATATTTTACTGAACATGCTTAATTTATACATAAACACAACTGAAACATATTCACCTAACTTCATGCTTAAAGCAGTCTACATAAGTAAGCGAAATCAAAAATCAAAAGTCATTTATTCAAACTAGGCTGAGAATCAGAACTTTTTAAACGACAAAACATACCTTCAAAACTTCATACCGTCAAAAACATACCTACTGGTAATTCCCTGCATTTTAATGTAGAAATGAAAGTCAAGTGATATTACGCTATTTCATAAAGTTTTCCTTGAACACCGAGTTTTTATCGCAAAGTCCTTTTAGTCAAGAGTAATAAAATAATACCTTAGGGCTTACCCTGCAACTACTTAAAAATATAAATATGTGCAGACATAACCTCACGCATGCCTTGGTCCCATGTGGGCAGGCAGAAACTACAGAACGCCACCTGCTAAGATCCTTATATACTCCCTCTGCTTCGCATATTATGTTCATATATCTGTACACGCACGCCGTTTGCGAGTACCACACACGTGACCTTTCTGAAGAACATCACCAATGAGGTCACTATTTGTCCTCCTAGGGCATCTCCACTCTCATCTGCTTTGTAACTAAATACCTTTTGTTAGTCCCCTTTCATTCATCCTCTAAGCATGACCAAACCATCTAAGCATACTCTAAAATATAAATATCAAACGTTATTTTTTTTACTTCATCTTCTCCTTCATCATTGCAACAGTCTTAAAAATACTCATTATCATCATATTTCACTCCAGGTGATGCCACGAAAGAAGACATAGACATTGGCATGAAGCTCGGCGCAGGCCTCCCCATGGGCCCCTTCGAGTTGGCCGACTACACAGGATTGGACACCAACCGGTTGGCCCAACAAGCGCTGTACTCCATGACCAACAACGAATTGTTTGCTCCAATCGAGCTGCTTGAGAAGATGGTGCAAGAGGGAAAATACGGAATTAAGTCCGGCGAAGGATTCTATAAATATAATAAGAAGTAATTGTTAGGAATTATTTATTGGTGCTGTTGAAATAAATATTTTTCTAGACTTTGAATTTTTTATTATTACTGACAGATATAGTTGTTTGATATTTAATTTCGTTACACAAATAAATGTTAAAAAAAAAGAAAAAAAAATTTAAATAGTAAGTTTACAAAAGTTAAAAATAAAAAGTTTAAATTAAGCTTGACATTTTTTTTTAATGACGTCAACATTATTGACCAATACAATCACAAGATTTCTCCTAGAAACAATACGAGGATTGTTTTTTTTTTGGATTTTTATAAAAACTTAATTTTCTTACGTATTTTTTTTGCAATTTGCAGGTCTGTATCAGGTTGTATGTGGATCTAAATATGATTCGCGGCCGTAAAAAATATTTATTTATAAAATTGTAATCATAAAAAGCGGCTACCTTAGCGAATCCCTCTTTAAAGTTCGCGCGCTGTTCTGTTATTTTAACAAAGCTATACATATTTACGAGCACTGCAATATTTATTATATCAGTGTTTTTTAGGCGCTGATGGGGAATCAGGGGGAGGGAATCGGCAGCAATATCGCACCATATCAATTAAATAATTACATTAAAAACTTAACTGATTAGGTAACATTATCTGGCGATAGTGTGATAGTAACATAGTGCGGCGTACGGTCAGCATTTTGGTCATAAATATTTAGAATGATGAAATAATCTTAATACCAGTCCTTAAAGTATTTTTAGCTCTAACAAAATTTGTAATAAAAATACATACCTACTTAATCAATTAATTTATGGTTTTTAGGGTTCCGTACCCTAAGGGTGCAACGGAACTTTATTACTACTAAGCCTCCGCTGTCCGTCTGTCTGTCAGTGGGCTGTATCTCATGAACCGTAATAGATACAGTTAAAATTTTCAGACTGTATTTCTATTGCCGCTATGACAACAAATAATAAAAAAAAATTAACTTAAAAATTAAAGGACCCATACAAGAAACGTGTTTAAAAAATGTAGTGCTAAAGATAAAGTACTAGCAGCGCCCCGCGGTTTCACCCGCGTTAGTTTCGATCCCATGGGAATTTCGAGATAAAGTATCCTATGTGTTAATCCTGGTTATAGACTATCATCCAAATCCGTTCAGTAGTTTTTGCGTAATTGAGTAACAAACATCTTCACAAACTTTCACATTTATGATATTAGTAGGATAAGTATATAAATATTGTTTGGTGGTACGGAACCCTTCCTGTGCGAGTCCGACTCGCACTTGGCTGGTTTTCTTTTTGTTGCTGATAGTACAGTATGATTTTTTATTCTGACCGTTTTACGTAATATTTTGTTATCGTGTCGTGTTTATTTATACATATTATGTTTCGATAAAGAAGTGAAAATAAATGTAAGTAAATTGTTGTCCGCCATATTTTTGTCTATTATCTTTGATTTTAGTCATCATTTTTACATTGTTTTTTCCTGTTACTCTTGTGGCTCGCATATATTAATCGTCGTTTTGATGTATTTAATGAAGGTGCTTTACTTTTCATATTATAACAAAACCTATAATGAATAAATAAAATAAGCCTTTATTGCTGGTTCTACAAACTTTTTTTAAATGATTTTCTATATTGTACCGACTCAAACTTTGGACGTTTGATGCACTATGACACACACACGTTGACTGCCAGACAACAGACAATAGAAAATCTATCAAAAACAGATTGTCCTTCGATAAAGGCCTCCTGTAAAAAATTCCATCTCTCTCTGTCTCGTCCTCTGAGTCCACTCTGGACCAGCTGCTCTTTTGAAGTCGTCTTCCCAACGTTTTGCTTGTCGTCCTTTGCTCGTTTTTCCATCCCTTACTCTATTATTAATTTGGTCCATTTCTCTTTTTCCTCTCTTAAAATATTAGGTATGTGTCCTGTCCATCACCATATTTGTGTTTTACGTAATTATTTTTTGCACCTTGGACCTTAGTCTTTTGATTTCTTTTAATCTTACTTTCTCTTCTCTTTACCCCAATTACCCTTTTTTCTATTTTGACACTAATTAATATAATACCTATTTTAACTGTGAAAGTTCCTAATCTACGTGATATTAGGTATATAATAGAAACTCACTACAATATTATTAGTTTTAAGTTATCTTGCTGCGCCCTAACAGGGTCATGTACTCACTAGTGTAAGTCTAGCTTGTATTTGTGGTTGTGTACATTGCGCATTAAATAAATAAATAAATAAAACAATACCTGTACAATTGTATGTACCTAATTTATAAGTACCTACATTACATATTGCTGAATAGCAGCTAGCTAGTTCTGTAGCTTATTGGTTTATCTCGCTTCCGTCATTCTCCATGTCTGGGAAACTTCAGTTTCCGGCTGATAACAGCGAGGCGTTATCCGAATATTGTTGTTTGTTACTAATTTTTCTTAAAATCAAGTACTTCAGAAAGTGGTTTTTTTTTTTAAAGAAGACAACGTTGTGCTATGCCGTCTAAATAACAAGCCAGTTTGAAGACAACTCATCTGACAGGGAAAATGAGGTCATAATAACAAATCCTTAAAGGGCTTCGGCATGGGAACAGCCATTATTTTGTTAGACGACCACACTAAAATCTTACATAACTCCTGCTTACTCATTCCTCTTCAAATCTTCAATCTATATCTCAAATAAAATCAAACGTTTAATCAATAAACACGATTCATTGCTTTTACAATGAAATAATTATTATTTAATTTTATTTAAGATAATAACGATATCAGTCGCTTTGCAGGTGACGCGTCAGCACAGGAAATCGATATAGCGATAAAACTCAGCGCTGGCTTCCCAATGGGTCCCTTGGAACTGGCTGACTTCACCGGGCTGGATACCAAGAAGTTTGTCCTGGGTATCATGTCCGAGAAGACTGGACACCCAGTGTTTAGACCTATACCTCTTTTAGATAAGTTGGTTAACGAAGGGAAGTTTGGAAGGAAGAGTGGGGAGGGGTTCTACAAATATGAGAAGTGAAAAAAACAATCTGTACCTATGTGTTTTATTCGAATAATATACTTGTAATTTTAATGTTCGTGTTTGTTTTATTTTATTCAAAGTACCCATAAGTTATAAACCATGCTCTATTTAATTGTCAGAAACAGCGCAAGCGCACAATTAACTTTCTCTTCCCCTAGTACATGGCGCAATGTTGGTACACTATTGGTACACCTCTGCCTTACCTTTCGGGGATTACAAGCGTGTTGTTATGTTCCTCTAGAGTGCGAATTTATAAGGAAAGTTATATTATCCTGCAGTAGGATCATAGGCTGGTAAAAAAAATCCTAAATACCTATCGTACACGTTTACAAATGCATCATCTTAGTTATCAACTTATCAATTTGTCATGGACTGATGAAGCGTGCTTAGTTAGATGATCAATCACTTCAAATTACTTAACTCTGTAGATACGCGAGTAGGAACCTATTTTTACCGACTTCAAAAAGAAGGCGGTTATCAATTCGACACGTGTATGTAATATTATTGGATCTGCTTTATTTTCACATATATTAATCTATAGGGCTTCCAAACAAATACACAAAATGTTTTAGGTGTTTACAGTATGTTTGTCCATGCATTTCTCCGAAACAATTGATCGCATTGTATTTTTAGGGTTCCGTACCCAAAGGGTAAAACGGGACCCTATTACTAAAACTCCGCTGTCCGTCCGTCCGTCCGTCTGTCACCAGGCTGTATCTTATGAACCGTGATAGCTAGACAGTTGAAATTTTCACAGAATGTGTATTTCTGTTGCCGCTATAACAACAAATAAAAAACAATAAAATAAATATTTCAGAGGGGCTCCCATACAACAAACGTGATTTTTTGCCGTTATTTTATATGTAGTGTTAAATATTGTATGGTGGTACGAACCCTTCGTGTGCGTGTCCAACTCGCACTTGGCCGGTTTTTTTTTATTGTCTTACATTTACTTTATCTTAGAGAATGGTGCAAGTTTAATCAATAGTCGGTCATTTTGCAGACCTGGCCCGAACTCAAAACAAAATTTTCGTGTACCTACCTACTATATAATAATGATTTTCATAATTTTGAGTCAATTTCTTATTGAAGTCGATTATTTTAATTAGAGATACTAATGAAAAAAATTGACTTCAATAAGAAATTGACTCTTATTTATTCAGAACACAGAGGCAGATTAGTTTAAGAACGAAACTACATACCTACCTAAATGAAAAAAAATTATAATTATGTAATACAGTAATTATAGTACATAGTAGACTGTGCTAGTACTAAGTGCGAAAAACTTAGGTACTTATGTACTGCACCCATATTTTGATTATTCTGAAGATATATGAGTAAAACAGACATATTATCAACGAATACCGTCATTTTATTATCAGCATCATGGACTTCGCGTCGTAAAAATATCAATTGATAAACACAAATCAATCTTGATTTATTGTTGATTAGATAAACAAAAGTAAAATCCCTCAATGTACTTCAATGTCGCGAATATTTTAGTTGCGTTTACAGTTTCTTACCAAACGCTGTGTTTCCGCCGCTAATAGGTAGATATAATTAGTAAAGTTCCAGTCATTTGTTTGTGTGTGCTTTGTCATTCATCAATTCATGGTGTTGATGTCATTTTCAATTCAACCATATTTTTCCCTCTCTGTTGTGTTGTGATTTGATTTTCGTTATTTTTGTCTCTTTCAAGATGGATAAAAGAGGTAGGTAATGAGTTAATTTTTCGATTATATTATGGTGTGTTACCCATTGAATAAAATAATATTAAAATATCAATAAATTACTAATTTAAAGATTTAAAAAACTCAATCATTCTCATTGTTACTTCCAGGTATGTTAAAAAGTAGATATCAGTGATTATATTTCATATCTCTGATGCCTCTCATGAACGAAGCACTTTCGAATAGAAAAGTAAACCGACAAAATAAATATCTAACGTTTATGTATTAAACTAACACAGTAGGTATTCAAATACCTTACATATATTTCTACTAATAGCAATGAATAACATAAAGTAAAGTAAACAAATTATGTAAAAACCTGTGAATCATTAGTTCGATAGCTATTCGAATGTGAAAACACCCGCATAGCCTCCTTATTTGAATTAAATGTACCGGTGAGAAAGGTTGGCAGTGATGAAACCATAACACACCAGCTAAGAATTCAGTAGTGATTTCAATGGAAATATTATACTGTGTTTGTCAGTGTTTGTTACTCAATTACGCTGTAACGGCTGAACGGATTTGGATGTTATTCGCTTACGCTCACAGGTAGATTACTAGGTAGATAACCATTTATTTATTTAATTAATTTAAACAGACAAGAAGAACAGAACCGAAACATACGCACAAAGTTATGCTTATTTCTAAAGAAATCTCTTCCAGCATACCTGCGATACCATAATATTGTTTTACTGGTACTGTTTTTCACGGTACAGTATGGGACAGTTTTCCTAGAATTCAAGTGCAACCGCAGGCTGTTTACCTATACTAATTACCTATATAAATTAGTTAGACCATAATGAGGTGCTATCAACATGGTTAAGCGATAAAGTGACTAATTTACAGGTCACTGTAAATTGTAGGTAATTGTTTTAACGATTTATTGAGGAAGCAATTAGGCAGGAGGTCGTTGCGGTTTACCTGTGCTAATTAACTAAGTAAAGTTAGGTACTCTCTACTGTTCTAATAATGGTTGACGTTTATTTTTGTCGCTGATAGTAGTTGCAGGAAGTGCAGTATTCGTACCCATTATTGTTTTAATTTCTTAATAATGCTGTTAGATTATTTGAATAAAATATAGTATAGAGAACACGCAGAACAAAACGTGATTGCAAAATTAAGCAAAAAATAATAAGATGATACATATTTAGGTAAGTAGGTACCTACTCGGATCAGCCATTATGGTATGCCTCATGCAGTGTTATTCTGTCGTTTGCTATTGTAATGCCTTCTCAAGCAATAAATCTACATTCGACTTGCCATGACTGTTTTCATGGTGCGAGTTAAACCCCTATTACACTATTTACACTACACGATGTTTAGGGCCCGATATTTAGGTGATTTGTTTTTTTAAAAGGGACTTTTTCTCCCTTTCTCTTATTACACCATCCCGATTTAGGGAAAGGGTCCCTGAATATCGCATAGTGTAATAAGGTTTTTAGTTACGAAATTAACTAACTTAGATTCATCCTGTGGTTCGATTTCTTAAACATACCTACCTCTGTACGTATCTGCAGAATGACGACACCTACGTGTCTTGCCTGGTTGTTTAGCGTGATTTTATGTACATGTGTAATCATCGCTTGAGGAGGGCACAGGCACCAAAAGGGATAAATATGCAGGATCGTCGGATATAGTTGAAGTTTAATAAAAAACCGATGGATGCTCTCGAATACAATTTAATTTTATTAAGTAATAGAAAACAAACAACTCATATATCAAATTAAATTTCAGTCGACAACATCCATCGGTTTCTTACCAAACTTCAAATATATCCGACGACCCTGCATACTTCTCTTTTGTTGACTGTACACGGATCAACTAACATGTCATCTCTTTCTTTCCAGGCCCTCGACTAAATGAGCGATGTATCGTGCAACCCAAAGCGGCGTAGCGTACGTCGGCAGCGCTCGATCTACCAAGTGCACTACAACATCAAGCGCCAGGACAACGAGATGACGGCCAGGCCTATGATGCTGCCCACCAGCCCGCTGGAGATACAGGCGTATGCCTTGCAGGTGGCAGGGCATAGGAAGACGGAGAACACAAAGTATTTGGGTGAGTTGTAATGTAATATACTAGCATTGCATCATCATTATTACTCCCGCTGGACATACAGACATGCCTTGCAGGTGGCCGGATATTGGACCTTAGTAATTGGGTGAGTTGGGTCGTTAAAAAGTTAAAAAAAACTTCATTTAAAAGTTAACAAACGTCGAAATTCTTTTGTTAAAAGCTAAGTAATTTACAGTCACTCTATCTCTGGGTAGATCCCCAGGGATAGAGTGAGTTAAGCCTTAAGCCAGTTAAAGAGCGACCAGTGTCTCCTACACTACAGGGTACACTATTCTCCTGTATGCTGTACTTCTGAAACCACAAAAAAATGATATGTATATATACACAGTTTCAGTGATTATTAGGGGCAAATCAATTTAAACATTTATTATTTGCTACAAATACATTGTTGTTACAAAAGTGAGATCTTATGGCCTAAGTGTCACTGTCTTGTTATTATGTTTACCTACATTGTTATTAAACTACTATATACTATTAACATACATTTACTTCTGTTTTTCTTAATCTGAACTACTTAATACCTATTAAAGATTTGATTTTTTGTATGTTCGTTTCGCTTGAATTTCACGCTAAACCGGCTGACCGCATTTGGGTGAAATTTAGCACAAGGGTAGACCATGACCTGCGGAGCAATTGCGTAAAGCAATGGCTTTCATTTCATTTTGACAGTTCAAAGTTGATCACGTGATATCCATATTTTTTTAACTTGTTTACATGCATAGATGTTTGAAATAATCTGAACTCATCTAGTCATCATCTGCCTAGACTTTTCCCAACTATGTTGGGGTCGGAACTCATCTAGTATTAAAACACAATTTATTTTTGACGTGTAAAAGTGTATTTTTTAACCAATTTACAGAAATAAGTATAATTTATGACCATCATATAAAGACCATTACGAAAAATGCTTCACACATTCCTAGGTCTACTCCAATGCAACAACGGCACAATAATGAAGCCCATAATCAAAGATGCTCAGAAGCGCGAGATAGACTTCTACGAGCGCCTCGCGATCACAGAAAACTCCGATCTGTTGGAGCTGCGGGGCTCCGTCCCCAAGTATTTCGGGCGTCGCAAGTACACGTATAACGGGTTCGAGCAGGACTACATTATACTTGAGGATCTGACGGAGAGGATGCTGGAGCCCTGTATCATGGATGTTAAAATTGGTGAGTAGAGGATTATAATCCTCTTAACTTGATTTTATTTTCTAACTTTTGCCCACGACTTGTACTACAAAACATATCCTATGACAGTCGACAATAGTGTTATATCAGTTAAAGATTTTTTTTAATCGGATTATTATCTCCAGAGATTACCTCAAATAAACAAAAAGTTTTCCGTTTTTAGTTTAGATTGACTGGTAACAAACAGGCACCTACAATACATTTAATGTTATCTATGTGGAAATAAAGAGGTAACAAAGCACCTACCTACGCAAGGTATGAGGTTCTAAAAATATTGCAGTTGACAGTATCGATCACATCCATATTTAACCATCAAATATGGTAATGAGTGTACCACTAACACCCCAGTATAGTATTTTTATTCCACGAAGCGACGCGCGCTTTACTTGTGTTAACCAAATGAATAAACACGCTGTGAATATGTGTGCGAAGACGAGTAGCGTCAGCACGTACCACACACACACACACACACACGCACACACACACACACACACCCTTCCCATTTCGCCATTGTCTCGGAAGGTACCGATCGACCGATCGGTACTGTAACCGACTACGAACTACTACTTTTCTGTTCGTTAAGGATTCAAAGCATAAACTTTTTGAACCACTTAGGCAAAAGAACCTGGGACCCCCTGGCCTCGGAACAAAAGATCGCGAACGAGCAGATAAAGTACCAGCTAAGCAAGCAGCAGTACAGCTTCTGCATCCCGGGCTTCCAGGTGTACAAGCTCAGTACTGGCAAGCTGCACAAGTACAACAAGGACTACGGGAAGAGGATACATGGACAGGCTGTTAAGGATGGTGAGGGTTTCTTTAATGATTCAAAATATCCACAGCTATTTATTCTAATTTAGCTGAGAATCAGCACTTTTTGAACGTCAAAATTACATAAGACAGTCCCTCAAAACGCCTGCTGTTCACCACTTCCTAGTGCTTTAGCTGAGAAATGGCGCAAAAAAACTCCCCAGCAGCACAGATGTCTGCACTCCTTTACTATCATTATAGTTTTTTGTTTATCTATAGACGTCGCTTAAAGTTAAGAAACATTGAAACATAAAAAAATGGGACTAGTAGATTAATCGTGACTTAACTATATGCAGCATTTATTATCTAACCTAACTGTTCAAACTGCTGGTGAACTACTTTTCTCATGTACTTACTCGTAAGGCTCTCGATTGTGACGTGTTCTCATAAAACGAATAAATGTGAAGAGTGCCAATTTTTCTTATCGCCAACTTTTTAAAATCTGGTTTTGACCACATCCGTAGGCTCTTTATATTTTTTATAAAACACAAACACACAACAATCATTTTTTACCGACTTTTTGGATGTCCAAAATGAAAAAAAAAATCCATGGTGGCGCAAAATGAAAAAAAAAAGGTAACATCCCTCGCAAAATTTTACTCAACATTAGATTCCATTCGTCAGCTGTGAACAGAGACCAATCAACAAAACTGAGAACCAAACCGTATTTCTTGTCTAGCTATTCGCAACTACCTGAACGGCATCGGCACAAGTCTGTGCCGCGCGCTACTGCTGCAGTTCCTATCAGAGCTGTGGAAGATACAGAAGTGGGCGCGGCGCCAGTGTGCCGTGCGCCTGTACTCGGCGTCTCTGCTGCTGGTGTACGACGCGGCCAGGCTGCGCGACTGCTGCCAGAACAAGGAGTTCGCGTGAGTTATAACTATCTGATATCTAATGGAAATTACTCTCAAACAACCCGTTATTTGTAACATTCTCAAGAATCTGTTCTGCTACAGTTACTGCAATCTGAAGGTCAATTCTCATCATTAAATTAAAACGTTCAAAATCTCTTCTCAGCAACAATCAATGTTTGAACAACACTTTTCAAAATGTAAATTAGAGGTAATTTTGACAGATTGAGACATTAGAATGCAGACGTTCCTAAAAATACAAGAATTTCCCCTCTGGCTTTATGCAGAAGTGGCCCTCTGTAACCTAGCCAGTCAGTCACATAATAATACGCTTTTATTTTCATACTAGTTTTTTATGTATCAAATGTCTTTTCGTAAAAAACATTAGTTTAACCTACAGTTAATATGTTAATACTCGTGGAAGGAAACAATATTGTGAAACACCCTACTTGAAAATTATACTTACTTTTTATTTGATTTAATCAATAATCACGTACGGTATCACAGTGTTAATTTGAATATACATTAATTTTTATCATTATCCCGGTTTTTGTGACCAAAAAATTACTTACTCAATATTCCATACAAAAAAAAGTTAGTTTTTATTATGCCGCTATTTTGGCTATGTTCCACACAAATGTCACAGCGTGACTCGTTGGGAACAATCGGTTAGGTTAGGTTAAAACTGTGCCCCCCGAGCGAGCGAACCGAGCGGTGCCGCGGCAGCGGCCGGCGAGTGCCAGAAACGACTTGCGCCAATAGAAAAAGAGCTAAAGTGAAAATTGCGATTGTTCCCAACGAGTCACACTGTAACATGTGTGATGTGTGACTCGTTGGGAACAGTCGCTATTGTTTACAGAAATTGTACTGCGCCATGTGAGAGTATGTGGAACTAAATAATAATGATTCCTATAATTTGATGCTAGTTCATGAATGCTAGGCCTAGTTGGATAAACGTAATTTATTCTCGGACATGCGTTTCCGCGTATCTTCCTTAGGGATGGGTGGATAAACGGAATAACCGGTTTCGATATTTTCGTCATAGAATCATTATTACCTATTATTTACAAAATCTTTTTCTTTTCAGTGCCCGCGCGGGCTGCCGGCCCGCTAGCTTGCCGCGCCGACGCCACTCGCTGCACAGCACGAGCTCGGGCTCCAACTTCAGCGGACAGATCAGCTCCAAGGGTCCGGTCTACAAGAAACTACAACCAGTGTCTGTCACTCCTATGACGCTATCTCACTCTAGCTTTTCAACCCCGCCGCCTATCAGTTCCCCATGGAGTGATGCCCTCGCCAGCTTCAACCACAACCACTCCTTCGAACATAACTACGAGAATAAGCTATCTAAGATCAAAATGAACTACAGAGCTATTTTAGATCAGCTGTCCTATGATTCTCCTACTCCCAATCCTTGGGGTACGGTGAAGATCATTGACTTTGCACACGCCTTCTTCAATGCAGAAGAAGAAGAAAGAGTTATAGACGAGAACTTCAGAGACGGCGTTGATAACTTTGTGGAGATCTTCGAGTGCTTTCTGAGAGAAACTGATGATCAAATCATTTGATAGTTCTTGTGTGTTAAATTTTGAGTCGATGAGTGACAGTATTAAGCTTATAAAAAGACATTGTAGAGTTGTTTTTTTCAATTTGTGAACTGTTTGAACTTTGAAGACCCATAGAAAAATAAAAATGTTATGAGAGGTGAAGCTCGACGGGCTCAGTTACTGAGCGACTATCTTCCACGGGTCGCGGGTTCGATATGAGCACGAGATTGAAAATCCCGACCCAGATGCAGTCACGAGCACTAATATTTAAACACTTTGGTAACTTTCAATAGCGATTTTTTTTTTTGTGAAATTATTAATGCAACGTTGAAATACGACGCTACTTAGAGCTATGGGTTCGAAAATACTATGTTCGTAATAACATACAATTTCATTCAAAAATAAAGGAGAAAATCGCCTTTAAATAAAGCCAAGTGTATAAAGACTTATGCTCGTGACTGTCTTCAACTTTATGTGCTTATAATGAGATCTCACATTTTAATGGATGTCTTGTGGTACAACTTACGTCATACTATATTATGCGGTATTTCAATGTGTCAAATAAGGTATTGTAAACTATACTAGTAATGAGTTTGAATTAGTTAAGTATCTACTGAAAATTTACTGTTTTATGCTATTCTATATATATCAGACTTAACGAATGTACCTAATCTTGTAATTAATACCTAGTTTATTATAGTTGTATAATAATCCAGTCTTAGGTAACTCAGTATGCTCAATTTTGTAAACAATTCCATTCATTAGGTGTTTCCTACTCGGGACACGCTAAGTCAAAATATTGTAGTACTTAAATAAATTTTTATTATTCCAAATAATAGTTTATATTTGTTATATAAGTGTGAAAATGTAAATAAATTGTTTGACGCTTTCGCGTTATAAATATTTATTATAGAAATCAGCCAAAATTATTTCTCCCAAATAAACATTAACTATAAACTTAAGTTATACAATCAAATACGAAAAGTTGGCAAACCCAGCCGACAATAATGATTAATGAGTGCACATGCATCCCACAGTGCAGAACAGTACAAAACTATATCATTTGTCAATACGCGTCCAGACGACGCCATGCCACGCCCGCGGACACGGCCGGCCCGTCAGAATACTAACTGTATACTAAATATATGGAAACAAAATATACCTATCAGTTCTAAACCATATTAGAACTCCAATATTTACAGTAGGCCATGCAACAGTACATTTGTTCGGAGAGCAACATTTGTGACGAGCAATCTATTAGTGCGAATTTTTAGACTTTAAAATTGGTTAGCAACTACTACTGATACATATTACTTATTAATTAATTTGGAACAACGTTAACATAGTTTAGCGATTGTCGTCACAAACACTATTCTACAAACAAATTAATATCCTCGGCGCCATGTCCGACGGAGTGGCGCTAACAGTAGACACCAAATATAGTGGCATTTCCAGAGCAGGCAAGTACGATATTCCATAAAAAATAATATGTTTTTAAGCATTTATTAATCTAATGTTATACAATGTATTATACAACAACAAATTAGGCCGAGTGCTCACCGGACGACAACAATAGTAACATGTTGTAACTCCAGCACAAGCATTGCGTCACCTGTGTATTATTATAACATCGTATTATTTTACAATCGCAGTCTTTTGTTTACAATACAGATACTTTCCTGTACCGCGAGTACTAGATAATGAAAGTATTTACAAAAGACACGTAACAAGGGGTCCAATAGGACCCGCATTATAACAACAAGGGAAGGGTTATCGACAGGCGAACCTTGGTACATCCTTGTACTGGACTTACTTATTTATATAAACTTGCTTGTAATAATTTCTATTTCTCATTTGTACTGAATTAACTCGATTTATATTTGGGGCGCGTAATCGGTTCTTAGTAATAAAATATAACAATTTGAGGCCGACCGCGTCGCCGCCAAGGGGCGGGTCCCGGCGAGCGCTCGGCGTAGAAACCATACGATAGTACGCGGGCTAGTACGGAGCGAAGCACCCAGGTGTTAACTAGAGCGAATAATTATTACATTTTTTTTTTTTGTAATTTTTCCACAACGATTTCATTAGAAAAAGAAAACAAAACACACACGTGGCAGAGGATTTTTGAACATTTTTATCTTAAGGTAAGGCTACACGGTCGGCTTTAGATGCGCGGCAGTTTGGGCGCGTGCACGGCCGGGTTGTCGCGCGCCAGCAGCGCGCCTGCGCCTGCGCGGTAGTCGTAGCAGCAGCCGTGCACCTCCGCGTAGCGGTGCGGCGCGCAGTACGCCGCGCCGCAGCGGCAGCGGTGCAGCGTCGCGATGCTGAGCCGCTTGCGGCACCACGCGCAGCGGGGCCGGCGCCGGGCCTCGGGGGCCGGCGCAGGGGCCGCGGGGCCGGGCGTTGGCTCCGCGGGGCCTGGCGCGGGGCCCGCGGGGCCTGGCGCGGGGCCCGCGGGCTCGGGCGCGGGCTCGCGGCGCCGGGCGCGCGGCGCGTCGAGGCGCTCGTCGCTAAGATGCAAGTGTTCGCGCGGCCGGTGTCGGGACAGAGCGGGCAGGATTCGGCTGCGAATATAGAACATTCCATTATTGTAGGTTATGTCTGTCAATGCGAGCATTTTCGTGTGCGAGTGTAGCCCGGCCTAGTCGTCAGTACATACCTGTTCCTCTTCAGCTTCTCCAGGTCCGAGGTGGAGGACGAGAACAAGGCGTCGGACAGCGGCGCGGCGCGGCGCACGGGCGGCGCGCGCACGTGCAGGGAGGACGCGCTGTGCGAGTGTAGCCCGGCCTAGTCGTCAGTACATACCTGTTCCTCTTCAGCTTCTCCAGGTCCGAGGTGGAGGACGAGAACAAGGCGTCGGACAGCGGCGCGGCGCGGCGCACGGGCGGCGCGCGCACGTGCAGGGAGGACGCGCTGTGCGAGTGTAGCCCGGCCTAGTCGTCAGTACATACCTGTTCCTCTTCAGCTTCTCCAGGTCCGAGGTGGAGGACGAGAACAAGGCGTCGGACAGCGGCGCGGCGCGGCGCACGGGCGGCGCGCGCACGTGCAGGGAGGACGCGCTGTGCGAGTGTAGCCCGGCCTAGTCGTCAGTACATACCTGTTCCTCTTCAGCTTCTCCAGGTCCGAGGTGGAGGACGAGAACAAGGCGTCGGACAGCGGCGCGGCGCGGCGCACGGGCGGCGCGCGCACGTGCAGGGAGGACGCGCTGTGCGAGTGTAGCCCGGCCTAGTCGTCAGTACATACCTGTTCCTCTTCAGCTTCTCCAGGTCCGAGGTGGAGGACGAGAACAAGGCGTCGGACAGCGGCGCGGCGCGGCGCACGGGCGGCGCGCGCACGTGCAGGGAGGACGCGCTGTGCGAGTGTAGCCCGGCCTAGTCGTCAGTACATACCTGTTCCTCTTCAGCTTCTCCAGGTCCGAGGTGGAGGACGAGAACAAGGCGTCGGACAGCGGCGCGGCGCGGCGCACGGGCGGCGCGCGCACGTGCAGGGAGGACGCGCTGTGCGAGTGTAGCCCGGCCTAGTCGTCAGTACATACCTGTTCCTCTTCAGCTTCTCCAGGTCCGAGGTGGAGGACGAGAACAAGGCGTCGGACAGCGGCGCGGCGCGGCGCACGGGCGGCGCGCGCACGTGCAGGGAGGACGCGCTGTGCGAGTGTAGCCCGGCCTAGTCGTCAGTACATACCTGTTCCTCTTCAGCTTCTCCAGGTCCGAGGTGGAGGACGAGAACAAGGCGTCGGACAGCGGCGCGGCGCGGCGCACGGGCGGCGCGCGCACGTGCAGGGAGGACGCGCTGTGCGAGTGTAGCCCGGCCTAGTCGTCAGTACATACCTGTTCCTCTTCAGCTTCTCCAGGTCCGAGGTGGAGGACGAGAACAAGGCGTCGGACAGCGGCGCGGCGCGGCGCACGGGCGGCGCGCGCACGTGCAGGGAGGACGCGCTGTGCGAGTGTAGCCCGGCCTAGTCGTCAGTACATACCTGTTCCTCTTCAGCTTCTCCAGGTCCGAGGTGGAGGACGAGAACAAGGCGTCGGACAGCGGCGCGGCGCGGCGCACGGGCGGCGCGCGCACGTGCAGGGAGGACGCGCTGTGCGAGTGTAGCCCGGCCTAGTCGTCAGTACATACCTGTTCCTCTTCAGCTTCTCCAGGTCCGAGGTGGAGGACGAGAACAAGGCGTCGGACAGCGGCGCGGCGCGGCGCACGGGCGGCGCGCGCACGTGCAGGGAGGACGCGCTGTGCGAGTGTAGCCCGGCCTAGTCGTCAGTACATACCTGTTCCTCTTCAGCTTCTCCAGGTCCGAGGTGGAGGACGAGAACAAGGCGTCGGACAGCGGCGCGGCGCGGCGCACGGGCGGCGCGCGCACGTGCAGGGAGGACGCGCTGTGCGAGTGTAGCCCGGCCTAGTCGTCAGTACATACCTGTTCCTCTTCAGCTTCTCCAGGTCCGAGGTGGAGGACGAGAACAAGGCGTCGGACAGCGGCGCGGCGCGGCGCACGGGCGGCGCGCGCACGTGCAGGGAGGACGCGCTGTGCGAGTGTAGCCCGGCCTAGTCGTCAGTACATACCTGTTCCTCTTCAGCTTCTCCAGGTCCGAGGTGGAGGACGAGAACAAGGCGTCGGACAGCGGCGCGGCGCGGCGCACGGGCGGCGCGCGCACGTGCAGGGAGGACGCGCTGTGCGAGTGTAGCCCGGCCTAGTCGTCAGTACATACCTGTTCCTCTTCAGCTTCTCCAGGTCCGAGGTGGAGGACGAGAACAAGGCGTCGGACAGCGGCGCGGCGCGGCGCACGGGCGGCGCGCGCACGTGCAGGGAGGACGCGCTGTGCGAGTGTAGCCCGGCCTAGTCGTCAGTACATACCTGTTCCTCTTCAGCTTCTCCAGGTCCGAGGTGGAGGACGAGAACAAGGCGTCGGACAGCGGCGCGGCGCGGCGCACGGGCGGCGCGCGCACGTGCAGGGAGGACGCGCTGTGCGAGTGTAGCCCGGCCTAGTCGTCAGTACATACCTGTTCCTCTTCAGCTTCTCCAGGTCCGAGGTGGAGGACGAGAACAAGGCGTCGGACAGCGGCGCGGCGCGGCGCACGGGCGGCGCGCGCACGTGCAGGGAGGACGCGCTGTGCGAGTGTAGCCCGGCCTAGTCGTCAGTACATACCTGTTCCTCTTCAGCTTCTCCAGGTCCGAGGTGGAGGACGAGAACAAGGCGTCGGACAGCGGCGCGGCGCGGCGCACGGGCGGCGCGCGCACGTGCAGGGAGGACGCGCTGTGCGAGTGTAGCCCGGCCTAGTCGTCAGTACATACCTGTTCCTCTTCAGCTTCTCCAGGTCCGAGGTGGAGGACGAGAACAAGGCGTCGGACAGCGGCGCGGCGCGGCGCACGGGCGGCGCGCGCACGTGCAGGGAGGACGCGCTGTGCGAGTGTAGCCCGGCCTAGTCGTCAGTACATACCTGTTCCTCTTCAGCTTCTCCAGGTCCGAGGTGGAGGACGAGAACAAGGCGTCGGACAGCGGCGCGGCGCGGCGCACGGGCGGCGCGCGCACGTGCAGGGAGGACGCGCTGTGCGAGTGTAGCCCGGCCTAGTCGTCAGTACATACCTGTTCCTCTTCAGCTTCTCCAGGTCCGAGGTGGAGGACGAGAACAAGGCGTCGGACAGCGGCGCGGCGCGGCGCACGGGCGGCGCGCGCACGTGCAGGGAGGACGCGCTGTGCGAGTGTAGCCCGGCCTAGTCGTCAGTACATACCTGTTCCTCTTCAGCTTCTCCAGGTCCGAGGTGGAGGACGAGAACAAGGCGTCGGACAGCGGCGCGGCGCGGCGCACGGGCGGCGCGCGCACGTGCAGGGAGGACGCGCTGTGCGAGTGTAGCCCGGCCTAGTCGTCAGTACATACCTGTTCCTCTTCAGCTTCTCCAGGTCCGAGGTGGAGGACGAGAACAAGGCGTCGGACAGCGGCGCGGCGCGGCGCACGGGCGGCGCGCGCACGTGCAGGGAGGACGCGCTGTGCGAGTGTAGCCCGGCCTAGTCGTCAGTACATACCTGTTCCTCTTCAGCTTCTCCAGGTCCGAGGTGGAGGACGAGAACAAGGCGTCGGACAGCGGCGCGGCGCGGCGCACGGGCGGCGCGCGCACGTGCAGGGAGGACGCGCTGTGCGAGTGTAGCCCGGCCTAGTCGTCAGTACATACCTGTTCCTCTTCAGCTTCTCCAGGTCCGAGGTGGAGGACGAGAACAAGGCGTCGGACAGCGGCGCGGCGCGGCGCACGGGCGGCGCGCGCACGTGCAGGGAGGACGCGCTGTGCGAGTGTAGCCCGGCCTAGTCGTCAGTACATACCTGTTCCTCTTCAGCTTCTCCAGGTCCGAGGTGGAGGACGAGAACAAGGCGTCGGACAGCGGCGCGGCGCGGCGCACGGGCGGCGCGCGCACGTGCAGGGAGGACGCGCTGTGCGAGTGTAGCCCGGCCTAGTCGTCAGTACATACCTGTTCCTCTTCAGCTTCTCCAGGTCCGAGGTGGAGGACGAGAACAAGGCGTCGGACAGCGGCGCGGCGCGGCGCACGGGCGGCGCGCGCACGTGCAGGGAGGACGCGCTGTGCGAGTGTAGCCCGGCCTAGTCGTCAGTACATACCTGTTCCTCTTCAGCTTCTCCAGGTCCGAGGTGGAGGACGAGAACAAGGCGTCGGACAGCGGCGCGGCGCGGCGCACGGGCGGCGCGCGCACGTGCAGGGAGGACGCGCTGTGCGAGTGCGCGCCGGCGCCGCTGCCCCCCGCCGCCCCCAGCGGCACCCAGCCGCAGCCGCGCGGCGAGCCCATCACCAGCGGGCCTGGGGGGAACAACTACATATGAATAGCTGCCTAATTGTATAGTCCGGGAACTCGCAAAATGTTATAGGCGGTTTCTGGGATCTCTCCAAAGCCTTTGATTGCGTGCACCATAACACGCTTTTGCGTGAACTACGTCATTACGGTGGCAAAAAGAATCTCTCAACGTAGTGAATTCTTATTTACATAATAGGTACCAATATGTAGATGTTCAATGTGTGAAAACTTTCGGGCTACCAATTCAATTAGGTGTTCCTCAAGGGTCAATACTGGGTCCATCCTTATTCTTAGTGTATATGTTTATCAATGACTTGCCATTCTATTTAAAGGTAACTGTACTGTTTACTGATGATACCTCTCTCATCTTTAAAAAAGACAGGAACAGATAAGATTCTGAAGACGCAAAAAGTGCACTCTCAATTGTTAGGAATTGATTTACCAAAAATAACCTAGTTCTCAACGCCAAGAAAATAAAATTTATAAAGTTCACCATACCGAATGTTAGAAATCTAGGACCTAACATCGTCTTAGATAATCAGATCCTTCATCACTACACTCGGTAGTTTTCCTGGGTATAACAGTTGATGCCAAACTTCAATGGGTATCACATATATCAAGCAGAAGGGCTTAGTTCAGCCGTCTACACCATCAGTAAAGTAAGACAATACACTTGACGTTGATACAGTTCGGTTGGTCTATTTTAGTTATTTTCATAGCGTTATGTTCTAAGGCATTCTGCTGTGGGGCAAAACCACTGATATTCAAAATAGATTTTCTTCAAAATCGAGCTTTTCGAGAAATTTACCAGCTAGGTGCTAGAGTATCTTTGAAAGATAAATTTATTTAATATCTAATTGACATGAAGTACTCATTTCAATGTTTTTAATAAGTTGTATTGCAATATAGGGTTAGCTAGCGACCTCGACAATTATTATTCTTCCTTGAACAACCGGCAGCAAGTCCGTCATGCTCCCTCGCATAGACGTCTGCCGTCGACATCATACCGCTCGTGTATTTGAGCACCGCACCGTACTGAAATACACGAGCGATACGTTGTCGATAGCTAACGCCGACACGCAGCGTCGATTGCAGTTGCCCCTGTCGTCGATGCTTGTCGCTAGTGTGTATGCACACTAAGCGAGCACGCCTTTTATGCGTATAGGCTTTTATATATGTATTAAGTTCTGTTTACGTTTGTATTATTCATTTCTACTTGAGTATAATGTTTTTATCGGTATATTGGCGTGTGCTAGCTGACATATGGCAAAAAAATTAATTTAATGTTTTGTGTTTCACAGTGTTAATTAATTGCTTGCGTAAAGAATCAAGTTCTTCTAGCTAAACACACAACTGTGCTGGTGGGGAGTTTGTTGCGCCACTTCTTCCCAGCTAAAGCACTAGGAAGTGATGAAGGGAGACTGTCTTATGTAATTTTGACGTTCAAACAGTGCTGATTGTCAGCCTAGTGTGAATAAATTAATTTTGATTTTGAAAAAAAATATGACGACATACGACACCAAGAAAAGATTCATCATCATCATCATCTGCCTAGCCTTTTCCCAACTATGTTGGGGTCGGCTTCCAGTCCAACCAGATGCAGCAAAAAAAGATCAAGAAAAGATTATAGATTAATTATTATTAAGACTATGTAAATATTTATTATGCTACCCATCAAATCATATGAACGTGCGTTAAGTAAGAGAGTTGGGTAAAAAGCTCATGTTAACGCTATTAAATTGTGTACGGGTTGACTTGTAATTTGACGTATTCCTTCCAGGACGTGACGATGTGACCCATTTGCAACAATTACGCACCCCATAAAGCCTAGGTGAAAATTGATGGAATTCCAGAAAACACAATTGTTCTCTAAACTCTCAAATTAAATGGCCTTCATTGATCTTCCGCTAGGTACGTAATACTTTAACGAACGTTTTGATGTAACCGAATTTTGTAAAACATCAAATAAAAATGTTTGTTAACCATTTTCAAAAACCATCTACGTACAATACATGAACTTTGACAACAGTTGCCTCAAAAATTATGTAAGGCATTAAGCGTACAAATTACGAGGAAAACACCCTCAATTAATAATCTATTAAAAAAAATTTGAGGTGTCGATGAAACTCGATATTGCTGGCAAAGGTCGAATGTGCAAATTATTGAAAGCAGTGTATGCCTTTCTGCTGAAATGATGATGATGATGAATATGTCTCAAGCTGCAGTACGACAGCTTGGGACATAAGCTCCGCCTACTCCTACTCCTACCACTCATCACCGCACGAAGACCCGCGTTGACGTGTTACGCCTTGTCTGATTTTACCCCTTTTTTTTTTTTTTTAAGGATTGGAAATCATCAAATGACCCCTCAAAGGGAGTGTCAGACTCTTACTGAGTAAAACCCATCCGTGTTCCTTCCTTAGCCCTTTATGTTCCGGGGCAGCGGTAACCCTTTCGGACAATCCCGCTGCCCCGGCAGGTGATTTTACCCCTTTGTCAAGGTTTTAGATTTGACAATATAAGGGCAGATTATTCATTAGGAATTATATTATACCCCTTTGTCAAGGCTTTAGGTTTGACAATATAAGGGCAGATTATTCATTAGGAATTATTTTGAATTTTTGACAGTTCTTAAATACAAAAACTGACAGACGTCAATTTTGTTCCACCATTATCTGTCGATTGAAAAATCAGCCCTAAGACTTTTATATAAAACTGTTTTGAAATTGAATTTTGTCATAGTCATAACCGTGTTCGCTTAGTAAACTGCTCCGTTTGAAATATCAACCTATGCCGTTAACGCATAAATGAAAATGTAAATAATCTAAAATTCCCAAAAATATGTAAATAAACGCCAACAATTATTTAAAAAAATATAATCTAAAATTCTAAAAAATATGTAAATAAACGCTACCAGTTTAAAAAAATTATCAGATTTAATGCATCGAAAACTTTACCGATTTAGCAATGGAGTTCTGAATAATCAGTGAAAATTTATACCTCGTGACCACGGTTCCTCTTCCGATTTAAAAAAAAAAATTTGATCAATGATGAGAATCGTGATTATCTATGGATCAATTTACACAAAAAAAAAACTTTTACATAGTATTAGCAAATTATTGTATTACTTATGTATAGATATTATCAGACGACGCTTATTTGTTAGCTATTATAGACGCGGGACTGTCTTGGGAGCTATTCAGAGTTTTGCCTACTTTTTACTTTGTATGTATTAAGTTATGGTTATTTATGCAACTGTCGTATAAAAAGGGGTATTAAAACACGAATGTGGGATAATAGTATCACATGGGTGTTTTAATACCTAATTATGTATAGTTGCATACAAGACTTTATCAACACCCATGATATGAATCCTCTATGTAAGGTTCTGAAACAGTTTTGTGCAATACTAATATCGAACAAAAATGGCGGCCGGCGGGATACGACGTGAATTCGAATAACTTATAACTTCTTTTTTTAAATTACGGCGCTGTGGTAGTGAAACGTGCGTGCAAGACGAATGTTCTTTTTTTGCATAATGAAATTTAGTATACTATATTATGACACTGGTTGTTTTAATGTTGGCAATAAGCTAACTGTTTCAGAAACTTTTAAAGAGATGATTTTGATTTAGTTTCATAGTAACCATAATATCATCCAAACGAGTGTTATAATGTTATACTAAATTTCATTATGCAACTCCTTTTCAAAAAAACCTCAAGAGCGAGTCGGACTCGCGCACCGAGGGTTCCGTACCATCATATGTTTTGGCGAGGCCTATTATATTCGTCAGAGAATGTGAACACTACACGCTGCGGTGTAGAATATTACAGTTTTAGGTCACCGCCATCTCTTGACCGATAGTGGAACTAGTATAACTTTTGTTACCAAAACCATGCGGCCTATAAAAAAAAGAAAAAAAAACGTTTGTGAATGTGAAAACAGCGCTCTTATCACGTTTGAACTGTTCTTCCAAACGACGAGCTTGTTCCTCCTGTCGTAGAGCCTGTTCCTCCTGTCGACGGGCCTGTTCCTCCTTTTGGCGAGCCTGTTCCTCCTGTCGGCGGGATTGTTCCTGCAGCATCATCATCAGGGCAGCAAAGTCTGGTGCTGCTGATGCTGGAACTGCTGCGGACGGGCCGGCCTCCGTGGTCGGTAGCTGGCCCACCGACCTCTGTGACGTAGCTCCACCAAAACGTCTCTGATCCGACTCCTGTTGGCGTTGACTCCGGGTACGGATACCCTCAGTGTCGTCTTTAGGTAAAATCGGCATGATTTTAATCCCACTTCTGACACCAAGTGTTATGAGCTCGGGGTTCGTGACAATAAAAACTGCCGATTTAATAACTAAAAAAATAGACACTTTAATTAACAACACCAATTACAACTTTAAAAGCACTAATAACAAAACACAATTGCATTACTGATCGCTTGAAGTCGCACTCGAAGATCACTTCCGATGTATTCGCTTGTATCGCTTATCCAAAAACTGTCTCGGCTCGCGGCCCATACCGGCCTTATATAGGGTCTCAGAATGTTCCAGAACCTTCTACTGTAGAAAAATCTAGAATGTTCGAGTACATTCCGGCCCCGATTGACCAGATGGCGATAGTTGTAGAAAGTTCTAACATATAGATTTCCAGATGGATCTTGACTCTACTAGTTCTGCTACTCGATACTAGATGGCGTTAGTGGTAACGAATATCAATTGTGGGGCGCAACAGTATTTACTAATTCCACGGTTAAAATAAAGAAGCGACAGCAACAACCTGTCAGTTTACTCCAGTGAAATAATTATACAAGTTTATTAATCAGTCTTCGAGACTGATTGATAGTGTGAATCATGCTAAACATGAAGGTTAACTGGTCGCGGAACAAGCCTCACCGTAGTCCGCCTGCAGCTTGCCGGGCAGCGCATCGCCGGGCAGCGCATCGCCGGGCCGCGCGTCGCCGTCGCACTCCTCCAGGATGTCGGCCGGCTCGCGCCGCGTGCGCATGCGCGCCTGCTCCGCCTCGGCGCGCGTGCCGATGGGCGGCAGGAGGGTGTACCTGCTGGCTCGCGTTATGGATTACAATATAAAAAACATTTACTACTACATTTTTTAACTTTTATTTTATTATATAGGAATATCTAGGCATAATACGGCCACAATTTGTAAATCCAAAAGAGAATGTTCACTAGTTTTCTAACTACGAAAAAATTAATGCTACGTTTGATTTGTTTGTGATGCTAGCGCCACTAATGGTGATTAGCAGATTTATCTTTTACAGAAACAAAAAGTTTTTCTTATTGTTTGTCTATAACAATGTTACCTGTCAGTAAATGAACAGTCGTAGTCGTATCGCGTGTAGGTGCCGTCGTACAGCGGCGCGAAGGTGTCGTCGTCGCCGAAGGGCGCGTACGAGGCCGCGCGGTGCTGCAGGCCCTCGGAGCTGTCGTCTAACAAACTAGGGACGGATAGGGTTTCCTCGCTGCGAGTCTTCTGGAT
The DNA here is from genome assembly GCA_963669345.1 of Gortyna flavago. Classification (NCBI taxonomy): domain Eukaryota; kingdom Metazoa; phylum Arthropoda; class Insecta; order Lepidoptera; family Noctuidae; genus Gortyna; species Gortyna flavago. The sequence continues at coordinate 1,375,343 of OY770144.1, forward strand.
TTCTACTTTATGTGAAAAAAAAAAGAAGAAATTTTGTTTTATCACCGCCATCTTTGGAATACATTTTGTGTATCAAAATCTCATAAATGACGAAAATGTGTTTTGATTCATGGCTGCGCCCCAACTTGCATTTTACCAGCAATGATCAACTTAATTGTTTTAATTTTCGAGATCAGATCAGCTTCCCCTCATGAAGTTCAAGTAATTTAAATCTTATCAAATTATTCTTCATGAGACTAATAATTCAATAGCGACTACTTTAGCCGCAAACTTGAACTGGAAATCGGCTAATTTCGCCCACTTACATTTACTTAGCGAAAACGCTCATGTTGTCTGACTGTAAGTAGTAAAGTATATGTTGAGTGTGGCTGTACATACCGTTTCTGTCATCAGTCCTGCTGGGCGGGCTGCGCTGCACACACAGCGTCTCCATGCGCCGGCGCAGCTCCAGCATCTTGCCCATTGTGACCGCGTTGTCGTGCAGCGAGCCTGCGCCCGCGCCGCCCTCCGCGCCCGCCGAGCGCTCCGCCAGCTGAGTCAGCGACGATGACGTCGACGAGTCTGGGGAGAAGACGTAGTTCAAAACACAAGGATCTTTAGGCGCTTGAATGACGTTGACAGCATGGCGCTGTAGGTAAACATTTGTGAAATTGTTGTGTGTAATGTCGTTAATGTATTGAAAAACAAGATGGCGGCGTTAGTTCCGATTTTGGCCACGTGCCAAAAGATCCCTGTGCAGATGATATGTTAAAGTTAAGAGGGCTCTAACTCCGCCTCTAAACATGTTCCCCCTGATTAATAAACGTAAAGCTACAACATTCAGATTTAACAAACATTTTTCGAGGTTATCAGCCAAAAGAGGAAAGGCACCTAGAAAGCTAACCATCTAGTTTGGTTTTTGTTAAGACAGTTTTTTTTTAGGCTGTGATTTTTTTAAAGCTTGCAGCCAGGTTCCAATTAAGCTACGGTTTACTAGGAGAGCGGTGACCGCACATAACGGCCGTAGTGCCGGCTATCATGAAAATGATGACAGCGGCAAAGATTCAAATCGTTAGATACGCACTATCGCGTCAAGATATAGTAGCGTTTCTGTTTGGTTGTGACACCTCTGACACACAATGAGTTTACCTGATTGTCGTGGAAACGCTATTATAATAATGTGTGAGCTCTTCTCAGCATGAACACTTTTTCGCGTGACTAAGTACGGTGAAGGCAAATCTAGCGACTAATATCTTTGGGTTTGACTTTACGATGTCGACATCGCTTTGTAGGAAAACACACCAACTTACTTTCATAAACGTGTCAATGACGTCATTCACCGGTAAATTACGGGTACTATGTGGGTGGTCACCGCTTTTCTAGAAAACCGTAGCTTTAGTGTAAAGCTGTAAAGGTTGTGCAAATAAGGATAGCAAACGTGACAAACAAAGCACACCCGCAATGCCTAGCTCATTCTGTTAGAGGTCTCACAACGTGTTCTCCTTTTTATCCTTGTCAAAAAAGATGTATACCATGTTCAAATACTTGTTTCGAAATTGATTTTGTTGATTTTAGAATGACTAGTACTGTTGAAAAAGTGTGTTGTTGTATTTGCAATTTAGTTGTAACAGGACAGAATTGCAGTGTTCCACTTGGGTTTGGGGTCATAGGGGTATGAGTAACAGGGTGTCAAGTTCACTTATCCTGCATAGAAAAGTCAGGATCCTGCGACCAGACGGGTGTTGTGTCTGGTAAGGTACTGCCCGACGATTGATGTCGGGAGTTTGTATAATGCTAGTTGCGCGGTAAACTGTGCTTGTGCGATGCAGGAATTTGCGTGGCGTCAGTGTGATGCATAGTTCGCATTTGGCGATGTAGATGCCGCCACAGGGTCTTTTGAGTGACTTGCAAGTCAGTTCTCAATCCTCAAGTCTGTCATGTCAAAACATGATGTTATGTGAGAGTTAAAGTGGTAAGACGTACATTTGTTGTGTTCCAACGGCGAGTAGGTGCCATCGTGGTTCTCCTTGACGCGCAGCATGTTGACGCGCTCGCCGTCGCGGAACACCAGCACTGTCACCTTGCAGCCACTGCCGCCCCACTCCCCGTCGTCTCTGTTGGTATAACAACATTAACAATTAGCATTTACTTAGAGAATTCGAGAATTATCGAATGCATTTCTACATAAATAAAGACGGAAGTTATCACATCCCAACATAATGTAGTATGTCAAAGCTTTTGTTCTTCGTATCCTCAATACTGAGGATCGCGAACATTGCTACGTCTATTTGTTTTTGTTGTACGTTATGGGCTTAATGTAAAGTCGACCTCGTAAATGATTTTTCACTTTTTTTTTCAATCTCTACTTTTGCCGTGGAGACGTCTTATAAATCGATGAACGTTGGCTGCACGCACGAAATAGCATGACTCATTGTCACGTTCCGTCCGAGCCGAGCGTGCAAGCGAGAGCGCGGTACAAGCGATAGAGAGGCACGATCGGCCTAAGCGTTCGGCTTGTGCCGCATCTATCTCTTATGATATGACGTTACCACGTAATATTATCGTCCGTAAACCGACTTTACAGACAACCAATTTTTTTACGTCTAAAATACGCCATTTTGATTTTATAAAAACAAAATCTAGCCGTCGTCGATAGACACCTCACGTGTTTAATTCCATCTAGTCGTTAGGATGCTTTGAGGTTCTGAATAAACATAAGTCTGTCGTTGCTGTTGCGCAGTCAGATAAAAAGCCAGTTCCTCACCTATTAGTATCAAGCAGCCTCTCAATATCCCTCCAGGGCTCGGCGTTGGGCGGCGGCGGCAGGCGGCGCGTGGAGATGGGCCCGCCGCGCATGCCCAGCACCAGGCGCAGGCGCGCGCCGTCGCTGATGGAATGCTCCCGGAGCGATGAGGAGTCGTCAAGCTCCACCAGGTTGTATAGCAAGTGTTGCTGGGACACCGGGATGCCTGGAATGTTACAATAGCATGTTATTTTTATGGCTGTTTATCTTGGTTGTAGTTTGATACAGAGGGCAACCGACAGATACGATGGAAATGTATCGAGAAGGCCTTTTAAGGACAAGCGATTTTTCTTTTCTGAAACGGCATGCTCTTCACCTATAAAAAGTGCACCGGACATCGATAATAAAATAAAAACACGTGCGGTTGGGGGACCGCCGCGATGTCAGGAACGAAGTTCCTTACGCGATACTCGCACGCACATCGCACCCTCGTATATAATCGAAACAGACAGAGAGAGAGAGAGAGAGAGAAAGTCGCTTGGAGGGGGCATAACGCTTTCCTTACGTAACGATTTCTACCAGTCAACTCCTACTGCATGCCGCGTTAAGGTATAATATTTATGAATTGTATATGCTGTGGATAACGGTGTGAGTTTCACATTTATATATAATATCTTTGTTTTATAATGTGTTACTGTTTGTTTATCCCAAATAAATAAATAAATAGAAAAATCTTTTAAAAAGAACTTTGTAAACACCAATAAAGGCTTATTTCCTTTATTCTTACTCCGTTGTTATCACATGCCATCATTAGCCTCAACTAACAATCCAAGGGGGGGGTATCTGATGTTGGTTGACGTAGGGAGTAGGGTATATTCAAAGACCGTCTACGCTAGATCGAAGGGGGCGATAGGAGACCGTATATCAATAGGTAGTTCATAGTTGCCACATTGGTCACCACTAGTCGAAAAGTAGGACAACGTTTTTATCTCAGTGGTGAAGTTCCTTAACGCCGCCGTTTGCGTAGGAGTGGACTGGTAGAACTCGTCACATATGGAAAAAGCGTTATGCACCCGCTCCACGCGACCTTCTGTCTCTTTCTCTCTCTGTTATATTACGAGTGCGTGTTGAGTACGAGTATCGCATAAGGATCTTCGTTTCTGACGGCTCCCCCGACCACACAGGTTTTTTTTTTTTTATCATTCCCTGGACTTTAGGATTTCTCTGAGGATATAATCCAGGTTGTCAATGTGAACGGTCAAGATTTGTTCTCGTGTACACATTGTTACGCGATAATAAACATTATTTATTTATAACAAGACTGCCAAGAGATACAGGGAGATACTGTTTATTTTTTTGTTATTTTGGCATCCAAAAATAATTAATTCGTATCTTATTCATAACGTTTCCTCTAGAACATCGTATTTTCAAATTCAAATTATTTATTTGCCAGAAAATACATTGTTCAACAAGGGAAGATCTTAAAGCCAAGTTATTATATTCTGCCTGCAAGCAAGCAAATTACATTCAATAATAAAGTTATTAATTTTCACATCGTACCCAAAATACAAATTGTAGAAATTAAATAAATAAATAAAAAAACAGACCACACCAAAATAATATTGATACATTTCAATGCTTTAAATTGTCCGATTATAAAATTAACAAAAAATAAATAAAAATGTCAATACAATAAATTTAAATGTCAATCAATTATATTTATAAGTCAACAGCTAAAATATTAATACTTTTGACATTATAAATAGACGACTATGATAAAAAAATTAAAAAAATTACAATAAAATAAATTTATATATGTCAAATTCTAAAATTCAAAACCTAAAATTCAATTGTCTGGATTCTGGGTGGAACTGTTATTCAAAACTGTAAATCTAGGCTGACAGCAACGTTATACACCTAAATCGACAAACGGGATACCTACGACGCAAATATTCATGCGCTAGCTAAACTGTACATATTCGTAACACCTTATGTGATTACGTCACTCGTAAAAACGACACGTGCCGTGTACGACATAATAGCGGCTCAACGAATTTGGCAATCCTAGCTTCCTTCCTAACTAATATCATAAATGCGAAAGTAAGTTTGTTTGTTTGTTTGTTGTTACCTTTTCACGCCTAAACCACTGAGTCGATCATCCTGAAATTTTGCATATACGTTGTCAGGTGTACAGAAACGGACATAGGGTACCTTTCATCCCAAAAAAAGTGCTGTTCCCGAGAAAAACAATAATAACGTTATTATGATAATAGATGGCGCCACGTGTCTTTTGTCTTGATCGCAGAGGAAGTCGCGGGCAACAGCTAGTGAGTTCATAAAAAGTAAAACATCTGATAAGTGGCTGATGCGCGTGCGGCGGGTACGTAAATCAGCTGTCTGGAGGACCGCCAAGTGAAATCCTGTCACTAGGGAGACTTAGGCGATTCGCACACTACACCGCATCACGAAGCGGGGCGCTGATAACGCACCCACGCGCATGATTTTTTACATACTTATTCAATAAAAACGCACTCACGCGCGTGGAATTTGGCTCCGTATCCCGCAAGTATGCCAATCGCCTTATAGTATTTACATACTTATTTTTTATATTACCTCACGACTGTATTGTCTAATTGGTAAGCACCGAGTGCAAAGCGAGCAAAGAATGCGTAAACGATTCCCAAGGCAATAGAAGAAAGATTATGGAGTTCTAGACTAAAGAAGTCAGATATGACCCTTCAAACAACCTTCCACAGGCGTTATCAACATAGATTTCAAGAGGACCATTTCGAAAACCCCGAAAACTGGATTTCTATTTGGAGAATTTTAAACACATACTATTTTCCCTAAGCTGAGACACTGAACCCAGAACAATAGCGCCTGACGCAGTTTTGCAGCAGTAAACAAGCATGTATTGAACAGACCATTCTCCCTAAACATCCAGATAGTTCTAAACGGCTGTCAAGATTTGACATTAAACAACCAATTGATTACTCATAACATGATTTTCTAAAGAAAACATTCCTAAGATTATTCTAGAACAGACCGAATCGGTGATCATATACACAAGAGAGATTAATGAAGTGACGCGAAGACGACGACACGAGTTGCGTCACACGTTCACTACACGTGTAGTAACGTCGCTCTTTCGTCACGTTAGAACGAGGGGCATTCACAAATCGAAGCTGGAATAACCCTGAAGGCTTCAGGCTGGTGAGGAATTGATGAGAAGCATCTAGTATTCAGTCTGTTAATGTCTGTCAATTAGTGATACTTTTATACAAGTTGCTGTCAAAGGCAAAATAACTGTGTAAGGACTATAGCTCTCATTTCGAAACCTTCATGACGGACGAAACGTCCGGCGCTCCCTGGTCAGCCAATTCAGCTTGAAGTCGAGAACCTCGACGACTGCCTCGTGCTGCAACATGAGACTTTTCAAATCTTATCCCGCCAGGAGAGTGTAGCGAAGAGATGACGAGAGTATGTTTAACGGGATTGAATACGTTTCTGATGATTGTTAAACACTGCAGCTCCGAAGTGTAAACCCAACCGGAACATATTCACATCGCTAAACAAACATCAACACAGGTGCCTCGCTACAAACACATTATTATTTTCGAATCGGCAACCATTAAACCGATTCTACACAAATTCTGAATGCGTATAGCAATAAATCAATCTCGATAAAACGATATGAGTGCGGGCAACGCGCATAACATAATATATCTCAGACGGATCATTCTGGCACGACATCAAACGTCGTAACGTCATGTTTACCCCAATGACCCGCGCGTCAAACCGACGATGTGAACACACCTTTATACCTTAAAATAACATTCAGCTGTTTGGATAAACACGTAATTTAACAGTCTGTCATTCTACAAGGACTCTTCATATTTTATAAACAAAATTAAACTGAATTTACTGTTCGGAAAATCAAAGTTTGTTTATCAAAACATAGGTACTAATACCTAGTATTTAAGTTTAAATTTGATATGGTTGCGTCATAATTTTAAACGCTTTTAAGCCCTGGCCTGGAGGCCTGAGGCACCCACAGGCACGCCCGGTTAAGCAGCCGACAACCTTCTAGGTTGACCTGCGAGATGCTAGAATTCGGGAGCAATGAACAAATATAGTTTATTTTTGAGAATTGTTGACTCATAAACATCGAGACCTAGAAAAACAGATTTTGAAGATGTGTCTTTAATCGTATTATTAGCTTTTTGCTCATAGCGTGGCAGTGTGGGAGGTAGAGAGATTGATGTTAATTGAGATTGACATTTAAGATGTAAAAAAATGTCCCCAAGTTCATCTGAAATCAGCGTAACCATTCACAACCAATCGATACGCTTCCGTCCGTACCGTATAGAACATCAATCAATGTTATCATAGGAGTCCTCTAAACGCTGTTCACAAGTCCAAAACCCGAAAATTTTGTTAGTTTAGGGCTGATTTTTCCAACTTCCAACGTCAGATAATTTTATCCGAGGAATAATTTTAAATTACTGACAGTTCTTCCATAAAAAATCTGTCAAACGTCAAATTTAATCCACAAACAAAAATTATCTGTCGATTGAAAAATCAGACGTAAATCAAATAGACGATCGCTATTCTTCCGACAGCTGTTTGCTGTTGGCGGCAAGGCAAATCAGGTTATCGAAATGTGTAATTTTCGATACGACAGCCTGTCGGATGGTTGTGAATAGCTATGCGGACTATTTCAGTGGCCTTGTCATGATTAATAATGTATGGTAGATGTTTATTTAATTTTCAGATAAAAACCAGTCGAATGCCTTGGCTTGGCGTGCTTTAAAATTTTCAGATACTTAATAAGATCAAACTCAATTTCCTACTGTTAAAAATTTAAATCAAAATTAATAAAATTATACACTTTATTACAAAAAAATTCTGATTGTAGATGTAATTTTTACAGCATTCCTGAGTGCTCTTAAAGTTGAAAATTATTGTGTTCAGTAAACTATACATTCCATTGATAAAATTATAGGTAAGAATTAATACTTTTTAGATTTGGCTATTCTATATTGACAATGTAATTTCCCATTTACTGATACTTTTTATTTTGCTAGAACTTTTATTGGCGCTTAAAAGATACATTTCTAAACTGATGAATATAATATCACCATCATATTTGGGTAATTCAAATAATTCTTATCATAAAGTAAAACCTAACAACTTATTTGTACAATTAGCATGAGTAAATACATAGTTTTCGTACATGACAAACTTAAAAAGTGAGTCAGATGCCAATACAATATAACAGTGAATGCCCTTCTAACGAAGAACGAAGCAAAAGATTACAACGCCATTTCATTGAAACAGATAGAAACAATTTATGTGTTGTTCAACTTTTTTCTCACAAGGAGAAGACGTCTTTGTCCACACAACTACCCATGCTGAACACACATTGTCAAAAGCATACTCTTATGTACCATTCTTTACTGGAAGCAGAAATAATTCTCTAGGTTTTTCAACAATTTAAGCTTGTATAATTATCTGACCTATTTTGCTTATTATTTTCAAAGTACTTGTTTAATCATTGTTGAATGTTTTATGTGGAAAAGTTATGGGTGTACTTAATTCTGTATTTGCTGCCTACCCCACTTAGGGGAGAAAGTCGTTGTTGCTATGTTATAAGCTGAACTGTAATAAAAACAGTACTGCAATATTTAGAAACATTATCAGTGTAACTTGTTACACAACTCTCTAATCATGCGTTAGGTCCAACTAACAGTTTTTCTAAGGTATTGTTGGATTGTTTATGACTATAGCTGAGTCATAACTTAGAACATGAATAACAGGCAAGAACTTTGTATTTTATTATTTTTCAGATGTCCTAACCGAATGAATCATGACCAGCTGCATTGGTCAAGTTACGAATGAAGGTGAGCTTGTAAATACTACGAAAGATAAAATAAAGAGTCATTGGTGGCATGGCAGCTGTGATAGAGTACAATAGTGAGGTTTCTAGTTGATGAAAGCTATCAATGGACAGTGAAATTAGATGAAACAACTCAATCTTATTACTTGTTAAAATAGCTTTTATATATATATATATATATATATATTTTATCAAAATCGTTTACTTTTTCCATTTTTGTAAATATGTGAGCACCATGTATCTATCAGATTATTAATTTATATGTCATGGTTTCATTTTTAATTCTTTTACCTATTGTGGTATAGTAATTTTATTTTAGGTGCATCGTCTTCACATATTATTTTATTATATAATTAATGTATGCAAAATTTTGTAAAACATTTTAAAAGAGTAACAGTGGAGTTTCTTGCCCATTCTTCTCCATACGAAAACTACCTTTTGGAAGGGGCGACTCAATTCTATTTCATTGTAATTTTTGACGTTCAAAAGTGCCTTTTATGTGCCTATTTGAAATAAATGCTTTGACTTTGACTTTGACAATTATAACTTCCATATACTTATTCCAATTAAATATTTGTGAATAAACCAGCATGTCCTAGAACCAAAAATTTGAAGACATGTCACATCTACCAACCTGCATTGGGCCCGTGTGGTGGACTATGGTCCACTCCCTCTCACAGAACAGAGAGGAGACCTGTCTCCCAGCAGTAGGAACAAAATGAATAACAAATGAAAAATTATTTAAAAAAAAAAACATAATGATTAAGTACTTACTTATTTTTTGAATTTTTTTTTTCTTTTTGATTGGATGATGTATTCAAATATTGAGTTAACTAAACATAAAGTATGCTTCTCTCTCAATAGATTCATGATTGAGCATTATTCTAGTATGTTAATAAATCTTGTCCAACATTTAAATGCATTTAATTTTTTTTTAAAGATAAACAATCGAAGAAAATGAACTTAGGACTCAACTTATTGAAAACTACTTAACCTTAACCAAATAAGTAAACAACTTAGTAGCTTAGGAGGTCACTTATCAAGTTTTTGGACTTAATTAGTCTTAAGCTACAAATTCTGATACTTACCTAATTACCCTGTTGTACAAATAATGAATTATAAAAATACTAGCTGCGCCCCGCAGTTTCACCCGCATAAGTGTCGATCCAGTGGGAATATGGGGATAAAAAGGGATAAAAGATTCATAACCAGGATTAACACATAGGATGTGTTAATCCTGGTTATGAATCTGTGTCCAAATTTCATACAAATCGGTTAAGCCGTTTTTGGACAAAACTTTCGCAATTATAATATTAGTGTGCTCCCTTTTTGCAGTCCAAAAAAAAAACAAATTGTCTTATCTTTTACAACATCCTGTACTATGTCCCGTTCAATCAATCAGGACCTTGAAAACTAAAGACAAAACAATAGTATTCAATGAATGTTCATAAGAATTATTGATTCTATTAATAGTACATCAAGTAGGTACAATGAATCTTGATTATTGTAAAGAACACATGATTACATTAACAGGAATTAAGCTGGAAAAAGGTTGCAACAAATAAAGACAGGTGACAGGTAGAATAAAAAAATCCTTTGTCCATGGAGGTCCTGACCTCAGACTTACATGCATGGCTGTTTTGAGACTTATGATATATAAATACGGCTGGTATAGATGCCATAAAAAAACTGGTAAGAAGCCATAAGAATCTGCAGGGCAAATATAGATCAATGTCACTTTTTATAATATGTGGCCATAACCTACCCTAATATCAGTTTTTTGTTTGTGTTTTTGGTATTCTGCCAGGCAGGGCTGAGAACAGGGAAGGCTAAAACATTACACATTGGCCCAAAAATAGACTGAATACATAGCTTTTTAATTAAAAAGTATTGAGGAAAGGATGCAATACAGGTTTGTTTGACATTTGTTGACCAAATAAATGACCAATTCAAAACAAAAAGGTTGTTCACATTATATGTGTACACAAGTATTGTGCAGACCCAAGCTGTGCTCAACAACACACCTACATACAACATTGTTTACACTGACGCTGGACTTAGCCCTTACACAATACTTTAATTAAATTACTTGTAATTTTCAACCTTCCTCTTTGCAATGAGTGTGGTACATTGTCATTGTGTACAGTGGTTTCTCATTGCCCAACATAGGTTATCAGCAAGGTGTCGTAGTTTACGACGCACTAACACCACAACATCCTTTGTCGAGCGTGGATGACGCACGATCAAGCCTACCCTGTCAAATAACACATATAGTTGTGTAATGCACAATCAGACATACGACTCACCTTCGACCCTGAATATCTTCGATTTAATGGCAAATATGGTGTCCGTGGGCAACACGGTCATTTCAAATGCGGTTCCAGTGAGGGTCTCCACAAGAACCTCCATCGTAGACTGACTCGGGCCGTCATCCTGGAAACCTTTGGATCTATTCGACAGTCTCTCTGGGCATCCATGTTGTGACATTTCACACGCGGTACACAACAATTGACTATCTGCACCACATCGCAATTCACAGAAATGTTTTCACAAAAGTTAAATAAGACACGGAGCACTCAGGACAATCGCACGATGACGGAGTAAAGTTAAATTCACTACTACGACGGACAAACATCAAACATGGTTGCAATTATTGTATGAATCATGCGAAATAGGAAAACAAAGGAATTTTTTACTAATCTATTATTATTTTGCAACAAAAATAATATTACAGTGAAATAAATTCTTCGTGACAGACGATTATTTTTTTTCTGTTGATTGATGGTGAATGGAATGAATGAGTCATTTGACCATTCGGAACGTGGAACTTTACATTGTCAATGGATTCGTTTAATTTTCTTTTTTCGTCTAATTTCATGATTGACAGCATGTTATTTATTTTATTTTTGTGTCTGAATACTATTTGTTTGTTTGATTTTGAATATTTTTAATTTCATTAAGTTATGAATGCCTTTGAAGATTTTTTTAAAAGAACTTATTCTTTTTCGGAAGTTTTAGAAACATTATTTAATTTTTTACGTGGGAGCATTACAACTGAATGATAGGAAATCGTTCAATGTCATCATTGACTGAGTCAATTGTCTATGCTGACAATTTCTTTTCCATCGTTTTCTGTTCACAGATTCGGAGGTTAGAAACATGGTGCGTAAACTTTTTGAAATAAATAAGTTCTAAATAGTGCAATTAACCAGTAATCAACCGGAAAAAAGCCTGAAGTGTTATGAATTAACAATTCCCAGTCAATGTGCCTTAATTTGGCTGCGCCAGAACTTTGAAATACACGCGTCGCCTTTGTCAAGTTGAGCATGTGGCTTCATGACCGGATGATTTCTGTTTCCAGACTCGCAAACGCCGTAATGGAGGACGGGCCAAGCACGGCCGTGGGCACGTGAAAGCTGTGAGGTGTACCAACTGCGCGCGTTGCGTGCCTAAGGACAAGGCTATCAAGAAGTTTGTGATCAGGAATATCGTCGAAGCGGCCGCCGTCAGGGATATCAACGAAGCCTCCGTGTATGCCTGTAAGTATCCTACCTCAAGCATTTCATGTTTCGTTCTGCCACTATTCCAAACATTGGTGTTCCACAGTGATAATCAACAAACATTCCTAACCTAAAATGTAATTTAGTAGCTATATTTTATTTTATCATGAACATAGAACTTCTTACGATCCTCCATTAGCTCCATTATCGCGGCCTCTTCCTAACCAAAGCTGCCTGTTATGATTGAAAGACTGATATCCTTTATCCTTTTGATCTTACCAGTTATCAGAGTGCTGATAAGATCTTGTAAATTTCTCATTAGCAACAGAATTGTAGCACCCTTTCAACCTAAACTAGGAGCCCTATTGCTTATGTGCACACCCACAAGAAGAGATAAGACTGATAAAACTAGTTCAATGATTCCAGTCCTATTTTTGTATATTGTTGCAACTTACAGGTGTTCCCTATGAACTAAATTGAGGCCCTCTTGATATTGCAGTTATGAACCAAACAATGTTTTCAATAAGCCTTTTATTTTATTCCACAGCATTCCAGCTGCCAAAGCTGTATGCAAAGCTCCACTACTGCGTCTCCTGCGCAATCCACAGTAAGGTTGTGCGAAACAGGTCTAAAAAGGACAGGAGGATCCGTACGCCACCCAAGAGCAACTTCCCTAGGGACATGCAGCGCCCACAGAATGTGCAGAGGAAGTGAAGCGGTAATCAATAAAATATAAGAAAACCCATTTGTTTGTTTTACTTCTGTCTTTTATGCACCTATCCTTTGAAAACTACCTACCTTAAATCCTAAGTTATCTCTATTCTGACAGCGCGGCCTGCCAAATTACTCTTTCCTTGTGGGTTTGAGAATTCTATTTTCTCTAGTTCTTAACACATAAAATAACATAAAAAACGACATGTCTCCAGAATAACAAGAGGGGCAATCATCGCTCAAATAGACTTACAATTTCCATACATCTTTGACATTATAATTTTGTCGCTAACATGAGATGGCGACTAGATTTTGAATGTTTTAATTACGGGAATTGACCTGAATACGTCATTAGACTATCAATATCAGCAGTTACCAGCTCTGAACATACAAATCGCCAGCATCATCATCCCAATTTATTTAAATAGGTTTGGCGCAGCATGTCTTTTTCTGCCATACTTCTCTATTAGTTCGTCTTCTTGGTAGTCGTCCCCTTTCTAGCCATTTCATCTTTCACATCTGTTTCACGTAGTCAATCCATCGTTTCTTTGGTATTTCCCTATGTTAGCGCCCGTTTGTTCTGTGGTTAGCGCGCGGGGAGCAAGCAAAGAGTGTACTGTATTAAATTATTATCCTACCCTACTCCTATAGCCATATATCCTCAAAAGACAATACTTTCACCACATTACCAGTAATCCATCCAACTTTAGCGTTTCCTTAGACCGTTCGCCAGTGAATGGGACGATTCGGACACACTTTATAAAGCAGTTGCGGTTTTTCAGCCTTTGTGGCACGAGAACGCTCGCGCTATCGTAAAGGGTGTCGTGTGTCGAAAATCATCTTGACTTGCCCTTGAGCTTACCATCGCTCTGCGGACTTGTGGCGCTATTCTAGAGCTGTGCTGCAGGCCGAATGCATGGGTATTTGTCTAGCCGCTTCCGACAGCAGCCTGCAAGGGATTAATAGCCACATGGTCAATTATTGGCTAATACGAGTGTTACAACCGCCTGGATCAAAGGACAGAGCGGTTCGCTAGGCAACGATGCAGCTGACGAACTCGCCAAAACGGGGTAGAGACTCGAGCATGACACCAGTGGGACTTGAACCCATCGCGCCACTACCCTTCGGGTACTTACTCTGTTAAGGAAACGCACCAGGGACCAACGTCACAAACTATACGACCAAGGTGAGTGCAGGCAGACTAAGGAAGCACTTCATAATTGATAGCAGCCTTACGAAACAGGCTCTCCGACTAACTAAACAACAGCTGCCCACAGTAACAGCAGCTATAACTGGCCACGGGTCATTTAATAAACACCTCTTTGTCATAGGAGTTACAGACAGCTCACTGTGTAGGGCCTGCATGGAGGACGATGATACAGCAGCTCGTGCTTCCAAACTGCCCGGTGGTTGCCACATACAGGACAAAGAACTTGTAATACTAGTAGTGGCGTTCCTGGCCTTCCTTGAGGACCTGTGGTGGATTGAATTATCGATTTTCCCACCCGTATGCAAAATACGCGCTTTGACATGGAGTTGCGATCACCAGCCCGTATTGCCTATTCCGGTGCAGTGGTGGGTGGCCCAGAGGTAACGGCCCCGACATACGAAATGAAGGTCGTGCGTTCGATTCGAACCCAGGCAGTGCTTTATTATTATTTATTTTAAAGAAGGCAAACAAACCAATGACAAAGATGTAATATAAAAAAAATTGCTAATAATTAAAATTATTAGATTTATTTATGTAAATAATTTCATTACTGCTGCTCTCAAAACGGTGAACGAAATCATGAGGGCATGTTGCAGAACCAAAAACTTCGTTTGTTCCCACTAGTACCACCGGCGGTACGTGGGCATTCTCTATATGTACCAATATTTATATTATTTAGGGCGACTGGGACTCCTTGATACAGGGACCAACAACCTTATAAAAGGCGATTGAATGCGAAACTGCGTACTTAGATCGTATGGTAATGCGATAGGTTGAGATGATAAATGAAATAAAACACAATATAAATAATAGCTATGTACCACTGATAATTAAAAATACACAATAATCAACCTTAATATACAGTGTGTCAGGTTAAACGAGGGACATACTTAGTGCAGTATTCATGAAAATGAACAACTTTTAATATGAGGTGGACTCAAAAATATGAAAAAAAAAAAAAATCTGCTGTTCTCTACATTTTGTCTAGTTATGGGAACATAAATGTATAGAGCGGCTGGTTTTATTTTCTCGATTTCAGTGTTTAGTTAAAGTGTTCATTTTCATGGGTGCTACACTGCCTTAAAGTATGTCCCTCGTTTAACCTGACACTGTATAGATTTAGAGCTTAAATTACGTTTCATAGTCATCATCTTCGCGCTTTCTTTTATGGCCCACAGGGTCGTCAAGCTCCATTTTGACGGGCGTGTGTGCCGATGGCCCGGCGGTTACTCTGACTGCGGGCTTGGCTACCACCTGGAAATGGTTATGTTTTAGTAAGAGGCTTAAACTGTTGTCTACACTATAAATGTTTACATAATCACATGCTAAATTATTGGATTTAGCTCAGCTATATTTCTAGGTTCAAGACAATCATGGTTTTAAAACTACAGAAAAATATTTTAACTGCAATATCGCAGATAGGCTAGTGATAAGGAGTCATTGGTTCACCTCCTATCATAAATCTATGGTTAACCACATCCATCGCTTAAATTTCCATAAGGCGTTAGAGGTCAAGAGCAATCCATTCAGCAATTTTTTTTTTTTTTTTTTTTAATTTTGTTTTCAGATCCTGCAATCAGTTTTCAAAACTATGAGCAGATGAGTTGTAGGAATATCTGGCAGGGAAGGATTACTCCTCATCAGGAGCAACTCTCTTATTAATAATGCAGCTCTCTACAAGTTATCTAATTGCAGAATGTTGCGTCTTTTGAGTCTACTGACACATGTTGGTATTGTGAGTTGAGCGGCCAATTGGTTGGGGTGTCTCTCCAGTCTGGACTTGTACTTTTGCGAGCATGAACTTATTTCTTCCTTGACCGTTTTCATGCTCAGGTGTTCGTGGACCTCAGTATTCCTAATAAACCACGGCGAATTTGATATCTGTTTTAAGATGTTATTCTGAGTTCTCTGAATCATGTTGATATTTGAGCTACACGCGGAGCCCCACAGTTGAATTCCATAAGTCCAGATGGGTTTTAATATGGTCTTCCATTCAGCAATAAAAAAAATAAAAGAAACCTATTTGGAGTGTTGGATAAAAAAAAAAACAAAATGTTTGTTGTCCAAGAAACAAGCTGCGCCTAGTTTAGGACCAACGCTATTGCCATAATCCAAATTGTGATCTTCGCTTTTTCTGAAGGGTAAGTAAGGCTTTCCATTGGGTACTTCAAAGAATTGGGAGATCTCTACCTCAGGATAGGAGGGTCCTTAGACTCTTTTCTAATAAAACTGCGGTTTTGCTACTCCTACTCATGACCCTCCTACCTCAGACACTTTTCTCTATTTATGATAAGATAGTGCATTTTATTAACAAGTGCCAGTAATATGATGTTGCTATGTGATGATGAGATGTTGTTACTATGCTTTGGAATGGGCAGCTAAAGTACTCTTTACTAGCTTCATCTTTCTGACTGGTGCCTGTAATTAGTTTATTTTAAATAAATTAATTGAATTATAATTGTAAAGTCTTGTTCATTCAAACCTTACCTTAGTACCAGAAGTGAATTTGAGCACAGGCTTTGGAACAACAGTAGCTTTGGGTGCAGCCACATTGACAATGCCGCCAGGTGGCCTCTTGACCACCACATTTTGTGAAGGAGGTGGCTTGGATGTGGTAACTGTCTTTAGGGAGGGTACCGCTGAGATTGTGGGCTTAGGTACAGCTTTCTTAACAGCAGGCTTGAGGCGGTAGTTGCAGGCTGATAGACAGTACCTGGAAGAACAGGTGTAAGTAAATTATGGACCAGATAGCACCATCCACGATGACGCGTCCCACTCTTCTTTCTAATCGCTTACAGTACAACTGTGCAACATTTCACTACTGTTTTAGTTTTGTTGATACACAGTAATTACTTATTAGTGTGTAATTAGTGTGATCAAAAATCTAAACACTAGTTGAATTGACAAGCAGTAACCACTAGCATTTAGTAAGAAGATCAAGGCACGTCTTCATGGATGGCAATATCTATAACATTGTAACAGAAATTCAAATAAATATTAGATATGTCTCTCTGCCTACATCATAATGTAATTTTAAAACAGTATTCTCTGTGTTCTTACAAAATCATTAAAAGCTTTCGTTAAAAACAAATAAAATGCAGGTATTATAATACATCAATAAAATTTGTTTCTATGCTGTTAAGCTTCACTCAATATAGATAGTGTGAAAACGATCATTTAAAAGCGACTTGCATCATTATAATGCCAGTTTTACTCACCGATCTGGTGGCAACCGGAGTCCACAGTGCGGCTTGATCATCGGCAGAGGATTGACGTTCTTCACCCTCGATATCTCCAGCAGCACTTCCCTCGGAGGAGGACTCGTGAAAGACTTATCTAACTGCATCTGTACAGCCAGCCTCACATCTTCCAAATCAATTGTTTTCTTCTTCGAGTGAGTTGCAAACACTCGCGCGTCATCCAATACTGATGTAACGTACCGGTACGTGAACTCAAGCAGCTGGTTCACGACCCGCGGCTCATAGTCTGTGATGCCCACCTCCTTCATTATCGTCATGATTACTTGCGCGTCTTTTGGTATGTGTTTTGCTTGGACGTTCACTTTGGATTTGTCTTTCTCCGACATTTTACCGGTTTTGTGTAAAACTTTACACCTAATTAATTATTTGAGTTACCACTTATGATTAAGAGTTGTATTTATTTATCAAACTCCTGAAAGAATACCGTCTTTGTTTCTTTTTTACGCACTGTTCGTATGATTTGCTTTCTTTTGAGACAGCTTGTTGACACTCCCCCACAAAGAGTACTTTGTATATACGCCACAGAGTACTTTTTAATAGAGTGAGAATATACGCATGCCTTACAATTTTGGAGGTTTAGAGGTTTCAGAAGGTTGAAGAAATACTCCCGATGTATGAATGTGAAAAGTATATTTTTGGTTTTTTTTTTTTTTTTTTAAATGGCATCTCGCAGTTCATCCTTTATGAGGATGGCTACTGCTTAACCGGACTTTCCTGTGGATGCCTCGAATTAAGGCCTCCAGCCAGGGCATACAATAACTTAAAAACTAAGCGACAGCGCTAAGGGTAACCCCCTGCGGGGTTCGGACCTCGGCTCAGGGCGTCGCTGGAAGAGGACAGCAAGGGACAGGCTGGATCGGTATTATTATTAGTGTTTAGGGGCGAATTTAAAACTACAGGCTCAGCTGCGCGGGCTGGCTCGAGCAAGGGTCGGGGCGGGCACGGTGATGGTGCGGGACGTCGCGACGGGCCTCGGCGGCGAGGACGGAAGGACGGATGTCTGAGCTTGTGTTTGTGTTGTCGACTGAGAGTACTCGTGGCCTTACTGCTCTCCTGGAGGAGGGTAGTGGCGTCGTCGGGGATAGTGAGGGTATGCCTTGGTCGGCGAATCCTACTTATGCGGGAGGGAGTGTATCGGGAGGCCGCCGCAATCAGGGGATTGGGGTGCTTTATGGCAGAGTCAAAGAAGCGCTTGGAGAGGCGTTTCATGAACTGCTGGATGGTGGGGAGTCTGAGATCTAGATGCAGATTCACATTTCGGACATAGAAGGGGGCTCCCGTGACCTTTCGGAGGAAACGGTTCTGGAGGGTTTGCATTTTATGCAGAAATCGCGGCTTGGCGTGTGCGAAGACTACGCAAGCATAGGTCATGATGGGACGGATGACCGCGGTGTAGAGGCGCAATTTGCACTTGAGTGACAATTTGCTGCGGGCAGTTATCATGGAGTGGAGCCTACCGAGAGCGAAAGAGGCGCGCGAACGCGCCGTCTTTATGTGCTCGTTGAAGGTGAGGTTGTGGTCTAGGATGACACCTAAGTATTTGGCTCGCTTTCCCCAGGGGATCGGCTTGCCATACATAGAGATCGGGCGCGGGAGGGGGGGGGGTAGTTTGCGCGGTTTCGAGAAGATGACCGCCTGACTCTTATCGGGGTTGACCTCGATTCTCCATTTCCGGAACCAATCGCTCAAGGCGCTTGCGGAGGTTTGGAGGTTTCGAGCTATGGATGACTGGTTGACACCCGAACAGTATATGGCAGTGTCGTCGGCGAAGAGCGCCAACTGTGCCTTTTTACTGTTCGGGATGTCACTAGTGAACAGGGTGAAAATGAGGGGAGACAGAACGGAACCCTGGGGGACTCCGGCGCGGATGGGGTGAGGGGGAGAGAGAGCGCCCTCGATACGGTAGCGGAAAGTGCGGTCCGACAGAAAATCTCGTAAGATGAGCACGAGACGGTCTGGCACACCTAGCAGGTACAGCTTATATAATAAGCCATTGTGCCAGACCTTGTCGAACGCCTTCGCTATATCGAAGAACAGGACGCCTGTCGAAGCACCTCGCTGAAAAGCAGCGCTAATGTGCTCGACTATGCGGTGGAGCTGGTGGATGCACGAATGCTTCGTGCGAAAACCGAACTGTTCGGGGGGGATGAGGCTCTTTGCTTCGGCATAGTCTTTGAGGCGCTTATAAATAAGCCTCTCGTAGACTTTACCGAAAACATTTAGCAGACTGATGGGGCGGTAGCTGGAGGGCTCAGACTTGGGCTTGCCTGGCTTTGGGATGCCTATGACTGTGGCTTCTTTCCACATTTGGGGGAAGATGTTGTTGCTCAGGGCGCCATTGAAGATGGCGGTCATGAGCAGTATGAGGGGGGCGGGGAGGAGTTTGTACACCCTGTTGGTGATACCGTCCGAACCGGGGGCTTTGCGGGTTGCGAGTCCTTTTATGATGTCTTGCACTTCGTCGGGAGTGACGGGAGGCAGAGGATCATCAGGGTCTTCGACTGGCGGGAGGGAGGCTCTCCGTTCGACTTCAGCGTTCACCTCGTCGAGGTGCGCTCTGTCTACTGGTTGAGAGCTGGGAGTGCATTGAGCCTCTAGGCTGTCGGCTAGGCATTCGGCCTTTTCGAGGTTTTCGAAAGCGACCGTTTTGTCGGGGCGTGTGAGGGGAGGAACTGTGGCCTCTTCAGAGGAGCGGAGCTTCCTCTGGAGTTGCCAGAAGGCGTGGTGGGTGGGCTCGAGTTCGCCGATCAACTTATCCCATCCCTCGGAGCGCCACTCCCCTATGCGTTTCTTTACAGCACGCTGTAAATGGCGCATGTGGGATTTGTTCGCGTCGCAGGGAAAAGAGTCGTAGGCACGAATGGCAGCGTTCTTCTCGGTCATCAGTTCACGTACGTCATCGGGCAGTTTCCAGCGATGGTCTTCCATCACTGGAAGTATATTTTTGGTGAAATATCGCGACTTATATACTATTTACAATATATAACTTAACCAATAAAAACATGTACATTAATTTAGTCCAGCATTTACGAAATATATAACGAATAAAAAGAGTGCATTTTTAACCAATCACACGACAGCGGACTGTTGTCAAATGGTTTCCGCACGGTGTCGCCTCTGTGTTTGTGAGCGCGGCGCGGCGTGCGCGCCGAAGGCATAAGTATGGGTGCCTAGTAATTCGCGCTTCCTTTCCGAGGCGGCCACCGTCGTGTGAAGATCTGCGTAAGTGAAACTCTTCAGGCGCGGCGGTAGAAGATAGGAAGTCGCCGCGAACCGAAGTTGGACAACCTTGGTGTTCCTGGAGAACACGAAGTCGGCGTGTGGCATCTGCAGTCCTGATCTGATACTTCTGTTTCTTTAACGAGTTGTCAAAACGTGGTGTCAGTTCTTCTCAGGGCTGATTGCTTCCGTGTTTCTTTAACGAGTTGTCAAAACGTGGTAATGTGCTGTGGCTACAGTACTCCCCCTCAAGCGAAGCGTACCGGCAGCTTGACGACGCGGCCCGAGCGTGTTGTTTTGCTGATAGTCGGCTGTGACGTCACTGGTTGCTTGGTTGGTGTGGTACTGGCCTTGGTTTGCTTGGTGATGGTAATGTTTCTTGGTGGTAAGGTATTGGTAATGTTTCTTGGTGGTAAGGTATTGGTATAGTCTGCTAAGACGTATGCAGGCTTCAGTCGATCGATCGAAATGTTAGCTTGACGGTTTGGTAGCTGTACAGTATACGTTTTGTTTGTGCGGCTTATAACACTGTAGGGGCCTTCATACGGAGCTTGGAGTGGTTTCTTAACTGCATCGGTTCTAATAAACACGTGACTGCATTTAAGTAGATCTTGATGCACAAATACGCGCTTTTTATTGCCGTGATGCTCGGTGACTGCTTGCGGTTTGTTTACTTGTATGATGTCACGCAGATTTTCGACGTAAGTATAATCCATTGTAGGTGTGTAGGTACTTGTAAAAAAATCCCCTGGTAGGCGCAGGTTGTACCCGTAGGTAAGTTCAGCAGCGCTCACGCCGGTGTCTGTGCGTAGTGCGGCTCGTAGACCAAGTAACACTGTAGGTAGCTCGTTGATCCATGTACTTGTGTCGGATAGTTTTGCGCGTAATGATGTTTTGAGCGAGCGATGCCACCGTTCGACCATTCCGTTGCTTTGAGGATGATACGGTGTGGTGCGATTTTTCTTGATTCCCATTAGTTTCATTAGGTTTTGAAATAACTGACTCTCGAACTGGCGACCTTGGTCGCTTGTTAGTGTGGTCGGGCATCCAAATCTTGCTATCCAATGTTCGTAGACGATATCGGCTATTCGAGCAGCTGATATTTCGTCGGTAGGGATTGCTTCGGGCCACTTTGTTAGTCGGTCGATCATTGTTACTAAGTAGCGATGGCCTTGAGCTGTTGTAGGTAGCGGGCCAACAATGTCGACGTGTACGTGTTGAAAGCGATCGCTTGGCGGGAATGATGAGATGTTCGAGGTTGTGTGCCGTTGTATTTTGCTTTTCTGACACTGTATACAGGTTCGAGTCCAACGGCTGATGTCTGCGTTCATTGATGGCCAGAAGTACTTTTGTGTTGCAAGTTTGCGAGTCGTGCGCGTACCAGGATGACTGATGTTGTGCACGCTGTTAAAAACTTCTTGTCTGTGATCCTCTGGTATATACGGGCGTATATACGGTGTAGATGTTTCGCAGTATAACTCGACGTCTGTGTTTGGTATAATTATTTTCTTGAGATTGATGTTGTTTTCTTGCAGTAATTGTTCAATGTTGCTGTCCTTTTCTTGCGCGCTGGCTATGTCGTTGAAGTTTATCGTGGATGGACATGAGATTGTTTCTATGCGGCTGAGTGTGTCGGCGACGATGTTTTGCTTACCGCTCACGTGACGTATGTCTGTAGTAAATTCGCTGATAAACAAAAGTTGCCTCGTTCGCCTTGGTGTTTCTGTGTTCGATTGTGTTTTAGTCATTACGAATGTTAGCGGCTTGTGATCCGTAAATATGATGAGGTGGCGTCCTTCGAATATCTTGCGAAAATGTTTGACTGCCATGTAGATTGCGAGTAGCTCTCGGTCGTAGGTGGAATACTTCTTTTGCGCGTCATTGAATTTCTTGGAATAGTATCCGAGCGGTTGCCACGTTTCATTTATGTATTGTTGTAGGACGGCGCCAGCTGAGTTGTCGGATGCGTCGCAGAACAAAGCAAGTGTTGCTTGATGTGATGGGTGAGCGAGTAAAGCTGCTTGTATGATGCTAGCTTTACATTGCTGGAACGCTTGAGTTGCTTCGTCGGTCCACGTGATTTGAGTTTTGTCTCGCTTCTTTACATTGTGTAGGTATGAATTAAGTGGTGCCTGTAGTACTGCGGCGTTGGGGATATGATCGCGATAGAAATTGATCATTCCGAGAAATCTTCTTAATTCTTCGATTGTAGTCGGCTGAGGGTAATCGGTGATTGCTTGGATTTTATGTTGCGGTGGTTTGATGCCTTCCTTTGCTACCGTGTAACCTAGGAACTGGACTACTGATTTTCCTAGGTTGCATTTAGCAGGGTTAATGGTGATGCCATTCTCTTCTAATCGCTTCAGTACGATTTGGAGGTGTTCTTTGTGTTGGTCTTCGTTTTCTGATGCCAATAGCACATCGTCGATGAATGGGAAGACAAAATCTAATCCTCGTAGTACTTCATGAATATAACGTTGAAACGTTTGTCCCGCGTTCTTCAAACCAGGGCACATACGTGGGAATTCGAATAATCCCATAGGGGTTATTATGGCTGTCTTCTGGACGTCTTCTTCTCTTACGCTCAGTTGTTGGTATGCTCGGTTGAGATCTATTGTTGAGAAGATGGTTTTTCCGGATAATTGATGAGTGAAGTCCTTGATGCGTGGGACGGGGTAGCGATCTGGTATGGTGATTGAATTGAGTCGGCGATAGTCACCACAAACCCTAATATCGCCATTCTTCTTGGGGACGATGTGTAGAGGTGATGACCATGGGCTTTTGCTTGGTCTGCATAATCCTTGTTCAATCATATTTTCGAATTCTTTCTTCACTGTTTCGAAGCGATGTGGTGGTATCGGTCGGGCTCGGCTGTGTACCGGTGGTCCTGTTGTTTCGATAAAATGTTGTACGTGGATATTGGAGTTTAATTGCATCGATGTCAATCTGGTTATGCCGGGATACTGGGCTAATATGTCGTGGTATGCCTGCGACATGTCTATGCTGCGTACGGTGGGCATGTTCGATACTCGTACCGGGGCGTTGACCTTTAAACTCGTCACACCATCGATTAATCTTCGGTTTTTCAAGTCGACGATGAGTTGGTGATGCTTGAGGAAGTCGGCTCCAAGTATGGGTTTGGTGACGTCGGCTACGATGAATTTCCACAAGTACGGACGGCGTAAATTTAGATCGAGTGTTAATGTTTTCTCGCCATACGTAGCTATAGTTGTGTTGTTCGCTGCGTATAGCTGGAATGGTAGTGCTATTGGTATTTGTCCCTTTTTCCTCGGTAGCACGGATATGTTTGCTCCAGTGTCAACTAAGAAGGAGAGTTTCGAGGTTTTGTCAGTGATGTATAGGCGGTGGGACTTTTCTTGAACGCCGGTGTCCGCCATTGCCAACGTTCCGTCTAGTTTTCCGGGTTTTGTTTCTTGAACGAGCAAGGTGATGTACAACGTCTAGCTTCGTTTTTGAAACGGCGGTGATAATAACAGAATGGAGATGGGGAAGCTTCTCGACTGCGTGGTCGTGATGTGCTGCGGTTACGAGATGGGTAACGACTGCGGCGATAGTTCTTGTTGTGGGATTGTCTTGTTCTTAACTCGGCTATATCTAGCGATAACTTCCTTATTTCGTTGATAAGGTACTGCGTATCTGCCTGCGGTGCGGATGGTGCGGATGGAGCTGGTGATGCTGGTGGTGCTGGTACTTGCACGGCTGCGACTTCTGTTGCTGCTGTCTGCTCCATGATTTTATCTGCGAGTAGGGCGAGTTCGTCGAGTGCTGTCCTTGTGCTGAACGTTTCGCTGACTGCGAGGACTGAGCGGACGTGTGATGGGAGGTGATTGGTCCACATAAGTCGCAGAGTGGGTTCTGGAATTTTGTCTGCGGCGAGGTTTCGCATGCGGCGGAGTAGTTGCGTCGGCTTCTGGTCTCCGAGTTCCATCTCGGACAGCAATTTTTGGAACTGGCGGCTGTCTGATTCCTCGTAGGTAGATATGAGCCTTTCTTTGATGGCCTTGTATTGGTCCGTCTCTGGTGGGTTGTACAGTAGGTCCGCGATTTGCTCGATGTCTTGTCGCTCGAGCTGTGCAATGACCATCTGTGCGATCTGGCTCTGGCCTTTCTTGAGGTCGTTGATTGCTGCTTCGAAGCTGATGAACCAGAGTCGTGGTCGATCGCGCCAAAAAGGTGGAATGCGCATGTTGAGAGCTATACCGGCTGCTTCCGCCTTCGGGACTGGTTGCGATGCTGAGCTGGTTTGTTCTTCCGTTGGGCAGGGATTCGACATCTTGAATTTTGATTCGGTGATATTGGCTGAGCTTTGGTGATCTTGATTTCTTCAGTGTTTTAGGCACGGGGTCACCACTTTGGAGGTTTAGAGGTTTCAGAAGGTTGAAGAAATACTCCCGATGTATGAATGTGAAAAGTATATTTTTGGTGAAATATCGCGACTTATATACTATTTACAATATATAACTTAACCAATAAAAACATGTACATTAATTTAGTCCAGCATTTACGAAATATATAACGAATAAAAAGAGTGCATTTTTAACCAATCACACGACAGCGGACTGTTGTCAAATGGTTTCCGCACGGTGTCGCCTCTGTGTTTGTGAGCGCGGCGCGGCGTGCGCGCCGAAGGCATAAGTATGGGTGCCTAGTAATTCGCGCTTCCTTTCCGAGGCGGCCACCGTCGTGTGAAGATCTGCGTAAGTGAAACTCTTCAGGCGCGGCGGTAGAAGATAGGAAGTCGCCGCGAACCGAAGTTGGACAACCTTGGTGTTCCTGGAGAACACGAAGTCGGCGTGTGGCATCTGCAGTCCTGATCTGATACTTCTGTTTCTTTAACGAGTTGTCAAAACGTGGTGTCAGTTCTTCTCAGGGCTGATTGCTTCCGTGTTTCTTTAACGAGTTGTCAAAACGTGGTAATGTGCTGTGGCTACACAATCTTACTCGTAGAAACCCTGCAACAGCATTGTGATAACCCAACTTATTACAGATGACATGTACAAAAGATATATTTCCAGCTGGTTATTAGCTTTACAATTTCGTAGTATAATAATCTGTTAGTTTAGTATTGTAAAATCAGAGGCGCTAGTGTGGCGAATAATATAGGAAAATAAAAAATATTCAAAATATAATACTACACTAAGGTTTACAATGTTCTCCCTAAATAAATGGTATAATATTAGTAGTACTGTTAAGAATGTGTTGCCATAATTAATTCATTATTTGCTACATAGAAGTTTGATTAGTTCTATTATTGGAGATAAGCAAAGAGTGTTTATTGTAAATATAGGGTTCGTTAGAATAAATTAAATATAAACATACGTGTCCATGATGTTAAGTCATTATTGCTGAAAAAAATTTTGAAATAAAAAGATCTTACATACTTTGGTAAGAATTTAGAGATATTTAAATATATGCCCTGGCAGCACTGGCAAGTAATAAACAAAAATGGCTGTTGTTGTTTTGATGTCGTTCTGCTGTGAATGCTGTGATCGTTCGTTGTCTGCTGTGATCGTTCGTTGTACCTAAATCCCCCTTACTAATAAACATTGTGTATCGTCTGTATAGTTACACAACGCTTTGTCTTCTGTCGAAAATCAAATTACTGACGACTGAAAGAGAGAAATCGGTGTGTAACTATTCGTCTGATATAATACGTTTATTAGTAAGGGGGTGTGTAATTTAAATAATATCTAAATATGTTGTAGTAAACAGATTTTGAATACTTATATCGGTATAATTTTACTATCTCTGTTATAGTAAACAGTTGGACCATGAATGGATCTAGGTCGCGCGATTATAATACTGACACGGATGTAGTTTAGTATTTTAATCGCAGAGGGCGCTTTTTTAATGTTATCGTTCAAATCGCGCAAGATGGCTCTCTATTTCATTAATCTTATTATTTAGATGGCTTTCTATTTCCATTAATCTTTGGCTCTTTTGACAGCTGCACAGAGTACTTTTTAATAGAGTGAGACAGCTGGCTGGTCGACATTAAGTCCATGACAATAGTCGACATTTTGTTTTGGTTAAATGTCAGTTGAATTGAAGTTGACATGACTCCAAACGTTCGAAACCGAGTACCAAAGTCTTGTGTAGTTCGTCTAGCTAGTATATTGAATAAGTTATAAAAAATACATCAAAATAAATAATACTGTATACATTATTCAAAATCTAATCAATGATTTTTATTTGTAAAGAATGGGTATACATCACTGACCTCTACTAAACAAGTCTATAAAACAGGTCAGTGGTATACATACACTCACATTATGATTTTAAATGAGGATTTAAATTCTGGACGAATATTTAAAACTATTGCCACCCAAATAATAAAGCTACTAAAATCGTAGAAAATTAAACATTTTGGGGTTTATTTATTAACGATGATTAAAGATAAGTGACGTTTATACGTCAAATACTATTTAACTATATGCAGCGTTTATGAATAAAGAGGTAATCTTATCAAAGCTTAGTTGCGAGTAAAAGGTTACTACTCTTTGAGTTACATGCTCTGTGGAAGCGAGATTTTGTAGACGTTCAGTGTATTTTACGATACGTTCAACGAATTAGTGGTTTATCGGGGACGATTTCGTTAGTAGGTAAAACTGAGTAAATCCATCGACTTACCGTGAGAACTAGGTTCCCTGGAGCAGTTTGAGCCTCGTAATAAGTACTTTTATTCGCCTGTATTTTATTTGGATTAATTTATAAATCAAACGCACTGTTTATAATAACCATTTCGATTTTATTCAGTTAAAATATGAAATAACTTACGTTTACAGTAAAAATAAGTTGTTTTTAGATAGTCATTGAAGTGTTAACTCAAGTATGTATAACGCTAGAAGCCGCGCGGCCTGCGTCTCAACATGGCGACTACCTTAACACCTTGTTTACCAAGTGTACTAAAATACATTCTAATGATTATATTATTGTAATTTGTAATAGGTACATTAACATATAAATGGACAATTTGGACGTACAGTTGTGGTTTTTTTATTTACTATAGTGATAAACAGAATGTTCTAAGGTGCACAACAACACAACAACATGGTGGTGGTGGTGGTAACATGTTTCCTTCACTTTCGTTCCATAAATATTAAGTGTTAATATTTACAGATTCTATACTAGACCTAAAATATTAAATATTATTGTATACTCTCGCAAATTTATTATAATTTCATCTTTAACGTTTTTAACACAGTTGTCTTATGCTTTCATGATTTTAATGCTGCCAAGCAGCCCTTTTTGTTAGATACAGTTAGTATTGCCAAGGAAGTGAAACTTTAATGAAATGTACAAAATATAAAATTATCATTCATTTTACTAGAGACCGAAGTTATTGGCGATCGTAGGTTTATATTTGTAAGGAAGCCTACCTCAAGTTTCAATGTGGGTAGCGAAATTGACAAAAGTGACGAACCTATATTTTTTATATTTTACTCTTAATATTCATGTGTACCTATAACGTTATGGAACAAAAGTAAAGTAACATCTCAAACGTAAGAGCGATCAATTCATCGTTTAATGAAAATTTTGTCGAAAATTAAAACTATTGCGTCGTCCGTGATATGTTTAGAGATGAAATCAATAAATAATATGAACACTGATGTATGACCGCTAACGAAGGCGAATAGAACATGATGTATTATTGCTTTCCATTATTAACGATTATACAAAAAGATGCGCGCATCACAAACATGTTACCGTCCTGCTTTAATGTCTACAGCTAATAAATTGTGCTATTTGCTGAAACCATCCGTTAGACTATCATCATTCTTTATTATCCTTATTCATAATTATATCACCTAGTGAGGTTTTAAACAATAACCTACGAATCCCTCACACGTTAAGCCTTTGATGAAGAGTAAAACAAATCGCTTCATGTTAGCGTCATAGAAAAAAAATCCATACTATAGAAACCCTAAATGTAGAAGAGACCAGAACTATTTCACGACTTTATCATTTAATCCTAACGAGACATATAATGTTTCTACAAAGCGAACCTTTTGAGGCAAGTATCAATGTATTTATTCACTTATGTTAACTATTTCCCGCGAAATGGGATTAACAACCTCAATATAACCGCCGGCGCTACCGACTGTGTATTTGTAAAATGTGATCGATAACTATTTCTATGAGAACTTGATGTCTATTACGTATTTCGATTTCAGTTCCCTTCAGCAACGTGTGAGGTGACCTATATGAGACTAATTAGGTAGAAATGTACTTAATGATCTACTCTCGTACACCCAATACAATATTATCAACAACGTAACTAGGGTCTACTTACGAAAAAACTATAAACATCACAAAATCCCGAGTAACTATCAGACGATGTGTATGGCTAAGAAACAAATTATTATACACGTTCATGAATCACTCATTATTTACTTCACAATTGCAAATTCTTACAAAACTCATTAGTACTCGAGTACCTACCTATGGCAAAAAGGTTGTGAATGGCACTGTACTATTCATTCGTTTAGAAAATCTTCAAGTTATTGGCAAATTAGGATAAGAAAAGAAATTTGCAATAGTGATGATTTAAGTTAATTAATAATAAAATATAATAAAAGTTCATAATTGCACAATTAAATTGAACATAATATTTTATAATAAAACAGTATAAGATCAACTCTTAATATTTACGAATAATTCATACAGTTTTATAATTATAAATTAAAATAAAAAGTTCATAGATAAAATATTGCATCATTTTAAACCGGGAATCACTTAAGTCATTAATTCATTAATGTATTTTTATTACAAAAATATTCAAACATATCAAAGTCAGTCCATACGCAGAAAATCACCAACTTTATGTTTTGCAATTCGCAAAAGGCACTCCTTAATGCAAATTAATTTTCCAAAGTCGTGAGACACGGATGGGGCGTGTAGGAACCGAGCATTCAAACTGTTGAGCTTATTTTAAAAGCATCCCATATTGGTAAATTAAAATTACACCTTACCACTATTTATATCATAAGAAACA
The DNA here is from genome assembly GCA_963669345.1 of Gortyna flavago. Taxonomy (NCBI): domain Eukaryota; kingdom Metazoa; phylum Arthropoda; class Insecta; order Lepidoptera; family Noctuidae; genus Gortyna; species Gortyna flavago. The sequence continues at coordinate 1,404,880 of OY770144.1, forward strand.
GGAAGAAACTACAAATAGACAAGTCCATAACGGTATTTAAAATAATACAAACAAACCAGTACATAATAGAGTACAAATTTACTTCAGCTACGCTACGGGTTATTCTCTGTTATGCTGCCTAATTTTATAATGGTAGCGTCTGAAACATTCACTCTCCGTACTCAAGAAAATGAACGAGTCAAATTACTTTTTCCTATACTTTGCACTTGATTTCATTCCGTCGAGTATTGCACATAACATTTCCACGATAAATATATTACATCAGTTAGTTATTGTATGTATAACATGTCGATCACTTGTAGCTTTGTTACCGCCGGATTGGCTACACCCCGCAAGCAGCCATCTCACGAAACACGTCTCGGTATTATGCGTTGAAAATTGTCCTTGCACTGTGTTCGTGGATTAGATCTCGGCGGTCAGCTCTGCTGAAGCCTGTGAATAATACGAAATGGAATGAATATCATAATGATAAAAAATGTTATTTTGGTAGAATTGAAAAACATTGTGCTGACAACATTAGCATCTAAATAAATAGGAAATTAGAAATACGCGGGAATGAATAAAAGAGCTGGCCGCGTGGCTAGCTGCAAAATATATGTTTATTAAAAATATTTAATCCAGAAAAATAGTTTGCAAAATTCCCTATACCAATAAAAATTTTTGTTAAGGCGGAAGTGAAAAAATTTTCACAATACAAAAATAAGAAATGAATCTACACCATTTACTCCGTGATCTACACTGTTCGGAAAAAACAAAAGAAAATAATGTAACATTATTGGTAAGTAAACAAACTTATTATCACGCTTGTATGCACCGTAAGGGAGAAGGCAGAGCCCCAATTACACGTGAATTTATGTGTGTGTGGTATCGCTTGCCACGTATTATAGCGTGCACACAAAGTCGTAATATCGGTAGAATGGCTGCTCTAATCATTTATTCTTCCATGCGAGTGAAAGGGAATGAATTAAATTTAAGCTCTTTTGTTTGCCTGGCGCTGCTGAAAATATAACTGGTCGTACAATGCTCCTGGATGGATCTTTTGGCGCTGGACTGATAGACATTAGCGTTGCGGGTGAATATTTGGTTGTTTTTTTGGGAAATTACAAGATGGCGGGCGTTAATTACCAATTTTGAGCACGCGCCAAAAGATCCTTGTAGAACTCTAGTTACCTATGTGGTGAGCGCGGGCTGCGCGTGGTCCGGCGGTGGCTGGTGCGTGCTGGGCGGCGGCGGCGCGGCGTACTCCACGACCTCCTGGTAGATGAGCTGCTTCCACTGGTCCACCGTGTGCTCGCGTTCGTCCACCGAGTGGTCGTACGACGCCGGCGCGGGCTGGAACATACATACAATCACAATTTAGTAGGTACACACTAACTCCATGCCGGCACTTCAGACAAGTCAAGATACAGACTCAAACTCAAAAAGAGAATAGAATATTCTTTATTATGTACACTATAAATATTACAGATATGAGTGTAGAAATTACGATACGAAATGTACGATGACAACGACGAGGATGACGACGGCGACGATTTTTTTCGTTTCAAATTTACATGGAAAGTAAACCATCATGTGAAACCATAGACTTATAAAAAAAGATGGACTCCGCGCCACGCATATCGAAAGTGAAGCATAGTAAGTATGCCGGGACCGTTTGTACAAACACGCCTCACGCTCACATTTACATCATAGTATGCCGACCTGCCGACATTACGTGACACGACAGCGTCAATCGTCAATCACGCACACATAGATCTCACTCTCGATATCTCTATCATCACTTTCGATATGCGTGGCGCGGAGTCCATCTTTTTTTATAAGTCTTTGAGCGAAACTATATTCATACCTACGTATGGCCGAGAGGTACCTATGGCCATACTTAATCAAAACACCTACAATTTTATTTTACAAATATTTTTCGCCCCAGATGTTATCTCACTTTACATTGCCAACATTTGTTGTTATTTTGTGTCTCTATATTTGACAAAAAGCAGAGGGGCAATGGGGAAGGTCGGTCTAAGCTTATTGTAGATGGCATAGCTTGATCTCAAAATTTGACCTTTCGTCTATTCATTGCATTTCTTGTTCATTCTTGATTTTGGTTGTATTTCGTTACTTATGGTGATTTCAATATTTTAAATCAAGTATTACCTTAAATATTTCCACGTAATCACCGCCTTCAAATCTTCACAATTTTTCCGATATAACCTCGAACTCTGTTTAATTAAAAAAATCCCAACGAATAGCTTTAAGCCACAATCGTCTAATTGAAAAAAAAAAGACCTTATCTTTCGAAAAATAATTTTATTGTCGCCGAGGTAAGAATGCGACTAGATTTTGAAAATTTTTATTACGTGAATAGGCATTAGGTAAATTTTTGCCAAAAAAAATAATGGCAAGCAATTTTGAACCATGCATTTGTGGTACTGTCAACTTGACCTACTCTGCTCTTTAACTACCTTGTACTGTATATTAATAAGGTACATACCGCGTTGACCTCTCCCTCGTCGTACCATACGTTGATGTACGGGTGCAGCAGCGCCTCGTCCACGGAGATGCGACGCTCCGGGTCGATCACTAGCATGCGCGACAGCAGGTCGCGCGCCTGCGAAGCCTGCGCAAGGGAACAATATTTTATTAAAATTACTTTAAACGGCAATGGCTAAGACATTGGACTCTTGAGCGAGTGTTCTTGAGACAAAGTGTTAGGTACAATTTATTCTGCGTTCGCAATTTTGTACCCAAATATGTAATCAAATGTGAGTTTTGGAAAAAATAACTTTAATACCTACATTCCTACACATAAAGTTCAGTTTGCGCTAAAACTGGAAGAAAAAAGGATTTAAATAGACTTTAGTTATGCGAGTTATATGACAAAATGTGGCATAGATTTATACATATAAAGTTGACTGTTGCCTAATTATTTCCTTGTCGTATCGTATCATAGTGATGATCGCTACTAGGTACAGAAATTATTTTAGCTCAGTAGGTCACGCCCTGTTCTGTTATCGACGGCTTGGTTCTGTTCCTTTGTGGAGCAGGTATACGGGCACACTAGACTGAGATGTTATTGAAACGTCAGTTTACCTTGAGCCTGTTGTGCTCGTTGCTGTCGCTGGGGAACAGTATATCGGGGAACAGGCGCTCGAAGCTGTAGCCGGTGTACCGCGGCCGGTTCTCTACGTAGTTGCGCACCGTGGGCTGCAGGCGCGCCATGAACGCCGCGGATGGCGTGCCTAGTTGCTCTGTGAATGATTTTGTAATAATTGTTAAATAATTAGCTGTTAGACATTTTTGAAGAAAACCTTTTTAAAGTCATGTGTGAAAATGTTTCTTTGGAAGATGATTCATTTCTGTAATCTTACCTATAACGTAATAATAACACAAAGTCAAATTACAGAATTTGGCAAAACGTCTACCATTTAGGGTTTGTGTAGGTACTACATAATTTAACTGTTATCGACTGACCAATAATCTTGTTCCACTGGTCGATGTGGTCGGTGCCCGGGAACAACACGCCGCCGCGGATCATCTCGCCCATGATGCAGCCCACCGACCAGATGTCCACGTTCTCCGTGTAGCCCATGCCGAGTATCACCTGCGAAACAGGACAGATAGACGGTAAGAAGAAATAAAAATGATAAGAGATGGTGATGACAAGACCCGACCCCAAATAGAACTGAGATGAAGGAATGGAAGAAGAAAAAGGGTAATAGACATGTAGGGAAAAAAGACAATAAAATATGATCAAAGACCGTTTCAATATTTAGGACGGATTTATTAAATAGATTTATTCTATTACAAGATATTAAGTTAGCTTAGGTGTTGGCTGCAACTCTAACCTACAACTCTACTTACCTTAAGCCTATTTTTATTGAAAAACATAATAATATGTTTTTACTTGAAGGTGCAAATAAACTATTTTATATTTATCCTCAATAAAATTGCTCAAAGCATTTGCGAAACCATCAATTTGTGTATTATTAAGTTTCGGATGGTGTCGATTGCCAAGAGTGTTGTAACCCTGATTACTATCACTTATGGTTTGTTCCTTAGGTACCTGATAAAAGTGTAAACAAATGGATCAGAAAACGTAATAGTGGATGCCAATTTGTAGTGCCACTTACAAATTCGAAAGACACGTGGCACCATCTATTATCATAAAAAGGTTTTTGTTGTTTTTCTCGGGAACAGCACTTTTTTTCGGGATGAAAGGTACCCTATGTCCGTTTCTGTATAGGTACACCTGACAACGTATATGCAAAATTTCAGGATGATCGGTTCAGTGATTTAGGCGTGAAAAGGTAACAAACAAACTTACTTTCGCATTTATAATATTAGGTAGGATTTGAACCCATAATTTAATTTTAAATCATATTAAAGACGTTTTTCATTTGACATTTTTTGAGGTTAACTTTTATTTTCGTCGATGATTTTTCAATTACGATTTAAATATTTTTTCAAACAATTATTCTTGGAGAACTTTCTGAGATAAATAATGTTTTACTGATTACCTTTGGTGAGTGATTGCGTAAGAATTAACTTGAACAGGGTTTGTTTACACTTTCATCAGATAATTTTGGAACAGACTATACAACCCTACTGCCATTATTGGTACAGTTCTAGATCAATTGTGATAAGTCGAGTAAAACTGTCGACACATACCTCGGGCGCGCGGTAGTACCGCGTGACAACGTAGGGCGTCATCATGAAGGTAGTCCCGGCGGTACGTGCCAGTCCGAAGTCCAAAATCTTCAGCGTGCAGTCGCTCTTCACTACTATGTTGGACGGCTTCAAGTCCTGAGGAACACATTACATGCTTAGTCCAGTTGAATTTGAATATAAAATATTAGAATGACTTCGTACGTAGAAATGGCTGTTTACGTCCTTTCTCCAAACTCAAAATCCATTTCCCAATAGAACCCAAGTTCTTTGTCTCACTAATTTTGTCTGCTTGGATAAAATATTAATATTATATAAAGCCAATATTTATTTGACATAAAGAAGTAGGTATACAGATCTGTATCTGTGTACTTCTAATGTGTAAGTGTGACCTGTGTGTAAAATATGATGCTTTAAAGACAGGATATCTTTTTTCTCGCAGGAAATCAAATATGACTGCTGCTTTTACTGAATGGGAGGGTCTTTTTTTCTAATAAACGAAATCTTCAGTATTTACTTCGTATTTCCACAAGGATTAAATCCGCTTACCCGATGTATAATCCCAGCAAGATGCAAGTGTTTGATGCCGCACAGCATCTGGTAGAGGAGGTAGCTCATGCGCTCGTGGTCCAGGTCCATCTGGATGACCTGGCACAGGTTGGCGTCCATCAGCTCCATCACCAGGTAAACATCCTGGAACTCTTCGAGGCTCTTCTGCGGCGTGAACGCGTTTAGAAGGCCGATTATCTGGAAAGGTGAATTGAAGAAGACGGTTGAAATTATTTCGCCGAGAGTGGAAGAAGCCTGAAAGGGTCACGTCGATTTCGGAAAATAGTTGCTAGTACGAAACTAATATAATAAATCCTCTAATATCTAAAATTCTCGTGTCACAATGTTAGTTACCATACTCTCCGAAACGGCTTGACCGATTTTTATGAAATTTTTTATGCATATTCAGTAGGTCTGAAAATCGGCTACTATCTATTTTTCATACCCCTAAGTGATAAGGGTGGCACTCTCCAGAATTTTTTTGGAATCGAAATTTACGCGGGTGAAACTGCGGGGCGCAGCTAGTAAGTTCTAAAATTTTTCCTTGACTATGTCTTCAAGGTAGCCTTGAAGTTTTTGTACACAAGTATACTTTTTCATAGACAAAAAGGTCCATAAAAAGGCCGGAAAGAACCATGAAAGCCAAAAACTGAAATATATTCTTTTGTCTAAAGTACCTACTAAAAAGAAAAGAAACATACAAATCACAAAAGAACTTTCCAAATTTAGAAAGTTTAGTTTTGAACTTTTACTTACATTTTTATGATTGACGAGTTTCATAAGTTTGAACTCGCGGTACGCCCGCTTCGCGTGCGTCACATTCTGAAATGGCCGCGACAGCTTCTTGATGGCGACATTCTGTTGTGTAACCGTGTCATACGCAGCACTGTAACCAAACATAATCACCATTCACAAAGCAAGCAAGCAATGGATGACGAAGAAGAGGAAATGTCGCTTTTACAGTAGTTTACAGGTAGGAAAACCAAACGAAAAATACAAAACTAAATACAAACTTGAATTTGAATAACCCTTGGATGCATGAAGCCAGGCGGATAACATGTTGCCGTTTAAGTCGTGTTATTATTTATTAGTTGAAAGCGCAAAATGTTAGTTTTGCAGTTAGATACAAAGGAAAATATCTGACTTTAGATAGATAATACAAAATGTTAATATAAGTTTTCATTATGCAAAGTTAATAGTTGTTAATTCAGTCCATGTGCATGTATGAAATACCTTGTCCGAGATGAAAAACAAATATTATAGACCTATGCCATAATAAAGATGAACCCCATGAAAACAAAAAAAAAAAAACCGCCCAAATCACCAAGATGAAATAATGTAAATGAATATCTGAAAATGAATAATTATAATATTTTAATCACAATTTCGATTCAGAGTTTATTGATTGAACTTATTCAAATGCCTCCTTAATTTCAAATGATTCTGAGGAATAATTTGATTTATGTTGTGTCGTGAACTTAGGTTTTACTGTAACGGGGAGATAACTGTCCTAGCTACCTGGAAAATATTTTAATGGTATCCCCTATTCCCGATGGTGGTAGAACACTCTTGGATGAAATTAATGGTGTAATACAACAAATTCTCAAAAAACCGATATTTTTATATGTTAAGCCAATATTCTGTTTTCGAAGAACCACCATTGGGCCTCAAACTTTAACGTATCTGAAACTGTGGTCGTGTCAATATTAGTATTAATCCTAAAACCAAAGCAGACTAAAACATGTAAAGCGGCGGCCATGTTTGCAAGATGGCGCCCGGTCTTACCACACCATCCCTTGTGCGCCCGCGCCGCGGCTCACTAGCTCAGTGTACCGAGTCGGAATTGTGAACACACTGTCACCGAGTGTGACTGAGTAAAACTGAACCATCTCTAACGGCTATTGTACACTACTGGATCAGCTATAAAAGAAACATATTATATTGGTGACTGTGGGCGTAACCAGAATCGGGCAGATGATATTTAAATTCTGGATCTTGGTGTAGAAGAAAAGTATAATACAGTCATGCCTTTAAACATTGCCTGTAAGACGAAGGGAATTTAAGGTCGGGTAAGAAGTGGAAAGAGAGGAAGAAGCGGTCTGGTAACTTCGAAGTAAAAAGGAGAATAGCAAAGTTAAGATATAACTGTAAATGTGCCTCCCTTGGCCATGGGTAGCCTTTTTGATATTCTAGCTACGCCCACATTGTCAAGCCACTACAGTGCGTAACATTACCTGTAGCTGTAAGTGTGGTGTGCAGTTCATGCGTGTGTACGTGCGAACAGGGATGCATAGAGTTGCGTGTTTTGTCCACACGCTTTTGCGTATTTGGAAATAATAATTTACTTGGCGTCATTTTAGCCATAAAGATAGGTATTTAAAGGTGTAGAGATAAAAATGTTTACACGTGTAGAAAGTTCTGAAAAGTTCTAATATAGGAATGAGTAGGTATTGTAGAAATAATAGGATAATGTTGAGAGCAAGTAATAGAATAGAAAATTCTTTGTTTAGTAATGTATGTTCCTGGAAAAAGAAAATATGAGATACTTAGACCAATTTGCATGCTTGTCGGCATTTGTAGAAATAAGCGAAGGTTTCAGAGAAATCACAGACTTGAGTATAATACAGTGATATGAAGCCTGAATGTTTCATACAAATGTATATTTAGCGATAATTGAAATTGCGCGAACATTATATTATGTTGCGTAAGTGCGATAGTTAATGAAACAATTATACCGAAAATTACTAAGTTCCAAAGTATGAGAAATGTTTCACCCTCTAATTAGAAAACTTACAGCCCGCGTACCTCGTGGGAAGGTTTTCCGAAATTCTCAACTTTCGGACAACTGTCAATCTTGCCAAGATTTTCTTGAGCAATTAACTTGAGATTTAAAAGGACACCCTAATAAAGCAGTTTTAGCTTGTTTTACAAAATTACAAGGTTTTGTAAAACAAACTAAAACTGCTTTATTTAGACTGCTAATGATTTCGAAATCCTAACTTTACCTGTCTTTGTAAACGATGTTACTCGTAAAGAATGATTTCGAAATCGTAACTTTACCTGTCTTTGTAAACGATGTTACTCGTAAAGAATGATTTCGAAATCGTAACTTTACCTGTCTTTGTAAACGATGTTTCTCGTAAATCTTAGCTTAGATTGCGAATCTTAGCTTAGGGCGGGTTGTTTCACGTCCACTTGACGCACGCGTAAACGTTAAAAATGGCGCTAACTATAGTCATCTTTCATATTACATTTACAAAATTATGGCCTTGACTTACGTCAAATAACAACGAGTACGTAATCGTTATTATTTGACGTAGGTACGTATACGTTAACCAACCGTTTGAAACAACCGGCCCTTTTTTTTTCGTTTTTTTTTTTTTTTTAGATTGACATTGAACACCGAACAATGTTAACATTATTAGGTACCTTTATTTCTAATTGAAATCAAAATGTCACTGATTCTCGAAGCAGTACATTATTAAAGGATTTATTTTCTATATTGTAAAAGCTCTATGGTTCAAAGGTAACACAAAAACTTGTTCTAAATCTTCTGTTACCAGTTTCAAAATAAAAAGCTTTTTCTGTAAAGGCACTACAGTTGTTCAAGGATCTTTTGCCGCGTGGCCAAAATCGGAAGAAACGCCGCCATTTTGTTTTTTCAATACATTTTTACAAAACAATTTCACAAGTATTTAGCGAAAACGTCGCCCTGTCAATTCCATTCAAGCTCTAAAAGGTCCTCGTAGCAAGGTAATTCGAGCGTCAAAATTAAAAGAGACAAGCTTCGACCACTCGTATACGAGTGGTCGTAAGTGTGAAAAAGACTTACCATACTATTCCTTGTGCTCCGGATCCGATGGGCTTCAAGTTCTGGTAGCGCTTGAGTATGGTGAAGCGTGTGTCGCCGACCTCGACGGTGTAGAAGTGAGGATGGCGCGCCGGGGCCGACATGGCGGAGGCTGGTAGCGCCGCGTGGGGCATGGACCACCCCTACCTGGGGAGACACGAGATATTTATGTATAACAGTTGACAGGTAAACAAAAAATACTGGTATTCAGCTGTATTCCGTTAAGACTGGCAGTCGGGTCCTTAATATAGTTGGGAAAATGTTCGGCAGATGATGCCGCAGTCCCGCAAAAATCCAGGAAGATTCTGGATCAAGGCAAAGAGTATGGGTTCGACTTCTTTCTTAGTGAGACAAATGCTGTCTAATCACCCTTACATGAAGGAGCCGTAGGGAATCCGCTAATCTGGGGATTCGAAGCATAGAAAATGTTTTACGTGTTCAGAAAGGCTTATTGGATAGCCTCCAAAACAGCATAAAAATAACTTCCTGCATAATCATTTTCTAAAGATGCAGCGAGCTCCCCTTTCCGATATACACATAGGCATATAAATATTAAATGTTCGTCACGATGATTTCACGCCCGCCTTTCGAGTGCACATCAAAGGATCAATTGCTTATTAAGGTTTTAATACCCTCTGCACAAGAGTATTGAATGTTAGGAGGGTGTGATCAGTGTTGCAAGCTTAAGGATTGAATAGACGCCAGGATTTGCGTTGGAACAACATGTTTATGCTAATATTGGCAAAAAGTTGTGGTAACAGTGGGATGTTTTTATAAAGAAAAGAAAGTATAAGTATTTATTAATCGACTTCAAAAAAAGGAGGAGGTTCTCAATTCGGTTGTATTTTTTTATTTTAACATTTCACTTCTCCATTTTTCTTTTATGCAAAATGTTCGATCAATCAGGCTCTGACAGAATAGTAAAAAGGGGACATAAAATACTGCTGTAGTAACAGAAAGAGTCAAAGGAATAAATAACCGATTTTATGGCGACTAACACCATAAAATCGCACTTCTTCCGTCTTTATTTTAGTGTTTATCAGTGGAAACTTGTATGTGTATGGCTTTCAATTTCATGGTTTGTAAGTATACTGTACTAGCAGCGCCCCGCGGTTTCACCCGCATAAGTTTCGATCCCGTGGGAATATTGGGATAAAAACTATCCTATGTCCTTCCCCGGGACTCAAGCGGTTTAAGCGTGAAGATGTAACAGAGAGACAGACAGACACACTTTCGCATTTAAAATATTAGTATGGATAAGTTAGCTGCTTCTCGAATAATATAAAATAAATATAATTTGTCATTTAAGAAGCTCTTCTATCTTCATCGTTACCAGCGTGTGTGTGAACTGTGAAGGATCGAGTAGGTAGCGTTCTGAGTTTCTGCCTACCCGGAAAAAAATCGTGAGTTTGTGTCTGTATGTCCATCATTTTCAAGAAGTATTGGATCATCATAAAAAGACTTAACGTACTTTTCGTGAATGTGTGTACAGAGTGCGCGGGCGCAGTCCATATATTGTGCGCGCTTATTGTCCACAGCGTCGGCGCACACGGCTTCACTCACTCAGGGTTGGTAGCGCGGCGGCTGGGAGTCCAGACAATTACGTCTGTTGATAAGGGAAATACATGTTTAGATTAAAAGAGACAACAACTGCCTAGAAAAAGGTTATACATCACATTCACGGCACAATTTTGGCAAATTTATCTACTATTTTAGATAGTCTTCGCGCCGTGTACGCGTGTGGACCGGGGCGTTGTCGTGAAGAAGCAACTCACCGGTGGTCACGTACATAGTTCGGTTGGAAGAATTAGAAATGGTAAAGTACAGACATTGCTAGTATAATATGTAAGATTCTCTTAGATAAAATTGCTCGTTATTGCCGCACCATTTTTTGCCAACCCCTGTAAAACTAACAAATTCTTCCTCTATAAAGAAGAAAATTCATAGAGGTAGGTGCTAGTATCATCCTCCTTCTACATGGACAAAGTGGTAGAGGTTCCATTTCTTGTAAGCTATCAATCTTCATTTATAAACGTCGTCTCCCGCTGGATTTGAGACACCTGAGTTTTACTTTGTAGGGCATACAAGTCTTGCAAAACACATAGAATATTTTACTTGTCATAAAAAAATGAGGCTATTCGAAAAAATAATTTGCCTTTCTAAAATGCATGCATTCCTTAGAACGCCCACAATTCGCCTATAAACACTGACCTCTATTACACAAGTATAATACAGGTCAGTGCCTTTAAAGGTGAAACTTCGGCGAGTTTTTACGATTCAGCAGAATTTTAAGGGTTGCAAACTTAATTTTTTTTATTATATCTATGTGGCGTGGGCGGGATTATAGGTTTGCAAAGGTGAGACGAGTTCCTTGAGGCGTGTTCTGAGGGTGGCCAGTGAACCGAAAACCTATTCATACGATTCTGGTGTCACTTTCACAGTAGGTCGCTGATAGATAGGTACTTTGTATAGATTACCTTGCAAGGTGAAGTCGAAGTGGGGGTTTACATTTTTACTACGAAAAGCTCTTTGCAAGCTTTGGTGTTAATTTCCACGTTTTAAGCTATCGAGTTTCAGACCCGTTTTAAACACTCGTTTTATTGCCATGAAAAATTACGGTTGATTCGCCGTGTAGGCACGGTTGTCAGCGTTGTATGGATCACCTTGGAGGTTTGTTGACCGACATGGCGGCACCACTGCACGGCTCCGACGCCGTATACCATACAACCGGTGGTTTGCCGTGTCATATACAAGCTTACTTTATTCCTTATGAGTCCTTAGACGAAAGAAACCGTGACATGTACAGTCACGAGCATAAGTATGTAAACAATTGGCATTATTCAAAGGTAATTTTCTCCTTTATTTTGAATTTTATATTATTACGAACATAGTATTTTCGAACCCATAGGTTTATGTAAAGTATCGTATTTTAACTTTGCATTCGTTATTTCACGAAAAAATCGCAATTGAAAGTTGCCAAGTGTTGACATATTAGTGCTCGTGACTATACAACGGGCCTTTGTCTTACAATGTATACAAATAATTAAAATTGGAGTGTGTGTTTGTAATATTAAAATAACAGCTTTTTACTAAATGCATATGGATGTATACAATTACACGGTGCAAATACCAAAATATTTTTTTTTACAATTTTTGTCTGTCTGTCTGTCTATTTGGATCGATTTTGACGGGACTTTCACTGGCAGATAGCTAATGTAATAAGGAGTAACTTAGGCTACTTTTATTTAAGAAAAATAATTAGGGTTCCGCGCACAAAATTAAAACATTTTTCGTCATACACGCGAACGAAGTGGCAGGCGCAGCTAGTTTAAAATAAAAAGAGTTAGATTCTAATTGGAGTCTCTATTATTGAAGTGTCTAAATTCCAAGATGGCGTTTCACGCCGTAATAGCTGAGCTAATACCCAGACAATGGTGCTATATCGCCGATCGTGGTCCGGGCATTCACACAATGGCACAAGAAGATGTCTGGCTGAATTTACGTTCATGTTTATTAACATCTGAACAACAATAGACAAGTTTAAATTAGAAATGTTGCGCCAAATGTTTAAGCGAAAGGGCTCGGGTTGAGCGACATTGAACTTGAAGTAAGATTAGTAAGTTCATGCCTAATAAATGTAGGAATTAGGAATAATGTAATTACAGGATGAGTTTTGTAGTCTATTGCGGTATGACTAGGATTTACTTATTAAACTTTATGCGCAAGTACAGAGGTGGATTTAAGGCCTGCGATTTCGATGACCATCGTAACAGGTCAAGGCGTAAACATATATTAAGGCATTTGAATGGAAAATCCCCAGCATCCTTTCTCGTTTTAACATGAGTAACGTTACAATGTGCTTACGGAGGCATGATCAGGCCTGATTGTGTGGCGCTAATCGTATCATTTACCCTAATATACATACCTACGTAGTTGTTTAGCCTGTTTATAAGAACATTGAATACACATTAGCACACAACACATTTGGCAGTGCTGCTCTGCTAAGTCGATTTGCTACGCACTGGATCGTGCGACTAAATCACTACATTGGGAAAGCTGTCGATAGATAATTTCCCGCTTTTCAGGCGATCAAATCTTCGTTTGTAGTCGCAAATGTGAGATGTTGATGTGTGATGTGACTTTGTTATAAAATACAATGATAAACCTGACTTAAGATTACTACAGGTATTAATAAAGTTATATTAGTATAATCGTTATAGTAGCAAAGTCTAGCCAAGCGTAGATATTCATGAGTTACTTGAGGCTGCAATTATCGTGATTGTTCAGGGTTCTCGTTAACTTAACTTTCCTAATCCGAGTCGTATACTAATAATTGTCAGAGTCAGTCAAACAAGCGACTAAGCTTTAATTAATATTACTAATTTGAAGCAAGCACTCCGATATAAATCTCTGTTCTAGGTAGACGTGGGTAGAAATAGTGAATTTCAAACTGATTTAGGGCTAGATCCTAATTCATAAAACTTTGTGTATTAATAGAAATCACTATTGGGAGGCACATAGAGGGGTTTATTTTTAAACGATGATTAAAGACTTAAGTGACGTTTAAACGTCAAAACACTCAGGTAAACAGTCCCTAATCACTACTTAACTTTAAGCTACGTTTGTGAATAAATGCGTTAATGATTTAGCGCATTAGCTATAACAATAGGACCTCACACTACCATAAAAGTTGCGTCAAAAAGACACTGAAAATGTAATGACCATAATAATTAACAAACCATACATTTCTAACTCACGTCAGCTTAGAAGCCAGAGACGCAGAAAGTTAAATTTTAATTTTAAAAGCTAATTTACAGTCGTCGAGGGCTCACAGTCGGCCAGACCGCAGATGTCATATAAATGTCAAGTGGGGACCGGCGCACATAACCACGTTAGATACGTTTCATATTTCCATGTGGAATTATTCTCACATTTGAAATGGATCGCTGGAAATAAAATCGACCTATACGTAGAGAATGAGTGATAACTATAGCTTTTTGGTAAAACGGGTATGGAGAAGGTAGATATAAATACAAGAAGCATTGCCTGAAGCCTGTAACTGTGAGTAAGAGTACTTGTATATCGTTCTCTTTATATTTTTTATTGAACTTTTCTACTAGAAAGTTAGAAGATAAGCAAGCCATTCATTCTACTTTTCACGTGAGCTTACGAAACTAAAAATACCCGCAGTCCAAGTGACAGTTTTCCTACCAACATAAAAATGAAATAAAGTTACTAGCGAGTGCGACTCTACTAGCGGGCCGACTTGACTCGCTCCAATTACACAGCACTCGCTTCGTACTTGCTCGCACTCGACACCGTTGTGGCCACTTCAGCGCCACTTCAGAGGCGAGTAGCTCGCCTTGTGGCCTCACAAACGCTTACTTTGGATGTAGTAAATAGTAAAACAAGGCACTGATTGTTAGGTACTCGATACAATATTGAAATATAAAGTTACTGCTGTATTTTTTCCTTTAAAATTCTCTCAAAGAAGTAAAATTTTATTCTAACCATAAATTTTTCTCAATAATATTTTTATTTCATTAGCTTCGACCCAATTGAATGGGTATTCTTAGACCTCAGACAATTTATGCCGTAAAAATCCACACAACCCTCAGAATGACTATCTAGGTCACATATAAATCTTTTTGTAACAAAAATCAATACCCACAGCAAATGATAAATGGACTAACCTCGTTCTATTTGGTTAAGAATATACAGAGGTTCTCACCCAAAGCAATGACTTCTAACATTTATCTTTTTAGAAATCCCAACTGCTTCAGTACACAACTCTATCTTTTATTCAATCAATCAACTCAATCTGTCGCAGAACACAAGACACATTCCAACATTGAGTTTAAGTTGACCAATAACATTTTTTTTACAGGTATATTGTATAGACTTTTTTTCTTCGTTTCAAATTTTTGTGTTTATCAATGGAAACTTGTAAATGTCCTCCAATTTCATATTGTTTAAGAGCACTGTATAGATTACCAGTAATTTTCACGAAAAGAATAAAATAAATAAATAAAGTGACTCGTCTAATAAACAGATTTAGGTAAAGGCGCAAAAATGTTGGGGTATTCTCTGAATAAATAATTACTTTCCCCGACCTCTCCCGACGGATGGAGAGGAACATAGCTCATTCGTTCGCCGCCATTACTGGCGAGCGCAGTGAACGGACCCTGGGGAGTGAATGGAATCACGCCGGCGATATAACTGCTTAGTGATTGGCATACCAGGAGCTGTTAGTGGCAGACCTGGTAATGGTCTGCAATTGAAGGATTTATTGCTCGCCCTTTTTTTTGATTGAAATGTGAATTGTTGATGTCGATTCTGATTGGCAATTTAAAGTCAATACGTAGGTATATGAAGGTTGTAAAACATGTGTGTTTTTGGGCTTTTAGCACCATTCGAAAGCGTTATTTCTTATTTTGTATAATGTTGGTAGTGATTTAAGTATTTACCTACACCCATGCTATAAATCCTCTATAAATGTTTCTAAAACAGCTTATTGCCAACATTAAAACAACCAGTGTCATAGTAACCATTATTTGGTCTTTTTCATTAAGAATCTTAGCTCACCTTTGTCACATACTACTCTTGTAAAAAAAAATGCGTTTTCAGACCCCAAGGTCTCCCTCAAGTTTGGTCACACCCCTCTGAAACACATTGTATAACCAGCTAAAGTATCTCCCAAATACAAAACTAATCAATTGGAAGAAGAACTCGTTATGTAACAATCGATTTAAACTCAGCATCGAGTGTCGCCTAACGCGATTGTTACCAACATTAGGGCTGGCAGCACAATATCAGGAGAAGATTAGTCAGGAAAGACGTGAATATAACTAGACATTTTGTCTCCGAAGCCAGTATTATATTATTTCCAAAGCTTTCACTTGTTAAACGTAAGAGTTTCAATTACAAATTATTAGCAATCTAAAAACTAGATTTACAATTAATTTAAATTAAAGCTTTAACATCAGAAATCTCCAGATTGCTTTGCGCTTTAGCATAGGTCTTCGTAAGAGGTTCTAGGTATTACTGATCATTTTTTTAATTTATTTATTGCGAATTGGGTCCGTTCTTAACCCCGATATCGCCTCTGGAAAGCGATGAAATGAAATTTAAAAATATCGTAAAGAAATATTGCTATTCCAGATGAGGACTAATTTGGTCCTACTGTCCGGTTTTTGTTAAGCATAAAACATACGTAATTACAACAATGCAAGAAGGAAAGAACAGGAGCCAAACTGACTAAACCGCACCTAAGTGTTCCTAAGCCAAATATATCGTTCTAAAGCCTGGCAGCCCTAACCAGCCGCCGAAAGAAAGGTGCTATACACCCTGGCAGTAGGCTGGCAGCTCGCCAAGTGCCAAGCCTGGGCTTTGCTTACACGATAAATGCGCCATATTTACATTCAACATTTACATTTAAGGCGGGATCATTTGCTGAATGTTGTGGTTTTAAATGAAAGAACAACAGAATGAGTAAACTTAATTTAGAGAGAAGTAATGTGTGTTAGTTATTTTATCGTCGTATTGTAAAACTATGAACTATTTTCTTTAAACCTAGCTTTAATGACTACTGGAAAAATACAGCAAGAATACTTATTAGTTTAATAAATAAAGTGCAGCGTATCAGAGATCTTTCTACCTGTTTTGAGAAAATCTTTTGGATAATAGTCTCTTGATTTGGCTTTAGCGCCATTTTAGTTGAAAATCAGCACATAAATCAACATGGCCGGCCTCTAGACTACAGCGCAGCTAAACTTCTTGAACAAATAGCCATCCAGGGGTTATTCGTTATGTATTAGTCCACTTTGTGGCCCTAATTCGTAATTTCTGAGCTATAACCTACCGTTCTAGTTCCACGGAGCGCGTCCAGGGAAATGAATGCAAAATGCACTGTAAACTAGTACATACAGAACTATACCACAGAAGGATTTCAAACTCTAGTACTATGAATTCACAGTCTAAATTCCGTTGGAAGTTGAGTGGTTAGGTATAAAGTTGGCGACCATTCTGTAAAATTTTTATTCGACTGCGATCGCAGTGGGAATATTTTAGTGTTATTAATCAGTCTGATGAAAGTTTAAATCGGAATACGTAATGGATGCCAGTTTCTTTATGTGAAAATAGATTTTTTCCTGTTTAAAATCCAAAAAGACACTTTAGTATCGTAATCATGACAGTTGGAAAAAGAAAATACAATGGTCAATTGGGTTTCAAATTCGCATTAATACTTTATCAGTCCTCCGACTTTGGATTTAACTAAAAAGCAAATTTCCTTTCGAGACTTACATAATCCTCACAGCTCCTAAAAATGCCCCATTTACTTTTCGCCTCCATTAATTAATGCAAAAAAAAAACCTTTTTTAATCAAGCTTGTCAGTGTCCAGTGTCACAGTAGCGAATAAGGGTAGGGTCCCTATTCAAAATATCGTGGGAGGGCTGTGACGTAGGCCTCCGAGGGCCTGTGGCCTTCCACCAAATACGCAACCATTTGTTACCAAGACATAGATAACAATCTGAGATAACAAAACTTGGTAATTTGTTATTGTTTTTAGCTATTAATTAATTTATGATTGTTTTCTTTGTTATGTTGGTAGGAAAAAGCATTTGATTAATTGTTTTTCATTAGGGCTATAACTTCAATTAACTTTTTTTTATATATGTAGGTATTAACATTTTAACATGTAACGTTTAAAGAACCGTTATTAAAAATAAAATAAAAACGGCGGTAGCGTTCGAAGGCTTCACACAAGATGGACCGTTGATCTTGTGAAGGCCGTAGGAATCCACTCAATTGGCTGCGCTTGCGGGAGGCAAGAGTACACGTCCAGGAGTACACGTCTTTCGGCTGAAGTGATGATGATGTCGAAAGTTCTTAAAGCATGTGCTTCAATAGCAGCTTTGGACAAAGTTTAAATATTCTAACATGATTCATGATGTAAATTTAATAAACTATCTTCCATTATATCACTTGAAGTAAGTCCTCAAATTGTTTAAAGGACAGAAAAGGAGGTCCACATGTCAGCATGATAAAAGCACAGGGGATTAGGCGGCTCTTGGCGTTAATCTGACGCGTAGGCGCAGGTGCTGGACGCAAATCCGCGATAACTAAGGTTAATCCCCTGAGTCGCAATAGCTTTCGGGGTTAAGAGCTTAAAATGTACTTTGAGTGTAAATCTTATTGACGTTTTAGAAGGTTGTTTAGTCATAGAGATTTCAGTTGTCATTTTAGCAGGTTTGTATAGGAAATAGCAGTCAAAATTAAGTAGTAGGCAGCTGATTAAGTAAGTAGTAATTTCAGTAATGTCAGCCGGGTGAAATCTGCTGCTGAAAATGCCTCTTAACATTGCTATACGTTAGTAATTGGTTAAAGAGAAGGCCTTGCGTGGAAACCGCTGATGCTAAGAAGCATTTAGTGTCAGAATCTAACCTTCTAGTGAATAAAACGACAGGATAAAAGCAATGTACTAGTAAATGTGTAGCCTGATAAACCTAGTTCCAATAGTATATACCTAGGTCTTCGAATTAAGGCTGTAAAACGCCACGGCGCCGAATGAATACTAATTTAAATCTGGCATTAGCGAGTAGCTCGGCTTGATTAACTCAGGATTAAGCCTGTTACACTTATTAGACTAATTAATTCCAAGTGCCTTTGAATTCGAATTTCGGGCTGTAATTTACCATGCGGGCCCAGTCCGGATTGGTAGACATTACATGTCTTCAAATTTTTGGTTCAAGACATGCCGGTTTCCTCACGATGATTTCTTTCACCGTTTTGAGATTTATCGCTTAAATGCTATCAAGTCCTGGCATGAATTGTCCCGTAAATAATCTAGAACTATGCCTGTAACATGTGGTCAGCTCAGTTCTAACATAGTATGTGTAGTTAGGCGGTTTATGAAACTTAACAGTGACGTACTGCTTCAACATTGTATATTCCAGACTACTGAGTGACGGAGCACTTGCTCATAGTCAAATACATGGCAGCTCCTACATCAGGCAATTAATAACCAACTACCCTCCGCTATATCGCCTTATATTCGGTTTGTATGCGATTATCTAGGCTATATTAAGTATGAAGTTTAACTCCAATTACTTTTGGTTCGCAATCGCATAATTAATATGACACCCAAACACAACAAACAAAATAATATCGGCAGAAAATAGCCTTTATTCCACGAAATCTTGTCTGAAAAAGTATCAGCAGTGAATTTCAAAGCTGTGCCGAAAGTGTGTGAAAAAATGTCCGCCGCCGTATCGGAGCGAAGGCTCGTTTTATCAGAGCCCGCCTCTGTAATTTATTTTCCCTTTTCAAGCTCCGTTCAGAATGTAATCTAACTGACTTCGTATTATCGATGATTATCGGAGTCCCGGGATCTCCGAGCTTGGACTCCTTTGGACATAAATATCTTTATTTATGACTCGATATTTTGAAATGATATCCAATATTTTTTATAAATTGACCTTTTAAAGGTAGAAAGATATGTGACGCGTGAAAGCGCAGCCAGTTTTTATTGATAACAGTATTAGATCCCACAGCGAGTGGGGTGATGTTATCGCTGTTCGAATGTCACAATTGATATGATATTAAGCTCAATAACTTAGAATTAGACTCGACTTCTAATCGAATATTTTTGTCTGACTTAAAATATATTACGACAAATTGAACATTAATTGATTCTTACCTAATGTCGGCGTAATATTAGGTTTCGCTTTGTGTATGGTACTGGTACTGGTCTGTCGATCCACGGTATGATAACAAACTTTTTGCTTTAAGACATACTATTCCAGGGTAGACGATTCATCTGCCGTGATACTTGTCATAACATTGAAGATGTCTTTTACTTTTCTTTCTTTTACAGAAAAAAATAATTATGTTAAGGCCCCGTTTGCTGCCGGGGCAGCGGGATTGTCCGAAAGGGTTACCGCTGCCCCGGAACATAAAGGGCTAAGGAAGGAACACGGATGGGTTTTAGTCAGTAAGAGTCTGACACTCCCTTCCGCTCCACCCAGAGCGGGAGGGGTCATTTGATGTATTCCCTACGTTAAAAAAAAAAAAAAAGGCCCCGTTTGCTTAACTAGGAAGTGGGATGTGTGATTCAGCCACATCGCCCAGGAAACATAGCGATATTCTGCACATTTTCCATTAAACTTTGTCGGAATATTCCCCAGCTTACAAGCACATTCTGTGAGTAACAAAGTATTACGCAACAACTGAATGTCAAACTTACCATAAGCTGCGCGCGCTCATGTTGTGTTAAAATGGCGTCGGTTATGCTCACACCCTCTGTAACAAACGTTGCGATGTTAATACGAGCCGCCGAAGTAAATGAGGATTACGTAAGAGTTGGTGTATGTAAAGCAATCATCATTTTGGTAAATGAAAATGGTGTTCAGGTAAAGTTTTTCGTTTTGGAACGGATTTTTCTTATAGCACGTTACTACTCTGCACACTTGGTAAAGCTAGACCGAAAAACGTGTAAAATTTTGACCGTTACACTTTTTTTTACATAACAAAGGTGTCGTAACGGTCAAAATATTACACTGTTACAAAAGCTAAAGGAACTTTGTTCCAACCGGGTTTCTCGCGACACCTCTTGTTTCATTTTTTACAGTTTGAGAGTAATGAGTTTAAGAGTCGGTAGAATGATTTATTAATCGGTGTAATCATAATGACAATACCAATATTGGATAGGTACAATAAAATGTATGACTTCCACGTTAGGTACCTATTAAAATCTGTCCAGAAGATTCCCTGCATTCTGCAAAACATTCAGGTAAGTGCACTAGGGCGCTTTATTTTATAATTTCCTAAATTTTATGATGCTAGAGTAATAGAAATAAGCCGATTCTACAAAATATATCGCGTGTGTATTCCATGAAAATTAGGGACACGCATTGACATCGATACTTATGGGCGGTAAAAAATAATGAAACTCAACGCAATGTAACTGTGAGCTATATTTTATTAATGTAACCGCCGAAAACGGCGCTAGTGGCAACTTTTCTATTATACATCTGTACACTGACGTTTGTAGTCGCAGATTAAATCTAGAACGTTGTGAATAATGGTCAATGGACACGTAAATCAATTAATACACGACATTATCGTCCTACTGAACACTTTTTTTTAATTTTGATTCGTTCAAACTTGTAAAATATATAATTCAACAATTACAATTACTAATAATTCATATTTCTATTTCGTAATTGTTTATAAGCTGTAAAAAAAACTTTGCAATAGTTTGGTCCTTCGAGCTGAAAGCTTTTTTGTTGCGTATTGCAAAGTTGGTGTGAAAAAAAAAATCTGTAGGATATCGAAATCACTTTTTCACGTCATGTAAAACAATAAAAATAAGCTAGATGCTGTCGACATTTCCTATATGACTACTGAGAAGCCTCGTAGGATAAAAAAAAAATCAAATACACCCATTTTAGTAGACTTAAAATAGTTGACATCATAACTCAGAACCTAAAAAGATTTACTTAGAGTAGAAAAAGTACTTTTCCATCTAATACATCACCACAAACACTTGCTAAGATTTATGTTCTCATAGTAAATAAAAAAAAAAACATTTTTATGGCTAAAGTTTTCCCTTGACTTCGCCATTTATAATTCCCTGTTAATAGCGCCATCTGTCGTCATAATGTATTCGATTGCTTTTAGCGCAGACCGGATTACGCGAAGAAATGGATTCAATGAATTGAGAATTCTTCTTCGCAGTCTGAGGCACTTTTGACCTATAATGGGCCTATGGCATTAAGTTCGCCTCTGTACATTTTTGTGCTTGAAGTATTAAATAAATAAATAATGGGTTAGAAAAGGTTGCCCGTGTCGTTTTAACGTTTTATTTATATTATGTTTGTTTTAAATCTTGTCCAGTGATTTCTATCAGACTTTATTTAAAATTAAGAAACCAACCTTCTTATTAAAAAAAATCCGCATTGAAATTGGACCATACGTTTGAGAGCTATGATGCCACATACAGACACACAGATACACAAAACGACAGAGCCGTCACACCGCTCGTCATACGTCGGGAGTTGAAAAAATCTGATTAATTTATTATATTATAACCTACCTTTATAAGTACAGACGCCAGCACATCAAGCTACCCGAAACTGTCAAATTTTCGTAATCAACTTAGAACCTTATGCTTTGGCGATAAAGTTGAAAATCTATTGAACAAATTTGACAGATTGTAGTACTCGTAACTTGATGTGCTGGCGTCTGTACCATTAAAATGAACTTCACAGCTGAAAACAACATTTTCAGTAAATTAATAATCCTCTCCTATTGAGTCTCTTTGAAGAGGCATCCCTGACTACGGAACCAGTGCTCTCAATATACGGATGCCACTTGACCTATAAAATTTAATACTCTGCAGAAGTTGTTATTGCTGTCTCAGGCGATTTTTTTTCAAATGGTAAATGTAATTTGTAAGGCATCCCTTGCTGCGTACGGCGTATCTAGCTTATTAACTAAACGTAAGTTCAATGTACTTGCACGTTAACTGAAGTAAATAAGCTGTAGTAGAATAATAAAAAAAATTGGAACATTATATTTGTTTTGTTTTACAGAACAGAGGGGCAATTTCCGTAATTTTAAAAACGTTCACAGTCTGAACTCAGTCTCAATCTGTCAAAAATACATCTTATTTCCCTAAATTTTTTACAAGTCTATGACATTACATGTCGCTGAGATGAGATTGTGACTAGATTTTGAACGTTTTTACTAACGGGAATTGGTCTTCAGTTACGTTACCATTTTTTTTTTTTTGTAGGTATAGGAATTTTTTTACAATGTGACTAGATTGTAGGTGTGCACACCATCATTGTTTCCATAGACTGATACTCTGACTGAAGACAGTCTTCAGAGAAGTTTGGGCCCAGCCTAAGAGATACTTTCACAAAATATTTATTATGTCAATATTTCATCTAAGATGGTATGAACAAGAGCTATTTACGTGAGCTCCTTATCACATATGTGAGGCCAGGCCCTAGTACCTACTTGCTAAGACGCTTCAAAGCATCTGACCTAAATCTCGTAGCGTGAATGCAGTTGTATGCTCGTAGCTCTGTAGCGCCGTAGGCCGCCTACGCCGTAGCGGCGTAGCCCCGGGACGATGGGAGATAGCTACGGTGCAACGTTTTTGTTTGTTTGAATGGATGGCGAAAGATTACGTTTGGTATTAGGTTGTAGATGATTGTGATGATATTGTATGTTATAATAGAATTGGTGTTAATCGTTTTTGAGAGTGTTTTTAAACGGAAAGGTGCCTCCTAGTCTTAGCATGTCAGATTGAATAATTTGCGTCTACAGATAAAAAAAGATTATAATAATATCTTCTAACTTTCTAGGAACTGCTGCCTTGCCTGCAACAATGGTACGACCAAGTCGTTCCTACGTCTTCTTATTAAACGCGAAGCACTTGCACTTCCACTTTCACAAACTAACAAGTCGTCATAAATAAAAAAAAAGTGATTAATTTCCTGATGTTACATTTTCCCTTCCTCTTTTAACTGACCATACAGCTCCTTCCCGATCTACAACAAAAATAAAACATTGTCAGCTTCAATGTGGCCCCACGCCCCTCTCAGCCTATTTGCGCTTCTTTCAGCGAGCCACTTGTGGTGTATTCAGCGCTGAAAGCGCGGGATTAGTGCAAACATCGCCAACACACAGCCGACGGAAAGTAATGTTTGTCTTCAGTTAGGGTTACCACTGCAGATAAATATCGATACGAGTATATTTACAAGAGTTTTTAAGTTTTTTTAAGGTTTTATAAGGATACTCATGTTCAGTCAAATCAAAGACTATATTTTTTTTAGGTGAAATGCTAAACTTTCAAGAATCAAATAGTCGATCATCAATAAGGACAGATATTTCTCGTACATTTTTTACACAGTAGAATACACACACAACTTCATGATACAATAGAATAGAATATACCTTTATTTTGCAAATATGGATAATACATAATAGGAGTCTCAGCCATATTTAATCATTCGGCATGAAAACATTTATATTATTAACATTCACTTAAATTCAACCAAAAGCCAGATCTATCAATCCAAAGTCAAAGACAAAGTCAAAGCACTTATTTCAAATAGGCACATAAAAAGCACCCTTGAACGTCATCTTTCTTTCTTTCTTTCCTCGTTATCTTTTTAAACTTTGTTTTTTATTTCACCTTTCTAATGTTTTTTTTTAATACTTGGTATTGTGTAATCTTTTGTTGCACTGAATAAACGTTATATCTGTCTATCTAAAAATTACAATAAAATAGAATTGATTCTAGTCGCCCCTTCCAAAAGGTAGTTTTCGTATGGAGAAGAATCGGCAAGAAACTTCACCGTTACTCTTTTAAAATGTTTTACAATATTTTGCATACATTAATTATATAATAATATGTAAAAACGATGCACCTAAAATAAAATTACCATACCACAATAGGTAAAAGAGCAATTCAGGCACTTATTTTCTCTGAGAAAACCTCGTGATGTATTTTTATGTTGTCTGTAATGCTTATACAAATGCTGAACGATCTATAAGTACCTGTGTGTGTACATGCGGAAGAAGACTGTTGTGTGCTACTCGTAATACAATCATACGCGCGAGTATACAATGCATCAACAATGTAAGAAACGACATTTTTCAACGTAAATAAAAATATATTTTGTGTGTATGCCAATAGAAGCCATTTGATTTGGTAACACGTCAAAAATAAATCGACGAATCGTGTTTTATATTATTTTTCATTAATCATTTGATTGGATTCGACATCGAATTGATTTTGAAGTAATGTTACCTGAGTAACTTTTTATCAGATCCATTTGTATTGATGTTTTCGTTATCATAATTATATTATTGTGTTTTTATTCTAAAGACAAGTTGACGTGTTTTTGATGAATGTATGTTGCAGAAACAATAACATTACTTAAATTCATACATCTTTAAGACGCGTTTAAATTATATCATAGTACGATCTTCTGGGCACGCTTGTTCCATTGAAAACCTCATCCATCGCTTTCCATCAGGCGAGATCGAGGTTAAAAGAGAAGACCAATCAGGCATTTTTTAGGGTTCCGTACTTCAAAAGGAAAAACGGAATACTTACAAGATCACTTCGTTGTCCGTCAGTGTCATGACCCTTTTTCCCAGGAGCGCGTGGAGTTATCAAGTTGAAATTGTGTAAATGGTACACGATGCAAGTTTCTTGCCTGTGGCATCGTCCTTACATCGTCTAAACAGTGTTGAGACGATGCAACTTTTATTGTTGCTTCGACTTATGGGATGCCACAAGCAATTAAATCGCATCGCATTAATCAGGCTTTAAATCCTGAAAATATAGGCACCAGGATGATAATTCGTGCTCGGTAAATTTGAACCGAAAAAAGAACCTCATAATCGATTAACTTCTTTCCTTCAAACGTAAAGAGGATAGAAGGACCTGGATTTAAAAATAGAATTATTCCGCCATTGTTGAGCCCCACCATGATGACAGATAAACGTTTTTTTTTTCTCTCAGCGCACGCAAGCGTTCATTACTTTCATCCTACTTCCTATCAGCTGATATTTTTTCCTCGTATCAACCTTCTGATAACGAGTCTAACTGCTATTAGTAACAGGATTTCCTGTATAAGAATATATGTAATAACAAATATTGTTAGGAGTAATATCCTGTTTCGTAATAAAAAAGACTAATAAAGAAACAACGACATTTATTTACTCTTAATGAATTAGTGATGTTTTCATCCATTGAGTAAAGCGACATTAATTAACGTGTATTTAGCTGCTTGTGAACATGTGCACTTGCGCAGAAGAGTATAATTTACTTATCTACTAATATGGTCATTTTGAATAAGATTTATTTCTAGCACACTTAACCTATTTCACAATTTAACATATACATATACTACATACAAGTGTATATTAAAAAATTTGTCCGCATCGCTGTCAATGGGATAAATGCCCAAAAGGCTGGCAGCATTATTAGATAACTAGATTGAAATAATAACATATTACATTTAAATTAAACGTAGCTATACAAGGTATAACAGAATACACGCAAGTCCTGGAAGTACATTGACTACTGAATCGATTTCATTACCTTTGAATATATATTATTTATATATATTTTTTTTTTATTAATGACCGACGATTGAGTCCAAACAAAAATTCATTCTTATTTCAAGCCAATACGACTCAATTTTAAATGCATAAAGTAAAGCTAGGTTTAATACGATTTTGTTAACAAAAGCTTTAAAAAAAAAGTTTTGGTCATTGTATTTTAACTCAATACGGATGTGTGTTAATTATGTTACTTCTTGTATAAACAAGATCATTATAATTATAACAAAAAAATATGTTTCCATCTTTTCCAAAAATAAATAAAGTCCGTAAACACACTTACACGTGAACCGAAGCGTACCGTTAATGATGAGGGAGGGAGGGATAATACCAGCTAATTAAAAGATTCGAGGATCACTCGGGTTCTGCCAACAATAACAGTTCCTAGAGAGAAGCCTCTTGGAACCCCCCTTACCCCCGCACCCACAGCGTCCCCTTTGTATAAATTATGATAATGAGCTCAATAAGAATTTTACGACAGGCGGATACTGTTGATTTGAGTACAATGTAGGGCTGGCGAAGGTTTTAAGTCTGCCTACTCTAGGTAATGAACATAATGAAATCACATGTTGTAAGGGTCAGATAGGCAGTCGTTTCATTTAAAATACTGATATTCAACTGCATCTGGTTAGACTGGAAGCGGAACCCAGCGTAGTTGGCAAAAGGTTAGGCACAAGGCAGATGATGATAATGAAAACGTCTGTTTTAGATATTGACCTAGAATAAGTCTTATGCCGAAATTTTAAATTTTTGACAATGGTTCCTTATTAGAACTGTCAAACGTCAATTTTATTCCACGGATAAAAGATATCCGGCTTTGGTCAAATTATCCCTAAGTGTCTTTTTTAAGTAGGAATAAATAAACTAAAAATATACGTCCGACGACTTGAGACACTCCACCTTATTTTTGTCTGTTGAAAACGAAACTTACACAAACACAACTCATTTAATTAAACGTCTCTTAAATCCTAACGAGCAGCCTTCCTATCCGTATTTTAAGTTCCACTCTGACTATCATTACGTTACAATTCTATAATTAAACCCAGCCTGAAGTGTCGAGGTCTGTGCGGACTCGATACAGAGTAATACGGACACAAGTGCCTTTGAAGAGCATCCACTATTCAGTTGAATATGCTCTTTCGGACCCGTTTATGTATATTTTATGAGGATATAATGATACAGCTGTTAGATAAATTGATTTTAAGGACCTCTGTGGAGCTGTGGTCTGGGAAATATTGTTGGGTCATGATGTTACATAGTTTCAGAGATAGAAGTGCTTTGTATTGTGACCCGGATAAAGATTATTAATAGGCATTATAAAATGGAATACTAGTATATTAATAATTACATAACAATGTACGTATATTGGGAGAAAGTATGTGAGAATTCTGGAATATCTTTAATGTGCTCAATTTTAGAAGACATGAAAATCATTTATTTCAATTAGGCCATTAAAATTCACTTTAGAATGTCAACATTTACAAGAAAATATAATTGATTTCAGTTGCCCCTTCCAAAAGGTATTCATTCTGCCTCCCTGCCAACTGTGTAGGCTTACGGAAAGTACAGTTTTCACCTCCAAAAGCCTTAATTCAAACTTTCAAAGCATCACTTAATGCCAAGGCTGCAGACGAGGCTATATCCAGAAGGTTAGCCGGCTCATTTGTGATGCATTCAAACGCATTCACTTGACTGGCTTCACTACACACACCGAATTCGGTCGGGTTACCTCGTAAAGCGACGCGGTCAGCTAAGAGGAACTTTGAAGTGATGTAGTATATTTCCCTTGACCTTGTATTGTATTAAAACGCAGTGACTGTGAATCTGATTGCTTAAAAAAATGTATGTTAGGTCTAAATGAAACCTTAAGCGTTCCTTAATCTAATTGCGTAACACAGTTTCAATCACAATCTGAATCATTTTGAAGGATATTGCTAAGCCATTGCTTCATGAGAAAAATGTGTGTGCTCAACAACGTAAATAACGCAATGAATGTTGTCGAACTGTCAAAAACAAGCCATTGCTACTGACAGTGTGTAACACAATTACCCCTCAATTATTCTTAATTTGCAGCTGATTCTCTCCACGCCTTTTTCTTTTCGTTGGATTAATATTTTCATTTAAGTAATTGAATAAAACCTCGGTTCTAGCCTCCCGTGCAAGTTAAAAAATTAACTGTTTGAAACGATTCCCTGACAGTGATAGTAAAATATAATAATCTTGCACTATTGCATCGTTTAAATTCAATCGGTGGACGTTTATTATCATTGCACAGTTACTTATTTTATTTTCACGAGCTAGCAAATGACAATACAATACGACAAAGCGGGTTTCTCGCGTTCTTCGTTCATATTTTTTTTGAAGAAGAAAGAATACAAAACAATCATAACATCGACATCATAGTCGTCATACATATTTACATACTCTGCATTCGCGAGTTAGTTTCCAAACATGTAAACAAATATGTGTTATTGGAAAAATCACTTCCACAAAAGACACTTCTATTTATTAGCCAGTCTCTAGGATATTTATACGGCTGTAGATATGTGTATCGAGAAAAGATCTCGGTTGAGCTTTCAATAAAGCGACGTGCATCGTGGCGGAATGATTGCTGGCTAGCCGCCATGTTGGACTGTTAGGCTCTGCTCAACAGATCGGCGGACTTGGCACACTTGTACTTACATTCGTGTAAAGAGGATTGATATTAGGAGGTCTGTAATATCTGTGTTTGCTGTTAAGTATGATGGCGTTGGAAGTTTTCATTTTTCAAGCTGTTTTATTAAATCGCCAAAAAAATAACCACGTAAGCAAGTAGATCACTGCAAAACATTGGCACGAATACTTATCACTGGAGATTAATCTAATTGTTGGATTCAACTGCTGTGCGCCTCAGGGCAGTCGTTAACCCTCCCGTGCGACCCGCGGTCTATACCACCATCTATATGTAAATTGACAATTAACCGTTGCGATGCAGTCACGGCCCGTAGCTGTCAAAAAGAATTAACCTGTCGCTCACCGAGTGACATGCGCTGACGTTTGTGACGGCATTTAAATGACACGTGTCAGAAGATTTTGATATGGAATGTTGGATTACACATGCGTTGAATTAATTTGTTTTAGTGCAATGTGTTTGTTTTTCTAATGTTTTCCACTAACGGTTTACATAGAATAGAAATGCAAATGCATTTTCTCTAGTGCTATTAGATTGCGGTACCAATGCGCTCCAAAACACACATTACTTTGAAATATTGTGTACGTAATATGCAATTCCTTTCTCTTAAAATTCTTCGGCGTTAAAAGGAAAACTGAGTTTTCTTTCCATCTGTCTTTGGGAATGCTTCCAGAAGTAAAATAAGACATTATTTTTATAACAACGAAACTTCAGGCAAGTTTTAACGACTTTTTAATTCAAAAAAACGAAACATTTTCCGCAGTAAACAAGATTACTTAGCAATAAACGCTTAAATTAAAACTCCCGCAAAGTTTGTTATAATCTCAAAGCTTCTCCAGTGCTCTTGGAGATTATGAAGAATTTACCGGACATAAGCACGCCATTAAAATTTACATTTTTCTTGTACCGTTCAAGCAGATGATTTATTAAGTTAACAGGTAAAAGTAAAACAGGAACCAATCAGAAAGAAAATATTGAAATAAATGATCATATACCTAATTCATGGAAGTAGAGACAAATGGTGTTGGAATGCAAAATCATAAACATACAACCACTTGTAAGGTACTGCAAATCGTTGATACCTTCCAAGCGTGAATCAAGCATGCACCGCAACAGCTCGAGAAATCTGGCAATGTCGCATTGCATTGCCGCAGTACCCCAATTATGCAAGACATCCCTTTTCTGGACGGTGCCCACGTGACAACCCTTGCGCCACTAAACAAGAAGATACAAAGGTTCAATTTAGAACCTGTTAAAATGCACACGATAATAGACGCTATGGTATGACAGTTAAGGGATATTTTCGAATATACATAGTCGTCGAATTAAAGCGGTGTTGTTCGGCTACGTATGTATCTACTTTGTGGTTATACTGCAAGGACTAGTTACGACCAATTGCTACGCTTCACGGATTGCGGACCCAAAGGAGGTTCGGTTATGTTCCGTGCGATTTCAATGGGTCTGCTTTTTATTGAAATTGAATTAAATATTTTTTTTATGGTACAATGTGCAGTTTCTGTAACATTGTGTGTGATTTATTGACGGAGGATGTTGTTATTTACACTTTATCTTAATATATATAAATTACGTGTCACGATGTTTGTCCGCGATGGACTCCTAAACTACTTAACCGATTTTTAATCAAATTTATACACCGTGTGCAGTTTGATCCAACTTGAAAGATAGGATAGAAAAAAAAATATAAAAAAAAAATGACTAAAACGTTAGCCACATGATGTTAGTGAGAGTATGTTTCGAGTGTAAAACATCTGTGCGTATTGTGTACATATGCGAGAGTGTATGTGTGAGTGTACATATGTGAGAGTGCATGTGAGAGTGTATGTGTGAGTGTATGCGAGAGTGTACGTGAGAGTGCACATATTTGAGAGTTCATGTGAGAGTGTATGCGAGAGTGTACGTGAGAGTGTACATATTTGAGAGTGCATGTAAGAGTGTATGTGTGAGTGTATGCGAGAGTGTACGTGAGAGTGTATCTACTACTTTATGTGCTCCAAAAGTGCCTCTGTGTCATCATATGTAAGTAAGTGTCCTTATTCATTTGGTTATTTCATTCTTACATTCATAACTTCTTTTTGTGTATATGTTTGAAACATTGATTTGTGAGCTGATAAAACAAGCTACATTGAATATTAACGAGAGGGGTACACATGTGAGGAGATTGATACAACATTTATAAAAGCAAATGCTGTTTGAAATAGTGATACTTTGAAATCCGACAATGCATACGCAATTTAAAATACACTGCAAGTTCAAAAATATAATAGGTAAATATATACGAAAAAAAAAATGTGTCCACGTAACGTATCTCTATTAAAGCCTACAATTTTAACGCTCAGTAAACTACAACAGAACGCCATTGAAAGCACGGATATACCTACTACACCCATACGGACTACAGCCTACCACGCGTGAATCCGCAATTTTCCGGTTCAAACTGGTTAGCTTCGAGCCGAGAGGGGCAATCTACGCGAACTGAAGCGATGCGTGGTAGCCTACGGCTGTGGTTTATAGCATATCACACGAAATTTGATAAAGAAATATCACATTTATTATAAATTAAGTTGGCTTATATATAAAAAAAGTTTTCGAAAATCGAAATATCGGCACGCGGTCCTAACGACCCGTAATGGCGTTTGAAGGTTAAATAAAAAGTAATTTATGAGAGGTTGTGATTTAGATCGGCGGGTTTTTGTAACAAATTGAACGCCCTCAATTTGTATATTCTAGGGTTCAAGGGTAGCGGGTGACGTAAATCACGTCTAATGCGTCAAGGGGGAAACTATTTGGTTATACGAGTACGCAGCCATTTTGAGGCCGTTCCACTTGTATATTGTTTTTATGGCGATACTTATTTACTTATCTACGCCATCTTTTCCCAATTTGAGTTGATCGCTAAATAATAGCTATGAATTTGTCAGGCTACGAAAAAACTACAATTTTTGCCGATTTTTACTTGCGAGTAAAATAACAAAAAACTTGTGCTGCAGAGGTGAGAACCTACGCATACACGATGGAGCTGTCGCTAAGGAAATGTTTTTTTTAGCCTGCACACTCCCACTGCTGGGCAAAGGCTTCCCCCAAAAACCTTCCAGCAACACTTTCCCGAAGGAAATGTTAACGGTACCACAGTAACCGAAATTTATGTAAACGTGTATATTTCGTATTAAAATAACTGTTCATGCCTAAATGTAGTAGGATCAATCTCAAGAACATTTTATAAACGTTAAAATAAACGCACAAACACGAAACGCTCATACTCGAGCTCCACGGAATCTAGAATAATATACAGAATAACAAAGCTAAGCATTATATTGTTATACCGTAGTTGTTATACTGTAGTTGTTATACTGAAGTTGTAATACTGTAGTTGTTATACTGAAGTTGTTATACTGTAGTTGTTATACTGAAGTTATTATACTTTAGTTGTAATATTGAAGTTGTTATAATGTAGTTGTTATACTGAAGTCGTTATACTGTGAGCACTTGGTGGGATGCTTGCGTCTCACTTTGAATCTTAATAGCTAAAGGTTATAAAATAAACCTGAAGTATCTATTCTACGTAGTCGTTACAAAATTCAAATACCATTGAGTTGGTTGTTCTAGTTGGTAGTGTTATTCAGAGTATTGGTGAGGGCTGTTAAAAGGTATAGTTTATGAAATATTATTTCAAGCGTTAAATCTTCAAACTTAATTTTAGAGTACAATAGAACAAAAGAGGGGTCGATTCAGTAAGGCACGTGCCAAATGTAAATTACAGCTTTTTCAGCAGCCAGTTTCCATAATTTTCAGGATAAATAATATAATAGGACAATATTTTTGTAAAAATAAACTTAAAAAAAAAACAACCGACTTCCAAAAAAAAAAACTACAAAGTGATAAATAACTTTAATTTCGGAAGTCGGTGTCAATATACGAAAATGCAGAACCAACGACACCGACAACTTTGTTTTTTTTGTAAAAAAGTATTTTATTTTTCAGTTTTTAGTGGGAGAGTTTGTAATTTATCTAAGTTACAATAGCCTAACGTCAACTGCTCATCACCTTTTACAAAATATTGCTTTTCCCGATGCTGGGACGTTACTCACCATACGCATTGTGACGAGCATAAATTGCTTATCAACCATATTAAAGTAATCGAATCGCAAACCGTGAAATATTTATCATTGAGTAGTTCCGATGGCCGTCTGTGGTCTTCGTCATCAGCTTCACTTTACCAAATGATGATTTCCAAGAGCAAATGCTCAAGTTACTCTAAAAAATATCCAAATAGCTATAGGTATGCCTATAAAATTTGAGGGTTTCCCTCGATGTCCATGAGATCCTCTCATCAGATTCCAACTTGGTGACAATGGGACCACCTCGAGAGTATACCCTTTAAAAGGAAATAGGTCCACAATTGAAGGAGAAAACGGAGAAATAAAAAAAAAAAAAATAAGACGAACATAATAACCTTCTACTTTTTGAAAGTCGGTAAAAAAATAGACGCCACTTAAAGCTCCTCAAAGCAATATCAACTTTCCTGCTATCACAAGGGACCAAGGTACGACCTATTCCAATTACTTATAGTATCTCCAAATAAATAAACGTATATTTTGTCAACCCAATATCCTATTTTCAACAAAATAAAGTTTCAATATTTTCGGGCTACATACTGATGTGAAATGTTTACCCATTTTCATATTTTGAATTTCAACTTACCCACCAGTGAGTACTGTATGCTGGAACGTAAATGGAATGAGTCTGAGCGAAGTATCATTCAATACGAGCCCGCATTTGAACTGTACATAAAACAAGTATATACAGAATTTGTATGCTCATATTCATGTTGATAAATCAGTTTTGAATGTTCTGATTTACGAAAATGTTGAATGGAAAATATTTTCTGTAAGTGTATTTTATTTAGTGATTAAATCATCAACATGTTAAACGCCTAATAATGAAGGCCTTTGAATTAGTTATCCTATTTCGTGTGAAAGGTTGTTTTTTTCTTTAGCCCAGTTTATTTTTGCAATCTTTTGGAAGTTTTCTATGATATATTATCAGCAGAAAAAAGGAAGGAAGAAAATATATTTAATAAAAAGCACACAACATACTCTGCAAAAAAAAGGGAATAGAATAAATATACTTCTCAATTAATGGATATATATATAAGTATTATCTAAAACTGTGAAAAGAGATACCACCCTGTCAAACTGTTGACCGCAGTAAGTATCTGTAAGTGCATGTATTCTAAGAGAAGAAAACCCTGACAACCTCCAGTTATTCCATTTTATTTCTTTCATTAAATTAATCACAATAAAAGCTCGCAGAGAATGCTCTGAACTTCACAAAACGTTCTTATTGTGTTGTTGCAAAGTTCACCGAGTGTGTGGGATAATTAAGCATATGCAGTCTTACCCTGAATGGAACAATTATGGAATGAAACGCCACTTTCGAGCGTTCCATTGAACTGTAGAAATTCCGTTAGCTTCAGTTTTATTATGCGAGAACAAATTCGTTTTAAGGAACGCTTTGTTCAACACAAATGAAAGCAATGCATGCTATTTCAAAAACTGAACTTATATTTAGTACTCGTTTCTGCCCGCGACTTCGCCCGCGTGAAATTTCTTATTCCCCCGCCACCCCGTCCGCATCACATCGCCTGCCTGCGCTATTACTTTAAGTCGTGTTAAGTAGCTTATAGCCTTCCTTCCCCAAGAATTCGGCTATCAAATGCAAAAAGATTTTTTCAAATCCTGGACTGGTATAGACTGGTATAGATAATACATAGAGAAAATAACGTAGAAGAATACAAAGGAAACTTTTGTCGAATCTTGACTCATTTCTAATATTATAGAGAATTTTTGAAGAATAGAAGGTACATTTTTGCCTGGCTTTTTAATATTATAAATAAAAACACGCAACTAAAAAAAATACAGTAACAACACAGAACAGTTCAGTACGTAACCCTACGCCTGCAGTAATGGGTCGTTGAGGCCGAGGCGTGCCGAATGAACGCCCGAGCGAGCGATACGGGAATATACTCGGAAAAAAGACGTTATATTTGTACTGTACGGTTGTTTACATTTGCATAAAAATAAGTTATAAAATCGATTGACTGGTTATCGGGAACATTGAAGGAAATGAAAAAGAAATAACTGAACAGCAATAGCGATATGCATAAAACCTGGCGATATAAGCACAAGTAGGCAGCGATGTAAAGTCACGAATAAAATAGTGTACAACATACTTTTAACAAAAACTTTTTTCATTTATGTTTAGCAAGCGCAGTCTTCAATAAAATTTTCAGCTGACGTAGTTCAAGTAAACTCACAAAATAAAATTTGTAATCAACATAAAAACATTTTTAGAAACTGTGCTTACAAAACAGGCCAGGGGCTCGTAACACTGAGCGTGCGGTAATGGGTCGTTGAGACCCGAGCGTGCCGAATGTTTACCGCTCCTGCGAAGTCCCATGTGCATGCTACCATATTATCACAATAGGGAAGAAAGTTTCAGAACAATTTACGAATGGTTCGCAAACTCATATACGAATAAAGTTACCATGGCATAAGTTTATCAGATTTTTTATTAGTCTAGAACGAATTATGCTGAAGCACCTTGTAACCGCCTGGAAAGGTAAAACGGTTGACCTCAACAACTCAACTGAAAATACAGTAAAATATACGCACAATAAAAAAGCAAAAAAGAAAAATAAAAACTGTACAAACACAGAGAAACTCGGGCGTAACACTGCCTGCTATAATGGGTCATCGAGACCCGCTTGTGTACCAAACAGCTCCGAGCCCGAGCGATCCGAATAGTGCATAAATTGTTCAATACCTACTAAGTTGTTCGCAACGGTCGTTCCGATTTTAAGAGCAGTAAAGTTTTGCACATTTCTACGAGTAATAACTTCCAAAACATTGTTTTAAGGAAAACAATTTTCATTGTAGCAGAAAAAAACTGTTTGTAGAGAAACTTGGGTTAAGGAAAATCCTGTGCTGTTATTAAACTGTTAATTCTGATTTACTTTCATTTGACATCTACCCATATTTTTACCTATGCCCTGCCAATGCTGTACAAAGCAATCAGAGGGCTGGATAAATAACTGAGTCAGCAACATTGGGTCTTAAGGACCAAGCATTTAGAACGTAAGGTAGGTGGAGCGACGATCTCCGCAGGGTGGCTGGTAGCAGCTGGATGAGAGTTGCCGAGAGCGAAGTTGAATGACGTGCAATTGGAGATGCCTATGTCCAGCAGTGGACTGCTGTAGGCTGACGATGATCAAGCATTTTGCACCGTACTGCATTCTGATTGTTGTCAAAACAATGCAATATTTTAAGGACACTGCACTGTATAAAATCCTAAACTAATTTCGCACTTTACAAACCATACATTTCAATTTGTAAGGCAAGCATATTAAATCATAACGTAGGGAGTTCGCATGTTTTCGTAGAAATGTTCCATTTAATATTTCCCGTGAGCACTGACTGAAACAGTTACAAACGAAATACATATCATTCCTCCAAAATTGCAAGCTGCCTGGAAATGGACGCAATTTCCAAAGTGCAAATAATATGTCCGTATATAGTTTATATGGACGGTCATATCTGAATACATGTGTAGTACATTTGTGTAATGAATGTGTATGTAGGGTAACTACGTACTCTCAGGTTTTGCTCTGCATACGTAATGCTGAATCAGTAAAACATACTCAAACACAAGAAAACCATATTAAATACTAGTGATCCGCTCCGGCATCGCACGGTTTTTACGACTTCACAAATCATCGAAATTTCTTCATTAAATGTAAGTTTAATATAAATGTGTTGAACACATAAACCTTCCGGAATGAATTCTCTAAATTATGATTAAAACCAAATCAACATCCGTTGTTTAGTTTAGAGTACATGAACAAATCATATAACATGCTCATGCAAATACAACCACAGTGTCCACAGTCTACCTGTATCGTCTTCTGCAGTCGGTCAACGCGGGCGTTGACTCTGGCGAATACCCTACACTGTGCTAAACTATGCGTCAATACCCCAAGAGGCAAGATGCAAACAGCGATACGAAGATGCAAGTGAAACGTAACGCTGTACATACAGTGCAACGTCAAACAAAGCGAGTGTAACAGCACTCTGCAACGAACGCGAGCCTTTTGCTCAAAGTCAACAAT
Source organism: Gortyna flavago (assembly GCA_963669345.1). Lineage (NCBI taxonomy): Eukaryota > Metazoa > Arthropoda > Insecta > Lepidoptera > Noctuidae > Gortyna > Gortyna flavago. Next base: position 1,441,946 of record OY770144.1, read on the forward strand.
GACTGTTTGAACAGAGATGAGCTGCAGCACTGTTATTAATGTTTATTGTTGAATATTCCAGGACTGTGCTAGATAAATATGTGTCTGTCAGTTGTACTGGAGTCGAATATAGACTGTCGGTAGGATAAGGTAAAGTTATGACCTTTCCGTGAGGTATGTTCTCCAGAATAGGAGGAGAAACGCCAAATAAGATGGGGGAACATACATAGTGGTTTTATGAAACACTATGTCAAAGTGTATATTTAGATAGAAATCGATGAGATTTCTATCTGACGGAAGGTGCGTCGCGTATCGTCGATCGCGTAACGCCAGAACGGAAAAGTAGATAATAAAACTAAAACAAACACTCAAAATAAAACACTCATATCACTCACATCGCAAACTGCAGTTTCCTTATATTGAGGCACTGAGAGATCAATTATCATGTTAAGAACAACTTCGGAAGTAAGTTACAACAAAAGGCACCAAAGTTACCAAATAAACACGAAGTTCCACCAAATGTTTGAGAGATCATCGGTTCAGCAGAGATCGAACTCCTTAATCTGAGTAATTAAATTGTGGGAGTTATCGAAGTTCGTGCTGCCAACTAATTAGACTTACTTAGTTCATTAACACTCATAACTGTAACTCATTTAATTAACTCTGTTTAGGCCTGATTCTGGGAAGGGATTCGAGGAACGGGTTTTAGAAGCCACAGTGTACTAAGTGCTAATTAATATTATATAGGCGGCCTTTTGTACGCGGCACCGTTTTTTTACGGTACGACGTATAAACCGCGCCGTAGAAAAAACGTTTCCGTCAACAAGCTTCTATAGTGATCCATCCAATACTGACGACCGTGCCTACGCATGGCTAAGGCGGACTCATACAGATGTAAGTTCTCGTTGCAGGTTATGAATATTGGGGATGAGAATGTCCTAACTGGAGCAGACATTCAAAGTTAGTAATTCAATCAAAAGATCAGCAGCATCCTACGTCAAGCTAACCACAGCGAAGACGACTAATCCCTACACCAGATAATTTTGGTCATTACAAATATTATTACGAAGGGGCTTGTGGCTAAGTAATAACAGCCGCACGGGTCGATCGATCAGGTTAAGCCACGCTTGCCGCGGTTGGTCCGTGGATGGGTAACCATCTTCACATACCAAGACCCGTCCGTGCCTCGAATAGCACGTTAAGCCGTTGGTCCCGGCTGTCATTCGTGGATCTTTGACATTCGTTACGGGTCGTCAGTAGTCCGAAAGTCTGACAACCAGTCTTACCAAGGGGTATCGTATTACACAGTAACTGGGTTGTGCAGGTCAGATTGGCAGTCGCTCCATATAAAATAATGTTATTCAGCTGCATCCGTTTAGACTGAAAGCCGAACCCAACATAGTTGGAAAAGGGCTAGGCAGATGATTATGAAAAATATTACGATCTATGAGGTTGCACAAGTAGATACAAAAATGAGGATGGGCGTCTTATTGATGAAACTAGCTTCTGCCCGCGACTTCGTCCGCGTGAAATTTCTTATGCCCCCGACCCACCGCGTCGCATCGCATCACCTGCCTCGTGCCCGCGCTGTCATTTCGTTTTCACTTAGAGTTATTTCTGACTTTTTCTTTTTGCTGGGCTCCTAAGGGTCATAACGTGATGTTAAATACCTCCATGCCTTCCTCAAGAATTGGGCTATCAAATGCAAAAATAATTGTTCAGATCCGACTTGTAGTTCCAGAGATTACACCCTACATACAAACAAATTTTACCTTTTTATAATATTAAGTATAGATTGGGACAATAGATTACCAACTCCACTCAACTATCCAAAACGTTCGAGCTGCATTATAATTTGTAACAGAGTTATTTCCGCTCCATAAAGTAAAACAAGCATAAAACCAAAATCCCTTTTAATCCTTAATTTAAAAGGCTCCCAGTAATGCCCGCCTCGGCCGCGTACAATCATATTTACAAGATAGAATATTGAAAATCCATCGACACGGGCGGGTTCACTTTACAAGCTTAGCGAGGAGCGCCCTCTCGCGGCAAAATTTGATACACTTCCTACCTGTCATGTTCTGTTTGAGTTTTGTTCAATCATAGGGAGGATTGGTTTCGTGTTGAGATTGGTATTATTTCAGTTATTTCTCTTAGGAAATGAATATTGCCTAAGGCTCTCGGGAGAGACAGCACAATTCGTCATGAACTTTTACTACGCCGTCTTAGAGCAGAGAATATTTTTGACATAAACATAACATCACGACTCTAATCTGCAAAGGGTTAGGCAGTTGTTTACTCTATAGTAACACACAAATTTCCCCAGTTATGTTTAAGTCCCATGTAATAGGAGGCGAGCCTATTGCCATCAACCGGGTACAGATTTTGAAGTCCGGGCTGCGACTGAGAAATTCCTGTTGGAAAAACCCAATAACTTTGTCCGAAATGGTAATCGAACCTAGGATGTCGACAATGTGTCGCTCGTGTATTTGAGCACCTTACTCAAATACACGACCGACATGTTGCCGATGGCTGCAGTTGCCTCTGCAGTCAACGCGTGTTGCTCGTGTGTATGGTCTTATGCATAAAATTATGTTCTTAGATGCTTCGCCATGTACTGGCATACAAATATTGAAACATATTTAAAGTAAAACGATCAGTTGGTTCCTTTGATGGAGGTAGAGCTACATAGATGTGTAACGATATAGCGAAACAAAAATGAGCCTCTCAACATGAATTAAACATTTTTAATAAAAAGTGGTGCAAACAATAACGTACTGACATCAAATATTACGTAAAAGCTAGGGATAAATGTCTAAACAATATGTTGTTCGAAATGGTTGAGTCTGCAGAACATCCTACTTAACACAATCCATACTAATATTATAAATTAAAAAGTAACCCTGTCTGCCTGTCTGTCTGTATATCTAAAGCACTGAACGGATTTCGATAAAATTTGTCAGAGAGATAGATTGCATCCCGGGGAAGGACATTGGTTGACTAGTTCCTTCTGGAAAACTTTACTCCTTAGGTGTTCTGAACAGGACGTTTCAGTAACTTTCATTGCTAATACAATCGTTATTATTTTTAATATCTTCCAAAAATTTCTACCAAAAAAAATCAAAACAGTTACAAATAAAAGTAATAACACAATCCGTGAATAATAAATGGTTCGTTTCGGGCATTTATCGCGATCCATTTGTTTCGTTAACGTTCGTATATACGCAACACACACATTTGTATATAAAATATAGGCTCAACACGCTACATTAAATATTCGGCATTAATAGGTCCATTAACTAGATTTTTTTTTAGATATTATTAGATAGAGATTAGGATTTGTATGAGTAATAAAATGTATGGGAGCTTCGGTACTTTCAGAACAATATAATAATTATTTATCCTGTACATCGCGAAGGGGTAGGTAGAGGAAAGTAATACACTGTTTGTTGAAAATATAGCTGAAAAATTTCTCATCAATACACCATAAAAACCATAATCAGCCTATAACGTTCCTACTTCACAAAGATAACTGATGTCACTTGGAGAGCTGCCACGCTAAAATGGAACTGGGCTGGACACATCTGCCGCATATCAGACGATCAATGGGCCAAACTTACAACCTAATGGGTCCCTCGTGATGGCAAGCGACATCGCGGCAGGACCAGACGGAGATGGCGGGATGAGCTGGACTCCTTCAACGAGAACTGATCCTTAGCATCATCCTCATCCTCCAGTGGGACATCACAGGCTAATAATAATAAAATAAACGTTGTTGTTCCCACTGCTGGGACACAGGCTTCCTCTCAAGTCGCTTTTCGTAACTGTCTGTAGTGTGAACGCTTAGATCTTCTAAACTGCACAATGGATTTTGTAGCAGTTTTCACCATAATTTAGATAATTTATTCCGGAAGGTTTATCTGTATCATAAATTCATATTTAACTTAGATTTAGTACAGAAATCTCGATGTTTTGACATGTCGTCACACCAGTACACTGCACCCGTGCGAGTCGCTGGTTTTGGGCGCTACTCGTTAGTCTTTGATAAAACTTTACACGACCCAAGGCTATTCCTGGTCATGCAGTCAGAACCCCCACTCGCTCAACAGTCGCGTTGGCAACCCAAGAAACCTACAAGTGAAAAAGCACCCTAATTGCCTAACACGCTTTCAGCTACAATCTGAATCATTTTGACAGATTGCTAATCCATTGCTTCATATGTTCGAAAAATTTTGTCTGCTCAACAAGGTAAATAACGCATTGAATGTTGTTGAACTCAAAATGAAAGCCATTGCTACTATTATTGTGTTACTTAAAAACCTCGCAGGTATGTGTAGTAAAAAGTTTATTATCAACAAGTGACCTAATTCTGGATAGTAAAGAGGAATTTAACCAACTTTCTCCAACACAAAGTTCATCTAAATTTATAGAAGGTACACAAACTAAGTTGTGTAGAGAGAGCAAACCTGCAGCAGGACAGGTATGTCGCATGTAAATATAAGTTAGTCATAAAATATAGCCGAGAACCGGCGAACTGTAAAAAGCTCGTAATAAAATAATCTAATGCATGCAGCGTCCAGGTAGGAGGGAATTGGAGGTAGGGTACTACTGTGAGCGGGTTTTTGAATATGGAAATTAAACAAAGAAGTATCGCATACCTTGAAAAATACATACATTAAATCATTGCTTTTTAAATGGCTGTAGGCAGAGGAACTACAGAACGCCAACTACATAAGCTTAGAGGATTTAACCACATGGAAATTATAAAAACTGATTATTAATAAAAGCCCGTGATGTCCAATTGCAAGGCAAAGGCGTACCTACTCTCTTTCCACTTCTGTCTGTTTACAGCTGCTAAGGACCAGTTCTTGCTGCGCTGAGCTGGACTCCTAGTCCAGCTCATAAAAATTTTGATACTGAAATAACACTTTTTCGCAGACTCACGGAGTCTAACTCCTCATCACTGATACTAGCTCTGTCAGACACGAGGCCAGGTGAGACAGCTTGCTTTTTGGCCATGACCACCAGTGAGTTCAAGCTCGCGATTAGTTCACTCTTCATTTCTTAAAATTATTTCGTTAATTTGCAACACATTGACTTTGCCTACAGGTGTTTATCTAAAACGCTAACACTGCTACCCCGACACACTCCACAACCAATCTCCGCGCTTATAGCGTATGATTCGAATTGGCCCTATCGCCGCTGCAACCCGGCAGTATATGAAATTAGTTTTTATGACACACGCCAGATTTATACAACTACCCTCTCGCTGAGCCAGCAACGGTCGGAAGATCGGAATGAATTTTAGAATTTATTAGGGGGATTCTTGAAAGCCATTTTAGTCCTACATGCGGTTAATTTTGAGGGTATGAGATTGTGATGTATGGGTGTGCTTGCAGAATTGTTAGTGCTCATTGGTGTGAACTATGTATAAAAGTCTATTAAAATAAACTTTGGTGAAGAACTTAGGGCTATGAAGCGCGTTTTTGAATATACATGTATAGTTTTTCAGATTCGTAGGAGAACCAAGGTAACCGACGAAGAATTGAAGAACTTAAGTGGCAGTGGGCAAGGTACATTGCTCGCAGAATAGATAGCCGATGTGGCCGAAAGGTTCTGGAGTGACGACCACGTGCCGGAAGACGTAGTGTTGTAAGGCCTCCCAGAAGGTGGAAAGATGACCTGGTGAAGACCGCAGGAATCCGCTGGAGGTGAGAAGCACAGAACCTGTCCGACCGGCTTGGGGGAGGACTAGGTCCAGCAGTGGACGTCTGTCGGCTGAAATGACGATGAGGATGTACAGTTTTTCACTGTAGAGTAATCGAGTTCTTTTTCATTGAAATTAATAGTGACCACTACTTAGTGGGCAATAACGTGGTATTACCAATAACAAAAAGCCGACTTAATATGCTGAATCCTAACCAAATATGCACAAACTGAAACAACTCATTCCAATGACCATCAAAAACAAACCCCTAAAAATTCTGTCACCTCAATTTCAATTCCAGTACACGACACTCACGCAGCAATTACAATAAAAACAAAATGGAATAAGTTTTACCCAGAAAACCTGGAGCGGTGGAGCATGAAACTGAAACAGTTGCAAGCACACAAGCACTGAGCAACAGTTCAATTAACAGGACGTGTCCCGCTGGGCAGCTGATCATGCGCCGCGAGTACTGGGAATTATAATCAAACATATTGGTCGTGCTACAACATAGGTTCTCAACCTTATTTTGCCCACATTTTGAGAATATTAGTTTTTCAAAAGATCCCATTTTTTACGGTCAAAAAACAGGTCAGGTCAGGTCAGGTTTTTTTACGGTTTAAAATGATGATCGCTCATATTGATCTGACAATGAAATGAAAACAGAATCAGCTGCTTGTTATTCTGCGCAAGTTAGGAGGGAGGCTGGAGAGGTCGTTTACCTCAGTTGTGTTGTTTCGCGGCCGGAAGGCGGCAAATATCGTCTGTTTCCGCAATAAACGTTATTAAAACAGGTAGCTTTGATTGATTTATAAGTATTCTGTTTTGTATTTTGTTGACATTGTTGCCTGCCGGACTTTATGGGATTCGTGTTTTCGCCATAATTGTCAAAACATATAACATTTTTTCAGGTAAATAAATAACACAAATTGCCACACGACATAAATTAATAGAAAACATTATAAACAAAATCAAATTAAAGATTAAATAATCAAAACAATACAATTAATACAGAAAAAACAAAGAAAATACAAAAAATATAATATTTAGAGTATTTTCTTCATGAAGCAGGTATTCAGAAGGCCTGTAAATTGCTTTTCTTGGGATCGGGGAGTTCGTTCGTAAAAGCTATCGTAGTGTAAATCGTAATCTGAATTTCATATTACCCAACATGAAAAGTTAACGAGATAATAAAACTTTACAAAGATCGGTCTAAAAGAAGAATGCAAAAGTTCTGACTTGGGGGCTTCCTACGAAAGCCAGAATCTGTACCGCTAATGCGACCCAAAAATTACCTTTGGTTTATCGAAACAAAACGGATTATTGTCGAAAGTTCGATGGGTAAGCTCCAGTATTAGAGGAAGAACGGAAGGATCAGTTCCCAGGGGTACTTTCCCCCGTATGTTCCCCACAAGTGGCTCAGTGACGCGGACGTGTGAAAATTCCAGTTACAGTTTTATTGTCTTATGCAACATAATGACCCACTGTTTTTTTCTGTTCATTTTGAACCTTGTTGCTGATGTTATAAGGATGTCCTATATTCGTTAATTAGGATTTTGGTGAAGTGCAGTCATTATTGTAAATATTATTTGCTACAACTGCAGTTGGAAACATTTCCCAGCATTTTCAAGTGCAGTTGAAGATTTATTTAACGAGCATCTTTCTCCTGAAGTATTACTTAGCAAGTTTATTTATATTTTAAAGGACCAATTAAGGATATTTTTATGATAACAAAAGACCCACAATAGTGATCATAATTTCTTTGAACTAAGCTTTTGCTCTCTGCAAAGAAGGCTAATGACAAATTGTGAAAGCGAAGTTGGAACGAGCTGAGTAGATGAAATATTCATCGGTGACCATTAGCAACTAACGAGCCATGCAGTTCGATAGTGAAAATGTAGATATCTACAGTGCTGTAAGTTGAGCTGCAACAGCCACCCAAGCAAGAAAGACAATATTTAAAAATCCGGTTGTTTTAGCCCACATACACATGTCAGTGAAGTAAGTTTGCCAAATCTCTGAGTGTCACAGAGTTGGCAGGTGACTCCTACAGGGTGACTGTCTAAGCCCTAGACTGCACGGCACACAGATTTGTATAACGAAGCCCGACAATTGTCCGGCAAGCTGTCCTGTGCCTTGCAATTACAGCACTGTGAAGCTTTTGTGACGAGTTTTTAGAGTCAAATGGTCTTTGGGTGCGGAACAATTTGAGTTAAAGGTTCCTGTCCCTCCACTTACATTGGTTACTGCCGAATGTTGCATAATAAAATATTTCTTTTTGCCTGTTTACTAACGTCTAAAATTCTTTAACTCTACATAGTGAAGTATATTCGATCATAAATCTTTTTGTTTTATATAAAAAACGTAAAATGTTTGCTTAACTTTGACTTCTCCAGTTATTAAAAAATATGACATCCATTTTTCTTATACAACATTTGAATCACTTTTAATCGTCCTTTAATATATCAAAAACTCAACTTTATAAGAATTTCAGTGCTCCATTAATTGCGCTGTTCGTCACAATGCCCTTCGTTGTGATCAGTGGCGTGCACTCCATACATGCAAATAAGCTCTGCATACCCTGTAGTCCCATACATACATGCCCATTTATATGATAAACTATAATGAAAAAAAAAACATAGTAATTTAGCTTACGCGCTATCTATAACTTTTTTTGGAACTAACTCGGAGCCGCGAACACCCGCCACCCGCGCAGGCAGCGCTCCCGTGAGCAAAAGCAATACTACGCCTTGCTTATTATTCATACAACACATCTCGTGTAGTACACAGCAAAAATGTGACTGTGTGCGTCAAAATGTGTGCGCGTGTTGGAGTTTTAGAAGCATAGCTTACATTGCAAACCGTTCAAATTGAGAACCCGTAAAAGCACCGCTTAATTGTTGATTGCAGAGGGTCGACTTTTTTTAGTCTGATTGACCAAATGACCGACTAATTAGTTCGTATTAGTTCCTAACGTAATAAATTACAAAGTTTTTTTCGCCATATTGTTTTTCTTGGCGCTATACGCTAATGATTGACGAGTAATTATTTAGTAAGTCTATTGTAAAAAATGGAAAATTATATATGTGAGACCTGTGCTGGCGGCAAAGTGTGTTTAAATAGTAAATTAAAATCAGTCGCGATTTTTTTGTGCATACCCTGTCTGAAATCTCTGTGCACGCCACTGGTTGTGATTTTATTGTATTCTTAGTAACATTTAAGGGCCTGTTAACTGGATTCAAGCACTGTGTATCGACTTGAATTCTAAAGACTGTTGATTAGATTTTTTTACGAAATCAAGGTGATTGGCTTTTTGAACCGTCTTGAACCTAATAGGTAATGTGAATAATATTTGGTTGTGAAACATCTATAGGGAGTAAAACCGACTCGCATCGACGGCAAACGGTATGACGCTCACCTATTCTCATGACCCGTCATGTCAGAAAAATATATTTCTTTTTCTCCATTTTTATTTGGTTTTCTTTAATTATAAATTCTTTCAATAACCATCAATTTCGATGTTTCACATCTTTCGGGAGTCCCGTGACGGCTGACTTCTTTTATTATTATAGTTAAATCCGTATTTTTAAAGGTCGCACTAGATTTCTATCAATAACGTCTTCAATTAAATAAAACACTATGTTTTACGAGACATTTTCTGCAAAAAGATTGAAAAAACATTCAAACACGGGTAACTTTACTCGTGTTTAAATGTTGTTTCAATCTTAGACTACAGACTTTAGTTAGACCAAAAACATAGACAGAAACCACAAAGAGCACATCAATGAAACCACAAATAGAGCGGCATCCGTCGCAATTACCGCGGGAGGGAACGGTCCAACATTCAGACTATTAGTGTCATTATAAATTGCATGGCAGACTATCGTAAATAATTAAGCCTAACTGAGTTACTTTCCATATTATTTGCACGACTTTTCGATACGCTTGTATATTTTAGACGCAATTTTAAGGGGGAAATTAAATGGACGGCCTGTGGAAGTTTGTTTATTTAAAAAAATATAGAAAACACATTTTTTTTATTTAATATAATTAGTAATAGTTAACTGTATATACAGTAATGTGTTAATGGACTTAATGTTTCATTTCTAGCTAGATAATACCTAATAAACGCTTACAACTAAAAGGTTGCAACTTTTTGATCTTCAGTAAATGATATGGAGTTCTTTACAATTAGAATAGAATACTCTTTATTATGTACATCATACAAATTCCAGATATGAATGAATGAAATTTTACATACGGTGACACAATGGGCGGCTTTATAGGTAAAAGCGATCTTTAAAAGACAACCAAGGAATGTGAACATAAAACTAAATGTGAAAACGCAATTATATTAATTAAACAGCACTAAGTGGTCACAACGGCAACGACAACCTAAAATCGTCTATACAGAGTCAGTGAACTAATGTTATGACGATCGATGCTGTTGCTCCCTCCTTTTTTGTCTGAAGAAAGGCCTTTGCTCTGGAGTAGGACGATTATTCATTTATAAATAGCACAAAGACCCCGCGTCTTCTGCCTGCTTTTAGAGAGAATTTGACGAGAATAATATCGATGTAGATAAAAGGAACGGTTAATCACATCACGACAAACTTTTTAGCGTAATATTTGCTAGGAATATTCAAAAATGATCACCAAGTGTAATTACTTGATTAGGTAGGTATCATAATCTGCCTAGCCTTTTCCTAACTATGTTGAGGTCGGCTTCCAGTCTAACCGGTTGCAGCTCAATACCAGTATTTCACAAGGAGCGACTACCTATCTATACACAACCCAGTGACTATAATAGGTAATACGATACCCTCTTGTAAGACTGGTTGTCAGACTTTCGCTCTTCTGACTACCCGTAACGACTGTCAGAGATCCGAGACCAACGGCTTAACGTGCTTTCCGAAGCACGGAAGGGTCCTGGTATGTAAAAATGGTCACCCATCCACGGACTAACCGCGGCAAGCGTAGCTTAACCTGATCGATCGAACCGTGCGGCTGTTATTACTTAGCCACAAGCCCCTCTTGGTTAGGTAGGTAACGTAATAATATTATATTTAAAGACAAAGTGTAGGTGTTCTGTTGTTAAAAATAGTAGATTTTGCCAGGGAAGCAAGCAACTATTTTGAAGGCGAGAGTGTTTCTTTTTTAGTCAAAAGCCTGTAGGTACTTACTTATCAAAGAAGTTTTTAATTTAAATAACTTTTTTAATCCTATGTTAATATCGTGCTCAAAAACATAATAATGTAGTGGGCTGGCAAGCAATACTACATATTCGCACGACAGTAATATAGACATAGATCACATGATTCAAATAGACGGTTCGTACTCAGGCATTCATAAATACCTAATGTTTTAGGCTAGTAGACAGATGTTTTGTTTTTATCAGCATGTTACAATGCCCAAACGTTCTTATTTGTGTTACATGGTACTTAAACAGAACCGGCGAAATGTTGTAGTACAGGTGCACCTCTGTCCAACCCTTCTGGAAATACAGGCGTGATGCCCACACACACGTGGCGCGTGGCGTGCCTACACTAATATTGTAAAGAGGAAAGATTTGTTTGTTTGAATTGAATAGGCTCTGAATAGAATACTGGACCGATTTAAAAAATTATTAACTATTAGAATCCTACATTATCCCTGATGGACATACGACGTGACAATATTTTCAAAAAAGTTAGGGATCCCTATAAAAACTTCGATAATGTAACCCAAGGTGAAAAAAAAAAAACAAAAAAATCCGTATATCGCGTACGCTGCGGAAACTATTGACAATAGAGCAAAGTGATGTACTACAGTTTTATAGAGGACATCAATATCTACAAAAAAGTCTACGATACCATATGTCTAACTATTACAGTTCTGTCACAATAACTACTTTTTCATGTTAAAATATGCAATAGTAACGCCGGCACAAACTAGGCCACATTATTCGTACCTTGGTATTAATGCTTAGGTATATCCAAATAAATCACTTCGTATTCAAGGCTATCTATATCTACCCGTGCGAAGCCGGGGCGGGCGTATGTTATAAATGTGTGTTCTCATTATTGATAAACGAAATAAAATAAGGCTAGTTGAATTTGTTCAGTTTAGAAGACAGAAATACTGAATACAATAGACAAGTATAACGCACCACAATCCACAGTAAATTCAGTTATTTTACAATATCCATATTCCTCAGTACAAAATAATGCTTATTTCTCGTCCACATTGTTATTCTATTTTAATCTCAAAGAAAGCTCGCGGTCCTAACAACCCGCGGCACAAACGCGAAAACGAACAAATAAGGAAATAAAATAAACAGAACAATGGGAAATTGTGATAAAGTGGAAATAGTGATAAAACGGAATAGTCGCAGCAATATTCCGAGCACAAAGCCTTCTGAAAAATGTATTGATAAAGCCTACACATGAGTTTTCGTGCATAAAAAGACTCTTTTTTGGTTTTATCAGAGGAAAAATTTTGAATCAGTATTCTTCTTGCTTTGTTTTGTTTATTTCTTTTTATCTACACCCATGCTATAATATAAATCCTCTGTAAAAGTTTCTGAAACAGTTAGCTTATTGCTAACATTACAACAACCAGTGTCATAGTAACCATAATATCATCCAAACGAGTGTTATAATGTTGTACTATGAAACATTTTTGCTTTTCGATCCCTTCCTTACTCATCTAACAGCCACATTCTCAATACTCAATTCGTGGTATCTTTATGGATTTCAAAAAAAGAACATTGTTACGCACGCGCGCGCGTTTCACTACCACAGCGCTGTAATTAAAAATGAAAACATGGGTTATTCAACACAAGAGTTCTTACAACACTGTACAACACCCTATGGTTTCAGAACCTTTTAAAGAGGATTCATATTAACATGGGTGTAGATAAAGTCTTATATGCAACTGTACATAATTAAGAATTAAAACACTCATGTGATACTATTACCCACAACCCACATTCGTGTTTTAATACCCCTTATTATACAACAGTTGCATAAACAACTAATTCGTATCACTAAGCGGATCAGAAAGTTTATATAACTTGTTTATGTTACACAGGAGTTTATTATTGTTTCCTCCAGTGCACAGGCTCTTTCCAATTCACCTTTCTCTGTTTATAAATCTCTTGGGTCTATCCAATAAGCTGACCGATTTATACTATTAACACTTTTAGAAGAACCTGTGGAATTTTTCCACAAGAAAATGAAAAAAGTAATAGAGAACCATTTCCACTAACATATACGAGTATGTAGGTACATTTTAATACAGAAGCGTATCCATGTTACCGGTGTATGTAACAGTCGGCAATTCAATTACCAGCCAGTGTATTTGCAATGTGGCGTACACTCAGTGGTCACAGTTACATATTTATCTGTGCTGATGGGTTCTGAATCTAGACTAAGAGAGTTATACCACATAATAGTGATAGACAGATGTATGTATAGGCCAAAGCGATCCTTAGAACACAGCATGATATTGGTGTAATTATCGAGAAGAAATTCCGTATATGTTTATAATAAAAATAATGCGAAAAATATTTTCTGTGTTCATTCAAATAATACCTATGTTCCCACAAGTATATCAGTATACCTGTGGGAAAAGAGGTATTATTAAAAATAACTTTAACACTGAGTAACAAGATCGCAAATAAATAATATAAAGGCGCCGTCAAATGTTGAACATACGTCTAGTAACCTCTCAAATTGCACCACAGCGTTATAATAAGCAGCAATTTAATTAGCAGCCTTTATATTTGCGATGTTGTTACTCAGTGTACTTACATTTATCTTACTGATGGACGAGGCAGAGTGACAGCGAGTGTACTTACTGGTAAATAAATAAATGTCCGAGCTGAAGCCAGTAAGTGAGGCGCTAAATAAACAGACATGCGTTGTGTCCAATGTATGTTGTTTGTCCAGCGTTCGTGGGTCCCGAAGTAATTTCTGTATATATTTTTATGTGTTGTACAAATAATGTCTCACTGCAAATCCAAGGCCTCTTCTCACACAGAAGGCACGAGCATTAATCACCACGTTTGCTCAAGACGAGTTGACGATTTATGAGATTTATTTATAGACATATATTAACCATAAGTCCAGATATCATCACGATAAAATACTTAATTAGTTCTGCTATTTCGTACCTATTTGACTTTTGAAAGTAACCCTCTAGTATCTCTTTATAAGTTTTATTTAGAACAAGCAGCTCTGTAACTCTCCCTCACAAATGGAGATTTAAGTGTAATTATGTAGTATACTTTAGAGAAAAAATTGTTAAAGTCAAAGGCACAAACTTAAACACAAAACCTTTCACCAATATAATCTGTGCCACTGTCAGTTTCCAACATTCGCACCGCGAAGTAAATATAACATGGTCTCACTTAGATGAAATTCGACGCATCTCTACACACCATAAATAATCCCACCCATTTCTCATCGCTGTCTTCAAATTGTTCAACCTATCAACTATCCTCTGTCTCTTTCACACACCTTTCTTGAAGGGTGTCTAAATCTACAAACTATTTTACGATTGAATTTAAACCTTTCTCCTTAGCAGCAGAGTCGATAATAGTAGAAGAGGTGAATGAGGTGTGTAAATCACTTGTGGTTGTAGGATGATTGATCAAGTTTGCATTGGAGAAGTAGCAATTCATTTTATCAGAACAATTTATAGTGTTCATACACTTTGATTGATTAAAACATTTTGCAGCAAGTTTTTCGACGACAAATAAAAAAACTTGGAAATTGATTGAACAATATGAAGTAATGCGATAGTTTGTTTTTATTATAATTTGATGAAATATGTGTTTTCGAGCAAAAATGTTATCTTGCAGATATAAACACAAAAAGTAACCGCAAGTATTTGATAATCTAATCTATGTAAAACAAAGTCGGGTTAGTTACGCCATATACAACTCAAACACGGATGGACCGAGTTTGAGATTAATATTTTTGATTTGACTAAAAAAAAAACAAGAAAAAATAATTGAGAATCATCATGTATTTATTGATTCTGAGGCGATACGAACTTCGCCGAGTCAGTTAGTGATAAATAAATGTAGACGACACCGGCTGTTTTTGCGAATTGACGCAATAACAATGTCAAACCATTTTCTTTAATAACTAGGTATAACTGTTCAGGAAATTGGACTGTATGATAACTATGATACAACATTTAGCGAAAGCCTAACATTAGGACAATTACGACATGAAATATAACAACCGACCTAATGGACCCTGTCCACTGCGGCGGAAGAAAAATGTAGGTGTTAATGAATCTAACAGCTGGAAATATTTATGTACCCATTGCATAAATATGTATGTACCCGAGGGTATCCGTTATGTAATTTGGAACACAGAGGGTGTCATTTGTATGATGACGGAATAAGCGTTTCACTTAATATTATAAAGTTAACTAAAGGTAAAATAGTTTGTTTGTAAGTTTGTATGTAGGAGGTAATCTCCGGAATTGCCGGTCGGATTTGAAGATCTTTTTGAATTTGATAGCCCAATTCTTGAGGAAGGTTATAGGCTATTTAACATCACGCTGCGACCCTTAGGAGCCGAGGGAGAGGAAAAAAAGTCACAAAGAACGCTAAACGAAAACGAAAAGTGAGGGATGAGATGCAACGCGATGGGTCGGGGCCGAAATATCACGCGGACGAAGTCTCGGTCAGAAGGTAGTTTAACATATAAGTATAGATATTGACTTTAGACTCTGCTCTTATTATACCTTTAAGTTTTTCTGAAAGATACCTAGTTAAAATTGTCAAATGTCAGGGCACTTTCAAGTTGAAAAAAAAAAGTTACAAAAGCTACAATTAACTGCAAGTATACAAAAGATGGCGGCGGCGAGATGGGCGTACGACGTTGTAGTCATCGTGGGCAAAATCTGGATGAGGCTGGCACAGGAGCGTGGGGTTTGGCACAAGAAAAGAGAAGCCTGTGTCCAGCTATGGGTGAAGTCGGCAGCTGTGGATGATGATGATGATGATACAAAATATGAACTAATTGGAAACAGATACTTTGAAGACCAATTCCCGTAATTAAAAATCTAGTCTCATCTCAGCGACAATCAAAGTAAAAAAATTGACAACAATGTAGGGAAATTAGAGGTATTTTTGACAGATTAAGACTGAGATCTGACTGTGAACGTTCTTAAAATTACGAGAATTGCCCCTCAGTCTTTGAGAACCGAAACCAAGAGTTACCTGTGCCAAATATCGGTATTCATCAAAGCATATAACATAACATCATCAACATAACATGACACAAACATTATTCTCTTGTAGATCCGTACCTTCCCCAAAGGAAATTAATTAACAAGTGCGGATGAGACACAAACAGACTACGGTACGATTAGGAGAGAGACAAAAGATGCATGTTTTATTTATAAAGGCGTAATGATGGCGGCGGTGACATCAAAGGTGAGAAATAAAAGGAATTATTCATAGAGTAATAACGCCGCGAAGGGGAATTTTATTATGATACACTTTATAGCGTATAATAAATATAATTTAATGAATTTTTGTGGCGTCTCATGTCGAAAAAAGGCAATGATCATCATTGGCAGATTAATTGGAATAAAAAACAGTGTATTTTGTCAAGTAATTTTTGTTTCTCTCACATAGTTTTGATAGCTTTATGACATTATTGGACCAATACCAAAAGCAACTTTAGACTACAGTTGCATAATCAGCTTTTAATGTGCCCATCGGTGGGACACAGGCCTCCTCTTTGTGGAAGGGAGTGGGCCGTAATCCACCACGGGGGCCCAGTGCGAGTTGGTAGACGTCACATGTCTTCGAATTTTTGGTTCCAGGACATGGCGGTTTCCTCACGATGTTTTCCTTCACCGTTTTGAGAGCAAATGAAATTATTTACATAAAGTAAAGCCTGTCTGGGTTCGAACCTATGACCTACAACTCATTAATCGCAGCCGTTACCACAAGGCCACCAATAAGCTCTAGAGTCTAGAAGAGTTGATAAGACCCTAAACAGTTAACTTTCAGATATATCTGCCTAATTATCTCACCAGATTTTACACCTATCTCTTAACACGCAAGATATTTTAATCTTTTTAGCTGCAATCGAATACCGATAGCTAGTCTCCCCGAGGTCCCCCCGCCCCCCAAGTCTATCGGAGGGTGTTCGACAAAACCTGCCACCCTCGACGTGTTCCACACAAAGTTAAATTGTTTCGGAAACGAACAACTTCATCAGAAGAAAAGATTGCGATGGAGAAAAACCGACTTAAACTTTTGAGCAGCTATAAATTATACGTAAGCATAATGTCATTTCGTAAACAAAAATTTGAGAAAACGTAGTAAGGCGGGTTTTTTTTTTTTTTCAGAAAAACTATGCAAATATACAAAACTTACCGAAATAACTTCACTGGTGGACCTCTCGATAACCTGAAGCAATAACAAATAAATCTTGTTAAATCATAGTTTTATTTTTCTATTTCGGTAAAGGTCTTTTTTATATATAAAACAACACATGACAAATACATAAAATGATAAGTTAAAATAAACTCAAAAAACTTACCTCATTTTTATAAAAGGAAATCACTTAATCGTATTTCTTAAATTATTATACAAGCCGTTACTTTTCCTTTGTGGAATCCTTTTATTATATCTACAATAAAATATACAGGCTCCAAGGATGTCTCGGGAGGCATAACGGATCATAAATCATTGCTACGAATGCGTAGCTCTCGTAGCCCCCAACGGCGTAGCGCGTAGCAGCGTAGCACGTAGGCACGTAGAGGTAGTGAGGTAGTGGCACCAATTGGTGTCTGTTCACGTCTGGCGCGCGACTGTGCATTAATTACGGGATTTGATGTGCATGAGTAAAAACGTAATGTATGGAAATGTCTCCGAAGCAGACAGATCGGGACAGTATTTGATGTGCATGAGTAAAAACGTAATGTATGGAAATGTCTCCGAAGCAGACAGATCGGGACAGTATTTGATGTGCATGAGTAAAAACGTAATGTATGGAAATGTCTCCGAAGCAGACAGATCGGGACAGTATTTGATGTGCATGAGTAAAAACGTAATGTATGGAAATGTCTCCGAAGCAGACAGATCGGGACAGTATTTGATGTGCATGAGTAAAAACGTAATGTATGGAAATGTCTCCGAAGCAGACAGATCGGGACAGTATTTGATGTGCATGAGTAAAAACGTAATGTATGGAAATGTCTCCGAAGCAGACAGATCGGGACAGTATTTGATGTGCATGAGTAAAAACGTAATGTATGGAAATGTCTCCGAAGCAGACAGATCGGGACAGTATTTGATGTGCATGAGTAAAAACGTAATGTATGGAAATGTCTCCGAAGCAGACAGATCGGGACAGTATTTGATGTGCATGAGTAAAAACGTAATGTATGGAAATGTCTCCGAAGCAGACAGATCGGGACAGTATTTGATGTGCATGAGTAAAAACGTAATGTATGGAAATGTCTCCGAAGCAGACAGATCGGGACAGTATTTGATGTGCATGAGTAAAAACGTAATGTATGGAAATGTCTCCGAAGCAGACAGATCGGGACAGTATTTGATGTGCATGAGTAAAAACGTAATGTATGGAAATGTCTCCGAAGCAGACAGATCGGGACAGTATTTGATGTGCATGAGTAAAAACGTAATGTATGGAAATGTCTCCGAAGCAGACAGATCGGGACAGTATTTGATGTGCATGAGTAAAAACGTAATGTATGGAAATGTCTCCGAAGCAGACAGATCGGGACAGTATTTGATGTGCATGAGTAAAAACGTAATGTATGGAAATGTCTCCGAAGCAGACAGATCGGGACAGTATTTGATGTGCATGAGTAAAAACGTAATGTATGGAAATGTCTCCGAAGCAGACAGATCGGGACAGTATTTGATGTGCATGAGTAAAAACGTAATGTATGGAAATGTCTCCGAAGCAGACAGATCGGGACAGTATTTGATGTGCATGAGTAAAAACGTAATGTATGGAAATGTCTCCGAAGCAGACAGATCGGGACAGTATTTGATGTGCATGAGTAAAAACGTAATGTATGGAAATGTCTCCGAAGCAGACAGATCGGGACAGTATTTGATGTGCATGAGTAAAAACGTAATGTATGGAAATGTCTCCGAAGCAGACAGATCGGGACAGTATTTGATGTGCATGAGTAAAAACGTAATGTATGGAAATGTCTCCGAAGCAGACAGATCGGGACAGTATTTGATGTGCATGAGTAAAAACGTAATGTATGGAAATGTCTCCGAAGCAGACAGATCGGGACAGTATTTGATGTGCATGAGTAAAAACGTAATGTATGGAAATGTCTCCGAAGCAGACAGATCGGGACAGTATTTGATGTGCATGAGTAAAAACGTAATGTATGGAAATGTCTCCGAAGCAGACAGATCGGGACAGTATTTGATGTGCATGAGTAAAAACGTAATGTATGGAAATGTCTCCGAAGCAGACAGATCGGGACAGTATTTGATGTGCATGAGTAAAAACGTAATGTATGGAAATGTCTCCGAAGCAGAC
The DNA here is from genome assembly GCA_963669345.1 of Gortyna flavago. NCBI lineage: Eukaryota > Metazoa > Arthropoda > Insecta > Lepidoptera > Noctuidae > Gortyna > Gortyna flavago. The sequence goes on from OY770144.1 coordinate 1,461,182, forward strand.
AGATCGGGACAGTATTTGATGTGCATGAGTAAAAACGTAATGTATGGAAATGTCTCCGAAGCAGACAGATCGGGACAGTATTTGATGTGCATGAGTAAAAACGTAATGTATGGAAATGTCTCCGAAGCAGACAGATCGGGACAGTATTTGATGTGCATGAGTAAAAACGTAATGTATGGAAATGTCTCCGAAGCAGACAGATCGGGACAGTATTTGATGTGCATGAGTAAAAACGTAATGTATGGAAATGTCTCCGAAGCAGACAGATCGGGACAGTATTTGATGTGCATGAGTAAAAACGTAATGTATGGAAATGTCTCCGAAGCAGACAGATCGGGACAGTATTTGATGTGCATGAGTAAAAACGTAATGTATGGAAATGTCTCCGAAGCAGACAGATCGGGACAGTATTTGATGTGCATGAGTAAAAACGTAATGTATGGAAATGTCTCCGAAGCAGACAGATCGGGACAGTATTTGATGTGCATGAGTAAAAACGTAATGTATGGAAATGTCTCCGAAGCAGACAGATCGGGACAGTATTTGATGTGCATGAGTAAAAACGTAATGTATGGAAATGTCTCCGAAGCAGACAGATCGGGACAGTATTTGATGTGCATGAGTAAAAACGTAATGTATGGAAATGTCTCCGAAGCAGACAGATCGGGACAGTATTTGATGTGCATGAGTAAAAACGTAATGTATGGAAATGTCTCCGAAGCAGACAGATCGGGACAGTATTTGATGTGCATGAGTAAAAACGTAATGTATGGAAATGTCTCCGAAGCAGACAGATCGGGACAGTATTTGATGTGCATGAGTAAAAACGTAATGTATGGAAATGTCTCCGAAGCAGACAGATCGGGACAGTATTTGATGTGCATGAGTAAAAACGTAATGTATGGAAATGTCTCCGAAGCAGACAGATCGGGACAGTATTTGATGTGCATGAGTAAAAACGTAATGTATGGAAATGTCTCCGAAGCAGACAGATCGGGACAGTATTTGATGTGCATGAGTAAAAACGTAATGTATGGAAATGTCTCCGAAGCAGACAGATCGGGACAGTATTTGATGTGCATGAGTAAAAACGTAATGTATGGAAATGTCTCCGAAGCAGACAGATCGGGACAGTATTTGATGTGCATGAGTAAAAACGTAATGTATGGAAATGTCTCCGAAGCAGACAGATCGGGACAGTATTTGATGTGCATGAGTAAAAACGTAATGTATGGAAATGTCTCCGAAGCAGACAGATCGGGACAGTATTTGATGTGCATGAGTAAAAACGTAATGTATGGAAATGTCTCCGAAGCAGACAGATCGGGACAGTATTTGATGTGCATGAGTAAAAACGTAATGTATGGAAATGTCTCCGAAGCAGACAGATCGGGACAGTATTTGATGTGCATGAGTAAAAACGTAATGTATGGAAATGTCTCCGAAGCAGACAGATCGGGACAGTATTTGATGTGCATGAGTAAAAACGTAATGTATGGAAATGTCTCCGAAGCAGACAGATCGGGACAGTATTTGATGTGCATGAGTAAAAACGTAATGTATGGAAATGTCTCCGAAGCAGACAGATCGGGACAGTATTTGATGTGCATGAGTAAAAACGTAATGTATGGAAATGTCTCCGAAGCAGACAGATCGGGACAGTATTTGATGTGCATGAGTAAAAACGTAATGTATGGAAATGTCTCCGAAGCAGACAGATCGGGACAGTATTTGATGTGCATGAGTAAAAACGTAATGTATGGAAATGTCTCCGAAGCAGACAGATCGGGACAGTATTTGATGTGCATGAGTAAAAACGTAATGTATGGAAATGTCTCCGAAGCAGACAGATCGGGACAGTATTTGATGTGCATGAGTAAAAACGTAATGTATGGAAATGTCTCCGAAGCAGACAGATCGGGACAGTATTTGATGTGCATGAGTAAAAACGTAATGTATGGAAATGTCTCCGAAGCAGACAGATCGGGACAGTATTTGATGTGCATGAGTAAAAACGTAATGTATGGAAATGTCTCCGAAGCAGACAGATCGGGACAGTATTTGATGTGCATGAGTAAAAACGTAATGTATGGAAATGTCTCCGAAGCAGACAGATCGGGACAGTATTTGATGTGCATGAGTAAAAACGTAATGTATGGAAATGTCTCCGAAGCAGACAGATCGGGACAGTATTTGATGTGCATGAGTAAAAACGTAATGTATGGAAATGTCTCCGAAGCAGACAGATCGGGACAGTATTTGATGTGCATGAGTAAAAACGTAATGTATGGAAATGTCTCCGAAGCAGACAGATCGGGACAGTATTTGATGTGCATGAGTAAAAACGTAATGTATGGAAATGTCTCCGAAGCAGACAGATCGGGACAGTATTTGATGTGCATGAGTAAAAACGTAATGTATGGAAATGTCTCCGAAGCAGACAGATCGGGACAGTATTTGATGTGCATGAGTAAAAACGTAATGTATGGAAATGTCTCCGAAGCAGACAGATCGGGACAGTATTTGATGTGCATGAGTAAAAACGTAATGTATGGAAATGTCTCCGAAGCAGACAGATCGGGACAGTATTTGATGTGCATGAGTAAAAACGTAATGTATGGAAATGTCTCCGAAGCAGACAGATCGGGACAGTATTTGATGTGCATGAGTAAAAACGTAATGTATGGAAATGTCTCCGAAGCAGACAGATCGGGACAGTATTTGATGTGCATGAGTAAAAACGTAATGTATGGAAATGTCTCCGAAGCAGACAGATCGGGACAGTATTTGATGTGCATGAGTAAAAACGTAATGTATGGAAATGTCTCCGAAGCAGACAGATCGGGACAGTATTTGATGTGCATGAGTAAAAACGTAATGTATGGAAATGTCTCCGAAGCAGACAGATCGGGACAGTATTTGATGTGCATGAGTAAAAACGTAATGTATGGAAATGTCTCCGAAGCAGACAGATCGGGACAGTATTTGATGTGCATGAGTAAAAACGTAATGTATGGAAATGTCTCCGAAGCAGACAGATCGGGACAGTATTTGATGTGCATGAGTAAAAACGTAATGTATGGAAATGTCTCCGAAGCAGACAGATCGGGACAGTATTTGATGTGCATGAGTAAAAACGTAATGTATGGAAATGTCTCCGAAGCAGACAGATCGGGACAGTATTTGATGTGCATGAGTAAAAACGTAATGTATGGAAATGTCTCCGAAGCAGACAGATCGGGACAGTATTTGATGTGCATGAGTAAAAACGTAATGTATGGAAATGTCTCCGAAGCAGACAGATCGGGACAGTATTTGATGTGCATGAGTAAAAACGTAATGTATGGAAATGTCTCCGAAGCAGACAGATCGGGACAGTATTTGATGTGCATGAGTAAAAACGTAATGTATGGAAATGTCTCCGAAGCAGACAGATCGGGACAGTATTTGATGTGCATGAGTAAAAACGTAATGTATGGAAATGTCTCCGAAGCAGACAGATCGGGACAGTATTTGATGTGCATGAGTAAAAACGTAATGTATGGAAATGTCTCCGAAGCAGACAGATCGGGACAGTATTTGATGTGCATGAGTAAAAACGTAATGTATGGAAATGTCTCCGAAGCAGACAGATCGGGACAGTATTTGATGTGCATGAGTAAAAACGTAATGTATGGAAATGTCTCCGAAGCAGACAGATCGGGACAGTATTTGATGTGCATGAGTAAAAACGTAATGTATGGAAATGTCTCCGAAGCAGACAGATCGGGACAGTATTTGATGTGCATGAGTAAAAACGTAATGTATGGAAATGTCTCCGAAGCAGACAGATCGGGACAGTATTTGATGTGCATGAGTAAAAACGTAATGTATGGAAATGTCTCCGAAGCAGACAGATCGGGACAGTATTTGATGTGCATGAGTAAAAACGTAATGTATGGAAATGTCTCCGAAGCAGACAGATCGGGACAGTATTTGATGTGCATGAGTAAAAACGTAATGTATGGAAATGTCTCCGAAGCAGACAGATCGGGACAGTATTTGATGTGCATGAGTAAAAACGTAATGTATGGAAATGTCTCCGAAGCAGACAGATCGGGACAGTATTTGATGTGCATGAGTAAAAACGTAATGTATGGAAATGTCTCCGAAGCAGACAGATCGGGACAGTATTTGATGTGCATGAGTAAAAACGTAATGTATGGAAATGTCTCCGAAGCAGACAGATCGGGACAGTATTTGATGTGCATGAGTAAAAACGTAATGTATGGAAATGTCTCCGAAGCAGACAGATCGGGACAGTATTTGATGTGCATGAGTAAAAACGTAATGTATGGAAATGTCTCCGAAGCAGACAGATCGGGACAGTATTTGATGTGCATGAGTAAAAACGTAATGTATGGAAATGTCTCCGAAGCAGACAGATCGGGACAGTATTTGATGTGCATGAGTAAAAACGTAATGTATGGAAATGTCTCCGAAGCAGACAGATCGGGACAGTATTTGATGTGCATGAGTAAAAACGTAATGTATGGAAATGTCTCCGAAGCAGACAGATCGGGACAGTATTTGATGTGCATGAGTAAAAACGTAATGTATGGAAATGTCTCCGAAGCAGACAGATCGGGACAGTATTTGATGTGCATGAGTAAAAACGTAATGTATGGAAATGTCTCCGAAGCAGACAGATCGGGACAGTATTTGATGTGCATGAGTAAAAACGTAATGTATGGAAATGTCTCCGAAGCAGACAGATCGGGACAGTATTTGATGTGCATGAGTAAAAACGTAATGTATGGAAATGTCTCCGAAGCAGACAGATCGGGACAGTATTTGATGTGCATGAGTAAAAACGTAATGTATGGAAATGTCTCCGAAGCAGACAGATCGGGACAGTATTTGATGTGCATGAGTAAAAACGTAATGTATGGAAATGTCTCCGAAGCAGACAGATCGGGACAGTATTTAAAGACTTTGAAGTGGGCAATTTACAATTCTTTTAATAGAAAACGATTTTTTATTCGTGTTACTTAACATTTGTGTTTTAGTTTGCTATAACGAACGCTATAAGCCGTGTGTCCGATGGGATTTACCATCTGCCAAAATTGACGATCTTCCATACATACATTCACCCCCTTTTTTAACCTCCTTTTGGGGGTAAATTGTTCAAAATCCTTCCTGAGGGCTCGCTTTCGTTATTTTTATACAAGCGAATACATCGGAAGTGATCTTCGAGTGCGACTTAGAAGTGATCAGTAATGCAATTGTGTATTGTTCTTAGTGTGTTAAAGTTGTAATTGGTGTTGTTAATTAAAGTGTCTATTTTTTTTGTTTATTAAATCTCCAGTTTTTATTGTCACGAACCCCCAAGCTCGTAACAATAGTCTGGCAAAATCCATTGAACCCAAAATATAACCTCATTCCATAAAAATAGCAATTTTCAAGCACATCACTTCGACGAAGGCTAACCCTTCACAAACTGCACCCGAAATAGAAATACCTGTTCCCGGGTCTAACTGACCTTGGTGTGAACCCATACATCTACACAAAAATGTACTCGGAAAAGGACAATCATTCAAAATGCCAGGTGAAAAAGGTGCCCTATTTTTAGCCTTTAAAAGAGCAGTTCGTTTCGTTCCAAAAGTTATATTTCAGCTAGCTAGTTGCGTAACACGCTGTCAGAAGCACTGGATTTCATTTTGACAGTTCCACTTTGCCACCTTGTTTTTTTGCCGCTCACGCCGCCATATTGGAAAAGTACGAATCCCAAAATTATTATTTTTTTGCCTATCTATCCTTTCAGACCGATGGGTCTGATGCCGCCATGTCAGATGTGACATGGCGGTGCGAGCGGGAAAGATACGTGGTGGCAAAGTGAAAATTCGAATAGAAAACGTCGAAATCAATAAAATCATCAATTTTCAAAACTCATGGATATCTTTACAGATAACCCCCTTTTTGAGCACCAAATAACTGTACTATTTATTGTATACAGTCATCAGCACAAATTGTTACTACTGAAGTAACAATTTGCCACAGGCGCCATTATCATCATTCACAGGCGTCATTACAGTAGTTCTGCTTGGCCAGACTAGCAGCGCGGGGCGGGGAGCGGCGCGGGTGCGGATACGCGCGCGATCTGCTTGTCCGCAGTCGTGCGCGGGTTCGTTCTGAGTGTTGTCGTGTCCAATGTTTGTCAAAATATAATATCGAGCTATGGGGTGAGTTGCCCGCGCACTCCCCGCGCCGAGCAACCCGAGCCCGTGTGCCCACTATGTACACTCAAATGAAGTTCTTATGTTTGAGTACGCCACGCCGCGCCCACTCCGCGCCCGCGCTGCCAGTCTGGCCAAGCACTAAGAGTGATTTCGTAGTGCTAGTATATACCACTCATGTGCGGTTGACAGTACGTATGGTTAATATTGTTGTGTTCCCTCCAAACGAAACTAAACACGCTTGTGTTTGGATATCTAGCCATCTGAAAAAGGTTCTACAGTACTTGACTTTGGCTAGATTACGCAAGCTGAGCTATTTCATTTAGACAGATTTTTCATTCGGATCCAATACGAGCGACCCTTAACTTTGATTAATTTTATTCTTAATCCAAAGCATGATGAGAAAACTTTACTATAAAGTCTAAAAGTAATCCACATCATTCACCCAGTGACATTTCTAATTAAAAGAAAACTGAAGAGTTTGTTTGTTTGAACGCGCGAATCTTTGCACCTACCATTTGGATTTAAAAAAAATATTTTTGCAACTGATTGCACAATTCTTGAGGAGGGGTATATGTTAACATCACGTTGCGACTCTTAGGAGCCGAGCAAAGGGGAAACAGGCAGAAAGAACGGTAAGTGAAACGAAGTAATATCGCGCGCGGGCGACGCGATGCGACAGGAGTGGGGCGGGGGAACAAGAAACACGCGGACGAAGTCGCGGACACAGCTAGTCCATACTAATATTATAAACGCGAAAGTGAGTCTGTCTGTCTGTTACCTCTTCACGTTTAAACCGCCGAACCGATTTAGATGAAATTTGGTACTGAGATGTTTGAGTCCCGGAAAAGGACATAGGATAGTTTTTATCCCGATATTCCCACGGGAAACTTATGCGGGTGAAACCGCGGGGCGCTGCTAATTTCTAATAAATGCCTAGATTCTAAGATATATCGAATAAAATAAATTACATTCATTTATTCAAACTATTACTTTATGCATTACTTTACGCATGAAATGATAAGTTCCAATTTACTTTTCGTATCTTTATAAATAAATTTCACTTTTTGTTTTTTATTTTAACTCTCATTTTTTTTTTTATAGAAGGGAGTGTCCCATGCAGAGGACATCGGACTCGTTTTAAAACATTATTGTAAATCTATTCAGCTTCTAGTGAGATTAAAGAGCAAAAAAATTGTGAAAGATTTATAAATGATTTATCATTTACCTATATATAAAATGCTAGATAACTTTTATATATAAAATGTATTATCATTTATATGAAAAATATCTGTTAAAATTCACAGACAATATTCAGTTTAGGGTTCACTTCGCCAGGTGTGCGCTACGCGGCGTCTACGACCTCTACGCCGTAGCAGCTACGGCGGAATGTTTAGTGATAAATAATAATGACTTATGTCCATCGTTCTTTTTATTGTTTGATTTACCGCTTGTATGGGGGCGGTTTGTATTTTTATGATGTCTATACAAAATTCTTGAGATTTTTGGAACATTGTAATTAAAAAAGTCATTGACAATTTTAGATATGGTTTTTGCTACAGTTTGGCCGATGAGAGAATACGTTCTTGACAAATGTCAGTTTCATATAAACGAATAGGTACGTGTTTTGCGAATTTTATCTTTATCAACTACTAAAACTGTCGCACTGACACGTGTCAGGAACGCATTCTCGCGCCGGCCGGACTGTAGCTGCTTATACACTTTGAATTATTGCTTTTGTCGTCCACATAAAAACAAGCGTATGGTCGCGGTGTTGGTAACAATCACGTCGAAAGTAATTTTGAATAATACAAAATCCTCTCACCTTGGTAAAAATCCTTTGAATATGATTACTCTAGATTTCATAAAAGCATCAAATATGAATCAAAACCACATTAGAAAACCGTTCAACCCTCAGAATGGATGGTGGACTAAGAATAAGATGTTTCAGGCCTCTTTTAACGATCTGCGTCTAAAATGAACTATACTACACTATACATACCAGATCATCACATCAATTTTAAGGCGCCTTTGTGGAAAATAAATGAGTGTTTATTAAAACAAAAAAAAAACATACGGTGTACCTACCTAATAATTATAAGTATGTATAGGTTTAAAAACAAATTAAAAACGTCAAGGAAACCTGTGTCAGCGAAATCCTTACGTGTGTAAAAGCTGCGTTGTCAGGACGGTAATGACTCTGTGTTCTTACGAAGCATATTCTCATGAAACCCTTTTTGCGAAAAAAGCCGAGGATCGCAAAAGACATCTACCTACAGAATTACATAATATGCTTCTTTTGAAATGCTTTAGTGGTCCTTCGTAAAATATTGAAGAACGATTTTTTTTTCATAAAAACTGTTCCAAACTGTAAAATAGAAGGTAAGCTACTTTTATTTATGGATCGAGATACCAAATCCCATCCACGATAATTAAAATAGGGAAACGGGCTGCAAAGACTTAGCATAAGACTATCAATTGGATCCTACCATTCGTTTTAAGCTCTTTTTACTTTAGTGCTTATATACACGAGCGGAACGCGTCAACGGCAGAGACTAAGAGGACTACAGCCACAGCCGCCGACACGCATCGCCGGCTGTCGTCGACGCGTGCCGCTCGTCTATATGAGCACTGACACTGTATGGATTCTCTGTGGTCTGAAATACAGGTTTATAATTATTTTATTAAAGAATATACTATTACACAAATCCCAATTATTTTAAACCGTTTTCAATAAAGCTAAAAAATACAGCCATTCGCATTCACTAACTTTGATTTACAACTCCAAAGCAATGAAAAAGTTCGGTTCAGACAAAAAATACAAATAACACACGACATACCCTCCAAAACCCGCAGAACGAAAGCTAGTTCAAAAACTAAACTTAGTTGTTCCCAACCCTCGTTCTAACCCTCTGAAATAACAGAGTGTGTGGAGGACATTTTAAGCTATATATTTCTAGTATAAGCTGAACTCTCATTGCTCAGAAAGCCTGTGCAATACGAGGTCAGATTATACTGGGATAAAGCTTGAATTGTTGTGTGGGCGTGTGCAATCGTTCTGTGGGACATTCGGCCGGATTTTATAAAAATAAACTACCACCATTGTATGTTTTGATTGTTTGTTAATAGAGGGAACTATGGCTGACAGAGGATGCTTCAATTGTTTATGAAGGGAATGTTAATGTTTAGAGAATATGGAAGAAATATCAGTTTGTATTTTTTATAGATTCACCCCTCTATAAACCGTTACAGATGTCATATATCTATAATGTTATTATAATGTATTGCTCTCCCACTTTTTTGACATTAAAATTATAATGAAAAAGAGTAGGTAGTACTTACAATTAAGTCGGTAACTGTTGCATTTTTCTAAAGTGTTTCTGTTAAAGTTAATACTTTTACTTAATTACAGACATTATTATGCTTTTATGATGTACAACAGTACACATTAAACAATAAAATATAATATCAGTACATAATCGCGTCTTATCTCTTGCATTCTAATTGAACGGGTCAACGCCCTCTCTCAATGTAAGCAGTAAATTCGCAGCAGGGTTGCTTTCATTGTGCTTAAACAAATTATTTGCACCTCTAATAAAACGTTGGAAATTTTAAATATAAGTCTAATTAAAGATTCAGTGCTTTGTGATGTTTATAATATATATCTATCTATACATATTATAAATTAAACTTGCTTTTTTTTCTATAAGTTCTAAACTACAGAACGGATTTTAATGCTCACAATCGATTAATTGTGAGCATCAACATCCGTTGCGTAGTAAAAAAAATTTATTTGAATTGATTAATTCAAATCAATTTTTTTTTTCACAATAATTTAGATAATTCATTCCGGAAGGTTTATGTTCATAACACATTAATTATAAACTTACATATAAAAAAAATCCGGGCCGCTAGTTAAAGTTAAATAATACGATGCCTTGTTATTCAAAGCAATTTCAATAGATTTATTTTCATTTAGCAGTTAAATTTCAATTTCATTGGAATTCGAATACTACAATATTATTTGATGATAGACTCCGTATCAGTGTTGGCATAGGTACATATACCATTCAACATTTATTCTCAACACAATGATCAGTTCTTGCTAGCTAACAAAGCAATAAGTATATATTGGGAAGCTCTGAGAATATATTTTCTTAAACAAAGAGCTATCCCAAAACAGCTCAGCCTCGAGCTATCACCCGCGAGCTATCCATATGTCGTGACGTAGAAGTGGTGACGTAATATCCTGCAGATAGCCGTCACTATGCGATCATAGTGAGGTCGTAAAGTTGCCTATAAGGTTATGTCATTATTCGGCTTGTTGCCAGGGCGTGCAGCCTAGTCGCCGTTGTTACCATGACACAGTACGGCTGAAGGTTATTGAGAATTCATGTTAACATAATTTGTAGAAATCCAAGCCAGGTCGTAATAAAACGCGTAGTATGACCATCGTAGAAATGGAATGAAAGCATAGAATAAGAAATGAGTACATAAGAGGAAGTCAGAAAGTGGTACTTACTGGTAGCTGAACAGTTGTGTTGAAATCGGTTGTCAAGGTATGGGCATGTGACACGGAGGAATGAGAAAATATCGTTAGGTATGAATATCGGTGGCTATTAACATTATCATATAAACGAGTGTCTATAAAGTTTCTTGCTCGTTCTTCTTCATAGGAACCTACTACGCTTTGCAATGGCCAACTAGCTTCATCTTTCTGACTAGCTGACTCCTTTGGCAATTCATAAGGTAAATGGTTTAGTTCATGAGTTCTCAACCTTATTTTGCCCACCGCCCACTTTGAGAATTTTTCTTACTACCACTACTGAAACAGCGATTATATTTAAACGTTATTATTTAGGTCATTTTCTCTGGGTCTTCTACTGCACCCCTGAAAGTCTCAAACGCCCTCGACGGAGCGTTATCGCCCACGTTATGAACTATGGTTTAGTTGAAATAAATGCTATCGAGTTTGAGAACTCATTGAATTTCAAAACCTCTAACAGCCTGACCTTCAGCAATTTTTATCGCTTGAAACATACATCGTGCCTACAAGGAATCGATCTAAGCGTTGTGGCAGTCGGTGATTGAGCCCCCACCAGCACAAGGGGCGACCCTCTATGTTCGCACAAGTTCACAAGAGAGGCCAAATGTTCCGCTATTAGTTACATAAGACTTCGCTAAGAGGCCTTCAAACAAATGTCACGACAATAGAGGAACACAAGTTTATCAACTCTTTTTATCAATATGAAGAAATTGCGTAGTTAAAAATCTTTTTTATTCTGAAATTTTTGGCTCATTTTTGGGATTGCGAAATGGTGGTTTCTCTCAGATGCTAAAGAGGAAAGAAGAAAAAGATCCTAGTTCATTTGGCAAGCTTATCGTAACGTCCTCACACCTAAGTTATTAAATGCGAGACTGACTTATTGAAGAACTAGCTGCGCCCCGCGGTTTCACCCGCTTAAGTGTCGATCCCGTGGGAATATCGGGATAAAAAGTAGCCTATGTAGGTATTAATCCTGGTTATAAACTATCTGTGTGCCAAATTTCATTCAAATCCGTTCAGCCGTTTGTGCGTGAAGAAGTAATAAACATATTATAAACACACACACTCACAAACTTTCGCCTTTATAATATTAGTGTGATTAAGGGGGCTTAATGTCCTATCAAATTAACTTATACAGGTTGAAATTGAGTACATGCGACAAATCGAAATGGGAGATTGTACTCATCATTATGAACAACTTTTACTATGGGAAAAAACCTGAAATCGCAAAAAAATAACAGCTGTTTAGGCATTTTGACGAGTTATGCGAACACAAATGTAGGAAACAGCTGATTTTTTTTCGCGATTTCTGGTTTGGTCCTATAGTAAAAGTTGTTCATAATTATGAGTACAATCTCCCATTTCGATTTGTCGCATGTTTTCAATTTCACCCTGTATAGTTAGAATCATGCTGCTACGAAGTAGACATTAAATAATCAAGTTATACAGGATGAGAGGGACATCGATGCGCAACCTGTTATCATGGATTCAGTACATGATTCTGAACCAGACGGTAGACGAAAAATATAAACGCAACGAAATTTCTCGCTTGTTATTAAAAAATAATGCTGTTCCATACATTTTGACCGCGTACGTATTGCACGTCTATAGAACGGCGGATTTTTTTCGCCTACGTCGTAGCAGCGTATCCACCGTAGGCAATCGTAGACATCTCGTATACAATTCCGTCTACGGAAATACGGAATTAAAACAAATACAAAGGCCAGTCAGAAATTACAAATATTTAATACTAGCTTCCGCCCGCGGCTTCGCCCGCGAGGTATGTCGATAAAAACTATCCTATGTCCTTCCCCGGGATACAATCTATCTCTCTGCCGAATTTTATCGAAATCCGTTCAGTGGTTTAGGCGTGAAAAGGTAACATACAGACAGACAGACAGAGAGAGTTACTTTCGAATTTATAATATTAGTATGGATTACCGGCGAGTTCTGTGTACGTTGTACTGCCTGTTCTATTTGATCTTTCAGCGGCCACCTACCACCATCGATTAGACTAACTCATATATTTTTATTTATCGAATAAACATCAGCTGGTTAAAGGTCATTGTCGAGCCTCGGTAAAAAGCAAATAGTTTCGCTTTGTATTACCATGGGAAACGTTTTGTTTGCTACATGGAACGTAACAAACGAATTGTATTGTAACTTACAGAACATTCGGGTAGTGAATAAGGGTGGCCTTTGATTGAATTAAACATCTAAAAATCCAACTGAAACGGATAAATGCAAAACATTTGAAATTCGTAAAATATTCTAATTAAAATGGCCGTCAATGTTCAGTCAAAGCAATCGTCAAAAGCTGAAACAAAAAGAAACAATTCAAACGGTCCTCGATTGCTGGCCGGCGACATTCCGTAAATTGTATTAATGTTAAAAATTAAACGCCGAGCAGCCATGGAACGCGGCCGGTAAAGCTGCGGGCACACGAGCGGACAATTTTGGCGCAATATTAGGAGTGACGTCACGGCTCGCCACGTGAGCTGAATCGCGGTAATCAATAATTCAGGCTTTAGCCGCGGGACCGGGCGGCACACACTTGCCAGGCTACAGCGTACACCGCAGTTTATATCGTGTTCGAATTACAGTCGTCCCAAGCGTCGGAAGTTTTAGTTTATGCTAACAAAGTGAAATTTCTCCGTAAAATTTGTAACTATGATTTATGATGACAATGGTTGCTGTGGACGTGAAAATCGACTGCTATGAAAGTTTATAAATGACAAATGATGATGTACCTCCCTAACAACTAATTGAAATATGAAAGCGTCTGAAATAAACATCCAAATAGATACATCATTTATGTAGATCGTATCAAGTTTAAATGCTAAATGATATAACACAAAGTTTCAAGTGTTATTAAAAGCTCAATCGAATAACGAACGCCGGAGCAAGTGACGCGGAGAGTTCAACCGTCTAAGTCCAGACCAGTTACTGTTATTAATATCACACGAGCGTCTAGACCGGGCAGGCAGACAGCTACAGGCGCCGCAACCACCTGATATATACGGCGAACGTGCCCCCGGGGACAAATATACAGATTGGCAGTAATAGCCGATGTAAGGGGGACTGTTTCCTTATGCCGCACAAACTTTGTGATACGCCGTAACGACGCGACGCAGCAACGGTCTTAAATTGGCTTAGTTTTATTTAAATGTAGAACCATTTCCAAGATGGAAGTTGGGAACTTTTCTTAATGTATACTTGTGCCATTTATTTTGTAGGGCGTACAAAAAAAGAATTGGCGTGAGAATTCGATTTCGAAAAACGTCTTTCTTACAAAAGCTTACTTTCGGGTAAATTGACTTATCTTCATATTGATATGTCACGAAATTCTTTGAGAGCTTTTTGCCAGACTCTAGGATGGAGTAAGCTAAAGTGTCCTTTGTCGAAGAGTATTATCGGTGAGCATTTGGCACGGGGCTCAGGGAGTCAAGGTGATCAGCACACAGTTGTCTAGACCGACGGCGGCGCCTCGTAAATAACTTGCAGACAAAAAGATCTTTTGTAACGTTATTTAGATACTTTAAGTGGGAAACAAAGAAATTTATTATGAAAAATGAAGTGACGTTACTTTTGGGTCTCATTTTAGGCAGACAGTAGCTTCTTAATGAGACTTTTTTAAACAATGACAGACAAAAACGAAAGACAACAAATAACACAAAGAGTTTTAATTCAAATAGCAGAGTAGGTACTAACTTAGAGTACGGACTTTTTCGGTTGAGTTTAATACTTTTAGCGACGCAGAGTGGCCAGCAATGAATAAAATATTAAGTCATTACAGTTTGTAGGAAGCGCTAAATAAAAGCTAGGTTTAGACCAGCGAGGGTTCATGTGGACGCAGAGAGGCGTGTGTACACCACGGATGAATATTTAATGTGTTGCCAGTAATAACGAGGGTTATTCTAACCCTTTGGTCAAATGTTGTTTTAAAATGGTAAAATAAATGTTTAAAAAGGTTACATGAGTGGAATGTAACAACATAATTGACTTTAATTTAGGTTTAAATAATGTGAACCATTAAACAGTAAAATGGATATACAGCAAGCAGTATATACGGTACTTAATCGCATTGAATATAAAAGTAAAAAAAGTATTTCTAATAATAATTTAAAAAATATTTGAGTAAAATATCTAGCAAAACTTTTTGTTTAAGTACAGGGTCAATGACTCCAACACCCGATAGGTGCGTCTCACAAACTTTATGCTAAAAATGTTCCGTTGATTTAGATTAGAAAGCGTACATATAGAATTGAGCGAAAATAAAGCCGCTTACTCAGCGAACGGCTATCAAAGTCGATAATCTGCCCAACGACGCATTGTATCATAAAAACACTCGTGAATAACTTTATGTTTGTGGGAATAAAATATATTTGATGGCTTAAATCAGAACAGTAAAACCAGATTCTTGAATAATGAAAAATTCTGTGTCGAATATACATAAATAAAAATGTATCAATTTGTTTGCGTCGGTCGAATTCACCGATATTTGTTTATAAGCAAAGCATAATCAACCTATAACGTTTCTACTGCTGGGACACAGGCCTCCTCCCTGTGAGAGGGAGTGGGCTGTAATCCACCACGCGGGCCCAGTGCGGATTTATAAATGTCACATGCCTTCGAATTTTTGGTCCTAGGACATGCCGGTTTCCTCGTGATGATTTCCTTTACCGTTTTGAGAGCAGTGGTGATGAAATAAGTTACACAATTTGTTTATAGCAAAGTGAAAATACAATCGGTTGTAGCCTAAAACTTGGCCTTTTTACCCGACTGCGCGACGCAAAGGAGGGTAATGTGTTTATCAGCCTATTTATACGTATTTATGTTTGTTCCTTTGTGGCGCTCCAGAGACCAAACGAGTGGGCCGATATTTTCTACCTCTAGAACTGAATATACGAGTATGTTAAAATATGGGATCCAACGGAAATACAAAATAATGTTTTGTGGGATCCAACGACAAAAATATTAAACTGGGATTCAAAAGTGGGATCCAACGAAAATAAACCGCCGATAACAGTATACCAACTATTACGAAAAAAAAAAATTACGGACAATACCTTATTTGAACTAAAAAAAACACAGAACACAAACCTTGACATTATCATGCGACATGCGTACAGAGGCGCGTATTGTAAACATTTACAGATAACAAGTTGTAAAGATTACGCCAGATAAAGTTTATGTTTTTCAAAGTAAGTATGAAATAGTTCGATATAAAAATTGTGTCTACTTGCGAATATGAGATGTATGTCACCGACAGTTTCACCTTTAGGTCTATTGTTTTAAAGGCGCTTTCAAGTTAATAACATGTTTTGAAATTGAAGGCTTATTACTAATTTGTCTGTGTAGCAGATATGAAGTTCAATAACATAGACTGACTGCTTTAGTATCTGACATGAGTGATAAGCAAGCAATTATAATCTGACATGTACCTAAGTATTAATTATATTAAACCCATCGCCTTTACCTAACCTAGTAATTTGCCTAAAGTATTTAGTCCTAAGAGCGTTTACGCCGTACGGCAATTCATACAAACTTTCAAGCCCGTGTCGCGAAATGAATGAACCGATTTTAATGAAACTTTATACGCATAAGCAGGATACAAAGGTCACATTTTCGAAACGTCTTATTTTTAAAAAGATAACTGCAAATCTCTGTTTCTATGGAAACTTTAAAATCGGTCTAATTTGGCTGTAACACTATTTTTAGAAAATGTTCTTAAATGTTCTTCTGTAACTTTTTAGACCTTTGTATCCTGCTTATGCTTATGAAGTTTCATTAAAATCGGTTCATTCATCTCGAAAAACAAGGGCTTCAAAGTTTGAATGAAATGCTGTACGGCGTAAACGCTCAGGAATAAATTTTACACTTTCAAAACATGCACTGGATAAAAAAAAATTATGTTCAAGAAAGGCTAAGACCCAACAAGAAGGTCAGGCGCCTATCAAACTATGCATTTCCAGTATAAGCCGACTCATCGTACGAAAAACGTACAACGCGCCTAGGATAGCTTGATAATTGTTTCCGTGTGTACGGACTAGCTATCCACATTTCGGAAGACCGCTGAACCTTTAGTCTGACTCAGGGCTGATTTTTCCAACGCCAGTTAATTTTATCCGTGGAATAACTTTACATTTTTGACAGTTTTTTCACACAAAATCGTCAATTTTATTTCACGAATAAAGATTTTCTTTCGATTGAAAAATCAGCCCTCGTACGTAGACTTATGTAGTCGCATCGTCATCAATAAAGGTACGACTAAGAAGAAGATACACTGTCTTATCCTATTACAATAAAGTCAACCAAGCAGGACGATAGCTAACACTATCAGTTCCGAGTCGAGTCACGACTCAACAGATAACCACCGCCTAGTGGGCAGTGCAGCCCCAGCCGCGCGTGATGTCGTTACTTGCGCTGGGGAGCGACAAGTGCACTTTACACCAATCCCCATCTATGAATCTTGGATCACTGCTCGACTGCTTTATTAACTTGTCGGGGAACTAAATGCACTTGAACAACACAAACCGCAGAGAATGCAAAAACCTACGTGAAGATCCTGGTGAACTTGTGAATTAAATGACAAAAACAAATCTAGTTTAAATTGCACCGCTGATTTTGTGTGAAGTGCGCGCGTTTTAAGACGAATTTCAGTATAGTATTATCTTTTTGTATGCACGTGTTTCTGCGACAAATAAACCTATTTTTTTTAAGGGTGGGAAATCATCAAATGACCCCTCCCGCTGTGGGTTGAGCGAGAGGGAGTGTCAGACTTTTACTGACTAAAACCCATCCATGTTCCTTCTCTGCCCTTTGCGTTCCGGGGCCACCGAACTCTTTCGAACAATCCCGCGACAGTACATAGCATGCTGGGAATGGCTTGAGTAAAGAGAGAAAACTCATCGTGCGTCATTGTAAATAACAACAACAGGGAAGAAAGTGGTCAAACTCATATATATTCACTACGGTACTAATAATAAAGCTGAAGAGTTTGTTTGTTTCAACGCGCTAATCTCTGAAACTACCAGTCACATTTATTATTTTTTCAGATTTGTTATTTTTGCATTTTTGGGGGAAGTTAATAGGCTATTTAACATCACGTTAAGACCCTTAGGTGCCGAGCATAAACTAAAAAAGAAAGCTGAGTGAAAACGAAAGGCGGACGAGTTGGGGACAAAAATGAGTCAATAATAAAAAAAAACACCTGCGCCACGCCCTTCTTTTTGTCAACGTAATACAGAGATAGAGATGAGATAGATAACATAGTTTTCTTGAGTTCCAACTTCACAATAGGAACCTTAACAAAATAAAACCTACATGTCTAACATACACTGAATCCAAGGCTTCTGTCGGCGCCATTACACGGATGTCATAGCGGGACTATGACTGATGGTGGCTTGTTTTTGTGCCGCCTGAATACGTAATGGATTGCGCCGTAGCGCCCCCGGGACTATCTGGACAATCTATCATCATGGCCGGCAATTACGCATATTTCCAGGCCAATTTCAATTAACGAATTGATCTCGATTTTGGCTTGTGTATTGTTACCGATCGTGGAAAAGGGGTGTATGGAAATAGAGATTGAATTCAAGCGCATAAATGCTATATGCATGACCATTTGTAATTTTGACAGTGACTGACTTTGATGGTTGAGAACGTCAGAGTAAAGGCGGTAGCTACAGTCCGTTCATAGTTATTTTACATCTGACAGCAGCCACCCAAAAGCGACCTTATTGTGACGATCTTATTGTGTATAAAGATCACCATGGTTTTGACAGACCAGTCAGTGGAAGCAAGCCAACAGCAACCTTATTAGAATGAGATTAAAGATCACTGTGATTTGGACAGTGATGTAAAGTCAGAGATAAAATATATATCTGTGAAAGGACTGTATGCGTTATTTCTTGTTACAATGTCTGTATCTATATTGCGTAGGTATAAATAAACCATGACACTCGAAGTCGCAAAATGTAGCTTAGCTAATTAATTCAACCTTTACAGCACAGAAAACACAGACTTTATTGACTAAACTCAAGCTATCAAATCAGCATAAAATCCATCCAGACAACATCTTCACAAATGACCCCCACAAACATAAAGTTGAACGAAATGTAAAGGAGTTTCCACACCGAGGCAGAGTTCAAAGCGAATTTTAAAAGGCCCTGTACGTGTACAGATATGCAGCGGCTTCATTGTGTATGTAATCGATTCGGCATTACTCGGCGCTCCCAGTGCCAAAGTTAAAGGGGGACGCTGGCCCGGAGCAGGCGGTGTTTGCGTTGTTACGCGATATGTATTTGAAGTACACTAAGGCAAACTCAAACTCAAACTCAAAGCATTTATTTCAATTAAACCATTTACAGGCACTTTTGAATTGTCAAGAAGTCGGTCAGTCAGAAAATATGAAGCTAGTTGCCCATTCCAAAGCGTAGGTACCTGTGGAGAAGAACGGGCAAGAAACTCCATGGACACTCTTTTAAATTATATTTTTACAAAAATATTAGTTACATCATTAATGTTGAATTTATAATTATATGTGAGAACGATGTAATAAAATAAAAAAGACGTACGTGTTAAGAGCGTCCAGAGTACAGCAAATAGTACTTAACAAAACAACAATCCAAAAAAAAAAAAAAAATAAGCCGAGGCAGCCAATTGATGACCAGCCCCAACTGACGGCGCCCGTTCACGAACATGACGCATAGATCAGCACCATTCAGCTCAACCATTTTGAAGGGAGCTAAATGATCCAACACACACGCCACAACCAAAATAAAGAAAGCATCTTGTACGTTGCAAGAGTTAGCTGTTCATCTTAGCTATGGTATGGCGCAAATCAGTTTTATGATTGTTTTAGCATGGTTTTAGCTATCCTTGTTAACAGAAGTTTGGCAATGGCTGGTCTTTCCTCAGTGCGACCGTATCATTATGTTAACTTATTTATAGAATTTTGTAACTATGGTGTTCTGTCCAGTACGAATAATTACTATTTTAGTCATACTTACTGTAGTATGGTTATTAATTCAGTAACAAAATAAAAGAACTCATTGAAATTCTCGTCGTACGGTCCCCGACAATGAGCACGCACTATCACGCTGAAAGCAGAGAGGGCTGTCATTAACCGCGCGGGAAAATACCAGCACAAAGACAAGTGCAGTAAGCTCAGTTTATAAAAAACACCAGAATATACAAGCTGTCACAGAATAAACGCAAGTCCTGAAAGTAGTTTGTTCATAATTGACTACTGAATCGATTTGAGTGACTTTTAATATAAGTATTTTTTTATATGTATTTTGTCATAAAGACCGATGGAGCCAAAGAAAATTAAATCTTATTGCAAAGTTATAAGACTTAATTTTAAATGCATAAAGCAATGCTAGGGTCAAAACGACTTACTTATTAACACATTCGCTGCCACGCGGTCAAATGGTGACCGCGAACAATAGATTTTCTATTGTGTCTGTTGTCTGGCAGTCAACGTGCTAAAGGAATAAAAATAGTTAAAAAATAAAGTTTTGGTCATTGTAATAAGCTTTTAACTCAATACGCTAATTGGGGTGTACGAGGTCTTGCGTCAATTATTACAATGTGTTCGAATTTAACAAGTTCATGGAGCAAGCGATTAACTACAGGAAAGTGGAGTGCCAAGTTAGATGGACCAACAAATTGTTGGTCCATTATTTGTAAACTGTTTGTGTTGTTAATTGTTGTTATTTATATTCACCTCTACTCTTCGATCAATTATTGATCGAAGCAAAAATGTCAAAAACAACAAAAACACAAAAAAACAAAAATGTGGAAGCTGAGGACTAATTTCTATGACTTGGAATGAGCTACAATTAATAGCTAGCGCACAAATGCTGCATTCCGTGTGTAGTCACACCGTGACAATGTGCACAATCTAATCAAAATCTGCCTATTTATGAGCGAGTTTATCGTGCGATGCTAACAGATCTTCTGTCCCCCTCACTGAGGACGGAGCCCCGAGGGACACAGGGGTAGAGGTAGTGGGTGGCGTACATGTGTAATTATTTCGTGAACCTCTTGCACTCCAGCGAGCCGCACGCTTCCTTCAAACAGATACTGAGCTGCTGATAGGGTAATGATTCAATCAGTTGTCAGTCGTTAGATGGTTTAACCGCGTGTTTGAAGGAATCAGTGGTGTTATTGAAGTGTGTCGATGCGTTTGTGGTTGCATTGATAGATTAATCGCGTGCTTTTATCGTAATGAACCTGTATTGTCTTACTTGAATACAGTAATCACGGCCAATTCAGCATCATTTATGGCTCTGTTTTTGTTACTGTATCGATCCTAAGGACCATCATCGTTAATGGCTTCCTAATTTCTACATGTTTCAAACAGTGTCATTTGGAAAATAGCTGTCTGTCACAAACTTGGTAGGGCCTATACTTTCATAGTTTTAGTATTTTATTATTTTTATTTCCCTATAGTGGGATTTATGATTGTCCGTGGCATCAAAGCGGGCTTAATCAGAATAGCAGCGAAGCGGTATTTATTTTTTAAATTTCACAGCATTATGCTGAGTTAGGAGCATTTTTGGCCTCATGCAGGTTATTTGTTTTCAATATTTAGCTAGTTTTAATGTTTGCTTTTCTTGTTTGTAGTTCCTGTGCGTGTCACAAATAAGATATTTTTCTTCTTTCTTTTAAAACAACGTTTAAGTTAACATATTTGGAACAATAACTACCATTACTTCAGGCTTTTTCCTTTCATTGTTACGCTCTATTTCCGTATTTATATTTCCGTGGCTTTTCATGACTTTTTAATTCTTTACAATTTCAACACAAACGTTAAAACAAACACAAATGTTCTGTCACTGAAGCCACACACCTTTCTATTACATAAAAGTTGGCCAAGACTGAAAAAACAAGTTTGTTAACAAAAGGCAAATTCAAACGATTGATAAAACTTCCCAGTCAAAAGAGGAAAGGTCAAACTCAATTGAAGCATTCCGAAGTTAAATCAAAGCCGTGTTTGAATTGCGTAACAAAATTTTTTGAATTAAAAAACATCTGTAGTACTTTACATTAGAAGAGACTAACAGCCACAGTAAAGCTTGTGTTACTTCTAGTCAAAACATAGTGAAATAACAAAAACATTTTCTTTTGTTTTGTGACTTAAATCACTGTACAGGTTGTCCCAGAAGTCGACGTCAATCCAGAATCGGGTAATAGGCCAAGCCATAATAGATAATTATCAGAATAATATTTTAATAAATATAAGTTGTGTATTTTAAAAAGTATTGGGAATTAAAAAAACATTGACAAAATCTGCACATCTGTAGCCATAAATCTTAACTTTTTTTGTATGGGATCCTGAATAATGTTTCTGTAAACTCTTGCCTAAAATGTAAAGCCAACTGCTCCAGCTTGGAGCTTGTTTTTTTATTTAATTTTTTATTTTTGTTTCTTATAACATTTATGACTTGGTCTATTACCCGATTCCAGCTTGACGTCGACTTTTGGGACATCCTGTATAATTAAATGTATTGAATTTGACATATTATTATCATTCTTGTCCAGTGTCGATTTAATCTGTCTTTCCACCTGATGATATGGATTGACAGCTCATTTCAACTATGTTTTCACAATGAGATTTTGACAGAATAGCATTACCGGTTTTGATTTATTTATTTGTCTGCCCGATGTAAATTTTTGAATCTCCTTAATCAAAATATCGGGCGGAGATTACTTATTTAACTCGAAGAACAAAGTACAGGGAAAAAATCATATTTTATTAACTCCGTGATCTAATACTATAGAGCGATAAAATGTGAAAATGTAATAAAACAATATCAGTTGGGTTCGTACCTTTCAGGTCAATAAGAGTGTAATCCGTCTGATCCGATTACGTAGATTGTACGTTTAATTTCTTCCGAGATGGCGGACGATTTCATTTCACAAATCTTTTTTATTAAATTCTTAAAAATTTTATGATAGGTTTTTATTAAAATGAGAATTTTTAGGTGGATAGGAGTTGGGAATGAAAAAGAACAGAATGTAATTAGTTTTATCACAGAGTTTGCGTAGGAAAGCCAAATACTGAGTAAGTTGAAAAAAAAATCGTTTCTCTTTATGTTAATTACCTCTGTACTGTAGCCATTTACATAGTATTTCGGATCATAGCCTGTATTAAACGCACATGAAACAACCTACCTGAAAAAGTAATGTTACAAAAACTCTTTTTTTTGAGGGCAACTTTCAGTGTCGACCTATTTGTTACTTTAGCCTAGGCATAATATTTGCGTCAAAGCCAAGGGTCACTAGCATTTCTTAACTATGCCATTAACCTACATCTTTTCAGCTCACTTTTTATTACACGTAGGTAGATTATACCTTCATTTTCAGCTTTTAACCTAATGAAAACTTTCTTTATGATATTTTAAAAGCACACCGGAGCGGCGCCATGTGTCACGTTTTCTGTCTCTTTTATACTAATTTACATACTTAGTTGAAGCTTATATTATGATAATATTCTTAGAAAAACTTCCATCCCTCTGGTGGCGTCCTAGCGAGTCATTGTTTTGAGCAACCTTAATTTAATTGGTGTAAGAAGAGTCCTGGCATGTGTAAGACGAATAGTCTTTGTGAGCTTAAAGAAACACCGAAGAACTATTCTATTAATTTGGTTTACAGAACTAGCAACAATACCTGGATTAAAATTTAAAAGAAAAAAAGAGTATATCCTTCTTTTCATTGGTAGTCGTCTCAGAATTTTTCAGAAAAACAATGACTCAGTGTTCACAAAAATAGTTGAGCATGTTTACTGAAATATTATTATCTCCCCTTTTAGAAGAAGCCTATGTTTATTACTTCCCTAAAATGACTCACGTATCACCATAAGCGCGATGTGTGTAAGAAAAAAGTTCCTTTTTCCATAAATAGACATGATTGTTAGGACTCCGTTCTGATCCCCCCCTTCACCCCCCCACCCCCTCCTCGATCCCCTGCTAGTTCTTCTTCTGTTTTAATCTGTTTCTTATCCAACTTTCTCATTCCGAGTTATTCCGGACTGATCCGGTTTTTCTTTTGAGCCAAGCCCTAACTAAACACAGATAACTAACTAACCAACACTTGCTACCCTCTCTAAAACAAGTCTATTCAGGTAGCCTATATACAAACATATCGGCTAATAACAATATTTCACGTATCAGCGCACCCTCGCGGCGAGAACGGGCACTAATTTGCCGACAACCCTCCCGGAGGGCAGAGGGTTGACCAGTCTTACACTTCATTGACTGAGGTAAGGTTACTCCTGCGTCGGGGACTTCGGGGTTAATTTTAACTGGCGTGTTTTTGTTTTGTTTAAGACATTCATTTATTTCGGTTACAATATAGTTTCTTTTATATAAAAAGTTACGTAAGTAGGCGATTTATTCTTGGTATGGATAATATGATAGGAAATTGCTAGTTGTCACGTTCAATGTTACGGAAATTCAATATTGTTTCGTGACGAAAGTATTGATCGATTGCGTTTAAAAATAACAGACGATGCTTTTTACCCGTTCAACTAGTATTTCGTACTTACCCCAAGGATGAAATTCAAAACTTTTAATAACAAAATATTCCATCAAAAACCCCAATTTAAAGATTATACAACTCCCAAAAATGCTATCCAACTAAAACAAGATCACAACAGAGCTTAAAAGAATCTTGTCTATCCGTTATTAAGTTCTGGGACGTGTACAACGCGAACATTTGAGCCAATATTTGAGCTAGCTTCAATATAATATTCTGTGAGGCGACGCAGCGCTGACTGCGCGGGGGTCCTATTGATCATAGCTTGTAAACTAGGGTTTATGTTACGAAGGTAGGGTAGCGAATTGTATTTGCTTAGAATGGATCATAACGTTGGATATTGTAAGGGTTGTTGGGTGCTTTGGGAGGCGACTAATTGAATATTTTTAGCCAGAGAAGATAACATTTAATGAAATTTCAAAATAAGTACTAATTTCAGCATTGATTCTTCTTCTACTACCTTCATTTAAGACTTAGAGACAGAAGCAATACAGTCACTTAGAATTTAAATTGTTTTATGTGTCTACCAAAGCAGTACCTATAATATTAATTCAACTGACAACACGTAAAAAGCATTTATTCAAACCATAAACTTTTATTTCGATCTTGTGGATTCAGCTTTATACAAGTTCATTCCATGTTCAAATATGATCCCATAGACAGCCGCGGCAAGGTCCACAAACAATATTAAATCTCGGCACGTATTTTGATTCGCTAATAGTTTCGCTCACGGACCGACTGCCGGCCAGACAGGCGGACAGACGTCCTTGTCTCTGTCACTTACATTCTCATTATGCGTACTTAATTGTTCCAGATGTTGTATTTATTTAATTTTATGTGTCTGGGTTCTCGAGGTGCGCTTAAACTGAATAATTAAAGAAAGCTAATTAATTTATTTGTTACAGATAACACTAAAATACAGCTTTTATCATGAAACTAAATTAAGCCGACGATTCGTAGAGTAAAATTACTTTTTATACATATATAGCATCTTTAGTAAATAAGTGTCGAAAACACATACAATTTTACGTTTCTTTAAAATATAAACTCCATAAACAATGCCTCTGACTTTATAAAACTACGGGTTTTAAGTATATGTTATCTGCAAATTCTGCAATAAGTTACTGCATCACAAAGACGTATAGAATCTATCAGAGTATTCCCAAGCATTAGTTACATAAAACTGCAGCTATTTTCACGATAAGCTGTACGATATTCCGCGGCTGCATTGCTAAGGAAACTGGCAGCTTTTCTCAGCTGCACACCAATGGAACGTGTATCATTCTAAGCGTGATATACCGGGCACATTATATAGCTATGGATTTTATATTTATTCGTTTGAATAAGAGGAGAAGAGGGATAAGAGAATGCATGATCTGAACCGTATGTTACAATAGACTTGAATTATAAGTATGGTGTCAATTAACAATGCCATGTGACTTCTCAATGGAATTACCAGTTATTCTATTCCTAAAAATTGCTACCGTTGTATTCTCCTAAGGCATAACTTCTTCCGATATCGTCCGATGTTTTCCATGAACTAGGTCTACGCACTCACTATCTTTTACATAATATGCTTGGTTCGATCGGCGTACTTCGGCCGACGACGTACGAGCATAGCTCAGCTGGTGACGGATAAGTTGTACGCAAGTGCGGGTTCATATTTGCGGAATTTGTCAATAAACACTTTCAGTTTTTTTGATAAGCCTAACTAAATCTATACCGCATCTAACCGGATTGAATAAATCGTTCATCCTTGCTACTTTTGTATCGCAACAACAAATCACAGGAATGTAAAAGCCGCTATGCTATAATTTAAGTGTCTCGACAGACAACGCACCTATCTCTATTGACATGAAATACCGCCATTAATCACGGCGGCAGACATCTTGCGTCCATTAAGGTGAGTCCTAATGCATTCGCCGTAACTGTAATTATGCACAGAACAATACAATACTATTAAAGTATATATATAGAAAGACAAAAAATGGTATAAAAGAACCAATATAAACCGACACGAAGGGCAATTTAAAAGTTGTTTTGATTTGGTATCACAACACCACGAGTCTTTTCGGATTTTCATTTTCGGAAGCAAGGTAGAAAGTATTATAAAAAAGGAAGATAATTTCCGTACACGAAGATAACAGATTAATTTCCCCACATCACAACTTGCTAACATTTAGGTTTCATATACACCAACAAAAGAATTAGTTGATATTGGAGATATAGATGCGTCACACGCTCCTATTTTTGTGTACTGAGCTGTTCGCAATGGACTTTCTGTACCCTTTCTGTGAGGTAGCAGTCGTAATATGAAACTCGCCCGAGACCATCAACTTAATGTGTTCTAAAGCGATCCGTAAACAGTTTGAGGAACTGAACATGAACAGGGCTGGCAAGAGTGAACAAAATATTTAGAGAGAAAATAACTTTGTTCGTCAGCAATTACTTTTACTACATGCGTTTCTTCACCTTCCACATTCATTTAGCTATGTTTTTTTTTTTTTCAGATTTTCTGTTCGTCTGACCATGGACCATACTTACCTCGCAACGTTTTCTTGTAGGATCATAATCCTGATAGGCTGACAAAATACAGGTTGGCAGGGCCATGACGCGCAACTTCAGTACATGAATCTGGATATTTAACGCAGGGGGCGTCGAAATTTTTCGTCAGTTATTAATAAAAAAAATAAGGTGTTCCATAAATTTTGATCGCGTAGGTATTGCACATTCTTATTTTTTTTTTTTTATAACTGACAAAAAAATCTGCGTTAGGATGTTTAGAATCATGTGCCGAATTCACACACACACACATTCACAGTATTACCTATCAGTATCAGTATCCCTGCCACCTTGTAGTGTGCGAAAATAAATTCTGCCAAGTTATCTGGGCCAGAAAACCCTGGGCCAGGAATACTGAGAAGAATCCCAGCCTGTTACACAAACAATAACACAAACAAAAATTGTAACAGTGGAGAGTGGCTCCTGGTCATTGTGCTGAACGGGATTGAAGAGGGGCGGCCCCTTACTTCCAACAGTCATTTACTGAATCGCTTTGTTTGCATTCGAGCGCAAAAGGAATGGACGCATTCCTAAAAATATATCTATAGGATGATGGTTTGGTTTTTTGCGCACGGTTACGTCAAAAAAAAAAAACAAATTGTCCAAAATTTTAAACCGATTTTCCCTTCAAGTGTCGGTTCTTTAATATTGGAGACAGAACACCTTTTGTATGCTAAATGTTTCTTTGTAACACGCAATCATAAAACTATTCCGCAGTCATAACTGCAAACAATCCCTAAGCCTTAGTTTGTATCTGAATAATTTAAATAGATACAACATTATTTATTACCAGAAAAAAAATAACAACATTATTATAAGCACACATAAAACAACAATAAAATCAGTCAATTTATTACAAATTAAAAGATGGCATCGAAATATACCACCGCATCGCTGTCAACTGGTAGTGTGCTCAAAAGACTGGCGATATCGCCACGTTGCTGTTGGATAGCCTTTTATTCAATACAGCTCAAAAATTATCAATTGCAGAAAATATTGTTGATAGAAGAAGTTAGGATGAAAACAGGCATTTTTTTACCTTTACAAAACTATTATTGGAAAATCTCGAGGTAGCCTTTAAAATATTTACGCGCTGAAAATGAAACATTCGCTGTCGGCTTTTTAGAAATTAGTTCGAGAACACACACACCGATACACCGATTCAGATTATCGCAGTCCAAAATAGAATTAATCTACTCTGGTGTAGGCATGAACTATGCAACAATATTTTAGATACAATCACCGCTATTGTATTTTATTTCTTTTCTCAGATTTCGTCAACGTTCACAATTTTACTTCCAATTTGTGTGATTTCTGAGAACTAACCCTAATGTTTACTATACATAAAATTCAGTTTAAATCTTTCTTCTTTTGTTAACTATTTTTAACACACTTTTATTAGACTTCACTTGTAACTTACTAACATTGATCACACAATCAAACAATGTTATAAAGTCTTATAAGTCAATTTTAACTTACTTCTAATTATCGTATCTAAATGAAACTTGTATGTACGTACCTATATGTAAATGGTATAGGTACACCTCTGTCTAACCCTTCAGGGATATATAGGTGTGAAACTGTGAAACAAATGAATTGCGTGATATGAATTGTTTTATTATTCTGCCAATGGCCTTTTTAGGGCCCCAGATCTGATGATGTAGCCAGGAGGTGGATAGTGGAACTCTTCACTGGCTACTACTAAACCCCTCGAGTTTGGACTCATAAGATTTGTTTTGACGAGTTCAATAGATTGAATAAGCGTGTTTTTTTTAAACTACATATTTTAAGTAGAAGTACATTTTTTTTTATAAAATTTAATCAATCGTAAAACGTAATCAAGCGTATGGTACTAATGGGGTTGCAGCTGAAAGTCAGCGTCAGGTAGTAGTGTTGTCATCTGACATTATGCTGAGCCGAAAGGTATTTTTTCTTTAAAGAAAAGCCAAGCAGCAAGTTAGTTACCAGAACTGACAGCCCAAGGTGCGCCGAACTTCTTAAAGAATCGGGACTAAAGGAAGCTATTAATAGCATATTTTCCCTCTACCAAGGATAACAAAATTTAATTAACTACCAGCAAAATGCAAACGCGTCACCAGCCTGTTTTATCGTAAATAAGTTTAGCTGCTCCAGTCAGGCCATCTCGAGCGCGTCAACATAGTTAGCCCACGTAATGAACGAGCTATCGCTTCCACGATCGTTAATTACGAACCTGCCCTCCATTTAAAAATAGTGTGTTGAATTATTTATAAATTATTTTCATGTTCGACTGCATGCGAGCAGCACAGAACCGGTCGAAGTGGCGACGCTTGGGGGAGGACTGAGTCCAGCAGAGGACGTCTTTGGGCTAAAATGATGATGATGAATTTTGTTCGTCAAATAGCAGGGGAAGTTTTCGTTTTCAAGTTTGGATAGGGTTAGAATTAGTGTGAGACGTATGGTCACGGAATGTTAGGCGCTCGTTCTTAGAATAAACGAGCGAGCTTATAAAACTGGTAACCTTTTATTGCAATTCACATCAGACTTTGTTTTTTATGTATTTGAATGTTTTAATTGTTTTGAATACTAATTATTACAATATTTGTACGCCGTTGACGCCAAGACATCGCCGTTGACGGCGTTCTAAAACATCGGTATTTTATGGTTTACATATGATATACAAACAAAAATATTTTAAGTTTAATTCATTAAACATGAGGTTTTATACGCCACTGCTAGCTATAAAAATCTAGTATGATTAACTCTCTCTGTCTGGCAAATGAGATGTTGTACCTCACCCGTTACTTAAATGACGTGAACCCACTCTTATTACAACCGTATTGATCCTATATAGTTGAAGTAAACAGAAAAAATATAAACAGTCGAAATGTGGGTGTGTGCTTAATCCTTCGGGGGCAGCTTCGCAGGCGTGATTTGATGTTGTGTTTGTATAAAAATAACCAATTTCCCAGAACAGGTTCTTTAGCTCTAGTTTGTTCATTCCTGCATTTAATTTGGAAAACGAAAGAGAAGTTGGTTTACATTGAATCATCTGGATACTTGCACGATAACGAGTCCACAAATTGTCAACAAGAACAGCTCTCATTCATGTTTTTCTTTCAGTAAATAATTTAATGAGAGGAGTTTCTCTCAGCTCGTATAAATAAAGTTGGTATGCATAATGAACTGGCTCGCGGAATATCTCTCGTTCGCTAATTACAAACTACCCGCCCGCGCCGTTGGCGTGAATGACAATGAAACTAAAAGTATAGATTATAATGAAATCGAATTAACCTTCAGCGACGTAAGTCAGCCTAGGCTAAGCAATACGGCGGGCCGGACTTGTCGGACGCTCAGTTCGGCTTTCGGGCTGAGCGTTCGACGGTGGACGCGCTGGCCTGCCTCAAGGGTCAGGTGCAGGGGGCGATGGAGGCGGGGGACGGAGTGTTGGCGGTGTCGTTCGACATTGCCAACGCCTTCAACTCTGTTCCCCACTCCACCATCCTAGAGGCGCTCCGGTTCCACGGAGTGCCTCGATACCTGCGCAGTCTGCTGGCCAGCTACCTGGAGGACCGGGCGATCCTCCTGGTGGACAGAACTGGCCAGGTCCGGCGATATCCCGCCGAGGCCGGCGTTCCGCAGGGGTCAGTCTTAGGACCTCTCCTCTGGAACGTCGGCTTCGATTGGCTCTTGCGGGGAACTCTCCTCCGAGGCACGAGTGTCATCTGCTACGCGGACGACACTCTCCTCACCGCCCGGGGGGAGAGTTTCAGGGAGGCGGCCAACCTGGCCTCGGCGGGCGGATCCTTGGTCGCAGCGAGGATCCGCCGCCTAGGTCTGAAGGTGGCGCTGCACAAGACCGAGGCCGTGTGGTTCCACGGGCCTCGGCAGCGCCCCCCGCCTGACGCCCACATCTTCGTGGAGGGCATCAGGATCGAGATCAAGGCCCAGATGAAATATCTGGGCCTCGTGATTGACAGCAGGTGGCGCTTCGGCCCGCATTTTAGCGGGCTGTCGGCGCGCCTGCTGAAGACAGCGGGGGCGCTGTCGTGGCTTCTCCCCAATTTGGGGGGGCCCAGCGCACGATGCCGGCAACTCTACGCCGGCATCCTGAAGAGCATGGCCCTGTACGGGGCCCCCATCTGGGAGGACTCCCTCCGAAGGAGGGAGAACGCCGCCGCGTTGCGGGCGCCCCAGAGGGCCATTGCTCAGCGGGTTGCGCGGGCTTACCGCACGGTCGGCTGTGCAGCGGCGTGCGCTCTGGCCGGCACCCCGCCTTGGGAGCTCGAGGCGTGGGTGCTCGCCAGAGTGCACGAATGGACGGCGGGGCGGAGGGCGAGAGGAGAACGCCCCGCCCCGGAAGAGCGGGAGGCCGTCCGGCGGGAGGCGAGGGACGCCATCGTCGTCCATTGGACGGCGGACCTCGCCACCGCAGCCTTCGGCCGCCGAACCCTCGACGCGCTCGGGCCGGTCCTGCGGGACTGGCTCGAGCGCCGGCACGGGTTCCTCTCGTTCCGTCTGGTGCAGGTGCTGTCCGGGCACGGCTGTTTCGGATCGTACCTGCACCGGATCGGACGGGAGGAGACGCCGTCGTGTCACGGCTGTGGCGCGGCGGAGGACACGGCGCAGCACACTCTCGCGGTGTGCCCGTCGTGGTCCGAGCCGCGCCGCTGTCTCACGGCGGCGATCGGAACGGACCTCTCGCTCCCTGGCGTGGTCAAGGCCATGCTGGAGGACGAGGGGTCCTGGGCGGCAGTCGCCTCCTTCTGCGAACAGGTCATGTCCCAGAAGGAGGCGGAGGAGCGCGCGCGAGAGGAAGACCCTCTCGCGGCGCCGCTCCGAAGGCGGAGGAGGGGTCGGAGAAGACGTCAGTATGACGGTCATCTCCGACTCCTCCCAGGTGGAGGCCAGCAGGCGACGGGTGCGGGGGCACCCTCGCTTGCATCGCACGCGCCTCCACCAGTGTCGGACGGGAATGGCCAGGTGTTCCCGGCCATTCCCGTCGCCCCCCAGCTCCCGCTCGGGGGGCACGCGGGGCCCGCCAGCTAGGCGGGCATGCGCCGGGAGAGTCGTGGAAGTAAAGGCTGAGCCGGTTTCCCATGACCCTCCCATCACGGCGACGAGGGAACACCGCTGAGTTTTAGTGGGTATACTGCCACTGTGGCAGGGAGTCCCACATACTCCGTCTCGTCCCCCGACGAGCGGAGATGCGTAATGTCATTTCTCAGCGACAAAAAAAAAAAAAAAAAAAAAAAAAAAAAAAAAAAAAAAAAAAAAAAAAGGCTAAGCAATACTTACTACAAGTTTGTATCGTTTATCCTTTTAATATTTCGCATTATTGTCTCAAAACGGTGCAGCCGTCAAGGAAAACATCGTGAGGAAACCGACATGTCCTAGAACCAAAAATTCGAAGACATGTGACATCTACCAACTCACATCAAGCCCGCGTGGTGGTTTATAGCTCACTCACTTTCTCAGAGAGAAGGCCTGTAGACCAGCAGTGGGAACATTATAGGCTGATTGTGTTCTACAATTGTTGGCTTGATTAGATACTCATTGAATGAGTACGGTTGCCGTTATTTATTTTAAAATCGTATTTTTTTAATGTAGTGGTAGTTTATAAGGGAGATAAATAAAATTTTAACATTCATAACAAATTGGGATATCTCTTATAATTTAGATAATTTTGGCAGTATCACTTGCGTACTTTATTTAAATCTCACTTTGCTTTAGAATCAACAATGACGGATTAATCTTAAAAGAAAACTTGACAACACACCATTACAGCACGACGCCATCAAATGAAAGTCTCACAAGTTGTTTATTTAGTTAAAAGTTAGTCGCAAACTTTTAAACAAATTATGATACCTTTACATCAGTCTTTCCCAAAGTGGGCGATAACGCCCCCTTGTGGGCGCTGCAGGTCTCAAGGGGGGCGGTAAGAGACCCAGAAAGAAAATGGGGGCGTTGTGTAGAGGGGGGGGGGGGGGGTGATTTGTAATTTTATTTAGCTAGGAGGCCTCTTAAACAACGACTGCAAGAGCTCTCGATTCTCAACAACAACTTGTGAACATCAACTAATATGAATTAAAAGATTGCTCAAACTCGGTTCTATATTTCTCTCCACGTAGTTCATATATCTGTCCTATTTTATTGAATATAGAAAAAAATAAAATCATGTCAATCGGTCGCTCCGTTTCGTAATGAAAGTAGACACAAACAAACAAATAAAAAGGCAACAGACACACTTTCGCATTTTAATAGTTATTAGTACTCGTAGATATCTATCATGTTTTAACAAGTTTTTGTTAAATAACCCGAATTGTGCATTCCTGTATCAGTCGGCTGGTTTATTGAATACTTGTTCGGACTTGTTGAGTACGATTGAGCGTCGAATGAGATAAACGAGTTTATGCATGTTTGTTTTATTCCTGTCGGTGCGTGCTGTTTAAGCATTCCTATATAAACAATGTAATATTTATTTTATTTTCATTTGTGGTTTCGCGCGCAATAGATGAGCAGTACTTACGCCTCCTCTACACTACTCGCGAAGTTGAACGTATTTCTCAAAGCAAAACAATGTCGGAAGTAAAAAAGAAGAGACGGCAATACTGTGCGGAATATATAAAATTCGGATTTATTGAAAATCCCACAAACCCATCGTCGCCATTGTGTCTTCTATGTCTAAAAATATTTTCGAATGAAGCAATGAAGCCTTCAAGGCTGCAAGATCATTTGAATAAAATGCATCCAGTTAAGAAAGACAAGAATGTAGCATATTTTCAAGACCTAGAGAAGAAGCATAATACTCAGCCAAGTGTAGCAAAACTATTTTCGGCGGCTGCTAAGCAAGATGACGACGGACTTCGAGCTTCGTACAATATCTCTTTGTTAATTGCTCAAAAAGGCAAACCACATAACATCGGAGAAGAGTTAATATTGCCAGCAATAAATGAAGTAATAACTACTGTGCTTCATAAATCGGCCGCAGATATTATCCGAAAAATTCCTTTGAGTAATAATTCTGTGCAAAGACAAATTGATGAAATGGCTGAAAACATTGAAGAATCATTGTGCGATCACCTGAGGACAAGTCAATTCTCAATTCAGCTCGATGAGTCCACTTTACCAACTAATGAAGCATTGTTGTTGTCTTACGTGAGGTTTATTAAAGATGAGAAAATATGTGAAGAACTATTATTTGCTAGAAATTTAGAGACCGATACAAAAGGTGAAACCATATTCAATACATTGGAAAAGTTTTGCGATGAGAAAGAGATTCCTTTGAAAAATATTATTTCAGTTGCTACGGATGGCGCTCCGGCTATGACAAGGTGCCATAAAGGCTTCATAGCGTACTTAAAAAATAAAATTCCAGATGTCCTTGGTGTACATTGCGTTATTCATAGACAACATTTAGTTGCTAGAAACTTAAGTGAAAAACTATTTCAATCACTGCAATATGTCATCAAAGCAGTCAATAAAATCCGCAACAGCTCTTTGAATGATAGATTATTTCATCAGCTTTGTGTTACTAATGACGAGGATTTCAACCGTTTGTTGTTTCATACTGAAGTTCGTTGGCTATCAAGAGGCAATTGTCTGACTCGATTTTACAACCTGTTTGACTCTGTTATAGAGTTCTTGGAAACTAAAGATACAGAATTGCACGACAAGCTCATAACATCAAAGGATGATATAGCTTACATGACAGACCTGTATAAATTGTTCAACGACATGAATCTCCAACTGCAAGGCGATAAACTAAATTTAATTAAAACAAAAAACGTCGTTGCTGCTTTCGCAGCCAAACTGCTTCTACACAAAAAGAATCTGGGCAGACGTGAGTTTCACAATTTTCCAAATTTATCAGTATCATGCAGTAACGACGAATTGTTTGCCTACTGCCAACATTTGGAAAACCTCCACATTGACTTCACCGAACGATACCAGGACATTTTGAACTTGGAAATACCAGACTGGGTGTTGGATCCGTTTTCAAATGTCAACACAGCAATGTCACCTCAACTGGAAGAAGAACTTATAGAATTGACAACAAACGAGGAAATAAAAATCAAGTTCAAAAATGGTTACCAAGAATTTTGGCTACAAAAACCGATCCCGCAATTGTACCCTGGATTGTGGTCAATCGTTCAACGATTCTTGACAGCATTCCCATCGTCATATTTGTGTGAACGTGGATTTAGTGCTGTGACAACACTGCTTACTAAAAAGAGAAATCGTTTGCTTGTTACCGAACGTGGCGACTTGCGACTGTTCTTGAGTAAATTGGAACCTGATATCAACAAACTTATTAAACAGCATCAGATTCATCCTTCACATTAGTTTTTATATAAGGATTGATTATTTTAGTTATATTTTAATAAAAGATACTCTGTTTTAATACTATAAAGTTGCGTTTCAATAATCATTCTTATTGGCAGGTGGAGCCCGTAAGAGTTAACTTGAGACCTAAGCGCCGTTGTATGTTACCTACTGCGCTCAGGTTTCAAGTTGCGGGTTATAGTAAATGTTTCGTTTAGAATTCTCCGTTAATGTACATAATATACATATCTAGGTCACAATAATTAATTAATTAAATTTGAAGTTATAGTGGTTTTTAAATAGGTGAAAAAAGGGGGGTGCTAAAAAATATTTATTCTCAAAGTGGGCAGTAGACAAAATAAGTTTGGGAACCACTGCTTTACATCATTAATTACTTCGGTGAGTTCGTCGATACCGACAGAGAGTGACGGCAATGACATGCTGTTTCAGCTGACGATAACTTGCTACTTTTACTAATGCGTTATTGATGTTCGTAACTTATTTCTTGAACATGTTAGTATAGATGTCATCATCTGCCTAGCCTTTTCCCAACTATGTTGGGGTCGGCTTCCAGTCTAACCGGATGCAGCTGAATACCAGTATTTTACATGGAGCGACTGCCTATCTGACCTCCACAACCCAGTTACTGGGTAATACGATACCCCTTGGTAAGACTGGTTGTCAGACTTTCGGGCCGCTGACTACCCGTAACGACTGTCAAAGATCCACGAATGACAGCCGGGACCAACGGCTTAACGTGCTTTCCGAGGCACGGAGGGGACACGGTATGTAAAGATGGTCACCCATCCACAGACCAACCGCGGCAAGCGTAGCTTAACCTGATCGATCGACCTGTGCGGCTGTTATTATTTAGCCACGGGCCCGTCATGTTAGTTAGTATAGATGTGTAGGAATTAAATAGATCAGTAACCTAAGAATAAGGTTTATGTGTGTTTTTAGGGTGCTGAACCCAAAGGGTGCCAAAAGAAAGAAAGAAAGATAGAAAAAAAAAGGCTTTTTGGGGACCCTATTACTAAGCCTCCGCTGTCCGTTCGTCAGACCATCCGTCCGTCCGTCTTTCAGCGGGCTGTATCTCATGAACGGTAAGAGGCAGACAGTAGATATTTTTACAGAGTGTGTTGCCGATATAACAAATAATCTTATATATAAAAATGAATTGCTGAATGTGTTGCTAAGCGCAAATCTCGAGAGCAGCTAAACCGATTTCGCTAATTCTTTTTTTGGTTGTGTTCGGTATTGTCAGGACAAGGTTTGTATGAATGAAAATTCAGGAAATTCGAAAAAAAAAATTGCACCCGTGCGAAGCTGGGGCAGGCCGCTAGTAAAAAATAAAATAAAGTTAAAAACTAAAGGGTGTCTCCATACAATAAACCTTTTTTCGGCGTTTTTTGCCTTGACTATGGAACCCCTGCATGTGCGAGCCCGACTCGCACTTGGCCGGTTATTTATCAGATAATTGGTTTGAAGTGGTGTCACTGGCGTAGAGCAACACAATCAAGCTTTCCTCATCAACCATCATCATCATCTGCCTAGCCTTTTCCCTACTATGCTGGGGTCGGCTTCCAGTCTAACCGGAAAAGCAATAGCCAAGGTCAAGGTTGACCACTTATGTATATAATTAACTCCTAAAAGCCCCGAAATATTAAAGAAAGTAAAGAAAAAAATCAGTAGCACAAAAAGCTGGCTCTCAATTAATCGCCAAACGGACAGCATATCGTCCGAATTGCCGCTCTAATTTGCATAGTGCGAGCAACAACGCTGTCGGTAGCTAGGTTGCAATCTATACGTTTGTTTGGCAAACGCTATAATTAACCACTGCCGGATTTGAAGCAACATCAGCTTTACATTGAAATTATAATGATTAGAATATATTATGTTTTCGGTTCTTGATGACACTATTACGTTTCACCCGCAAAATCATTATTGTTTTCAATGGGAAATAAATATATTTTGTTCGGAAAGAAAATGACACCTAATTGTCACTGGAATTATGGTCGGAAATATGAAAGTACTAGCTTCTGCCCGCGACTTCGTCCGCGTGAAATTTCTTGTTCCCCCGCCTCATCCCATCGCATCGCATCACCTACCCGCGCCATTACTTCGTTTTCACTCACACTTTAACGTACTTTCTGACTTCTTTTTCTTTTTGCTCGTCTCCTTAGGGTCCTAGCGTGATGTTAGCCTGTATCCTTCCTCAAAAGATTTTTTCATATCCGACGATTAGTTTTAGGGATTAGCGTGTTCAAATAAACAAACTCTTCAGCTTTATTATTAACTTACTTTTCTCACTGAATCTATAAAAAACAATACTACACCAATTAACTAAAAAACTTTAAACATAAGAACTTTCGTTTGATCTCAAAGTGTCTGAAAGCAGTTAATTGGCGTCGGAGTGCAGGCGGCCGGCCGCAGTAATGAAATAAGGACGCGTCACTGTGCACGCTTGCTTGACCAACACACGTATAACTTGCAGTGTAACTTAGTCCGGCCTTTGTTTAAGTACAAGTTAGCTTTGGTTGGTAAGTTGAGGTGTAGGAGCATGAGTTGAATTTGAGTTTATTTGAACATTGGCTTACTCGCTAACTGGTTTCCTATTTTCTTTGAAACCGCCGAGTGTACGCAATTTAAGTTTATTAAGCTGTACACAGTATTTATACTATTTATATACTAGCGCCCGGTCCCTGCTTTTCACGGATTATACGACTAGAAAAAACGTTAGAGACGAAATGATGGTGAAAACTCAGTTGCGTATCAAAATCATAGCATAGTTTAGAAGAACAACGCATTTTTTTGACATAATAATAAAACTAGCTGACCTGGCGACCTTCGTACCGCCTCAGAACCAATAAATGAAATCAGTCAATCCATTCTGAAGATATTATCATCAAAAAAGCCGTTCCCTACAAAATGTACACACGGCTACACGTCAAGCTATACATAACCAGTATAAGCTGACTTTTAATTGTACGAAAAACCTATACAATGCGAGGTCAACTCAAACTGGAAATGCATAGCTTGATGTGTAGCCGTGTGTACAAGAAAATTAATTTTCATAATTATTTTTATTTGCGTGAATATTTCCCATGTTTTAATAGTTATTCTGTTATTCGGGCGGAGACAAATCCAACAAATCAAATATCATAAAAATCGATCCAGCCGTTCTTTAATTATACATGGTTTAACTAACCCGATTTTGTTGACGCGAGGACTGAGTGACGCCGGTCAAGCGCCGGTTTCCTTGAATTTTCGAGCCGACATGCATCCGGCCGCAGGACCGGCGTCATGCCGTCGTATTCTATTAAATTGTGAGAGGCGGATATCAAACTCACGACCAATGCATATTATGACAGAAGGCCGACACTCTGCATCGCCTACATTTTGTATTTCATCATAAAGGCTAGGCGTCTTTTCACAACTATGTTCGAGTCGGCTTCCAGTCTAACCGGATGCAGCTGAATACCAGTAATTTACATGAACCGACTGCTCATCTGACCTCCACAATGTAACCCAGTTACTGGGTAATACGGTACCCCTTGGTAAGACTGGTTGTCAGACTTTCGGGCTTCTGACGACACGTATCGACTGTCGAAGATCCACGAATGACAGCCGGGACCAACGGTTTTACGTACTTTCCGAGGCACAGAGGGGTCTTGTATTTAAAGATGGTCACCCATCCATGGACCAACCGCGGCGAACATAGCTTAACCTGTTCGATCGACCCATGCGGCTGTTATTACTTAGCCACAAGCCCCTCCTACATTTTGTATTCATATTACGATAAATATTTATACTAACCGGATAAGCGCTCTAACGGCCTGCTGCGAGCGGGAAAAACAAATATACAAAAATGTATGAACCATGCCACGACGCACCGCTCCCAGCGTCAACGCTGGCAGTAAGACACCGCGCTGCTTGCCGTTAAGCCAAAAGTCGTAGCCGGGCGGTAACTAAAAGTAACTAAAATAGAGAATGTATTGAAAAGAAATAATTTACTTCAATTATAAATCTAATATCAATTTGAATTTTTAAATAAACATTTGCCTTTGAAAACTAACAACAATAGTATTTTCATTTCTATGACCTTTAAACTAATGGATTAAACTACATCGAACGATTGAAAACTTAAAGAACCATTTTAGAATGATAAAACCTTTCTACTCAAATTATAATTATGTCGAATCTCTAAGTATTTTACTATGAGTAAGTACATAAATAATAAAATTTAAAAAATTAAAATATTGCTACAGAAATTACAACTCAAAAACATATCTACTTTTAGAAACTAAGTAAACAAATTCCTACTAAGTATGCAAATAATTAAACAGTAAAAATCGTGTCGAACCATAAAGAATAAGATAAACATCAGATAGGTAGCCAAGCGTACACTAACAACAAGATACACGCGACGAAACTTTGTAGCGTGGTTTTTGTCCTGCTCACACTCTTTTGGAAATATGCATCGCGCGAAAAAGACAACAAATGCTAAGCCGAAACGATTTTCCGCAGTGTGTCCTGCCCCTTAATTCGGCAAAGATACACAGAGGACCCACTACGTGACATAATACCCGATTTTTATTATTTGATGTCTTGCACTCCCGTAGAGATACCAAATCAAAGTAAAATATCGCATACACGTGTACACTGCTACTGCAGTAGTTCTAAAGTTTTTCATTTTTTTTTTTTTGTTTTTTTTAGTTTTTTTTTTTTTCATTTTTTCATCTATACCCATATTTGTGCAGGGTAGTTAAATGTTGATTTATGTCGTAATGTCGGTGAGACTTCTGTGCTTATCTTTTTAATGTTTATCCGTAATCGCTAAGTTTTTATGTCCGTAGCTTTGTCTACGCCGTAGCGCCGTAGCGCGTAGAGGGCTACGAGAGGCCGTAGACAGAGGATTTACATTACAGGTGGGCTGAGGTGAGGCTTGGCTCAATGAGCGTTTATAACACGATGATATCTTACATTAACACGGATTCTCGACTAGAATTCACGTCACTTTTTTTTTTGTTGGAAGCAGCGGCGCGTCGTCTTTAACTACAATGATAACAGAGTAACTTCTGCACGTGATTACACACTCGACAATAGCGAAGCTTTCATTCAGTGTTTTTTTTGTTTTGTTATCGGATCAGTTCTTCCAGAGAGATTTGCTGTTTATAATGTTAGCTTAGAAAAAGCTATAAAGCCAGGAAGTATTAAATTTCCGCCATTTGTGTTATTCATGTTTAGAATCGTACTCTGGTGTGAAAAAAGTTCGTGCCAGTACTGACAATGAGACTGTTCTATTCACCATTATTATTTTCACAGAGCTAAAGTCTGTCTTAAGGCCTGTGCGCAGCCTACTACATATTTCATATTTATCATTACAATAAGCGACACCTATGGTAGACGCGAGGGAGTGCGCCGTCACGTTAACGATGTCTAGCCGGCAGAATAGGGAGAATGGACACACCTTCCTCGACATGCATCGTGTCGTATCAGGTGAAAGGTAAACATTGTTTACAGCCTCGTTGGCAGCGATGGAGATTTATATGGAGGTTTTATTCGAAGCGAAGTTTAAAATGTACATTGGGGAGAAATACAGTGACCAAAGGTGCATTCCGGCTGTAATTTTCAGGAGTTTATTTATCACTTTAAAGCTTGTGCGTGCACCTGAGTTTTATTTATCTGTTTTACTTTCACATAACGCGGCAAAATAGCAATTACATTAGTTAAGACATGTTTAGAAAATAAAATATACCACGACACAATGATATTATAAGTGTATTTTACTTAAAATATCATTGCCACGACACGACAATCATACGCTGATCTGACAGTACTCCAGACGTACTGACAACTCTGACAAGATCTTCCATTCGTCCGCGACAAAAAACAAAATGTTTCAATAAAACTGAATTGTTGTTGTTATGTTGAAATAACGTCTACAAATTGTTGTCTACGCCATATTTACGAAGCGTTTGTTTTTATTCCTGTCGTTTATGAAAGAGATTATTAGAAATGAGGTTTCTATATCGCGATAATGATGTTCAAATCAAAACCAATTTTTGTATTTTCCTTCCATCACGCCGGCCGGTCCCCGAGGAAGAAACGTATTATTATCGACAACTATAGAAAACACAATAATACACGAAAACATTCTCATTTCGAAGTACTCGCCACAAACATAGACGAATTTGACCCAAATGTTAACAAAATAATATGATAATCGAAATGTATTTTCGTAACGGAATCAATAAATAATACGCAGTCAATAAATACAATGTGTGTCTAGCTTCTTCGGTTCTGTTAATATCATTTTCGCAAGTAATTCTTGAACCGTAGCGTGACTAATACTGGAACTGTAAAACAAGTGCAAGTGTCAGCTTTAATATGCAGACTCATATGATACGTTAGCTTTTAAAATATTCATTTTGAGTATCAGAGTTTTATGGACTAGTTAGTACATTCCGCAGCTGAGCACGCTAAATATTGTTACACAGTCAAACATTTTACATAACATTTTCTCTTCTATCCGTACATAACAGCTCGCAGCTAACCTAATAAAAGCTTCAAGCCAAACAGCACACAATACACATCAGTGAACAGGCTACAACATAAGGTCCAGTGTTTGCACTCTCGTCCCGGATCATAGTGTTGCCAGCGACTAAATATAAACCTGTCAAACAAAAACATTGACGTCACAATCTAACTTGTAGTGTACCTAATTTGACTCCAGCTTGACAAGGATGAATATTACAGTAATGTCTGATGTTAAAAGAAACTGTTATCTGGTAGAGATTATTCTAAAAATAACTGGCTAAATGTGGGTGTAGTACACACCTTTTCCTACCCCCTCGGAGAATACAGGTTTGATGTTATGTCTAAAAAATCATTTTTACGCCATTGCCTACACGTAAACCCTTCAACTGTCAATAAATCTCCTAGAGATCGGTAACAATAGAAAAAGTAATTGTGTCTCATTAGACCAGTTGAGCTAATAAGGTCCAACCTCTCGTCAGTGAGGTCTGTATTGGTGAACCTACCCTCGCCTCGGGCATGGTGTTACCAGCGACTAAAATAGTCGGTCACATTAAAACAACGCACGTCACTGTCAAATTTGTACAGGGATATATTTAGCCTAAAACGTCTTTATAAACTTCTTGTGAAAGAGGGTACGTTTTACGAATGATATCAAGTATTTTACAACACACGATAGGTGGAATTTATTGTGCGATTCACTTTTATAATAATATGATGCCTAGAGGTTGGTCATAAAAAGCTCTAGAAAGAATAAAAAATCCTAAAATCGTAAAACCTTTCAAAAACTGAATGCATTCTAACCAACAATAGGTCCCGGCGGTCAGTCTAGTACGGAGATCAAACGAACGCTCCCTAACCATTGAGTGGTAGCTAACGTCAAAAGGAATCTTCTCATCAATGGACGTTCACCAAATACACACATCAAAAGTGTCTAGGGATCAACATATATTTTTGCAATAACTTTTCTCCTGATTGATATTAATTAAAATTTTCTTTAAGGATTCATCAAATAAAGTGTTTTCGTTTGTCACAGTAACGATAAACCAAGTCACCTTTGCATTAATAAAGAAATTTGCCATTTTCCTAATAAAGGGATTTTTGACATTTGAACCACTAACACAAAAGTTCGAAAAAAAGACTGAAATAACAGTTTTCTTTAAAATTTTATTGGGTAACTTAAATAATTAATAATCCGTGTTTCTACCGCGAACACTAACAACACAAGAACATCGGTTTGGCATACTCAAAATGAGTTCATCCAAATCACGCTGTGGAATGGCCGCCCATGTTCGTTGCAACAACAAAAAAAGGTCTTCTTGCGACTGGATACCCTCCATATTCGGCAGAGCTCTTCTCTGTAGCATATCCCATGCATGCTCAATCGGGTTCAAGTCTGGCGACTGAGCAGGCCAGGGCAGGACATTGATGTTAGCTGCGGCGAGAGTCTGTCTTACAACTCTTGCGGTGTGCGGTCGTGCATTATCATGCATTAACTGAAATAAGGGACCGATTTGCACTTGTAGAGGAACGATGACGTCTGATACAATCGTCTCAGCATAAATTTGAGCGTTGAGGTTGCCTCTGATCCAAATCAACTCAGTTCTTCCGCCGATCCAAATACCCGCCCATACCATGATGGTTCCACCACTATAAGGATGGACTTCCTGGCAGGATTTTAATCGCTGTTGGCGTCCAGGGGTTCTCCAGTGTCGTATACGTCTTGTATCCGGTCTCATACCAAAACGAGACTCATCAGAAAAGCACACGAAACGCCATTGTTCTTCTGCCCAATTTCTGTGTTCAAGAGCCCATTGATATCGAATCCTACGATTGTGCAGTGGTACCCGTAGCGGTCTTCGGGAATGAAGGTTCACTTCATGCAAGCGGTTTCTGACTGTTTGGTCGCTAATTAAGTTCCCTGAAGAGTGATGAAGCCTCACGGCTAACATCATGGCGGTTATTGTTGGAGCTCTTCGAGTTAAGATTTGAATGTATCGGTCTTGTCTCCGTGTGGTGCAGCGATACCGTCCTCCATGGCGCTCAGCCACGGTACCAGTGCTTCGGTAACGTGTCCAAAGTCGACTGATAACACTCTGACTTGTATTCAGAGCTAAAGCCACAGTACGTTGCCGGGAACCAGCTTCTATCATTCCCACGGCTCTGAGCATTTCTTCCCTGCTTAAATGACGTCGCCGCTCCATAATAACGTTGGTTTTAATCAGTAGTAGGGAAACAGTAGCACTAATAATGTCTTCAATGCGTTGTATGTTTTTATAGGGAAAATATTGACAGCTGATTTTCATCTTTTACTCGAATTTGATTCACAGTTCCTGATTCAAATTATGAAATGCACCAAAAAGGATCCATATAAATTTATAAAATCATAAATTTATTACAAAGCCACATCTCAATCTCAAGAAATCCGCATAAAAATGCTTGATCCCTAGACACTTTTGATGTGTGTATTTGGTTTTCATAGCATCAGCAACCTATGCACTTTATCCGTTATCTCGAGTGAATTAAACAACAAAGGAGGTTTGAAATTTACTGCAGATTAATTTAAAGACATAGTTTTATTTTGCTCGTATTTTTCATACTCTAGTTGCCAACCGAATTCTTTCACCACAGTCAAGCTGGCGCATTTGTTCCAGACCCCAATTTGTCCGCAAATAAAAGAAAGACGACTAGCAGAAACATTGACATATCTCCATTAGGCAACAAGCTTGCGGTTGTGCCGATAGCCTGTCCTTGGCGTCTGACCCCGGGAATGTCCGCAGCATTACTTTTCGACAAAAGAAGCTACATATTCTCGTCGCCAATTAGAAGATCTCAGCGCCAAAATAGAAATGAGCAGACTATTTAGCACACGCAAAACTTTTAAGAGTTACGTTAGGCGTAGTCTTGATTTTTTATTTAATACTTCATCAAACACATCAAATATACAGAGGCGGATTTAAGGCCATAGTTATTTTCTACCAGTCAACCTTT
Source organism: Gortyna flavago (assembly GCA_963669345.1). Lineage (NCBI taxonomy): Eukaryota > Metazoa > Arthropoda > Insecta > Lepidoptera > Noctuidae > Gortyna > Gortyna flavago. The sequence continues at coordinate 1,505,885 of OY770144.1, forward strand.
GGGTGATGCAGAGACAAACACTGCATGGTAGGTGCAATAATGAAAATTGAGAAATAAATATTTTAAATATAAAGAAAGGTACGCAGAAACCTATTAAAACTATAAATATAATATATACTTAATTACTTAAAAACATAAGCACAAATAAATATGCATAAATTCACGACTCTTGATCCTTTAGAAAAAGCAGAATTCTTCTTGAAAAATCTCACTGATGAAAATGCCCAACGCGACGATCATAATCTTAAGAAAGCTTTTATGAAAATTAAATGTTTCCACGAAGGCAAGGCATGTCATTTAGCGTGTTGAGATCAAAATACAAACTAAGTGTTCTTCACATTCATCTATTTAAATTCTGTGATGTACTTCTCTGCTTTCAAACTCTCAAATTAAATATCAGATACAAATTCCAGGGTTACTATCTAAAGAAGAAGCTACTGCCTTTTGCCCTTACTAACTAAAGAATTCTTCAGAAATAGAACTGGGTACTCAGATACAATGTTTATCCTGTGACAATTTGAATACCATAAATACCGAAACGGTTGCTAATATACATATCGATTGCCAGCTTATTGCCTCCGGGCCATTACAGTAGGCCATTCCTATTCGATGAGAAACTGCTTCGCGCCTAGATAAGTTACAGGCACGCTTGGTATTCTGCCAAGAATTCAATTATATAACTACTTACAATTGAAGAGGAGTATTTATATGACCATTCTCCTAGTCAATACAGCCTCGTTGTTACTGGTTTTAGTTTAGTGCTAAACACAAATACAGTTTGCGACTGATGTAGGAAGGCGTTGCTAGGACAACAGTTGACCAGCTTGTATCTGGTGTATTGTGTGTCTTTTAGTCTGTGCTAAATAAATGTATTTTCTTTCTTCTTTCTTTTGTACAAAAAGTACGAGTCTGTTGTTAAAAATATTGAGCCAAATAACTACCGTACGTTACTTTAATTAAGCTCGAGAGTGCTGTAGACTGGACCCTTACAATGGACGATTACGATGGCTGGAGTTGCGACATTAGCAAACCGAGAAATACAATAAATTCAACTCTTAAACAAGGATAAAACTCAATATCAAAGCCTCTCTTTAAAACAAAAACCGTTTGGCCCAGCCGTTATAATGTTGAAAGTAATTAATCACAGACTTAGGACAAGAAACGAGCGGTCATCGTGTCTCGAGCATCTGTTACTAAAGACGTAAAACACGAGAACTCCTAGTGCTTCTTGGTTACAGCAATTAAGTACACTTTGGAACAAGTGCTCTCTCAAGTGCTTTACAAAATTCATTACATATCGACTTGAATTTTCGTGAGCAAATAGGTAAGACCGGCTGTACACATTAAACATTTTTAATTGCAGTAAAATAATATCAACCAAAATGTATATTTATTTAAACAGTAAAATCGAACATTAACACAGGTGAATTCCTAGACTTTCGAACGAAGGGTTCTCACAGACCATTAAACAAGTCCCAGTATTTCTTCATGTTACTTGGCATGCAGATCTGAAAGTCCCTGAAGGGTAAACATACATCCGAAATGCAGAGCCGAAGGGTGACACCTAAACAAGGTTAATGGCACAGTTTAGAAGGGGAGCTTAACGAGGGTACCTGCAGCCCTTTGTTCGGACTGATTGGGCGCGATTTTTAAATACTGCGTTTCGGGCGGAGGGTTTTAGGTCAAAGTGTTGCCTAAACAGTATACCTATCTACATGCACGTTAAGCATGTATTTGCAGCCCAACAACCAACCCTTAGCAAGATTATTAAGGTTGAATAGCACTGAGAATAAAAGAATGAACATAATACACATTGTGGAACTAATTCCTTAGTACCTCAGTTATATCGTATGTCGCGCGACTTGAAAACATTGACTAAAATTGCCACTCACCATCCATTACGTACTGGATGCGGAAAGCAGAGAACAGGGTGTTGTGGAATAGCTTAGGAAAGGCCTATGCCCAGCAGTGGTTTGGGATACGCCTAGTTGACCCACTGCAGCACAATTTTTCATTCTATTTGAATACTTTATAGTCAACGAGATAGACTGAAGTGCCGATATTAGTTTACTGTCAACGCCAGTTAGTGCTAACAGTTTTATGGCTGTGCCAGTCGAGCGAAAGTTGCTAGTTATCCGCCATGTTGGAACCGCACTTTATGCTTAATGTCGCTTTTAAGTGCTGTTATTACAACAGAAACTTGTGTTGTTTAAAATTGTGCGTGTTATATTTTTGGGAGTATATTGAGTGGAGACCGTGAATAGGCAAACGTAGCGTGATGTGCCCGCCGGCCGTATCCGCGGGCCGCGGCAACAAGGATTGACGATGAATTTCATGACTTTGTTGGAATTTTTTTGCCACAGTGACCTCATAGGGCTTGTTCCAAAGTATATGCCATGCATGTGCTTAGTTTTAGAATGGCTTAGTGGTAACTGACGTCATTTAATTCACTGCCGATGTGCTTCTTTTAGCTACCGTTGACTCTTCAGCACGTACAACATCATGGCAGCAGACTCCAGAACAGAGTTTTTGCTAACAAAGGGAGCATGAACAATGCCCATTGATGGTGTATTAGCTCATCTGATGGAATAGACCCCTATACAATATAGGAGGTAAATAACGCGCAATGTGAGCGTTGTACAAGGAATGAGAGTATACGGACAGATAAGTATAAATAGCTACAGTTAGTTGTTTAACTTGCTATCCTTACCAAGTTGCTCTAAGTAGGTAATGCCCAGATTTACACTGAGACCGAAATTTTTTCAGCAATTAAAATTAAACAGGAGTCTTGTCAAAGCGGAGAGGTTAGGAAATAATTATTAGGACAAGCTATTTTTAAGACAAAAGAGTTACTTTTTAATGTGGGTGTTTCTCGTTGTCCCTTGATTTACATATTGTGTGATTTAAGGTACCTACCATTTGGAGAAACAGGGATTTTTATTTGTTTTTACATAATAGAACTTCCGAATTACTAACGGTCTGTCGTTTAGTTGGAAATTAGAACTTAAGAAGGACATTGGTCCAAAAAATTGAGAACTATCGGTAGCCGGCAAAAAAAATACTTATCATTACATAACACCACGCCTGTTTCCCCCAAAGGGTTAGGCAGAGGTGTACCTATAGTACCTACACCCACAATTCTAAAAATGAAAATTCCAAAATCCCAAGTCACCTTTGCGAATAGTTCAAAATTATTTGAAAAAAAACTATTGCAATCAGTTTCGTGATATAGGTAATATAATCATAATAGCTCTTCCTGTATCTCTATATTAAAGACTAAACGCAGTAAATGGTGGGTAATTCAATTCTCTGATAAAATATAACAAAACTAGGCTGCCCTACACGTACGATTTAGATTTCAACAGTTTTATGAGGCTGAAGCACGCTATGTTAACCTTTATCTACACTTTTTTTAAAGCACCTGTACAATATAAATAAAACATAATTATATTTTCTGTAAGTTAAGGTTCGGGTAATGAAAGGTGCCATATAAACTATTATTTTTGTTTTTAATTTGTTTAAAATAATGTGATAAAATACTTTGTGGGCATTAAAGAAGAGCGAAATAAAAAGACAAACAAGGTATTGTGTGACTAAATTATATTAAATTGATTAAAAAAAATATATATATAAAACCGAATTACGGTCCATAGCTAGAATACAACCTAACGCCGGCCGGTAAATTTAGCACCATAATAACCTAACTTTTAAATAAATAACTCCATAACGGATCAATACATATTAGTCGTACAAAACTAGGTACGAGTACCTACTACACTTCTAAAGTTACATAATAAACAACTTTTTCTACTGAAAAGTAACAAAACCATTACAACTGCAATACGGGCGCGGAAGCAGCGCCATCTATCGACCGCCAAACATTCCGTCCCCCACGAACGCGCCGCTAATCTTATTTTGCTAAAAACTCACCGATAATGTATGAACTTAAGCAGCAGCGTCAATTACAGAAATGTTTTGTAACTCACTGTAATTCGTCAGATTATTCACAATTATTCATATCACAAGATTGTTCACTGTTTCTGCACGCGAGTGTACTTGTGAGTAGTATTTGGTGTTCTGAGTACAGTGAGTGTCGCAGGGTACGGTCGTGCTGAGCGGGCCGGTGACGCGGGTGGACTGCCGCGGCGCGCCCCGCGATGCGCCCCCGGCATGCGCGCCATAACCTAACCCCGTTCCGAGTTTTCCGAGCCAAAGAATACGCGAATATCAAGATATGACACTGATTTTAACTTTCGTTATATGTCGATCAGTGAATATACTTTTTATCAGTCATTACATTGAATCTGCGTGTGACAAAAATAAATTGTAGAAAGATCTAGTTTTATAGCTTAACTTTTTAAGTTGTTAAGTATACCCAGTTTTCATTAATTAATGACTTTAGCAAAGGTCCAATTAATCATAACTTCACTTACGCTTTCAGAAAACATCAAACCACGCAGAGCTGAAAATGTATCCAAAGTTTACATAATACCGAATAGAGTAGAGATAAAAGGCCTTCTATTCTGGAACATACCCGTCTTACGGAAAACATTATGATAGGCCAGACGATATATATTCATCGGATGGCTTACGGAAGCCCTCATTGACCTAGAAAGCTCTAACTAGACTTACGATATAGGCCAGGGTAGGTCCTAATGGATATAGTTATCGAGGAAACTGCGGGACAAAGTCAGACTATTGAGTTTAGAATAGCCTACATGACCGTTAAATTACGGCGTCCATTTTGATTTGATAGCGCTTGTTTTGAATTTCGCAGATAGACTTAGGTATAACGTATAACGTTAGGGACTTCATGAAAGAATAGTGGTTTTTTAATTGTTAACGACTGTCAACAGTTTGTTCATGTCTTTACTCTTTACGCATGGCATAGTCTGACCAATAGATCTCGTTACTTAATCGGGGATCTGCGTCTAAGATCGTTCTAGGTAATTAAAATAATGGATTGCTATATAGTTTCTTAGTTCAACATATGTAAAAGCTAATTATATACTGTGAAATGTGTAACAACTTAATCTGGGCATCCTCCATATTAAAATTAGCGAGTCGAGTAGAGTCTAACAAAAATAGGCTACATACCTTTATAATTAGTAGATTTTAAACGAGCATCGCTGTAAGCGTTATCTTCAAGCCAATGCAACAAGAGAAACCCGACAAGTAATTCTATTAATGTCCCAGCCAGTAAACAAGTACCGACCTTACACTGTTGTGTATATGTCGCAGCCAACTGGTTAAATTAGCCGTTCAGTTAACTGCCTGGCCTTTAGAAGTAGTGTTCGCCTCGCTTCCTCCCTCGGCTCGAACACGGTTGATCACAGTTCTAACCTAACCTAACCCACTTGGTCGGGGTGCAATGCCTTAATTACTGCAACCAATTCGGCTCGCGCGTGAATGGTTACAGACTTCCAACCTAAACTGTAATTGAATATCATTCAGGCCGTTAGTTGAACGGCCGCCGTTTAGTTGAAAGGCTAGGCAGTTAACTGAACGGCTAATTTAACCAGTTGGCTGCGACATATATATTCTAATAGATTAATTATCAAAGTGTATTTACTTTCCCACGTGCTTTATATTAAACTTCTTTTCACGACTGAACCACCTCTGAGTATGTTTTGATAAGGTGAATAACTCAGTTATCACGAAAAGATTGGTTCCTCAGTACACAGATTTGAGATGATATAGAACGTTAATTACTTAGATACTTTGTAATCGATATGATTTTTGCAATCCCATAAATTTCAGTATAAGTTTCTTTTGCAATCCCATAAATTTCAGTATAAGTGAGCATTCATTCAATCAATCAATCATTTAAACTATCACACGATTGATTCATGTACTCTGTTTTTATTTTTCATCTCAGTCACGGAGCGTTAACAATCTACAAATTAGTAATAAGTGGATAATGTTGTTGGTAGTATAATAAGTATTTTGTTTAATTAGTAAGAAGTATGTATAAAGTTTAATTGTACTCCTGTTTTTCATCCCAAAATAAAATAAAATAAAAAAATAAAATATGTGTGTAAAGAAAAATCGATCGAGAATCCTTTTTGAAATATTTGAATAAACTCATGATCGAAAACAAGAGCTTTGTTTTAAGTTTTAATATAATTTTCTAAAAGTAGTCCAGTGGTGTATTCAAGAATTCTTCTAGTCCTGTCAAAAATAGTAGCATTTAATATGCTACAATGCTCATAAGAACAATATGGTAATATTATTCACTGTAAATGCACTCTGGCAACGAATTTATGAGAATGTTTTGACATGGTTTTTATTAACTTAAGAAGTTAACCATTGACTTTTCAACTTTTCCAAGTCTTAAGCATTCGTAATTTACTTTTCTTGCACTTTGTCCTTCATTTTCATTTGTAATTTAAATAACAACAAAGCTTGAAAATGGCCGCATAATCTTCATGATAAAATATCTTTCCGGCTACAGTCGTCAGGCAAGCCTAACGGGATATATCCCAATACGTCTTTACAAAACGAACACCTTAGATTCAGCGTATAAATGGCGGCTGGTCCCCAAGTCTACGCGTTATTTATGGACCATTGGACAGTTATCCCTTCCTGAGTGAGGTTATCAGAAGACATTATCCCTCCAATGTACCGATACGTATAACTTGGTGATATATCTTAAATTTCGACAAGATTTATGCTCTGTCAAAAATGGTCTTTGTATTTTTCATAGAGCTTTATGGGATACTGCAACCCCGGTACATATATTAGTAGTAGATATTCACCATGTTACATCTAAATGCAGCTTTGGAGAGACGATCCGCGTAACATCAGCACAAAACGGGCTCCAGTACCTACGGAAAACGGTCTAACGATAATTACTCCGGAACATCATGCCCGTAAAGAAGATGTTCCTACATCGTATACCCATGACATCTTAATGGATAAATTGAATTAGCATACTAATTCCGGAATTAAAGAAAAACAGAGTGTATGAGCTCTTTGTGCTCGCGTTAATTTTAAGAGACGACGAAAATTAGGTGTCTTTGGTCTTTTGTATAATTAGCACTTTGCTGAAATTAAGACCCAAAGCGTACGTATTTGCATGTTTATATAATACATTTTCTTGCTATTGTACAGCTATTATTTCTGGAACCATGCTAATATCGTTTCCTCTTCCCCGTGCTACTTTACTGATCAATAACCAGCTTCGTCTGAAGAGTTTGGAACATTCAAAACTTATTCTTAACTCGTGCTACTTAAGTTAATTATAAATTTTAACCCCAGCTTCTATACCGGTACATAGTTCAGTAACTATCTTTCTGTTTCTAACTACAAAGAAAACAAAATTTCAAGAACATTATATTTAATTAAAACAATCTTCTGCGAAGAAAGTTTTCAGGGGCCAGGTATTGCATTGAATCTGCAAAGAGAAGATACTAATGTTACTCTAAGATATTACACCGCAAGGAAAGTACAAATTAGACACTCGATTTGTATCAAATTATTTCTCTTAACGAATATGATTCCATCTCAGATTTTAAACCCTCTTTCATAATATAAAGCTGTGTTGTTTGTTGTTTGTTCAATTTGTTCTCAGAATTCATGAGAAGCCTCAGTATGATGTTACCGTTTTTGGATAACAATATTATGATAAGAAACGAATTTCATTTTTCTAATACACAAGAGAAATTTGGGGGGATATTCGAGCTATAAAAAGAAATCAATGTTATCAAAAAGGACTATTGTCGTAAAACTGAGCGAAAAATATTGATGACCGACATATTAGGTCCTTCAGCGTCATCGATTTGATGCTGGCCAGTTTGTGAATAGGCCCCGAGAGAAATTGGATTTTCAGCATCTTCCTGTGATAAAACATCGCATCCCTCGGTGGGGCGGAGAGAAAGCGCGAAAAAACCGCTAGACTTATTTTATTATTCCTACCCTCTGTTAGGGACATTCAAATAGGGACGTACGCGCGTACGTTCTGTTGACTCAGTTGAACGTTGCTCTGAGATTTTGCAAACTTATAAATAGCTATGTACACCAGGGAGGAGATAGCACTGCGTGCCACCTGCTTCTGACAATTTTCTTATGTTTCAAAGTTTGATAATAAACGTCTTTGGACTTGGACACAAATGTTGCCGACATTTTATAGATGAATGAAATGACCTTAGAGACTGTCCATAACTAAGTGGCTATTTATAGATGAATGAAATGACCTTAGAGACTGTCCGTAACTAAGTGGCTATTTATAGATGAATGAAATGACCTTAGAGACTGTCCGTAACTAAGTGGCTATTTATAGATGAATGAAATGACCTTAGAGACTGTCCATAACTAAGTGGCTTTTTATAGATGAATGAAATGACCTTAGAGACTGTACGTAACTAAGTGGCTATTTATAGATGAATGAAATGACCTTAGAGACTGTCCATAACTAAGTGGCTATTTATAGATGAATGAAATGACCTTAGAGACTGTCCATAACTAAGTGGCTATTTATAGATGAATGAAATGACCTTAGAGACTGTCCATAACTAAGTGGCTATTTATAGATGAATGAAATGACCTTAGAGACTGTCCGTAACTAAGTGGCTATTTATAGATGAATGAAATGACCTTAGAGACTGTCCGTAACTAAGTGGCTATTTATAGATGAATGAAATGACCTTAGAGACTGTCCGTAACTAAGTGGCTATTTATAGATGAATGAAATGACCTTAGAGACTGTCCATAACTAAGTGGCTATTTATAGATGAATGAAATGACTTTAGAGACTGTCCGTAACTAAGCGGCTATTTATAGATGAATGAAATGACCTTAGAGACTGTCCATAACTAAGTGGCTATTTATAGATGAATGAAATGACCTTAGAGACTGTCCATAACTAAGTGGCTATTTATAGATGAATGAAATGACCTTAGAGACTGTCCATAACTAATTGGCTATTTATAGATGAATGAAATGACCTTAGAGACTGTCCATAACTAAGTGGCTATTTATAGATGAATGAAATGACCTTAGACTGTCCATAACTAAGTGGCAATATATAGATGAATGAAATGACCTTAGAGACTGTCCGTAACTAAGTGGCTATTTATAGATGAATGAAATGACCTTAGAGACTGTCCATAACTAAGTGGCTATTTATAGATGAATGAAATGACCTTGACTGTCCATAACTAAGTGGCTATTTATAGATGAATGAAATGACCTTAGAGACTGTCCATAACTAAGTGGCTATTTATAGATGAATGAAATGACCTTAGAGACTGTCCGTAACTAAGTGGCTATTTATAGATGAATGAAATGACCTTAGAGACTGTCCGTAACTAAGTGGCTATTTATAGATGAATAAAATGACCTTAGAGACTGTCCATAACTAAGTGGCTATTTATAGATGAATGAAATGACCTTAGAGACTGTCCGTAACTAAGTGGCTATTTATAGATGAATGAAATGACCTTAGAGACTGTCCATAACTAAGTGGCTATTTATAGATGAATGAAATGACCTTAGAGACTGTCCATAACTAAGTGGCTATTTCGACACAGACCTAAAAGAATGTTTTCAAAGTTAGAGTAGATGGATTTTGTGGGTCCCTAAATACCGCTATAAGGCCGAGCTAGTTACGCAAAACTTTTACAGAATTGCCAATCTAATGCCGAATTGCCGACCAAACCTTTAGCAGCGATCTACGAATGTATACTGAACCGATTACCCTAATTGGCTGACTCATGAGAGCTCACGTCAAACTTAGGAAGTGAAACACGGAATTTCGGGAACGATATTATTATTTCAGACGGAGTATGCCTTGGGGAAATCGGAAACCGTTTTCCCGAATTCAACCAAACAGACTGCTTTCAATATTCAAATAGGTTGCATTTACTTCAGTTGCAACTTCTTTGTAGTCTAAGTACGTTCTATCGCTATATTTCGACTCCAACGCAGCAAAGTACCTAAGGATTGTTACAGTTAAAACTGGTCTTTAAGTTTATAAAATCGGAGTTGCCAGTGATAAATGACGAGTTGGAAGCGATGAAGTCGTCGGTGAGAGAGCAGAAACATTGCAGTTGCATCGGGCCGAACGCAAGATAGCCGATTGCTTGCGATGGCGCGACGAGGACTGAGTGCGGTATCAAACTGATGAATCCTAGTGTCACAGTGACGGCACTGTGACACTAGGATTTTAACATTGTTATAAATAGTAATTTTAATAAGTTTTAGTAACTGGCAGTAAAATGTTCAGAATTAATAAGTAGTATGTAGGTAATACCAATTAGTCGTATCTACTTACTATCATCAAAAAACCTGTTCTGACAAAGGAAATCAGACCCTATGATACATCTATATGTTTCAGTACTTCTTTAATTCTAATTTTTTCACTAATTACGTCACGACTTCCTCTCGCACGTCCACGAGCCAGAAAGTTTGCCGCATTAATCAATACAATTCACAGCAAGTTTGCGGCCCTACCCAACACCTAAATATGTAATGTACAACACACGCCATACTCTCCCGACACGCATTTACAACCAGCCTCCAAACAAGATGATCATCTGTGCCATAAAATCCGCATTACGGAGGACGGAAGGGATTATACTCTTCATGTTATGTTTCAATTTTGCAAGTGTCGTAAATAAAGTTAGAGCAACAATCTTTTAGGAGGACGCCGCCCTTAACCTTTCGATATTTGCTCTCGGCGACGGAAATCCAATAAAATACTGAGGTAACAGCCGCCATTAGCGTTTTTGTTTGAAAGTGCCTGGAGCGCCACCTGTCTCCAAATACCCACTTTTATTTCAATAAATAAATCTGTTCGTTTTAGACGTTCGCAGACTTTTTTAGATTGATGAGTTTATTTTTTTCAGATTAGGTAAGAATAAAATTAGAAAGGAAACGTAATAATTTTTTGGAAGTCGGAAATAGACTGAGATATAAAAATTATCACAGTAATAAAAAAAACATTTCCTTTGTAATACAGCCTAAGATTAGAAAGAAAATAAAGAGGCATAAAGCATCCTTGAGCCCCTCGTTGCCACAGAGATTCTCAGAAAGAAGCAGACAGATAAACATGGCGGTAATCTCAATAAAGAACTGACAAAGCGTTGTAAATTCATTGTTCCACTGGACAGCTCGTAACTTCATTTATTTAGACATTTTATTGAACAAGTGTTTGGTTGTATTTTACTTATAACAACGTCCGGTGTGCCCTTTTTATATTAAGACTACTTACAGCTTCATATTTTCTAACTTTATTTTAACTTTTTGAAGAGAAGAACCTTCTTGAACTTAATATAAGCGAAGAGAATAGGTAAATACACGGAATTGCAATTTAATCTCGCGCAAGAGTAGCTTCCGTGAAGTAAAGCAATCTTCCGGCAACTTAAAAATGGTTCAATTTTCAACTGTCGCACCGACTTCAAAGCCCTGAAGTTTAACGGTTTACGGCCGGACGGCCAGAGGAACTTCCAGTCCACTGCAGCAACTATCTAACCATAACTATGCTCTTACCTTCAAACGAATATGGTACTTATTCAACAGAGCATACAATGTTTTTTTGTGTTTTAAACTCTGAAACTTGCACAGTTCTTTTACATAAGGGTTCAAAGAGCCAGGCTGACTCTTGAGTATTTTTATTTTTAAATATATAAGTAGCCAAGCTAAAGTTTACACCCGGTCTAATTGAATCTACCTTGAAGCAACTAGCAGTCAATCTTTTTATGTACAAGAAGGTTGAAATGAAAAGGAAATACAAAATTAGAAATGTTTTACTGGTAAACGATAGCCAAACAGACTAAACTGGAAAGAGTTATTTATTACGATTTCGACAAGATAAACACTTGAGAAGTTCAGAAAGACCTTAATAATTATGATCTCAAAATCAACAGGCTATTAGAGCCTGCTGATTTTCTAAATACAATCTCCTTTGAAACAATAATCTTGAACTATCGCGCCAGTTTACGAGTATTTCAAACTAGCTGACCCCGGCGATCTTCGTACCGCCATCGAAATCAGTCAATCCGTTCTCGAGATATCATCAAAAAGGCCATTCCATACAAAATGTGTGAGAAAATGAATTAAATATTTATTTATTTTTACATTTTCCCATGTTTTTTATAGTTATTCTGCTATTCGAGACGGAGACAAATCCAACAAATCTAACATCATAAAAATCCCTACAGCCGTTCTTGAGTTATCAATGGTAACTAACGCGACTTTGTTTTATATATATAGATAGATTATTTACTTGAGAGATTGGGAGTTTTACACTTACAGTGGCCTCCGAAAGTTAGTTGAAATTTTTCCACTTCAGCTTTGACCTTTGACGCACCACATCATGATTTAAAATTCTAGTGATCCAAATTTATGAACTGCTATAACGTTATTATTGACTAATTCAACTACCTATGACTTATAAAAAACAATCAAGTAATCCCTAGGAGTACTTGATTTTTTTTTTTTTTATTCATAATGTGACATCACAGCTAAAGTGGAAAAATGTCTACTAACTTATTGAGGCCATTGTATACACATTGACTCACACCTTTCACTCATCACCGTTTAGGCAAGTCAAGGTTAACCTGAACCGAAGTGACACATAGCAATTGAATGCACATAAAAAACGGAGACAAGATTGTAGCCCAAATATTACAATATTACTACATTAAACTCACTTATAACGGACAGTCAATTCAATTAGCGACTAAGTAGAGGTCAAGATCCCAAAAACTGTGATGATTCGAAAACTTAGGACCCACACTGGTACTCTCGCCAAAAATACTTGCATGTTGCTCCGTTAGGTCAAGACGTTCTGCGAGTACTTTCTACCTAATTAGTAATGAAGTAACTTTGACAATTACTCTGCTCAATGTATTATAGTGTCGTTGTGTTGTTATTATACTACAACTACCCTCATTTCATTAATTTGTTAGTAAGCTTAGTCTAGCTGACTATATCACAGGATTACGTTAGTAGTATAGGCAGGAAGGCCACCTGTGTACTAATAACAATGTTCAGCGATTAATAGACATAAGTGTCAGGTGCGCTGATTATAACAATAATCTTGGGGAAGCGTTTTGCCGGTAGCGGTCTATCCAGAAGATTTCTTTTAACAGAGTACTTTGTATGCTTTTCTTAAACATAGTTTTGAAGAGAAAGCCTACTCCATAAGGAGTAGGTTTTTATTATTTTTCTCTTGCACAATGTATTTACAAAACAAGTTAGAATTTTTAATCGGTACCAATAATAGTTTATTCTGCTTTAAATCCACTTCTAAGGCTTTTCAAAAATGTAAGGTATAAGATAATATAGATGGCGGGATGAGCTGGACTCCTTCTTGAAGGATTGGTCCAAAATCGCAGTAGACCGGGAAAAGTGGAAAGAGGGAAGAGATGCCTTTACTCTGTTGTAGGACAACACAGGCTTATAAATAATAATAAATAAGCCCTTTCTTTTTCCCCTCTTTAAAACTATTCCGGGCAACTAGATACGTTTCATAACCCAATCCGACATAGGTAACCAGGTTTAGAAAATCCAATAACTCGGAAAATATGTTAACTGCGGATATTCCAAATTCATTAAAGAAAAAGGATTAAGAAATAAGGATTGGAATGAGAAATGTTCCTTTTACACAATCGGATCGAAATATCTTGGGATTCTAGTAAATTCTAATAAACGTGTAAATAGGTCTTCCCGTGAAATTGCGTATCGAATGATTGATTAGGGCCCAGATCGCAGACTATTTCAGAACAAATTCTGAGAAAGTGATACCATATAACAGGAATTTGGCCTTGTAGGATTATTAGGCTTGCTTTGTGCCTTGATGTGTTTCTGAGTTGGTTATTTATATATTGGAGCTTCTGGTATCATTATAGGGATTACATTTGACATTTAGGGCGAATTCACCAAACTTTTATAACTAGATAAGTCTTATCCTGTTTGTCTTAAGTCTTATCTTCTCTTAGTCTTATCTTTCTCCTGAGAATAAATTTTGAATTTTTGACAGTTGTTCCATACTAGAACTGTCAGACGTCAATTTTATTCCACACAAAAGACATCTGATTTTGAAAAATCAGCCCTTATAGTACACCAATGTTATATTTTAACGTTGGTGTACTCTAACATGAAGCCTAAATTACCTTAACTTTGATAACTTTACCGAGCTCCGGTGAAAGATTGTCAAAGGAAAGCAGCTATCCAATTAACACATCCAATTTCTATTTGATAATGACACGATTAAAATTTAGATACACATGTCCTAAAACACATTTTCAGGTTCAACCCACGCTCAGGTCTGTCAGGGCTACAAACCAACTAAAATTATGTTTAAAAGTTTCGTGACTAGAAGGTTACCTTTGGCACATAGTAACCCAGTTCTGACAACCACATAAAACGTTCCTAAGTGGCACATAGCACTACATAACTTATACGTCAGAGCTGCCGATTGAAATGGCATTCTTGCAAACGCGGAGTGAAGCGACACGCCACATACGTTCACGCTTCTAGGGGTATCGACCCTTGATGTGGCATCGTATTGATGGGAACACAGCACAAATTAAAACTTGTTTGTATGGTTAAATACTCAAAGACAAGGCAAAAGAGCTTTCATTAAGAATACAAGCTATATAATCGTCATATTATGCAGATGAATAGGTTTTTTCGTTTTCTAACAGCTCGCGCAATCAAAGTTTTTAAAAAGCAAAGACAACGATGGAAGCAAGAAAAAAAAAAATACGTACGCAAAATACGCGCATTGACGTGGAGTTGCGGACACCAGCCCGTAATTACCTATAATTTTTCAAAACTACAAAAGGATAACGGCGTGTATTATACCTACAATAAAAAGACAGTTTTGATAAAGTGTCATGCTAGCAAAACTAAGATTTAAGTTTCGACAGCAACTATTAAACAATTGACAGTTTAATAGTTGCTGACAAAAGGTTGATTGATCGAGGCTGTATCCTGCAGACAGAGAATCTAATGACACAGTTTAATCGGTCTCAGTTAACACTATAAAGATCAATTATACTTTACTAATATCAGTGTAGAACTAATAAGCAGGGGATGCAGTCATGCGCCCTTAATTTTTTTGGAAATGCATGAAATTATAAGAAGCAATGCACAACATAGATATTTTAGCCATAGGTATTTTTGAAGCCTTTTTTGCCTCGCACAGGCCTGTTTTTTTCTTGAGTATTTTTTTTTAAATGTAATTTTGTTAGTTTTATATTTCCTGTGCGTGTCCCAAATAAAATGTTTGTCTTTCTTTTTTTTCTATCTCTTCTTTCTTTAAGAGAAACGGTCAACTAGACCAATTAAAAACCAAAGCACACGAACGCATGTGCATTTTTAGATCCGCGAAACGAGTAAGACCGTTTCACAGGACGAGTTCAACGCTTAGATCGAAGTCGAGCACAGGAAGACAGAAAGCGATTAAATAGAACGCCTTAGCGATGTATTTAGACCACGCCGCATCGGAAAACGATCAACCGACTTATTAAGCTGACTAATAGAATATTAATCGTCTTGACTTAGCAGAAGGAAACTATTCTATACGCGTGTTAATATTGGGCGTTGGTAATTGAGTTCCATGATGTGATACCAATCTAAGCGAAACCTATTAGTAGGTTAGATTGGCTCCTGACATGCGTCTAGCTTTTTTAACTTTCCTTCGTATGAAAAACTAGCACTTTGCCCGCGACTTCGTCCGCGTGGGTTTCGTACTTTCCTCTAAAAAATTCGAAGGCTGATTTTTCAATCGATAGATAATTTTTATTGACATCTGACAGTTTTTGTATGGAAGAATTGGCTACGTGAACATCTAAAAATAGGAAACAGTATGTATCCAGAAATATGCGGGTTAATGGCTATAACAAAACAATTAAGTTTTTATAATATTTCTTTATATACTACATTCTTGGTCGTTCTGGAGGGTGTTACCAATATTACCAGGCTGCAAGATGAGCTCACACGAAAGCATGCTACGTAGAACTGACCATGGGAGAAACAGGGCTGTCGCAAGTCAACTCCTGCAAATTAAAGGGTTTGACCCTGTGATTTATTTATAGTCATCGCAAAGCAAACTTTTAAAGGGAACTGAAGTCTTTTGAATTCGAAAGGGAGATCGTTCGGGATTAATGGAATACGTGGAATGAAGACTGTTTCTCCCTGGGAAGACCCAGTTAAAATGGTAGCTTCAACAATATTACGATGCAAAGCTTTTACTTGTAGCCTAGTACCGTTGCATAGTTTTGGGGGTTTCAAATTTCTAAGTAACATCACAGGTGTGCCCACGCGCATTGTTCGTTTATGATATGGAAGTCCGGCTGGATTAATAGTGTTCAGAAACTCAACCGGATAATGGACTGCTTCGTCTGTATTTACCACCGTGTCTATTGAATTATATACCATTTCTGTGCTATCAAATGATTTCAGCAAAATATCATTAATTACTGCTGCTTGGTCATTTTTAGGTGTCATTATAGCTCTTTCACGTAGCCATTCTAAAGGCTTGTCCTTTATTTGAGCTACATCTGGATAAATTTTTTCTATAAGGTCTTCGACTGTAGTTACTACACTACATAATTCATCTGTTATAGCTATCAACCCGTCTGTTTCTGGATACATGCCGTTTCCTATTTTAAATAGAAGGTCTGAAAAATGGCCAGCAGAGACGTCCCCTCTCAGATGCACTCTCATATTTTTAGTCACTTTTAGAATTTTCGTAAAGGGCCATAAATAAGATCTTTTAAAGCATGCCTTCATTTCATCAGCGCGCGTTCCTTTTGGTATTACCGGTAAAGTTTGACGAAAATCGCCAGCTAGCAACACTGTCATACCACCCATTAAAGAATTGTTGTTTCTTATGTCCTGTAGAGTCCTATTTAACGCTTCAATAGCTCTTTTGTGCGCCATAGTGCTTTCATCCCAGACTATTATTTTTGCTTTACGCAATACTTCGGCAAGATTGCTTTGCTTTGAAATGTTACACATTGGAGTTTCTACGTTAGACAAATTAAGGGGTAATTTCAAAGCAGAGTGCGCCGTTCGACCTCCTTCCAATAACGTAGCGGCGATCCTGGAAGACGCGACTGCTAAGGCAATTCCACGAGTACTTCTAATCTTTGCCAAGAGTAAATTGATGAGGTAAGTCTTACCAGTCCCACCTGGGGCATCCAAAAAGAAAATTCTTCCCTCGTTTTCATGTGTACTTGAAATAATTTCATTGTACACTAACTTTTGTTCCTTAGTTAGTGAATTCTCATTGATATTGACAAATGATTCTAAGGCAAACACATCGTAGTTAACTTCATTAATATACGCTCCTAATTCACTTTGAAACACTTCTGATCTACTCGGTTTCGGTAAACCGTATTCTTCTAGTGCACATCCTCCAAGTGCCAAACATGCTCCTTCTATTTCCAACAGACACTTACTAAAAATCTCATCCATGAGGTGTTCTACTCCGCTTTTTACCTGCCTCTCAATCTGTCGTTTAAAGTCTTCCGACAGGTATTCTTTAAATTCATCCCACAGACTGAACGGATCTGCCAGTTGACAAAAAACTAACATGATCGTAAAAAGCTCTCTCATCATGTGCGGAGATTGACACAGGGCTGCCTCTTGTAGTGCTGTATGCCAATGTTGATCATCTTCAAGTAACCCTAAAGTCTTGCAAGCTGATTTGAAAGTCGGTAGTACCACACCGTTGACTGTTTTTAATGCTTCAAAAGATAACGGACCCCGGATTTCATGTAAAAGCAAACGAAGGTGGTAGCACTCAACATTATTTGGATGTACCGTTTATACTCTGCCTAAAGCGTGGTCTCTTTTAATGCCTGGCCACCCAGCTACATCTACCCCTCTTTTCCTCCTTTCAAACCGATTATTGTTCCAAACATAGTATGCAGGTACTTCGCAATATAGTAGGGTTTTTGCATAGTCATCTACTTGACATAATTCGAAAAAAGACATGAGTGTCGTTTTTGGTGGACAGGATACCTTATCAGCTAAGTTTTCTGGGTTGAAGTACACTCTTTGACCATTTTCTAAATGCACAGCGAGATGTATTACCGTAGGAAAACGCTCATGAATAGGAAACCTTTTCACACCCCCTCAACCCCTCTCAGGAGGTAATTTGGAAAAACAAAAAATGCCAAACTTCATAATTTACTTAGATAGTTGTTCGTGCCAAGTTTCATGTTTATTAACACAAGTAATAAGATTTTCCATACAAACGAAATTCCCCCTTTTCACCCCCTTAAAGGTTAAATTTCCAAAAACCCCTTCTTAGTGCTCCCCTACATTATAATAGGAAGCCGTGTGCAAAATTTCACATTCCTTGCCCCAGTAGTTTCGGCTGTACGTTGATATGTCAGTCAGTCAGTTCTCCTTTTATATATATAGATAGCAGGATCCTTACCTTTATTCAGCAAAAGGCATCAAAAAGAGTCTAACTGATGCTGAGGTTTCCTCCCCCGTGTGACAGGTGTAACGTCCAGTCTTTCTTAGTATTTTTCAATACAAGTTGCACCAACGGGACATAAAGCGGAGTTAAATTTTGCTTCAGAAACCAAGTCTGACTAACGGGGGCAACTGCCGCCTTTTCTTGGAAAATGTTTACCATTAAAAATACTGCTTACCCGAGCTTCCCTACAGAATTGTACTATTAATATTCTATATGAGAAAAGGAATTTGAGTAGAAGTAACACTTATTCAGATTTGGCAATAAAATAAATTAACATTCTATTTTCACACTCTACTTCAACGTCAAAGCTTTACCGCTGTGTCAGCAAAGTGGATTAGAACGTCGAAAAAACGAATCTATCTACCAAGACAACTCACATTAACTAAACATTTTCGAAACCCTTTTATCGAAGCTTGATTGAATTTATCTTAGCAAGCATCTTCCAGAGGGACCTTGTAAGGTAATGACACCAACCTTCGTCCACCAAGAAAAGTAAATGAGTAACGAGGGTGGATCTTTATTTACGATCAACTTCATATTACTACGCTAATTAATTTAGGGGTCGCCACCCCACGGTTTGAAATAAAACTTGATACTCGAAATATTGTTAACGGGTTATTATAATCGCAATATTTTAAGATAGGAAAGTTGTGAACCAAGCTTT
The DNA here is from genome assembly GCA_963669345.1 of Gortyna flavago. Lineage (NCBI taxonomy): Eukaryota > Metazoa > Arthropoda > Insecta > Lepidoptera > Noctuidae > Gortyna > Gortyna flavago. The sequence continues at coordinate 1,524,994 of OY770144.1, forward strand.
TAATAAATGTTATGTTTTCTGGTTGGATTAGATTGCTTATAAAGAGAGTTCCAATAATCTTAATAGAATGTGAAGCTCTCATAACCTTTGTCAGTAATTTTCCAGTTGTGTTTTTAGTAACAATAGCCATGTATGTAGCTATCTATGTCCAAAGAGCTGTTTTACGAAGCATCGTTGTAATGCCTACGGACGGATTCTATGAATAACCCCAAAGGCAATGACTGTAAACACTTCAAAGGCATCAATAGAAATTACGCATTTCTATTATGTACTAGCTACTGCCCGCGGCTTCGACCGCGTGAAATTTATTGTATCCCAAACCCACCCCGTCGCATCGCATCGCTTGCCCAGGCTTCTACTTCGTTTTTTGCTCAGTGTTCTTTCAGACTTTTTTTTCTTTTGTTCGGATTTTTTAAAGGTCTAACTAACGTGAAAACAAATCGTTAAAAAATCGTAATCGTAAATCCTCAAAATTTTGGCTATCAAATACAAAAATATTTTTTCAAATCGTACAGGTAGTTCCAGAGATTAGTGCGTTCAAACAAACTCTTGAGCTTTATTATTAGTAAGATGTAGATAGATAAAGCAAGTCACCAATATCTCCAAAATGCTTATAATAACAATCCAGCAAAAACCCCAGAGGTATATCCATAACAATATATAGAAGAAACAAATGTCAGTACACATTGCGATTCCGTGTTATTAGAAGCAGAATGAATGGTACATAAATTCAAATATGCAAAGAACAGGTAAAGTTAGTGGATATGCCTCGCGAACTCGGCTGTTTTCCTAAACACAATGTTGTCGAGTGTCTGGAAAATGTATCAGGACTTCGATCGTAAATATGTGAAGCCTAACATGTGCCTGCTGGTCTATTCAGTGGAAATCTTTTAGGTGAAGTGAACTGTCACTAGTGTCAATCCCTAGCGTCAGGTGGAATGAGAGGTCACATTACGCTCACTTAACTTTGGTTGTCATGGTGAGATTTTTACAGAATACATCGGCTGTTCTGACTTTTTCTTTCATAACATCAAAATCGGCTGAACGTACGTTAGAGAATTTCAATACAATCTACACCGTCGTACCGTGTCGCGAAATAGAAATGGAGGTTACTGTAAAATATTTTAAGAGCATAGAAAGCTGATGTATCCTATTTCTGATTCGTAAAGCTGCCACAAGAAAAAGGGTGGATTTATAGCATATGCAAGAAAATACTAAGTAAATATTGAACGAAGTATTTACGAAGTCACTGTTAAACGAAAGAGTTTCAAACCGCATTAGCAGATGTCATTCCTTTTTATATTGTTTATTCGGGTCTGCGGCATAAAATATACAATTTTAGGCAGCCCAATGCTAATACCGTTTGTTACCGAAACCTCTCCAAACATTGCCAAAACATCTATCATATCTGTACGTGGGTGGAAAGCTTCATAAATGCGTGGGCGGCTACAGAAAGTTACCCGGCCTATCTAATTCAATGATACAATTTACCTAGCCATTTTATCTGTAAAAGTAGTCCGAGAAGGTAAGGGTACAGACACGTAATCATTACATCTAAACGACCCCTACTTGATGAGGGCCAATTTAAAGTAATATGTTGAAAACAATGAGGTTTTTCTATTTCGTGTAACTTGTTAAGTATGTGGAATAGGAATTTAACATTTTGGTCTATGTTTTTTGACTCTTTGGTCTAGTATCATGTAAAAGGAATACACGATTCAATGATTTTTTTTTGTCGACATCACGGCGTAACGCCTAAGAGTTATTCAATGGAATTTACTTTAACCGGTTGAATGTCATAATTACAGACACAATTAAAAAGCCATTGTGTCTCGCGTAGATCTCCGTTCCGCCATACGAAGGGTTAAAACATAGAGAATTATCATTTCAAAGTTTACTCAAAGTAGTTTTAAATTTAATTCGTTTATTTTGTCCAAAAAAAAGGAATAAATTCGTTTTAGCACATACGTCGTTTTATTCCGAGCGCACGCACATTATAGCCATCACTCTTCTTTTGCGTTTCAAAAGTCATTGCATAAGTTTCGCTCGCTTCGTAGGTTTTCGAGGATTTTAGATATTCGAAGTAGCGCCTTAAGACCAGGCTGAATTTTTTTACTTTTTAGTAAATACCTGCTAACCTACCTACACGTACTTTACCCACCCAAGCAAGCAATTACAGACAAAGGTCAATTCCAAAGATCTTGGCTTTGACCCCAGGGACGTGACCATGCTAATACTAAAATCAAATTAACCATTCGGCTTCCCAATCCATACTAATATTATAAATTCGAAAGTAACTCTGTCTGTCTGTATGTTACCTTTTCGCGCCTAAACCACTGAACGGATTTCGATAAAATTTGGCAGAGAGATAGATTACATCCCGGGGAAGGACATAGGATAGTTTTTATCGACATACCTCGCAGGCGAAGCCGCGGGCGGAAGCTAGTACTATATAAACACACTGCAATGCGAAACCAGATGAAAGTTACCGATAATTTGAACGCAAAAATATGGAGAATAATCAAAATGCGGTAAATACCGCATCATTATTATAACATTTTCATAAGAGGGTTAACCCAATGCTGGTAATAACATTAAGCGCATCGGTCACCGACCCCGAGTAAATTCAAACAGGTAGCGAGTGCCGCCGGGCGTTTCATCAAATTATCTGCGTACGTGTAAAACAGCGGTGCTCAACATTGCAAAGATGAAATCATGTTCGCAGGAGCGTAAATAATATGTATGAGAACAGTGAGTATCGGCAAAAGCCAGAAAAGGGTGAATTCTAAGAAGGACCGTGGACAATCGCGTAAACAACGAAACTTACATCAAACGTTAATTACCGAAAAGAACTAAATACAAGTGAAACTCGAGATTCAACTGAAAATTGGTAAAAATCTAGGAATTTTATTTCGGAAAAGCGTCACATGTTGGACGCCATTTGAAAATTCGGAACGAATTCGAGGTTTTGCAATATCATATTATATCATAAAACAGCGGCAATAGCGACACAATACTGAAAAAATCTAGGTTTTTTTTCTTCGAAAACGTAACATGTTGGGCGCCATTTTTGCAATTCGGCCAAAGTCCAACGTATTGCAACCTCGCATAACAAAACACAAAAAAATTATTTCAATTTAAAGATTGTGCCATACATAAATTGAGGCAGTCCCAGTATGTTACAATAGTACATATGTGGGACCTGTCTCCAATGCTTTTCTGATTCTGATACGGAAGCAGTGACAATACAATGATGAAATTAAAGGTATCAAGCAAACTACTATAGTTTAAATAAACCTCTATTCCATTTTACAAAAACCGTAAGACGTTATATTATTTATCTACAATACGTAGACAGTTTACATGTTAAAGAGGTCCGGAAAAGAAACAAAGTGACTTCGTAAAACGATAAAACTGTTTGACAATCAGTGTCGTAATCAGTAATCAACTTTGCCCTTTTTCCCCGGGCCGATAAAAGGGAGATTGGGGTAAATCTGACACCAGTTGGGTAACATTTTCAAACAACCTCGTTTTTTAGCTAAACGTTTTGGACATCGAACGGGAGGCAATATTTTGGTAATTTATAAATGCTCGTTTTTTTTCTGGATCAATCCTATGTTTTATTTAAAGCTGTATATTCTCCCCTGGCTTTGTCAGGGGTGGGTAATGATGTTTAACCACCCCATGTGGTTTTCGAGGTTCTTGAGTGAAAGCCCCATTAAAGTTTTCTTAGCGACACACCGTTACAGCAAAGCTTTGTGTATAAGATTTTGTAATATTATTACGGGACTTACTTTTGGATGAACTGGATTATTTAAAACTGAATAACACATGAAATCGTGGTAATATTTTATCGAATTATTAAGCTGAACAAAATTTTGGGTGTTCATTTTATCTATCCCAGGAAGTAAAAACTTTCATCAATATAAAACATCAATTTCACGTTACTGTCGACTTTTTCAAATGTTAATTTGAACGGTGAAGGTTCAAGATGATAGCCCGGTAATAGAATATCGATGTTTTAGATCAGACGCTTCCTGGAAAGAGGTAGGTAAATTTTTTGCTATTGATAGATAAGTCTTTCACGAGCAGATCAACTCCATAACTATCCTGTCATAGATAATTTTCGAAGCTTAGAACATCAGAAGCCTTTTGTTTAGCCAGTCACCCAGGGCTAAGAACTTTTTTTTTTACAGCTCTTCGACTTCGAAACCTGACTTGAACAATACAATTAATACGTCAGCATCATATTATGTTCTAGAAAACTAAAGAGGTACACTTCATCCGCGAAAAACAAAAAAGAAAAACGAATAAAAAAAAAAATATGGAATATTTCCGCGGGCTTATTTAAATACGCGGTAGAAGTGGGAACTAGTATGGGCGCGGAGAACTTTTCAACTCAAACACCGGCCAACTTTGGTAGGGAGCACTCGCGTTGCGGCGAGCTTGTAATTTAAACCGGCTATGTATTCCGATGAAATAAAATATTCTATCCAGTACCGCAGGTATTTTTAATAATGGTCGGTATGTCTCCCGGGCAATATAAGCTGCAACACAATAGTACAGTCACCGAATGTATTATTGTATTGCCACAAAAGAAAATTTGTAAGCTGCTTTATTTTACAAAAGAACGTAACTGACCTCTTCCGTGATATACAGTCTTCTAAACGACAAAGGATTTGTCCAATCAATAGCGGCATGAAAATAAAATTAAAGCTGTAGCTAGAAGTGCTGTAATTGTAATTCAAATACCTACCTTGAAAAGTATCTCATCTATGGACACTTTAATCAAACATTTTTAGGAATACAATATACAGGCTCGCCCCCTATTACACAGGACTTAAATATAACTGAGTATAATATACAGGTACACCTCTGCCCAACCCTTCAGGGAAACAAGGCGTGATGTTATGTAAGTGATAAAAAGCAAATAACTAGGTGATTTTTTTTCGTGATTTCGGAACTGGTACCACAGTGAAAGTTGTTCAGTTCGATGGTCTAAAGCACCTCGTTAAGTTTTTTGGGTTAATTTTGAAACACCTTAATATATATAGATTTATTCAAACAGCTAAAGTAAATAAAGTAAAACAGGCCCCTAACAGTAAACGTACTTAAGATTGAAACGAAACCATCGACAATTCTATTTTTACATGCCGCAACCAGGCAAGGGCAGAAAACCAAAGCCTAATTTACAACGAGCTCTCCGAGCGCGCCCCGGGCGAAGGCGCGAACTTCGGGCTACGATACCGCTGCAGTAGAGGCGGCGGCGTGACGTCACACGCGATCAATGGAACTGACGTCGAAGCTGGTACCCCGGTCCCCGCACCCCGCCGGCCCGGGCGCACCCCGCAACTATTGCTGCTGCCGGCCTGCCTCGATTGGGACGCGACAGGAATTTATTGTACCATTAAGTTTATTGATACGAGGGTATTTCAAAACTTCGCACTTGAAGAGTAATTAATAAAAGTTGTATCATTTTTTATTCTGTTTTTCAGTTTTCAGTTTGGATAGTGACGTAAGGTTTCCCGTACGAGTCGTACAACCGCCGAGGCTGTGGTTATTTTAAGGTTAATCTGGGTGCGACACTCGTAACTAGGTACTTAATTGGTGCGGTAATTGTAGACTACCTTTACCTGCGTAGTCGTACCCATACATATTTCATGCGATTTTTCTCAACCCCCGGGCTGTTATATATTGGTGCTTGTAGTAACGCCTTTATTTCCCGAAGAAATCTTGCCATAACATATTAGGTCGGGGAAATAGTTTTTTCGTATTTTATAGGTATAAAGTTGTTGTAAAATCTCTTTGGCTGTACTGTATGAAGGTATCTGGCTGGTTTTGATACCATTAAATATATTACATTTAAAAAAAGAAAAGTAAAAACGATTTCCCGCCACTTTTTAATTGTTTTTCTTTCCGCCAAAAGTTTCAAGAAAAAAATCAAACAAACCAACTTTCAAGCCCTTGTTTTTCGAAATGAATGAACCGATTTTAATGAAACTTCATACGCATAAGCAGGCTACAAAGGTCTAAAAAGATACTTAGAACGTTTTCGAAAAATTGTGTTATAGCCAAATAAGACCGATTTTAATTTTTTCATAGAAACAGAAATTTTGAGTTACCTTTTTTTAAATAAGACATTTCAAAAATGTTCTTTATTAACTTTTTAGACCTATGTATCCTGCTTATGCATATGAAGTTTCATTAAAATCGGTTCATGCATTTCGAAAAACAAGGGCTTGAAAGTTTGTATGAAAAGCCGTACGTCGTAAACGCTCTTAAGCTTATCAGAATTAATAATAAAACATATTAACAATATTACAAAACTTATTTTTGTAACTGATTCAATCTCACTGAAAATCTAAGAGTGAATCAGGACAGAGCTACCTAAATCTAGAACATGATATATATCCCCTAATTTTCTGAATCTTCATGATAACAATAACGTCATAATCCCCTTGTAATAAACAACACAATCGTAACACAATATGATCAGACCATTAAAAGTTAATGATCGGAATCAATATCCGGGCCATCAGCCTTTTAAAAACGAGTAGGTATTAACTCCTACTAAGCCAAATTGACGCAGACATAACAATGATGAAACGTAATCCTAACGCATTTGCGTGGAAATTGGAAAACAATGAACAAAATAAAATGTCCCTACGCATAACTCTAAATAAATTGACAAGATCGAAGAACCTCAACATAGTTATTCTATTCTATTCTTAACTTTCTTAATTATAAATGAATGGAACAAGTTACGATCATCATACAAACATACACATATAGCACAAAACTTTCCAAAAATAAAACAACAAACACCCCTTTGGCAATAGGAAACCCTCAAAACATTTGGAAAACCTCTTCATCGGTCCCAAAAAAAGGTTAGCTTTAGATCCTTGTCAAACAAAACCCAACCTATTTGATGTAAGAGCCCCAAATATTTCTCACAACTGCCTATAGACCCAAATACTTTAACAGCAAATGCTCCAGAATGCTAAATTATAGGGTGTTGAAGAACGAAAACGTCTGAATTTGCAACAGGAGAAACAGTGTCTCGTTTCCCGGAATTAAAGCTTCATATAATTTGCGTTACTATAATGATAACTTCCCTCTACCACCCCGTTTACCCTCCGTAGGAGATTTCATGTGGCTCCGGCAAGCGATCTATGTCCCCACTTGAGGCATTGCTCAATCTAGTCTTGTACTGAATGTACTACCATTATTCGTGGCTCAGGTCGTATGTTCCACGTAAATTTATTTAATTCACGCGTAATATTTTATCACACGCGATGGATAAAATAAACACTTATGAGGATGGCGCATGTTTTTTGGCACAGAATATCTGCAGCATTATCCGACACAAAAATACAATATGTTGAACAATTTTACAAGTCCGCAAGTAACAACATTTTTGGCAAGAACCGAAAACATTTTAATCGCAGTGGCTAATTTCCGCTAATTCCAAGTTTACTGTGAACAATTTCCTGGTCTTTATTGTAACTTCCAACTTTTTAAGAAAAGTTAAATGGTTAACAGGGTTTCCACAAGAATATTGAATGTTGCAAAGATGGGAAGAAACGGTCTTCTTCTTAAACAAAATTTTCTAAAATCACGACTAACGGGAAATCTCACGGCACGAGGAATTACATGCATTAGCAGCATGAAAAGGCACATATGACAATGCACCTTATTACACACTTACAGAGCTATAATAGCAGGAAATGATGCACAAGCAAATATTACAGAACGGTTACTAATTAAATAAATAACAGGGCCTGTTATTTTCAGCGTAGATATATACAATCTTAGTAACGGTACAGCGTTACAAACCATCAGATAAGCCTTCTGCAGTGATTTAGTGCGAAAATATGCGCTCGCCGTATCCGGACATTATCTGAGTGGAAGCTGCCAGATTATGAATGTAGGGCAGGATATTATCGTGATCATTACTTAATATTAGAGGGGCCTCCGCTATTTGTAAGGATAAGGAATAAGACAAGGTGTGCGGGCTTTGCTACTGATTACCTAGTGGATTAGCTATTTCTACATCGTCTTTGTTTCTGTATACTTATTAATACTAACTTCACGTTAGTACTGATCGATATTCCCATCTTCCACAATTCAACCTAACTATCTTAAAGGTCTTCAATAAGCAATACAGTTTGCCTGTCTTAGAAATTCTGCTCAAATTTTAAATGAGAATACGCAACTACTTACAAGCTTACACGTAAACTGCATTAGGTGATGCCTTTGTCTAGTTTGTAAACTGAAAACAGGGTTCATTGGCCATCAGGAGAAGGTTGTGTGAAGTAAAATCGATTTGTATGTCGAATGTTCGGGACTTATTTCACTATTTTCCTCATCTTCAATACAAACAAATGTTATTATGCCAAAAATCGTTTGATGTAAACTAGAATTCAAATAAACCAAAACATATTCCTCTAAACGACAATCAATATGATGCTTCAAAATAAAACTTGGATATTTGAAAGTAGTCTGCATTCTACACGTTTCAAATATATGACAGCTATTCGTTCGGATGAGACCGATTAGCGACTGTATCCGAGACTCGTATACATAGGTTCATCATTTCAGTTTGCACATCACAGATGCTTGTTGTTGGACGTTTGAACCCCCTGTATTTTCTATGCGACTGCACACCTAACTTTTCAATCTAACGTGTCTCCAACTACTCCTTCAAGCTAGAGAATAGAATGACTCTCAGACAGCGAACTTCTAGAAACTTAATTGACAAGGGTTGCCGCGTGTTCCTTTTGAGTGCCACCCACAGGAACGAAACTGTTCACAAATGTTTAGAATTCAACATCCAAAGAAACATTATGCTAATTCAAGCATTCTGGCTGCAGCATTTACAAATTCTAAAATTGATTCACTTTAAATGAATCTTCTTCTCAAAACAAAAAGTTAAATATCTTTGGATCCATCGATTTTGAGCTTTTTTAAATTCTAATGTGACTATATTATTTTGGACGCCCACATCCACGTCCATAAAATGTATGGGAATACGTAAAAGAGTCTTCATATATTTCCATTATATTTTACTTACGTGTGTTATGGTGATGCCGTGACGAGGACGTGGATGTCCACGATGATATCGTCACGTAAGAAATTATAAAAGCGCACAATATCTATAGTTACGTCCTAGAGCATACCCTCCGTGGTTCATTTACTTAACATGTCGGCAACACGCAGGGTTCAAACTCAAATTCCGCAAAATAGGCGCAATTTAGGATTCCCGCAGCCTCATTTCGCGTGATTGCTCTATAAAAAGATTATCTTCCGCGGCACACCGCTCCACAACAATTACCTACGATACTTCGCCGAGCCAGAGAAATATAGTCAACTCTACAAATGAATCATTCTAGATTCCGCAATGGTTTTTGCCCAAGCAAACAAAAGAAATAAGTTTGTCACTCATGAAGTCATGATTCATCCAACATTATATTTTTTACACAACACTCCAAATGGACAGTGTTTCCGACGTGGCTTAGGAGAGATTTTTTCTACGGCTGGCCCGAGACCTTGCTCCGACAAAAATTGAGATAAAAACTTTTACAAAACTTCACTTTTTATATAGCCTGTATGACTGTCACGACTTAGATGAAGTACTGGGATATAAGACAAAAGATGGCCAAACTGCTGGCAATGAATCCTCAGGGAGCCGGACTCCAGCTCTGGAACGATTATTTAATTCCGTATTTCTAAGTAAAGTTTAGGTAACGCATAAATTTGTCATTTAGACGACACAAACTCTTTACATTAAATAAATCGCCTGAAGGTCCCTGCGAAGATAGACAAATTATATAAAATGTTCGAGTTGGGAGGAAAATCTGTTTCCAAAGTCAGGCGTAACCCTAGGCAGTGTTACGTAGAACCCTAGGCAGTGTTACGTAGAACCCTAGGCAGTGTTACGTAGAACCCTAGACAATGGAGATGAGCAAGGTAATGGCGGTTATCCTCTTTTCAGTACATTACGTGAAACAATACGGCATATTGTGTCTCAAATTGCGAATATCACGAGCCAATTACTATAGTAGCGGGGATACATTCCTTCCATTTCCCATGGAGCTGTAGGGCTTGGCTTCGAAGCAAGCGAGTTCAACAGACCATACGCACTGAATACAAAAGTATGTAAATCAATACATTTTCACACGACTTTGTCTCATCTTATACGTTTACTAATTGGAGTAGTATTTGATAAAAGTGTGGCGTAATCGTAAACACGAGTTTCATATTTCAATCTATCATAAACTACGACTAATGGCTAATAAAATATTAATGTGAATCATTTAGCTATTAAGTTTACTGGCCCATTGATACCAAAATGCTAACCGATAACAAACGATGAAATATTGATGAGTGGTTGTTCATAGTAGTGTTATCTGCCACGTGTCTTGCCTCAGAAAGACCTCATTCTTACGAAACCAGATTCCTCGTTATTACAATTTCCCCAGAAGAGACCTCAAGTTTCCATCGCTCGTTTTCCGCTGGCTTCGAAGCCTCGCCTAAATTACATAACCCTCTTGAACGCGGCGCGGGGCGAGGGACGCCCCAACAATACGAGCAGTATCGAGCGACGTCCGTCCCTCTCGCACACGAGTCTCTCGCTCGCACTCGCGCACTTACACACCGGACATGACAGCTCCGATCCTTTCCACGGACGCCATTCATTGCTGCCGCAAAACGCGTCACATAATAAACCTATGTAGGTGAACCACCGATGAACCATGCACACTGAGCGGGTTTCATGAAAAGACATTGATTTCAGTGCCGCGTGCGGCAAACGGCTATTGTGAAGTCCAGTACGGAAAAAATCTTATGTATTATGTGAACTATATTGTAAAGTTGACAAAGAAAATGTCACATGGTAGAAGAGAGTTATCCTGTTTTCAAAAGTGTACTGAATAGAAAACTGTAGGTATTGGTAAAACATGTATTCATGTATGCCATGCAAATCATTATCTTCATATTGAAGACCTACAAGAAAATATTTGTTGGAAACCTTTGGAAACAGATTATTTCTAAAACATGTAGTTACATCTAGTAACAATAATCATATTCCAATCATCAATCTTTTAAATTGGCAGCCAAATGATTTCGTATCATTGATATGATTTACCTGATTTGAGTGTCACAGTCACCAATACTGTTTGAAATTATTCTAAGTTTTCTCATCAAAGTGGTATAACACTCATCTGCCTAGCCTTTTCCCAACATGTTGGGGTCGGCTTCCAGTCTAACCGGATGCAGCTGAATACCAGTATTTTACATGGAGCGACTGCCTACCTGACCCCCACAACCCAGTTACTGGGTAATACGATACCCCTTAGTAAGACTGGTTGTCAGACTTTCGGGCTTTGGACTACCTGTAACAACTTACAAAGATCCACAAATGACAGCCGGGACCACCAACGGCTTAACATGCATTCCGAGGCACGGAGGGGTCACAGTATGTAAAGTTGGACACCCATCCACAGACCAACATCGGCAAGTGTAGCTTAACCTGATTGATCGACCTGTGTGGCTGTTATTATTTAGCCATGGGCCCCTCGAAGTGGTACAACACTATTAGTCAAAATTTGCTTAAGTAGAATGAGTTTAAAACAATCACAGGTTTCTGCATTCATTCAATATAACATTTTGATCAAAAAACCAGTTAGTGAATCATAATATGATCCACTGACTGGTTTCTATACCCAATTGAGATCAATCTATGAAATCACAGATTGATTTTAAATTCGATGTATTATTATTTTGTGTTGAATGTTCAATGACAAATCACCCAATTCTAGCAAAAACAAACATTTACCTATCATCATCTGCCTAATGTTTTCCTAACGGAGTTGCAGACAGCTTTTAGTCAATTATTCACCAATCTAATTAGTTAATTATATTAATTTGCATGAATGACCTCACTGTTACCTTCCGCTCTATTATTGCAATCTGAGATATTTAAAATTAATTTGATATAAACAACTTAATTTTATTACCAAACTAATCAATGTTAGTAATACTATGGAGTATAATTTGCTACTAGTGAAGTAAATAAATAAATTTAAAGCTGACAAGGTAAATGTCTAGGATAAACAAAGATTATTTGGAAAAGTTTTAAATTGTAGACAAGGTAAGTTGATAAATCTAATGCAAGATATAATGGATCCGGAAAACCCTTTAGGTACATAATGATGTCAGTGTGTTCAAATGATCTTATTCTCAATGGATTAGGTTTATTTGAAATTGTTCAATTCATCCATTGGTTAGTTTGAAATGAAATACCAGTATTAAATTATGTAAGCAAGAATACAATGAGTTGTATTACCAACTGAATGTATTCAACAACAACATTGAGTACATTCTTAAGCCTAATGTTGTAAAACATCATAGGTGCAAAATTCCTGAATAATTTTTAAAACCTTGGTGTCTCTAAGAACACTTGATAAAATCTTGTGTGTAATAGCCTATTCATACTACATTAATGGAGCAGGGCAGTGTGGTCTTGTCCATAAAACATAGATATTAAAGTAAAAAAACCGTGTTTTTAAAAGTAAAAGAAGGTTTATACCGCATAGTAACTATTTATTCGTGAATAGAAGCCGTAGAATCGCCGGTTGCAATACAGTATCAGTTGACTTTCGTATCACAACACCAACGTCCGTATCGCTATCAATAGATCTCAAAATATACATACGCACCCGATATAAATTCATAGTACTCTTTTGACATAAAAGTTACGTCGGCGACGGCTAGACTCGAGTACCGCCGCCGCATTCCACAACACACAACTATCGCCGACAACACAATTAGCAATAGCGACAATAATTTAATAATTCAAAATGCCATTCCATCTATTTTCGCATCCCACATTATCTGAATTGAAGATATCAAATTCCACTCACCTAAAGCGACTAACGTGTGACGACCGCCCGAAAATTAATGATTTGCCACAAATTCACTGCTTTCACAATTTCAAATTGATTTTTTACTAGAAATTATTCAATATTTTTATGTGAATAGACGTCGACAGAGTGACGGATTTTGACACTAATACCGTATGGTTGCCAAAGGAAAATAATAAAGGCTTTGTATTGCAACTAGTCAAAATCACTAGTTTTGAAAAATCAAAGCGATTTTCGATATCGAAATGCATTTCATTGCATTTAATTTTGTACAGAGGCCAGCACATCAACCTACCCCAATCTGTCAAAGGAGATCGCCCACTTTTGGGCCCAGCTTGTTACAGAAACAAAAAAATGTGGAAAAAGTACTTTAGTTTATGCTAAACCAAAATCATAAAAAATAATAATAATTTACAGTTGCAAAATATAGAAAAACATTTTTTGTAATGTTTGTGTTTTTTGTTGAGATCATGCATTTCGTCGTGTAATGGCTAAAAAGGCAATGACTCAAGTCCTTAAACAAATGTCAGTGTCAAAATAAAAATGACAGATATGAAAAAAACATTCTCTCATTCGCTCTGTTTACGCTCAAGTGAATGTGTTGTGTTGCGATTTTCGTGTTTTCGGTGATATATCCAACGACTTTGGCTGCTTCACGGAATCTGACGAATCTTGCTTTCACGAACTACCTCAGCGCGAAAACGGACTTTTTATCTGCTACTTTGATTGACTACGGCTTGTTATTTTGTACTTCGATACCACCTATCGTGATGGACACCTGTATTAATTGCGGTATTGCAACTTCTCGCTGTAATATAACGGGAAGACGAGCTCTAAATGAAGAATCCGTCTTATCTATTGTACGTGGATGGGTTGCTCCCCGAATAGTAAGTACCTACACGCACAATACAGAAAAATATTTAAAGTGTATTCTCCACCGCCTAGGAGAGGCTAGATTTTCTCTACATGCAAACCATAGACACATCGACTACAACCTACATACTGTATTACTAAAACTTACGTTATTACATATTTTAGGTAGAACCTGGTCATCATCTATGCCAGGCTTGTTGGGATTTGGCCGTTGATAGCCTACTTCTACATGGATCAGGTGAAGAGATGCCAGCTTCACGTGGACATGTCCATGTATGCATCTATTGTGATCGTTCTCTATTACGGAATACACAATCCCATAGGCTGAGAACTTATCCTGAACGGGAAGAGAGGATATATATTGTTATAATCGAATGGATTCAACCCAGGACTGTGAGTATTCACAATTACCACATATACCTTTAATAATCACATATTTCTCTTCACAGCTCAGTTTTTTAATAAAATGTATTTTTCACAGATTGGATCCCAAAGTGCAATATGCCACTCATGTTGGGTGAGAGCAGACAGAGCAGCACGGCACTTCACATCACAACCATCTACATCAGCATCTGATGTGTTGGTTTCCGCTCCACCAATGCCTGGAGCATCTACTTCAACAACAGAAGTGTTAGAATCTGAGCCTGCTGAGTCGGGTATTTCAACTGAGCAAGTCGTTCAGCATCCTTCACACACTAGTGAGGCAACCATTATTTTACCTGATTATATTAGGGCTATTGAAACAGAGAGGAGGTGTTTTATCGAGGGCTGTGGAAGGAGTGAAAGGCGCAGAATTCCAGATTTTTTAAGAAAAGACCTGCTTAATAGGCGCAGTCTATATATACCACCCAATAATCGCCTGTGTGATTACCACATGTATGGTGTAGAATCATGGGACTTTTTAATAGGTATTACCAATAATTATATAAATAGTTTCTCAGCAAGCCATATTCAGGATATGTTGGCTTTAAAAACCACCAATTCTACTACCATGAATTTTGAGGATGTGGACACAATTGAAGACCATATTTTTTATTATTGGATTGGATTCTCAAAAGACCAATTTCACCAATTGTTATCGGAACTACCAAGCTTGGTACGGATGTCTAGAGGTGTAACAGCGATAGCAGCATACCTTATGAAACTGCGAACTGGAGAGTCAGATGACAGATTGGCCACTTTACTCCAAATACCACGGTCAACGTTAGAACGATTAATGAAAAAAGCAAGAGAACATATGATTAATGATTATGTGCCACATCATTTAGGCCTGAATCATATAAATAAACAACAAATAACGGAGAGAACACTAATGATCCCAAGTGGTTTGTTTGGCAATAACAATAATGAAAGCAAACCTGTAGTCATTTTTGATGGGACTTATATATATGTGCAAAAAAGCTCCAATTACATGTACCAAAAGGATACGTATAGCTTGCATAAATATAGGAATTTGGTTAAACCATTTTTAATAGTTTGTACTGATGGGTATATAATAGATGTTTTGGGCCCCTATCCAGCTACAACGTCAGATGCCGAAATAATGAAGCAAGAATTCAAAAATGGTTCCGCAATGCGAGAATATTTTCAGGCTGGTGACGCATTTGTCCTGGATAGGGGATTTCGGGATGCCTTGCCCTTACTTAATACGTGTGGCTATCGAACATATGTACCCGCTTCGTTACAACAGGGTGAAACACAGTTGTCGACAATAGAAGCAAACAAATCAAGGGCAGTCACCATTTGTCGTTGGGTAGTGGAAGTAGTGAATGGTAGATTTAAAAGAGATTTTAAGCTTTTTAGGCAAGAGTATTTTAATTTAGCATCAAAGCATTTGATGCCAGAATTTGAGGTGGCTGCTGCTCTTATCAATGCATTTCATCCTGTTATAACTAACCGGGATGATGCCAGGGAAATTCTCCAAATAATAAATGAAAACATGTACAGGCAAAATAGGTTAGCAGATTATGTTGTACAAAATAATTTAAATAGAAGAAGAGCAGAATTTAGACCAACACCAGTAAATAACAATGTAGTAACTGATTTTCCACAACTTACATATAGCCAATTAGTATTAGTTTCCCTAGGCACATACCAAATACGACAGGCTCGTTCCTATTATGGGGAACACGTAAGGGCAGATGGCTCCTATGTAATAGAAGTGTGGAGGGAGGTTGATAATGACCTTCTAAGAGAGCTGTCGGCTTCAAATAGTACTTGGTTACTAAGAGGAAAAATTCACTCTCGGCACATTAGCAGAAAAACATATTTTGTATACATTTTAGTTGACAGCTCTCTAAGTGGAAGGCAAGCAATATTGCAATATTATTGTAATTGTATAGTAGGAAGGCGTACAGTAGGTTGTTGTGCACATGTTATGTCAATTATTTGGTATTTGAGTTGGGCTAGGTACCAAGAAAATATTTCACCCCCTGCACATTTCCTAGATTCTATTTTAATTGTGTATGAAGACGAATGATTTAATAAAGGAGAATGATTAGCTACAAAATGTTTCTTTTATTTATTTAAAACTAATCTAATTCCACATTATAGTTTACCTGGGAATCATAAACCTATTCTACCTACTACAAAAGGTATTGTATCTAGGTCACTAGGTATCTGAAATGGGCATGTCAGATTATTAAGATTAATAAATAACTAGAAGTACTTACTTAATAGTCATTAATTAGGAATCAATCTTATAATATTTTTACAGAATCCATAACTATATTTCAATTGAAAACACATTAGGAAAAAAATTGTTGTTCTATTTTTTTTTTCCATAAGTAGGTATACCTACTAATGCATCATCCACGGTATATCATTCACACGTCGGATTATTATATGCAATAAAACCTATCTCAAGAGTTTACTATTAGTCATCTGAACGTTACCAGATTGACAATAATGCAAAATCCCTAATATAACCTAACCTCACCTGAGATTCGACCCCTTATATCTTGATAATGCAACTGTCAATGAAACTGAAACTAAGGCAGCTTAAAGTTGATATTTTAATCTAACAAATGACACTCATTTGGAACTTGTAACGGTTCATCAAATTGTGGGCCCGACGATGTATGGGAGATGGGCAATGTCCTTTCTTTGATAGAATTTCAACTTTATTGCAAAGGAATAAGGTTCTTATTCAATTGGGAAAACTATCATTCCATTAGTAACATTCCATTTAGTTAGGTACTTTTGAAAAAACAAAAATAATTGAATCTAATAATACACAAAGTAATAAGCTAGAGTATGTAGGTACTTTTTCGCTCCACAATGCGAAATGACAAGCGGGCGATTGGAAAGCATTTTGTGGGTATTTAATATTTACTTAAACTGCACCATTTTTATAAATAAACGATATAATATATTATTATTATTTAATACCCATAAGGGTGTTCTCCAAATTGACGAAACTATTCTACTAACAGAATGTTAGATAATTAAAAATGTGCTAAAAGAAAAGGATCGGTCGTGGGATCGCCCGTACTTGGGGATAGGGTCCGTTAGGCGTGGCGGTCTCATACCAGTCGGGGGTGCGGCATGTACATTGTATGTACAGACGCCAGCACATCAAGCTACTACAATCTGTCAAATTTCGTTGATAGATTTTCAACTTTATCGCTAAAGCACAAGGTTCAAAGTTGATTGGGAAAATCTGACAGTTTCGGGCAGGTTGATGTGCTGGCGTCTGTACAAGTATCTCCCGGGCCCCCGACTTTTGGTAGTAGAAGGAACAGTGGGTTTTAGTCGGTAGGAGTCCGACATAACCCTCCGTTTTTCCCACCCATGAGGATTACCCAACGAAAAAAAAAAGTTTGGGGGCTAGGCCCCCCCTGGAAATACGCCAATGATAATCGTGCCTATTCGTTCGAAATTCGAAGTTTAATATGTATTTCAGTGTTCGTTGTAGCAAACTAGCAAACAGTCTATCCATCATAAAAAAATAATGACCCGCAAAAGTTTTTTTCGATTTCTGACTTTTCTAGAGCTACCACAGTTTGTCCGATTTTTTTATCCTTTTAAGAAACAGAATCGATTGGCATCGAAAAATGTTTTTGTGAACATTGCCCATTTTCTTGCAAACTGTATTTTTTTTCTCTTAGCTGTGATTACAAATCAAAATTTTTCTCTTAGTATTAAGGTTAGTCTCATATGACCGTTTTCCTGTAGGTAATATGGTTAAGGACAAGGTGCCTGTCCTTACATCCCCGTCTCAAAAATCCAGTTTAAATAATACACGCTCTAAATATTGTCATACTGTCGCATCACAAAATAAAACGTGTGGAAAGGGCGCTTGGCTCTACTTGTGGTGGGCTTGTCGATCGAGTGTCGGAAAAGGTTTTTGCGCAAAGTCACAATCATATTAATGAAAACTTGCGATACTGATAAGCACAAGTGCGATGGCCGATGGTTGCAAAAAAGCCCACCCAACGTCACAACGTTTGAATTTGTTTCTCGAGGTTTGGCAAATGTGTGTATCCAACATAATAATTCTGAAAAGACATCTCTATGGTCAAGTAGGGCGAAGGAAAAGGAAATCTCTATGGTCAATCGGAAACGGAAAAGAATGAAATGAATTAATGACACACGCCATTTTTGCGTCGTCGTTGTAGTGATCGTGAATTGAATGACGCTCTCTCTCTCTCTGAGTGCTCTCGGTCTTTCTATTTGGTTCATTTCGCCATTTTGTGGATAAGTTAATTTTGCTGTGGCATAATTTATAAATTAGTAACTGTAATAGCTGTGTGTTATTTTAAATTAAATAGTGCTTTGTTCGTGCGTAGTATTGGTATAAGGTAAGTATCTCCAAAACTTGTCCCCAGCCGTCAGACTATTACTTTTATTTTTTCGGTATAACTACGAACTACCATAATCCATTGTCATGGACGCTGCTGACTCATTTCGTCAAATTATATGCGTTTCAGAACCTAAAATGCCGGGCGCCGGTACTTTCAAAATCTTCGTCGGGAATCTTTCCGATAAAACAACGGACGCCGATCTTAGACCGCTATTCGAAAAGTACGGTACGGTCGTAGAATGCGATATCGTCAGAAATTACGGTTTCGTGCACATGGAAAACGAGCAAGTCGGCCGCGAAGCCATTCAGAATTTAAACGGAGAGATAGTTCATGGCCAGGCGATCAAAATAGAAGCCGCCAAGAGCCGCAAGGCGCCGTCGACGCCGACCACAAAAATATTCGTCGGTAACCTCACGGACAAGACGCGCGCGCCCGAAGTCCGCGAGCTGTTTCAGAAGTTCGGCACGGTCGTCGAGTGCGATATCGTTCGTAACTATGGCTTCGTGCACTTGGACGCGACGGGCGACGTCAACGAGGCTATCAAAGAGCTGAACGGTATGATGGTGGACGGACAGCCCATGAAGGTGCAGATGTCGACCAGCCGCGTCCGCCAGCGGCCGGGCATGGGCGACCCCGAGCAGTGCTACCGCTGCGGTCGGGGCGGCCACTGGTCCAAGGAGTGCCCCAAGGCGCTGGGCCCCGACCGCAACGGTTTCCGCGATCGAGCTTTCGGCCGCGACCCCTACCCCCCGCCGCCGCCGCCGCCGTTCCTTCGCGATCGCATGATGGGAGGATTTGGGGTAACGCGCTATCACTTACTATCCGAACCGTCGGTTTCCATCTGACCGCTTTCGATGCATCACGTAGGCCGAGCGCGTGGAGTCTGTCTTCGCACGCGGTACCTAACTCGGGCCGAAATACCATGATCGGGCTCGGTGATGCTACAGTCGCTGCTCACCACCAAAACAAACAATAAACATGCCTAAACTAATATCATTCATTTTGTTTTGAGTTGGTTTTTATTTTGACAGTTACATACAAACTGGCTGCCATTACTAATGCTGTTTTACTATCACAGGATCCCTATGATGGGTACTACGACCGCGCCAGGTTCGAGTCTCCGCGGGACCTGTTCGAGCGCCGTTACCCAGTGGGAGCTTCGCGCGGGCTAGAGATGGGCGCGTCGCGCGGCGGGCGCGGGGACTTCGTGTCGCCGCCGCTGCGCCGCGAGCCGATGCCGCCCATGCCGAGCCTCCCGCCGATGCGCAGCGGGATGGGATCTATGAGGTCGTCGTATGATGCTATGTACAGCAGAAGAAGTCCCCCTCAAGGACCTCAAATGTCCCGGGGGTGAGAATTGACTTGTGTCAATGTTGTTGTGTTTTAAGCTCTCAATCTTGCTTTATACAAAATTGGTTGTAGTGTATGAATTAGAAGTTACTCTAAAATTTACATTAGAATCCCTTTCACTTTAACTATACCAAAAAGTTTCAACATAACACAACTGACACCATTTTGTTTTGCTATAGTTTAGGAATAGAGTAAACTTTAGCTGAACTTGCAATAAATTGAAAAAATTGTTTGGCACCCATGAACATTTCCATTCCATTTCCTTTGCTAAATCAATTTTTATTGTTATCTAACAAATTGAAGTATATTATGCTATTTCTAATGTTACTCAAGGGCTGATTTTCCATAGTCAGATAATTTTTATCTGAAGAATAAATATAAAAGTTTTACATATTTTCTGTACAAAAGCTGTCAAACTACAGTTTTTATTCCATAAATAAAAGATACTTAACTGCCTGTTGCAAAATCAGCCCTTAATAATACAACATAAAATTTATAATCATTTCCTCTCATTACAGAATGTATGAAGACTTCAGCCGTGACACGTTTGATGACCGAAGGTATGGGAAGCCACCATTACTTAAATAACTATTTTGGATGTAAAGTATAAAAAACTGTAGCACACATTAATATGTGGCACATTTTGCTTCCAGGCCGGGGATGCGAGGACCGTCTCCTTCCAGAAGATACGCGCCTTACTAGGTTAATATTAGGTTAGATATTAGTTGTCCAACGCTCAGTTGCAATCAATTGTAATTTGTACTTGACGGGCTGAATGATAGTTAACTGTTTTATAGAGGTAAAAAAATATTATTTAAGTGGGAGTGACTGATTTGCGATTTCCACAAGTACGATTGGCATGGAAGCTTATGAATGTATTATGTGACTGAATGTAAATAAGTGAAATAAATATCATTTTAAGTACAAAACTATTTTAATTTCATGCACAGCTCCTGCTCATCATTAGTATTCCCTGTGTGCCCTTTACCCAAATAGGCAGCATCTCTATTTAGCCGTCATCACAGCTAAACAACAAAAACAAGACTGCATTTATCTGCCTCATGGAAATATTCGGCATGTTCCCAACGAGTCCCACTGTAACATGTCTCAGACTCTCAGTGCGACTCGTTGGGAACAATCTCTTAAGTTACGTTAAAACTGACTCGCGCAAATAGAAACGAAGAGAAAATTGCGATTGTTCCCAACGAGTCACACATGTTACAGTGTGACTCGTTGGAACAATCAAAATATTCTCTACTATGACAAAAGGTTTTAGCGTTGTTACCGTTATCTGACCTCAATATGTTATTGCCTCAGAGAAAGTTGTATCCACCCAGATAGTGAAAAGAATAAAACAACTGCATACAAAACGTGGCCAATTAATAACAGCCGCACAGGTCATCGATCAGGTTAAGCTACGCTTGCCCGTGTTGGTCTGTGGATGGGTGACCATCTTTACATACACCGTGACCTCCGCGCCTCAGGCCGTTGGTTCCGGCTGTCATTCATGGATCTTTGACAGTCGTTACGGGTAGTCCGAAGCCCGAAAGTCTGACAACCAGTCTTACCAAGGGCTATCGTATTACCCAGTTAAGAGCCGTGCCACACGGTGCGGTGCGGCGCCGCACCGTGTGGCACGGCTCTAACTGGGTTGTGGAGGTCAGATAAAATACTGGTATTCAGCTGCATCCGGTTAAACTGGAAGCCGACCCCAACATCTTGAGAAATAATAATATCCTTGGACATTTCACACAACGCCATAATATAGTTGGCTGATAAACTACTTATATATATATATTTTAAGCAATTACATCTATACTTATAATAAATCTGAAGAAGTGAAAATTCTGTACATTGAAAATATAAAAAAAATAAATAGCAGGGGGTGTCACTAGACCGACACCGAACCCAAAAAAGTGATTTAAAAAATTGTTGTCTGTCTGTCTGTTTGTTCAGGCATCACGCAAAAACTACCGGTTCGATTACAATGAATCTTGTATAATTATTCTTTAATATCCTGGGCACCACACTGGGTACTTTTTATCCCGGATAAGTACATACAATAAAAAACAAACTTAATTTTGCGGTTCGATCCCTAGACCCGATTACTGTACCAACCGCAAATAATAAGTTTGTTGTAGATAACCACTGGTTCTAGAGACATGTGGAGGGTGTGTTCTTTGTGAGGAATAGGTATCTACTAAGAAAGAGTTTTTCGAAATTCCACTCCCTAAAAGGAAATACATATTTAGTTTGATGACCCTAAAGGGTCAAATTTGTTTTCTAAAATTGTTTTTGTAGGTTTTTCAAGAATTTCCATAATTTTTGCGTTTATCACCGTACGGCTACGGTAGAAATCCGACGAACGTATCGCGCTAGTATCAGAATAGGGGAGGCGTATTTAATGAAAATTTGTATTTTGATAAATCCTACAAAAAAAAAAATACACGTCGACTTGAGAACCTCGTCCGTTTTTTCTTCGGTTAAAAACTAATAATAATGTTTAGTTTCATTCACTCCATTTTCTCCTTTTTTTTACAAGTTCATATACCTAGTTTTGTATTACATAAGCATTTTGAATGTTAGGGTTCCGTACCAAAATGGTAAAACAAGGAACCCTTATGGTGCGACTCAGTTTGTCTGTCTCTCACAGCTGGATATCTCATGAAATACTAAAGCTATCAACTTGAAATTCGGAATAGTTTTAGATGACGTTTGCCAAGCCCAACTATTTTTTGCAACTGGGATAGTGTCTTAAACATTCGAAGTGGGGCGTTTGGGGTATCATATGAAAGACCGCTGTTTACATATTACAGGAAAAATAAAATGATGTCTTTATATATCTCTTAGTAATCTTTCAGAAATTACCAACAAAAATTACATCTATCTGTCAAGAGATGGCGCTGACCTAAAACTGCAATATTCTACAACGCCGCTGTTAAAATTCTCTGACTATGAATATACCATTTATCGTCAAATAACGTACCTAGTGTAGTCTTTATTAAAATTGTGTAGGTAGGTATTCACATTTGACTGCGAGTTTAAAGATTTGCAAATCCTCAATAAAATATGCCTTACACACTGTGTGTATGTAAGTACGTGTTTTACAAAACAATAAAATTATAAGTAGGTAACACTTTTGTGCGAGACTGTTTCAAAAACTAAATCCTGGAAGGTTGGCACAATGTACCGTGCGGCCACCTTTTATGCAGCCATTCGAATTTGTTCGGTAATCGTGTGATTTCTTTTCCTATAGTTTTTTTTATATCTGAGTACCTAGTTAGAAGGATTTTTCAGCTGAAACTTTAAGGATAAACAATTTAATAAAGGTACTAATTGTTAGTTAAATTTCAATTACCGTCGTAAAAAAAATCGTAGTGGTCTTTGGTTGACTTAAAGAATGAGAAGTTTTGCAAGCTTAAAGAGCTTATCTCGATGAATTTTTGGAGAAAACAGTAATGCCGTTTATAAGATACAGCAATTTGCTAAACGTTACCCCAGCGCGCAGCGGCATCTTGAAAACTCTGAAACCTCAAGACGCACAAACTTCATATTTTTTGGGCACAATTAGGCACAAATGATATCTTTCTAATTAGCTTGTTTGTATTTAGCTACGACCACCGATTAAAAAACATGCAGCTGGGGTAGCGTTACACCAGTTTTTTTTTTGTTACCTTTCTTGGATAACATTGGATCGGCTGGGCGCACAAATTCTAAATTTCGGGCACTCTTACACGAGATGAGGAACTAATATCTGTCAAGCCGAAATCCTTAAAAATGACAACATTCCGGTGGGGTAACGCACACCCAGTAAACAGGTCAAAGCACGAGTTGCTGTGCATCATCGGGGCTCACGTCTCAAGGAGATGGTTTGGGTAGTAAATAAGTAAACATAATCATGTCCATTAATGTTTTATTTGTAACTTAACATGTATTAGATACCTATGCAATGTCAGCTACCAGCTATATTTACACAACACTGTACAGGGTGCGATGCGCACTAGTAAAAGTAAATGCTAGGCGGACACTTGGTCTAGTATATAAACACTTCCATATTCATTACAATGACTGCCGTTCAGATCGGTAGTCAGAAAAACTAGTCTTCAGTGATATAAATATCACTAAACACTAAATATTACAATGTTGATTGTGTTAAATAATTTTAGAAAAGATGTTATGGATTTTTCTTATTCATTTTATTTTATTTTCATGTGCCAAGGCACAAATATCACCCTAAGGCACATCAGACTTGATCAGACCAACTTGACCAAGTGTGTCGCTATACAAAACAAATTGTTAATACTAATTGTTGCGAAGGCATCTCATAAGACACTGCGCTATTACATCCCATATCTTTAATACTCACACACTACTATTAGTCTTTTTATCATTGTTTAAGTACAACCCACATTAGCTACTTGTACCGACAAACATGAGAATATAAAATGCATTTTACATGGCTACGTCAATAAATGGCTACGTCAATAATTTTGAAATCAACTCTGTATTGTACGATTTTAATGGAGCCTTATTGTCAAAATATCACAATACACGTCGCTCGGCCACGCTGCGGCAGTTCCTCTTCACAACAGTGACCTAATTTACAACAGAAACGTTAACAGAGTATTGTTTCATATCTACACATCTATAGCTGCCTCATTATGTGTCGCTCACTACTCTGGGGCTATCTATGTACATGTTTAAAACGGTTGTTTCAATCAACACGAAACAAGAAGAAAGCTGCCTCAACGCGAACACTTCGATTGCTTATTCAAACGGAAGACAACAAATTTTTCATTATAAAACATTTCATCATTAAATCTAAGTAACAGTAATAAAATTAAACATTACTTTTAGAACAAAACTAAAACCAAAATCATACAGTTGCGGAGATTCCATCGGGAACATTCATAAGTTACTCATAATTATAATAAACAGTATCTTTTCACTGGTGGCGTGAACTGCTATCCGAATAAACTTAACAATACTGAGATTTAAACAAAACGGTGGTCAAACTGAATTTTCACATCGATGGGGCTTTACAGCTATTGATTTTCACATGAATCGTAGTAAAATAAATAGAATATTATCGAGGAACTAAACTTGGAGCCTAAACTAGGAACGGTCCGTGTCGGCGAGCGTCCGCGCGGCACTACGAGTCACAGTACGTATTTACAGAAGGAACGGAACACATTCGCGGCGCGTCACACGAGCTTGATGGTGGTCTCGGTGTTGTACTTGGCGAGCGTCTTCTTGACGCGTAGCGCCGTGAGCCGCACGGGCGGGTTGGCGTGCCAGCACTCGTGCATCAGCGTCACCAGCGTGCTCAGCGGCTCGCTCGCCAGCCAGCGGCCCGGCACGGCCGGCCGCGCCTTCGCCGCCACCACCACGCGGTGCATGTCCTCGAAGGACGGGTCGGGCGGCACGCTGTCGTGGTAGGGCAGCGCGTAGGCCTCCACGTGCTGCGCCTTGTCGCCCGAGCAGCAGCGCCGGCACATCTCCCACAGCACGAGCCCCAGCGAATACATGTCAGCCATCTTGAAGGCCTCGAAGTTGCCGACGTCGAGCTTCTCGTCCAGCACCTCGGGCGCCATGTACCGGCGCGTGCCGACGCGCGTGTTGGGCGCGATGTCCACCTCGTTGCGCTCGGCCACGTACCGCACCGCCAGACCGAAGTCTGCGATGGCGCACTGTCCGTTCCGTTTCACCAGGATATTTTTGCTTTTGATGTCTCGATGTGCGATCGCCGGCTTGCCCTTCGTGCCGAAGATGTCCATGTGCAGATGCGCGAGGCCGCTCACGATGGAGTACGCCATGATCATGAGGCCGTGCGTGTCGAGCACAACGGTCTGCAGGTAGTCGTGCAGCGAGCCGTTCTCGTGATAGTCGGTGATGAGCAGCATTTGCGTCCAGGAGCCGGTGCCCTTGATGTCGGCGGCGATGAAACCGAGGATATTTTCATGTCGCATCAGCACCGTTTGGTAGATTTCTGTTTCACGGAACCAGGAGGCTTCTTCGGTCGTGAAGAATACTTTGACGGCGACGCGCTCCCCGCGCCAGCGAGCGAGCCACACCTCTCCGTAGCGTCCCTTGCCGATGGACTCCACCATCTGTATCTGCTTGGCGACGGTGCGCTGCACGAGCAGCGGCAGGCCGGAGCCCGAGCCGGACGAGATGTCGGCGGCGTGCGGCGCGGGCGGCGAGGGCGGGCGCTTGCCGGCGCGGCGCCTGCGCCGGTACAGCAGCAGGCAGGCGCCCAGCGCCGCCAGCAGCGCCACGCACAGCGCCGCCGCCACCAGCAGCGCGGGCGCGGGCGCGGGCGGCCGCAGCGCCGGCGTCTCCGTCACGTCGGGCGGCGGCGACGCCAGCGCGGGCTGCAGCCGTCGATTGCACAGGTCGCTCTCGAAGCAGCACTCTATCACCTTAGGGTTTAGATGTGGCACCTGGGAGCTTTTACACTGAAAATTGACAAAATAATTCGTTACAAAAGTGTTTTCGGAGCGTATGGTGTCAGACTGAACTGTCCAATTTAGTTAGTTTTAAAAGAGACAAAATGAGGCAACAAGAGCCCAAAATGCACTTCTATCAAATCTATAAAACCTAGTAAACACAAAGACTCACTTGCATTAACCCGGATTCATCGGGCGGCAGACAGCCGGCGGTGCGGTCCACCACGACGAGTCCGTTGTCGTCCAGCACCTCCTCGACCGCCACGAAGCAGTAGCCGCCGGGCTGCGTGACGCACGTGCTATTGGCCGCGCCATCGGGGCACGCGGCCGCGCCCAGGCACTCGCACGTTAGGCCCCGGCCTGCAAGTAGGGAAACACACATTTTTATTGACTTGATCACTAAACAATTCCAGTTACTAGTTGTCTGATAGAAAATCATGTCTCAAAGGACCAAAAAGCTTTTTTTACAAACTGCTGAGTATTGCTTTCCTTTTATTAACCGACTTCAAAAAAAGGAGGAAGTTCTCATTTCGTAGGAATCTTTTTTTTTTAATGTATGTTCCCTGATTTCTCGAAGACGCCTGGACCGATTTGGAAAATTTTTCTTTTCTTTAAAAGGGTATACTTCCCAAGTGGTCCCATGATCATCAGGTCAGGATCTGATGATAGGATCACAGGGAAATTGAGGGAAACCCTCAAATTTTATTGGCAAACCTATAGCGATTTGGATATTTTTTAGAGTAACTTGAGCATTTGCTCTCGGATATCATCATTTGGTAAAGTGGAGCTGATGATGAAGACCTCAGACGGCCATCGGAACTAATCAATGATAAATATTTCACGGGTTGCGATTCGATTACTTTAATAAGGTTGCTAAGCAATTTATGCTCGTCACAGTGCGTGCGGTGGTGGAGTGGAGTTCTCCAGGTTCTTACCAGGAGAACTCCTCAACAATTAACGTCCCAGCATCGGGAAAAGCAATATTTTGTAAAAGGTGATGAGCAGTTGACGTTAGGCTATTGTAACTTAGATAAATTACAAACTCTCTCACTAAAATGTGAAAAATAAAAACTCTCTCACTAAATTTTTTGACATAAAATGTAAATCAATACTGAAATTTTAGGAAATGTACGAAAATGCGCTTGTCTTAAAAAAATACAAGATATTATAAATAAAATACTTTGTCGTGCATTAACTAACCTAATGTTTAGCGTATAATATCTTTTGATGGAGATCCTAAAATAAAAAATGGCAAGAAATAAATTCCAAAAAAGGACCTGTTTACGAAGAAGACTTTACAGATGCCTAGACTA
Organism: Gortyna flavago; assembly: GCA_963669345.1. Taxonomy (NCBI): domain Eukaryota; kingdom Metazoa; phylum Arthropoda; class Insecta; order Lepidoptera; family Noctuidae; genus Gortyna; species Gortyna flavago. The sequence goes on from OY770144.1 coordinate 1,552,707, forward strand.
AGACGCAAATAATACAATTTATCTACCTAATTCCACACGGGTGATTCCTTAATTTTATACAAAGGTCGTAATTATCAATTACATTGCGCCATGTCCGAATCTAAGATAACACAGCTTAGACGTACACTGAAAGAATCGTAGATATCACGTACGAGTAAGTCAAGGAATTAACAGGTGAGAAAAAACTTTCCACAGGATATGAATAATTGCTGAAAGATGATATAACACTATGAGGTCGATCTATTTATAAATATATCTCTATAATAATAGCATTTAGCTGAAAGAAGACAGACATTATGACGAAGAAAACAACGAGGTCGACGCGACGTTAACCGACACAAAAGTAATTCCTAGGAATAAACGAATACTACGAGTCAGAAGTGGGATGACATGACTATCTTATTAAGTAACTAATGATCATGTAGGAGATAATTCTAACAAAATTAATAATTTAACCACAAATCCTAATCATTTACCGTCATCATTTTTTATAAAGCGATGGCTTTATTCGGTATACAGTGGTTGGTAGACCATAAAACCACGTATATACTAATTCCACGAAATCAAAACAACTAGCTAGACGGACATTGAAAACTTCGATGCTTCCTACAGAGCCCAGCCTGTATCCAGTAAACCAGCAAGCGAACAATTATGAATTGGCTTGGCAAGAATGTTCTGTACATAGACGACACAACGGTCGCGGGTAATGCGCCGGCTCATTATTATGGCATTGATCATACTTTGACATCATCAGGTATTCACTTGCTGCAAAAAAGTTAATTGCGATGAGGTACATTAAAAAGCGATTCTTTGGGATGTTAACAAATCATATTTGATTTTTTTTTTTGTGGGTGACGTCGTGAAATATTCCTGTTTTTTTACTGTTATGAATTTATGATGCTTTAAAAAAAAAATGTTTCTAATTACTGGATCAAGGAGTTTTGAATTTCAGACAAGTTGAACACACAAATGACAAAGAAATTGACAGAATCCGAGAATTTCTTAATAGTTCAATAAATCAAGGTGAAGAATGCAGTGAAGCAGAGTCATTTAAGATAATTATTCAAGTCAACCGTCCGACGCGCTAATGACTTCCAAGTCTCCAGCAACTATTAGGTGCGCCATAATCATTTCTTGTTTCATTAATAAATATACGTGATACCTAATACTTATAAATTATTCCGCATATAAATAGATAGTAATGGCAATTTGGTTGCAGGTGTTTGTTACATTTGACATTTAAACATCAATTAACATCTGGATCGACTAGTTTATATCACCTAGTCCACTCCCTAAATACTAATCGTTTATTCAAACGTATCTTTAACTAAATACTAAGTAAATTAAGGACAGATTGCATTTTGGGAATGCTTGTGGCTCGATTTTACAAATCAATTTGCACTTATAATATGGATTAGCTTCGAATCGAGCATTATGTTGCACTTTCACGTCTTTTGAAACGGATTATTGCAAATGCAATTTTTTATCCATTCAACATAACTTTGTTTTACAGAACGCTGCAGTAGGTCCTCATTGTTATAACATAAAGATATGAACATGATACGCTACGTCTGAATATGAACACAAAAGAATTATGAACAGGAATATAAATATTAATGGCATTAAACATTCATCCAGCATCAAAACATATTTTTTGCACGCCGCGCAGGCGCAGCGAGCAACAGGTAACCTCCCTCTCAGGTCGACACCCGGCGCGCTCCCAACGATCCGAACCGTCCTCACAGGCTCACACAATAACAACAGGTACAAGTTTAAGCATAAATTCTAGCATAATACATTCACTTCTGGACGACAAATAAATTTATATTTAGCTATGAAAATGCTAAAGGAATCATAAACTTGATCGATTAGTGTCGCCACTCGGAAAAGTGACGAGACGTTATAAATAATTAATTAAACTATCAAGTTTAATGCAGTCTGCTTGTCAAGTGTTGAGCATAAAACTGAAATTCCGATATGAAGTCAAGTGAACCAGTATTATTTTATAGGTAGTGACACAATGACGTTAAGGTAATAAAGCTGCGGTCAGTAAATACCGATCGATAGCTAGAGGAAATTTGAGACCTGAGCTCATACAATTACACATACGCAGTAACAACGAACTATGAATCAATGCGTTTGTGAATGACTTACACAAACACTAGGTACAAATTGGTAACACAAACATTCGAGTTTCACACAGTGATCCCAAATAAACTTCTAAATATACGTTAATGATTACAACGCCAGTTACTTACGACGAGGAACAAACATTGATGAACAAAATATAAATATGTACAACAAAGACAGGAAACTATGAATGATTCAACGTCCACATCCTTAAATCCTAAACTCGTAGCAAATCCGTTCAGAAAGCGGAAACTAAAACACGTCGAGATCACAACTGGGTCCCGAGATGCGAACACTTGTACAAAACAAATAAAAAACACAGCGGATTTGTCTTCAGGAGTAGATTGGCGCAAAGTTGGAACACTTGGACCTAGCTTCGTGGAAATACAAAACTCAGGTCAGCAGCCGACAACTGTAGCTTAGATTTACGATCTGGTTTAGGTGTCGGACTAAGGTGTTGCACGTACTTCGATCATGTCGTCTCATGCCGTCGGAGAGCGTTCGAGGCGAGCCCGGCCCTGCGTCCGCGCTATCATTTAAATATAACTTGGGACGCCGCCGTCTGTCGCCGGCTTTATTTTTACACCACTGAGATTATATGTGGACAGTCACAACGCACGCTGTCTCACGGGAGAAGATATAGTTCGCGCGCAACACTGAGAAACTGGCGGACAACACTGAGAGCGATACGTGTCGGCGGAGTGACGCCCAAGGCGCGAATGACGGGCGGAGCGCGAGCGGCGTCCCCCTGGGCGCAGGCCCCGCGTACGCCGCGCCGCCCCGTGCAGTATGCACCGCTGCACACTGCACAGCCTCCACATGGCTCCGCCAAGATAAAGCAGCGCGGGTACCGAGCGGCGATCGCACTTCACTCATCAGATACACAAATGCGGCGCGCGCGCTGCAATTCATTGACGCCAACACTGCCTTGCCAAGTGTTTATTATGATCTACATACGAATTTATTAGGCGAACTCTACCACTGATTGGCCAGTCATTAGTAAACACAACTAACTTATTGTACCGAACGAGGAAAGAATCTTTCAGAACTCCAAATATGATAAGGTAGACTACATAATAGGAAGAGGAACAAAGAAGCATTGAATAAATTAAACAAGAGATCGACTATATTGGTATAAGGAAAAGTAAGAACATTATTACGATATTATTAAAAGAACAACGAAACCGTTCATAATTTAACCGATTCAGATATTATACATAACGGCTTAGCAGTGTTAATAATACCTACAAATACTTTTAGCACAAGACTTTTTGGTAGCATTTCTGGAAAACCAACATCTGTCGGAAGCTTTTTATAGTTCACGAGTAGCAGTAATATTCCTACTTCCACAAGTTATTAGAGAAACGCAAGCAATAAAACCTTATGGAGCTAACTAATCAGAACGCTATAAATCCGAAGCTTTTATGACCAACACAGTCATCTTCTATTTTATTTTCCATTTCTAATTTGAGTTCATTAATGCCAACTTCCTGAATGTTTAGCGACACTGTTGCTCCAACTGCATCATATGCGTAAACGGGTGTAGTCGGTGTGGTCGCATCGTCACCTACATTTGGTGATGCGTTGTCGTTATCTCCGTTTGCAGGAGCAGCGTGCGATATGTCCGCGCCGCATGTGGCTCACGTGGCCACTGCACTCGAAACAGCGCCTCCAATTGCCGCAATCAATATCTGTTGTACGCCCCACTAATGCATCTCAAGGACGTTCGCAAACAGAGTTTAGCATGTCTAAAATATGCTAAACTCAGGGGCACGTGTCGATTGCCAAAACGTATGCAAATTACTGTTATGAATTCAAATTACATACGTACGCAAAGAAACGACACCATTGTTCTCGTGTCCCGTCTGTGACATCAATTTGCAAATAATCGTAGTTAATAGCCTAATAGGAATCGCGATTGAGGTTCTGAATTTCTGATGGCGTGTTTGATCACATTCGGACATAATTTCGTCTCGTGCGACAGTTACCGTCGTGGTGAACGATTTATACTGGTGTTTCACGTGGGAAATCTCCTGACGACGTTTAAACACACCATCAGAACCTCATCAACAGCATCGACGTTAGTATAAATCATGTGGCAGTGTACAAACTACTTTTACGTTTCTACACACAGCACTATTGTTGATATTATGGGAATAGGTCGCTGTGTCTGTGCAGCGCACGTGCAAAACTAGTTCCTTTAGATTCGGCAAACAGCGCAGATGTTATGGTATCGGTTCATGTACACGAGAACGAATTGACGTTGCGAGTGCTGCAATTGCAAGCGATCATATAAATCGATTTGTTAAAGATTGGAATAAAAGGGTAATCGATCAAGATGAATTCGATGTGGAACACCGCACGCAATCTTGTTTTAGATATGAATAAACTCGGGTACCTTTCCGTCGACAGAATTGGATTAAATTAAACGATAACCATCATAATATAGCGAAGAAAGCGCGATATAATGAGATCGTCCAGATACAGATGACGAATAGCGGAAAGGTAATTAAAACAAACAAGGCCGCAGCACGCAAACGACGCCCCCCAGATATCGGGAAAACAATTTTGTCGTGACTATTGCAAATGGCATTCGGTTCCGATCATGCTGCCGGGGCGAAAGGTCATCATCGCACAGCGAGCAGGCGCCGGCGATGTAGCGACCTCTAGGATTATCCAACTCGATCGATAAGGTCCCGAGGGGCAAGCGCGGGACGCGCGGCGGTTGATACGGGCCAAAGAACATAATTTATTCGGCGGCAGAGTGGCGCGCCTCGGAGGTGCCGCGCCCGCTCCCCGCCCCGCACATCTCCTGGCTCCTATCGAAACAGGATCCCGTCACTATTTTTTGTGGCCCGGGGATTAAGGAGTATCGGGCTTAAACGCAGGTTACGTAATAGTTTTTACACACCCTTAATCTTCCACGGCCTTAGGGACGAGGTCGTATTTTACAAATTTTATTTTATTTTTATGCATTCAGTTGGGACATATTTCACGAGCTTAGCGTGTTTGAACATCACCTGTTAACGACCCATTTACACGATAAGAGCGCGACAGCGACAATATTTGCGCGTGCGCATGCCGATCAGTTAGTTCAATCAATGAGTCCAACTACGTTGTAGAAAATAAATACATGAGCGGCAAATAAATAATAATGGACTATTCACATTAACTCGTAATCCAGTTGATCACGTTTTGTCGTTTACGGAACTGTTATGCCATATGCCATCAGCGCTCACGCAAGAATGCCAAATATGCATATTTTTTCCGCATCTATGAAACGTTTTCATATTTGTGTTTTCATATTCGTGACCATCGATAGCGACTAGCGACTGGGAAAAAATTTCTAAATTGTTGGGAACATGACGAGCACCGCTAGTTCTCAAGACTGGTAGAGTCGCGTAGTACATTGAATTTATGATAAAGTTGACAGTAAATCAATATTTACATGAAATCCAAGCGAGTGTGAAGTGTTATCTGGTTACCTGACGTGAGAATTACTGTGTGTATTCTTTATCTCCTTTGACAACTCTTTCAAGTTTATTAACCTGCTGTACCTGTGAGATAACAAGCAAATTTAACATCAACAGACCTGTCCTTCTCCCTGAATCACTATTTCGCGTGTTCTGCTTGTTGTTGCATTAACACTACTGTCTACATTACAGTCCCTAATACTTGAAGTACGGTCGACGGTCATGTTATTGTAAATTAATGTAATGTGTTGTAGCTTTCATAGCAAATGAATATTGTTTCATGTCTTTAGTCTCATCTTCCTAATCATTTGCTGATGGAGGTTGTATACCTACATGACAGTGTTTTAAGATTCGAGTAAAACTGTTTAGAATATGTCACTACAAACTGTTCCGTCAAAGGAGAAAAGTCGTTGTTTATTATAATAATTGTCGTGTTAATAAATGTGTTCGATCCAAGTAGCCTCTTGATTTCAACAGGTTATGGGCCCAGACCCAGGCTTTAAAACGCTTAGAAGCTAGAACACAATACAAACGAGTGTCTTGAAAAGGTGTCAGTTGTAAAATTCTCATCATGACAGAAGAACATTCAGGTTCAATTTGTGGGATAAGAAAATTGAATGGTGCTGAGGACTTCGCTAATTGGAAATTTGTGGTGAGGAATTACTTAGAGTATTATGTCTGCTCCTTGAGCCTGCATGTTTCGCACATGTGTATAGTGCGAAAACAGCACGTGAAGTTTGGGTGAGTCTCAGTGAGGCTTACGAAGACAAGGGTTGGGGCAGACGAATCAGACTGCAACGAGAATTATGGCAATGCCGACTAGAAAATTGCGAAACCATGGAAACATATATTTCCAAAATTATTTGTTTGGCGCAACAACTTGCAGATATTGATGCAAAAATCTCTGACGAGTGGATTATTTCTATATTATTAAGCGGTTTATCGTCAGATTACAACCCATTTATAATGGCGATAGACAATGGAGGAAAAGAAATTAAACTTGAGCAGTTAAAATCAAAGTTATTGCAAGAAGCAAGCCGACAAATTGAAAATGGTCAGAATAGAGAGCAAGCCCTAGCCACAACGGCGCAAAATAAAAAGAAGTTTGTAAAGAAAAAGGCATTGATATTCAAGTGCTTCAAATGTCATAAAGAAGGCCATAAAGCATCTGAATGCAAAGTCATTAAGAGAGCGAATCCATGCTTGAGCATGGTGAACACGGTGAAAAAGGACCGATGGTACTTGGACAGTGGCTGCTCGAACCACATGACGAACGATGCCAGAAAATTGTTGAATTACAAAAGGCAACAGAATGACCTAAAGATAAAAGTTGCAAGCGGGGAAGAAATGAAAGTTATAGGAAGAGGGAATGCCATCCCGAAAGTGAATAATACCGCTGAACTCCTATTAACGAATGTTTATCATGTTCCCGGACTTTCTATGAATTTAATTTCAGTAAGCGATCTTGTAAAGGAGTTCGCTGTAAAATTTGACAAAAAAGGTTGCTCTATTAAAAATAAAACAGACCAAATAGTAGCAACATGCAAAGAGGTTGATGGAATTTTCGAGTTGATTGAAAAAGAAAATTGTGTTGTCAACTTGATTTTGTCAAATGAAATTATGTCAAATATTTGGCATAGAAGATTAGCACATTTGGGACAAAAATATATGAATTCATTGAAAAATATGGTCACGGGATTCAATTTTAAATCAAGTGATAAAATTGAACCATGTGTTCCGTGCATAAATGGAAAAACATGTTAGAGCTCTATCAAAAATCAAGGTACACGAGCGAAAGAGGTTTTGGAAATTGTACATAGTGATTTATGCGGACCGATGGAAGAACCATCATTCAGTGGATCTCGATATATGCTGTTGTTTATCGACGATTATACGCGTAAGACGCATGTTTATTTCTTGAGAAATAAGAGTCAAACTCTCGATAAATTTCGCGAATATAAGGCGGAAGTGGAGAATCAGACAGGAAAGTCGATAAAGTGTCTCAGGTCTGACAATGGTAAAGAATTCTGTAACCAAGCCTTCGATAAGATTTTACGGTCAGCTGGTATAAAACATCAGAAGACGGTTCCTTATACGCCTGAGCAAAATGGTGTGGCTGAGAGGGCGAACAGAACGATTATAGAAAAAGCAAGAACGTTGCTTTGTGAGGCCAAACTTAGTAAAAAGTATTGGGCCGAAGCCGTACGTACAGTGGTATATTTAAAAAATAGAAGTCCGACTAAGGGTGTCATGAATAAAGTACCTGAAGAAATTTGGTCAGATAAGAAAGTAGACTTGAGTCATTTGAAAATTTTCGGTTGTCAAGCATATGCATTGAGACCTAAACAGAAACGGCAAAAGCTTGATATGAAGACTGAAGAATTGATTTTCATTGGCTACAGTGAAACTACCAAAGGTTATCGACTGATGAACCCAAAAACGGGTCAGATAACATTCTCAAGAAATGTTAAATTCTTGGAAAATGTTTTTCCTGGAGATGGTACCAACATCACGAAGAACACAGTCGTTCCTATTGATATAGAGGAGGAACGGATAGAATCTGTGGTTGAAAGTGACGCGTCTAACAATAATATACAAAATGAAGAAGAATTTTATGAAGCGGAGTGTATTGACACAGAGGTGACTGCGATGCCTGATGAAACGATTGCTACCACGAGCAGTACCGCGGAACCAGAGCGAAGATACAATCTTCGTGAGCGCAAGCCTGTTATATATAATGCTATCGCGCAAATTGATGGCGATCCAACAATAATTGAAGAAGCATTGGCAAGGCCTGATTCTTATTTATGGCAAAAAGCTATGGATGATGAAATGAAATCATTAAACGAGAATCAGACGTGGTCACTGGTAGACTTACCACGTGGCAAAAAGCCAATACATTGCAAATGGGTCTTCAAAATTAAGCGAGACAGTGACGGTCAAGTGTCGAAATATAAGGCCAGGCTGGTAGCTAAGGGATTTACGCAGGTACGTGGAATAGATTACAGTGAAACGTATTCTCCGGTCGTAAGAAGCTCAACCTTAAGATTAATATTCTCATTAGCTGTAGAATATGATTGGCTCATCGACCAATGGGATGTTACAACAGCTTTCCTGTATGGCAAGCTAAAAGAGGAGATCTACATGCTTCAGCCTAAGGGGGCGATTGTTAAAGGTAAAGAGGCAAAGGTATGTAAATTACAAAGATCGTTGTATGGACTCAAACAAGCGTCAAACGCTTGGTTGAAAAGTCGTTGTTTATTATAATAATTGTCGTGTTAATAAATGTGTTCGATCCAAGTAGCCTCTTGATTTCAACATTTGCAAGCAGTGTACCTATATACTAATAATAAAGCTGAAGAGTTTGTATGTTTGAACGCGCTAATATCTGAAAGTCCAGTCGGTTTGAAAAAATCTTCTTGTATTTGATAGCCTAATTTTTGAGGAAGGCTATAGGCCACAAGCTAGGACCCTTAGGAACTGAGCAAAAAGAAAAAGAGAAAGAACGCTAAGCGAAAACAAAATAATAGCGCAGACAGGCGATGCGATTGGACAAGAATTTTCACGCGGACGAAGTCGCGGGCAGAAGCTAGTTTATAGATCACGAAAAAAAATCTGCTGTTTCATACATTTTGGTCAAGTAGGTATTGAACTTTTGTATGAAACAGCTGATTTTTTTTTCGTGATTTTAGAGTTGGTCCCATAGTGAAAGTTGTTCGTATTCATGGGTAGAACACCCTGTAAAAATTTGGATGGTGATTAAAAAATCTCCCTGTATAGATAGGTACGAAATTGTTTGGTCCTATGGGGCGAATTTAGTCCAAAGAGCTTTGCACAAGGTAGGTTCCATTTGCAAAGTTTAAAAGGATTTACTAATATTCGAAGTAGATTTATTAGTTTAGTACAAGTACAGGTAATTGAGCCGTTGTTCTACAAACAAAGCCAATAAGTGTGTCAAATATTACTATAATTAGACAGGTATGTATTTACTTAAGTATTTAAAAGCTAATCAATATTTATCAGCGTTCAATAATGATAAGGGCCGATGCAGAAATAGTTACAAGAATTAAGAACTAGGGCATTACGTGACAAAGCCCACGCTCACCGCTGATCATGCGCTTTTATTGCATTTTGTGCTGAGTGTTTGTTTACATGATGTTATTTATGGAACACATACATTGTCATTATATCCCTGGGCGTTCCCTGCTAGGTTCTCGGCCCCGCTATTACCTCTCGAGGCGCCTTTTCACAAGCTTCTGGAGTTTATACTGAAAGCTCTTTTACAAATAGTTTGATCTGCGACTGAAATTCTATCTCGACGTCCTCAAAACAATGTGTTTGTTTCATGATTTTCGAAAAAATCTTTTATCGCGTTCCTAATGATTGCAAAATGTTATTTATCATTTATAATTATGTTGCTAAAAAAAAAACTTCATACCTACCTCTTTCATAAGTCATTGTAAAATACTAAGAAAACACAGTAAAACGCGGAAAATAAAAACCGAATTTTCAAATATTAAAATATTAGGTCCTTACATATGAAATTAGCGTTTTGTCGTACTGACCACTTTGATATGAAATATTTCCTCTTTGGGTAAGAATTCCAAATTCAAATTTATAAATTCATTTAGATGGTACATTTGAGTTTTGAAAACAGTCATTCATTTGTTTTTTCCTCATTATTTTTTTCTTTGGCGTCGCTTATTACCGCACAATGGAAAATCTGAAATATCGGTATATTTACGAGTACGAATTCTACCGTGGCACCAGTGCTGCAGAAACAGCTCGAAGGATTAATAATGTGTACGGCGCTGGTGTCGCAAAAGAAAGCACGATACGTTTTTGGTTTCAACTTTTTCGTTCTGGAAATTTCGACCTTGAGAACCAACCCCGTGGACGGCTGGAGACCAAAGTGGAAAATGAAGAATTAAAGGTTATTGTGGAAGCGGATCCATCACAAAGCACTTCAGAGATAGCTGCAGGCTTCGGGGTAACTGATAAAACTGTATTAATCCACTTGAAGCAAATCGGGAAAGTAAAAAAACTTGAACGATGGGTACCTCATGAATTGAGTGAATCGAACTTGCAAACACGCTTCGACTGCTGTGTTACTTTGCTCAACCGACACAATAATAAAGGGATTTTAAATCGAATCATTACTTGTGATGAAAAGTGGATACTGTACGATAATCGGAAGCGCTCGTCGCAATGGCTGAACCCTGGAGAACCAGCCAAATCCTGCCCTAAACAAAAATTTACTCAGAAAAAGTTACTTGTGAGTGTTTGGTGGACTAGCGCCCGTGTCGTTCACTACAGCTTTCTAAAATTTGGCCAAACGATTACGGCAGATATTTATTGTCAGCAACTGCAAACCATGAAGGAAGAACTAGCTGCTAAACAACCGAGATTGGTCAATCGCTCTAGGCCACTGCTGCTTCACGACAACGCAAGACCACACACTGCACAACAAACAGCCACTAAGTTATACGAGCTACAATTGAACTGTCTGCGACATCCACCGTACTCCCCGGACCTTGCTTTAACAGATTACCATTTTTTCCGGAATTTGGACAACTTCTTACAAGGTAAAAAATTCAACTCCGATGCGGCAGTCCAAACTGCCTTCAAAGAGTTCATTGATTCTCGCCCCCATGGTTTTTTTAGTAAAGGGATCAATGAACTACCTTTGAGATGGCAAAAGTGCATAGATAACAACGGTGCATACATTGATTAATTAAATATATTTTACAAAAAAAAAATGACTTTATATTCCTCCCGTACAAAACGCTAATTTCATATGTAAGGACCTAATACTTAGGTATATTCTGGCTGATCTATTTGTGTGTACAGTTATCGCAATTCGCAATGGTTGCGTTTGCACAGACAAAAAACCCACTGCGAGTTTCCGAATTCCAGACATAAGTACCTACTTGAAATTTCCAAGTTTTACAATTTTGGCTCTAGTGGATCTAAAGGTTTCTCATTATACTCGATTGTTTCATTGCAGCTGTATGGTGTGGTGACGTATTTTATTAGACTTTCTTAGCAGTAATCCTAAGCTCTTATTCCTTTCAGGCAAAAATAGTGCTCCAGTCGGTTGTCTGCGTAAATACGTCGTATACGTAATTGACGCCGCGCGGAGGCGGTTAGGTGACTGCATTAGCATGCTGATGGATCTGCTCTGCATATTCATGCGCACACGCAGATTGTAAGTAATGTCGTTTTCTATGCGCGACCCACTCGATTGATCGACGACCGTTACCCCGAGGTAACGAAGCCGGTCACTGCTGTATACGGTATAATGTACCTGGATCTATACGTTCTATGTACACACATCAAAAGTGTCTAGGGATCAAGCATTTTTATGCGGATTTCTTGAGATTGAGATGTGGCTTTGTAATAAATTTATGATTTTATAAATTTATATGGATCCTTTTTGGTGCATTTCATAATTTGAATCAGGAACTGTGAATCAAATTCGAGTAAAAGATGAAAATCAGCTGTCAATATTTTCCCTATAAAAACATACAACGCATTGAAGACATTATTAGTGCTACTGTTTCCCTACTACTGATTAAAACCAACGTTATTATGGAGCGGCGACGTCATTTAAGCAGGGAAGAAATGCTCAGAGCCGTGGGAATGATAGAAGCTGGTTCCCGGCAACGTACTGTGGCTTTAGCTCTGAATACAAGTCAGAGTGTTATCAGTCGACTTTGGACACGTTACCGAAGCACTGGTACCGTGGCTGAGCGCCATGGAGGACGGTATCGCTGCACCACACGGAGACAAGACCGATACATTCAAATCTTAACTCGAAGAGCTCCAACAATAACCGCCATGATGTTAGCCGTGAGGCTTCATCACTCTTCAGGGAACTTAATTAGCGACCAAACAGTCAGAAACCGCTTGCATGAAGTGAACCTTCATTCCCGAAGACCGCTACGGGTACCACCTATAGCAATGCACAATCGTAGGATTCGATATCAATGGGCTCTTGAACACAGAAATTGGGCAGTAAAACAATGGCGTTTCGTGTGCTTTTCTGATGAGTCTCGTTTTGGTATGAGACCGGATACAAGACGTATACGACACTGGAGAACCCCTGGACGCCAACAGCGATTAAAATCCTGCCAGGAAGTCCATCCTTATAGTGGTGGAACCATCACGGTATGGGCGGGTATTTGGATCGGCGGAAGAACTGAGTTGATTTGGATCAGAGGCAACCTCAACGCTCAAATTTATGCTGAGACGATTGTATCAGACGTCATCGTTCCTCTACAAGTGCAAATCGGTCCCTTATTTCAGTTAATGCATGATAATGCACGACCGCACACCGCAAGAGTTGTAAGACAGACTCTCGCCGCAGCTAACATCAATGTCCTGCCCTGGCCTGCTCAGTCGCCAGACTTGAACCCGATTGAGCATGCATGGGATATGCTACAGAGAAGAGCTCTGCCGAATATGGAGGGTATCCAGTCGCAAGAAGACCTTTTTTTGTTGTTGCAACGAACATGGGCGGCCATTCCACAGCGTGATTTGGATGAACTCATTTTGAGTATGCCAAACCGATGTTCTTGTGTTGTTAGTGTTCGCGGTAGAAACACGGATTATTAATTGTTTAAGTTACCCAATAAAATTTTAAAGAAAACTGTTATTTCAGTCTTTTTTTCGAACTTTTGTGTTAGTGGTTCAAATGTCAAAAATCCCTTTATTAGGAAAATGGCAAATTTCTTTATTAATGCAAAGGTGACTTGGTTTATCGTTACTGTGACAAACGAAAACACTTTATTTGATGAATCCTTAAAGAAAATTTTAATTAATATCAATCAGGAGAAAAGTTATTGCAAAAATATATGTTGATCCCTAGACACTTTTGATGTGTGTATTCACTCGTGTAGTTGTTCTCTGCATATTTACATAACGTCGTCGCAAAATAAACTCGACGATAGCGTAAATTTGTAAACATTATCACGACTATAAAATTCATATTCGAGGTTGACGTTGGGCCTCGCACCTTGTTTCAGAACGTAGAAGTTTAAAAATGGATGTAGGAATAACCGTGTTTTGTGATAATTGTGCAACTGAGGGCAGAGGTCCACCGCGTTAGAGTGTAAAGCGCACGATACCGCGACTCGTTCCATTTGTAAGGAACCAATCAAAACAACAACATATTGGTACAGCATTATCTGTACTGAATGAAAATCGTTTGTTCGCGATAGATTATGCGTTTAATTGTCAACAAACTGCACATCATTCGATAACGGCTTTGATACTACGACGCTCTTAACATCAAACACTCTTCGAAGAGATAGCAGTCCTAAATAATCGGGCCACTTATAAATTCGGTAGCAAAAATGTTACAGATAGGCTATAACTTTTATAAAAACCCAAACACTGCGCAATTTGAGGTCGAATGTAATTTGTTAATCACGTCGTGATAATCTTAATTGTAGGGGCGCGGTCGTTATCAGCGAGGAGAGAACTACACTATCATATGTCTGCCTAATGCCTATCTTGAGGTGATAAACAATTTGTTTTGGTCGAGTGTATCATGCGGAGTGGCGATGGGCAGCGTTGTGCAACCGCAACGTTGAAGTACGCGCATGACAAATTGACAAGTTAAAAAAATGCTCACAATTGTACACCAGGCTGGCTATGACAGCTCTACATATACTGGCACAAAAATACTACGCAGTAGAATTTTGAATACGATATCATATCAATAGATATAGAGGACAAAAGATACATAATTTACTAAGATACAGATAATCTAATCAAAGAGATTACTTTAACGGATTACGAAGTCGACAACGCTCAGAATGAATTAGAAGAACAAACGGAAACAAATGGTTTTGACAGTAACAGATATAATTAATGATCTGTCAATAAACGTTCAGATGGATGAAAAGATTACGATTGAAAGGTACAAATTCGACAGTGGGCGATAGTTGGACAAATACAGCCAAATTGAACGTCACTCAAACTTGAATCAATGTCGCAATTTTATGTTTTGTTTATGACTGACAACAGACAATCATGTTTAATGGCAAGACAAAAACTGTACATGTAGGCGAACCAGTAACACTAAACGAGTATGTAAACGAAACAAATGATGCATTACATTTGAAAAATTATGAAGCAACACTTAAATTGTTTAATTCAACACTGCATGACAGTGCGATAGTCACAAGAGGTTTAAAAGCTAAATTGACAGGAATGGCAACATATATATTAAGTACGTGGTATGGAAATAATTGAGCGGTACTTTTTATGAATAGACACGATCTATCAACAATGGAGTATGAGTTGTAAGACTCGAACTTTAGAAAGTGTTGTTATGAAACAATTTTTAATGAAACTCAACATTCAGAATGCAGCGTCTCTAGACGAGCTAGATCTGAGTCCAATGAGCGGTTGTGGGCGAGACCTGGCAAGGTTGCATTTGCTAGAGTTGTGTTTAATATGGTTCTTATATGTAGACGTATAAGATATATTTTAGCGGTCGAGAGTGTAGATGCGAGTGTGCCAGATGGACACGGTATGGCACGACAGGTGACGCCCACAGCGAGAAAGTCGAGTCTGGTCGGCGATACATGGCCTCGGGGGTAGCTGAGTTATTGGACTATCGCCGCGACAAGCGCCGAGCCGGCTATCAGCTAATGAACTGAATAATCTTACAACTAATATAATACGCACATTAAATAATGAAGTGGAGCCACTAATTCCTTGGTCCTGAAAGTCCAAAAATCGCATCATCAACAAATCCCGTATGTTTATGTTTTTGGTCTTGAGGGACCAAAACGATTTTTCAATAATAAAGTCCAAATAAACCAATAACTAAAAGGTAATAAATGTATAATATATCGGTTTTGTACAACTTCTCATTCACCTACGAACAAAGGGTTGACATCAATAAATATACAAATTTTGTCGTAACTCACGTCTTAGAATACTTGAACAATTCAGTTTTAACAACCATAGAACTTAAAACTACGCTGAACTAGCAGTTATCAACCTTACTCCATTGAGTTAAAGGCTCCGTTATAGTGGAGGATCATTATTCATTAATAATGAGTAACGATAAGGTGTCGCGATGGTAGCGATCCGAAATCATGGTATAAATAAGCAACCTACAAAATAGTCAAGTGCAGAAGATTTGTTCTTCAGACTGGGCAATCAAAAACTCATGAAAGGTCGCCTTTACCGTGCTCTTTTTCAAGCACATGAGCATTTATTTAGAAATCATGATTTCTGGAGCCCTGCCCTGTATTTAAATGAAACTATTGCTAACAGACTTCTTTTGTAGCATAAAAAAGAAGTCACTACAACGAATGTTAAAGGATCTGTTAATGTTGTAAAAAGTCATACTTCTGGGCGCCCTTTTTGTAATGTGCCAGCTCCAGAATCCGCGTGGGCGTATGCAGGCGAACTTTTGACCGGCGCGGGCGCTCTGTGTGGCCGATGCGATGTTACGTAACTGTCAGGCCTTCCTCCAACATATATTTATTTCATTCTCTCTTTTATGTATTACACATAATACTCGCATTGACGTGGAGTTGCGGACACCAGCCCGTATTACCTATTACCTATGTATTACACATTTCACGTTTTTTGTTTGATATACTGTAGCAAGGTTTATGAAGTGAGTTATCAAATCTTGGGTTACAGATTTTATGGATTAAGTGGAATTTTAAACAGATTTGGTGCTTGTGTATCTGATTTGCATTAGTACAGGAATACATTGTATTTTATATTGAGAAGATGAGTGTTTGGCCTAAATTAAAGGACCAGAAAATAGCTTGTCTTGGATTTAAAACTGCTGTGAACGAACCTTGAGTTCTGGTTTTAACGAAAAGGACTGTTATGGTTATGCTGTGTTGCTGTCAAATGATACGGCGCGTTTTTATAATATTTCTTTTAAATGCAAGAATTTCTATTTGTATTTATTCCACTTTCTTCAGCCTTTAAATACGAAATACTGTGTTTTAAAGGACTCTATTAATAAAATTAATTACAATATAATAACGCAAATTATTCCATAAAAGCTTTAATAATTTGCGGAGAACATAGAATATAAGACAGGTGGCTAAGTAATCAGCCAGCTACTAGTTCCTATAACGGGCACTAATTACGATTATCATATACCAATCTAAGCGGTCAATTAAGTAAAGCGCGACTCTTTCTTTAGTCGTGAGCGTTTTAAATCTCGGCGCGTAGGCGACTTCCGCGACACATTAACGTCGAACCTACGGTGACACACGACACCCATTACTATTATAATTTCGTATAATGGCTCGTGCAACATCGCCATATAAATTCATGAAATTTTAAAAGCATTTCTCTTTTTTTTTTGTTA
Source organism: Gortyna flavago (assembly GCA_963669345.1). Taxonomy (NCBI): domain Eukaryota; kingdom Metazoa; phylum Arthropoda; class Insecta; order Lepidoptera; family Noctuidae; genus Gortyna; species Gortyna flavago. The sequence goes on from OY770144.1 coordinate 1,569,669, forward strand.
ACTAGGATTGGCTTATTATAAGATAAAGAAAGTAGTGTCTATTATTATCAGTTATTTCTTCTTGTTCCGCCTTTTTTAAGTAAGGCCAGTATTAAATTGCGTCATATCTGACCACTCACCAGCCTCGGCCTTATGTATTAACAACATGATTAAATATAAAATTAAGTATTAAAATATTCCTATAATCCGACCTGTGATATGTCAAATAATACAACGCTTTAGAACACTTCGTTTACTTCGGCGGCCAATTGTGTAATACGATATTTTATCACCAGAAAGGAGCATTGTATCCGGATCGAAGGACAAAAAATCTGTTAAGTGTGAGCTTTATTATTTTGGAGAGTTCCATATTCCATGATGAGCAGTGGTGGCTCAATGGTAACGCCCGCGACTAACAAGTTGTAGGTCGTAGGTTCCAACCCAAGCAGGCACTTTATACTTTGGAATAAATTATTTAATCGCCACTGCTCTCAATACGGTAAAGGAAAACATCGTGAGGCAACCAGCATGTCCTAGAACCATAAATTCGAAGACACGCGACATCCACCGACCCGCACTTGACCCGCGTGGTGGATTACAGTCCACTCCCTCTCGAAGAGGGGAGGCCTGTGTTCCAGCAGTGGGAACATTGTAGTCTGTAATTAGGCTTATTCCATAATTTTAGATAGGAAGGAGTATATAAACGAATGAAGCTAATTAGTATAAATTCATGTTTTCCATGAGCTACGGTGCTTGAATCATAAGAGAAGAAGGAAATTTTTGACGGAATCGTTGAAGTAAACTACTACTACTTACTACGTTGAAGTAACTTTTTAGTAGACCGTCAAATACTTAGTAAGAACGACACTATGAAAGCGTGTTTCTATCGTTATTTGAATTTTTGATGCGGGTCCCCAAATCTGGTCCCCAGCGTCGTTCACGTGGAATTTGGTTTCGTCAACTAATACTTTGCTTTTTATTGTGAAACTAAACACTGCCTATTGACAGCTGCGGTGTAAGCAACCTTGCCTGTTCCAGCCCGTGTAACCGACACTAATGATTAAAAAAACAAAACCTGCCACTTCATAAAATAAACAATGCACATGAGTTTATACCCTCAATAATTTAGGTACCAACATCCAATATGGTCTATCATATTCATTCAATAAATTATTCATTATTTTCTTTCTATGATGTTAAAACTATGAACCCTGTAAGGGCACAGCAAAACAATGCGTTACATAGTCTTTAGGAACAAACCGCGTTTACTCCTTAATAGTTTTACTCCTTCGGTACAGAAAACGGCGCAGTTGAGTGCAGTAGGCGGTTCACGACTAAGCTATCCTGTTGAATTATTCAGTATTATGATCTTTGCAACCTGTTTGCATCAACAAACAAAACTACTCGACAATATTCTCAACAAATCGACACCGGAGAGAATTGAATCGTCAAGATTTCTGTGAAGTCATTGATCACAGGCGCTAAAGCACTGTCATAAAACTAACAATCACGTATTGATACGTGGTCGTATAGCCATTAGAGAAGCGTGGCGCATCGGATCGGCGTAGAAAGCTCACCCACGCGTGCCGAGAGGTCACCACCGCCCACATTACCCCTCGATTACTATTGAGAAATAAGAGAACAAGCTTTCGGAGCTGCTCGGAGGTGTTCGTCGGCCAATTACCGTAAATTGATGATTATTGCGAAACAGCGCGGTGGGCGCGCGCTATTAGCGATGCGATCACGGGCGGATTGAAGACATGACGGATTGCACCAATAAAACGCTAACAATATGATCCACGATCTCCAAGATAACGGAACAAAAAACTGGGTAGTACATCAAGCTTAATGGATGTGACGAGCTTTTTCTTAAGTTAATACCGAACGGGAAACTGATGATGCATCAATGTCAAATAAAAGTACAGTTCAGTAAAAGTAGCTGCAAAAATGTATTTACTCTGAAAATACTAGTCCATTTTGTTTTTTACTTTGTATTTTGGAAACAAGCACGCTCTACAATTTAAATGTCATCAAAACTATTAGAATCAGCCAAAACGCAAATCGTGACTGCTGACCACGACTTCTGGAGAGCACTTTAAACACTTGTATGCCAAAAGCGACAACTTGAGCTATTAAAAAAAAAACTAATTTCTGCACTGAAACGTGAACATAATTTCGCGAGCGTGCCTGTTGAAACGCAGCAAAATACGAATTATGATCCACAAATTGATCGCCGCATCTGCGATATTTGGCTACATACAAAAAGTTATCAGTGTTATTCAAAAGGTAATTTGCAACACGATGAAAGCTCGGAATGACCACGTTTGGTTGTTAATACGTGCGATATAATTACGGATGTGAGTATCATCACAAGTGCAAATCGGATGCGCTTTCGATCGACGCCAGAATTTATAATACGCTTTTGTTCTTATTTAAATTATCCGAGTGTAACAATATTAGTATTCTCACTTCGTCTATTGATGCCCAGATCGTTATCTGCAAACGAGAAAGTAGATTTCAGATTTTTAATGAGATAAACAACACGAAGAGAAAATTAGATAGTAACGGTTCAGTCGGGCTAATCTACTATTATGTTTTTGATCTAGATTTGTGCAGACAAATGTACGCTTTTCCTGCTTAGTATTAATGGATTTAAGGGTTTGTAACTGTTCATTAGCAAATGTTTTACAAGTTCCGTTCGTTAAATAGTGTCTAGTTATACCAGGGCGACTTTCCTGTCGCCACAGTCCTTAGTGGAACCAGATTCTGTCAGCTATCAGTGTGGAGTGTACTGATGGATGCTGCTGTCTATCAGCTGATACAAGACGTCAGTTACAGCACCCACGGGTGAAGATATGCTCGCTTCTATTATGACAAGGGAGGCACCCACGTTTCCATATTAATCAAACAGAATGATGCAGCATTTAATTTTAGCACGCCATTTAAAAAGAAAACGAGAAATATAGCCCATTAATCATAAATAGAACGAAATGCGATACTGAAAAAATAAACAAAGTTATTGAATAGCTAGTTAGTGTCTGGTAAAGCCATATTAGCGTCGATAAGGTGGGGTTAAACGTACCATTAACCCTCCCACGGCGATCCATAACACAGAAACAATTAGACCACTGTCGCTTTTTAATTAGTGCCAAAGTCCGATGAGAAAAAACTGCTACATTTTTTATCATCTTCTTCGACTTAAAGAGAGTAGAGTCGGACATCTTGAGGCCTCAGGTCAATGTTTCGTATAATGTCCGGTTATGTGCGAAAATGCTTTGGAAAACGTTTGATGCTGAAACATCTCATTCCATGCATTGTTTATATTGGAAAATCTATTTGAAATACTCAAAGAATTGTATAAACCTTGTCGGATTCCAGCAAGAGTTGAATTACGTTAGAGACATAATTCAACTCTAGCTGGAATTCGAGAAGATTAGGCATATATCTGCGTAGACGTATAATTTTGTCACAATATTTTAGCAATATACATTTATAAATCAAACAGAACACATAATATTTTTCTCCAAACATCACATGCTAGTTGATTATAATAATTGGCTGTCAATGATAATATATTGGCCGTTAGCCACCTGACTGACTAATCAAATCAGACTGCGAAAAAAAACTGCCTTAAATTAGAACCGGTTCAAAGGTAATATGATACGCGATCCACCCACAAATACGTGTTTAGAGGACAGAAATAAACTTTTGAAAACATCCTCCAGCAAGTGTTGAATCAAAATTATTTAGGCGAGAAAAAATCTATGAAGTTACTTTAATAACATTTTGTTGCATCATATGTATCTGCTGCCCAGTAACTTATATAGTAAGCCGGATAATGCATGCCAAAAGCATTATCGTCAAACAGGCTTTTTTACTACTGCTTCAATAGTACCTACTTGAATGAAAATCCAATAGAGCAAGTATGTCCAAAACAAACACTTCTCTAAAAATCAAATTCAAGATAGACCACAAACCAAACACACCACAAATATAAACAAGTCAGCTAATCAAAGTACAGCTATAACGAAGTTTCGTGAAGATGAATGAACCGATGATCAAAATGTTACTATAGATGTTTATGCAAATAGCCGTGGTCCATTGATGGGGCCCATTGAGAGTATAACGGGCTCCAGACAAGTCCGCAACAGTGCCACCGGTGTGCCGGTTATCAACACGCGCACGTACACATATGCATATTGATTATTAATTTAAGATAGACAAACTTCTCTTGATTGTCTTAAACGACGTTGGGTAATAGAACAGAATTAGACGGTTTAATTGAACAAGTCAAGCTGCTATCCAAATTAAGTTCTTAAATGATTTTGACTTTGTCTTAAGAATCTGTGTTTGTGGATTTTCATTAGGTAATGTTGTCGTTGCTTTATCCTTTCTGTGTCGTATGACAATTAAAGCAATACAATCAGCAGTTGACCTAGTTCCTGATTATATGTATTTTTAGACGCCTCTGAATTTAAACAACAATACATGTATGCAGTAATCACAGAAACTGCTTCGCTAAATGTCAATTCTAAGAACCAGATGCATGTGAGTCACGTCTCCGTCGAAATTATTCTGTAAAATTATAGTAGCTATCTTAATAAACACAGGTGTTCACTTGCCGAGACAACTATTTTCAAAAGCAATAAATGTCTAGCAAAAGTTGCAAAAGAAATTAAAACATAAATTAAATTATTTTTATTTGACTACTCTTGTCAATGACCAAAAACGAGTTGGGAGAGAAATTGATGATGAAACCAACATGGCCAGAATGTAAACTAGCCAAAAAAGTGTTATGATTCAGGCATGAGTAGAAGTTTAGATTGCAAGAAGTTTTACAAAGAATGCTAGTCAATAACCCCTTTCCTAAGAGAAACATGATTACAACCATATAAATTTTCAACATGCCAGTGTGGTATTTAGCAGAACTATTAACGGAAGCCTCAGTGAAGACTTGGAAGACAATAAATCACCATCACAATAATGCTTCGCACAATTACGACTCCAAAGACCTTTTTTGCCAAGTCTCGGACCATGTAAGGCAGAACATTAATTTGTCCAATATTGGGTGTGTTGATTTTAATTTGCTATTATATACGAAACTAGTTTCGTCAGTTGTGAGTCGTGACCTCTTACTTGTAGACGAGTCGCAACTAGTCGGGATGTGATGGAACTTTCTTTTTGATGAAACGTCTATTTATGACATTGCCAATCCACCTGCAGATCAGCGAAAGAGAGGTTGGGCAATATAGCCTTTTAAAATTTAGCCAGTTAGTTTCTTGTTTAAAAATAACATGTGCCAAGAACGAGATATTCGATGAAATTAAATAGTGTTTGGCATTAGTTGATATATTATTATGAGCGATGGCGACCGCGTTTTGTTCAATAGTATTGAAACATAGTAATCAATAACCCTTTGACTTATCTCAAATATATTTACGGAAAAGCTGGCATTTTCAAAACGGTTATTGGATATCTATCCAATAACCGTTTTGAAAATGCCAGCTTTTGCGTAAGCGTCTGGTTTGGAATCTTATTCTAATCTTTGACAGATGTCAAAGGCCTAAAAATCACGTAAATAAGATTCCAAACCAGACGCTTACGATAACTTATGAAGTTTCACCGGTTATCCGGTACATAAATCAATTGATTCATGAATGAGAAGTCAATATTTAGATAAATCCACCGGAAACACAAGCAGAAAATAATATATGTAATCTGTTGAAATTTTATAATTGGTGTAGACGTTATTACAGCTATAAATTTAAGTATTATTATTGACTAGAGCAGAAACTTCGATCGTATCATCTCTAATGCTAATAGATTTTATATCAAAAGATTAGTTAACGGTACAGACGTAAAACTTTTTGACTTAACTAAAATGGACACTTATAGCAATACATAAGATTCTCAAATAGATCAGACAGCATAGTTCGATGACACACATCGAACGCAGATAATATACACACCCGAGAACAATCGGATGATATGAATAGGTATTATTACGCCTATTACGCAAGGAGTCCCTACGACTGCTACATGCAAGCATAATAGACCACACTACACTTGATTCAAAGGCGAAACGTGATGCAACTATCTTCGAACAATTATATAGGAATCGAGTGTATTCAGTATAGAAATGACTTCATAATTTCACTGCGCACACGCACCCATCTGCGGGAGTGTGACGTGTGAGCACACTCACACATGCTCAATATCCGGCCGCGTCTGTGAATGACGCTTACGCATGTTTACTACCGCTCCGTGGCCGGCTGTCGATCATTTCGGTACAGTATTACGTCATCATTCATTACAGTACCAATTTCCACGTCTGTAAGGAGCGAGCCAAGCCAATGCTTTTGGCGTAGAACTCTTTGTACTGCTTAGCTGAATCCTTTTCAGTTTCACACATTGTCATATCTACGATGCACTTTACGACAGGTCAAGACATTTTATTTTTATTCGATGACCCGGTAACATTGGCAATTTAAATATTTATGATTTTGTGAGTGTCGCTTTCGCTATTAAACGTTTATTATTTAGATGAGTTGATAGCCACCGACTTACGATGCTACTTAAGAGTTTTGAAGAATAATTAAATTAATTCAAACGCGTCGCTTGAACACTTCAATTCATTGATGACAATGTAGTGCTGATAAATTCAAAATAAAGGAGGTGTTTCTTTTTTCATACAACTGTGGCCAAACAATGTACCTTAAGAACAAAAGTACTGAAATACAGGAAAAAAATTGCAGATTCTGAAAAAAAAATTATTGGATTTATTTATACATTTGTACCACATGAAATTGTCGTTCAAAGATATTAATAACTTGCAACCCATGAATTAATTTGGCAATCTCATTTTATATTTTTCCGAAGATGCGTTTCGTTACTTCATGTTATAAAAGTAACATTAAGAAATTATCCTAAAAGTATATTGAATATTATCTTATTATTGTATTAAAAAAAGTTTTTTTGGTTATATAAAACATTATTTTTGTGAAACATTTAGCGAATAAGAATTAAAAAGACATTAATTGATTCAGATATTGTATGCGTTTGGTTAGCTTTCTGAAAGGCCAAAAGACTGTGCTCCAGGGCCGATAATTATCTATTTTTTTTAATTAGTTGTTTTGTTTACCAATAAATAACATCTTATCATCATTCCGTTTCGTTTCGGTTCCTCGGCTCGTTCGTTGGTTTCCCATCTCTTGGAGTGCTATTTCGTGTGTGATTTCATAATTGTTGATTTGGCTATTCTTTCCTTAAGGAGTTTGACATTTATAAACCAACTGTTTAATACCTAAACGGCGGTTTGAGTGTTGATGAGCAGAGCCCTTGAATACCAGATACTCAACGTGTATTTATCGTAGAATCAAAGAGTAGATGGAATGGGTATGTAGAACGAACAAATACACATTTTAGGTCCCTTGGACTGTCATACAACATTTTATAGACCGATGACCGTCACTGATAGGAGGTCCATGCCTCCTATATGGTACAATTCCATTCCATTTTTATATTAATGGCTCCATCGTTTTATCGATGATGAAATGTATGCGCTGGGGAATGAGGACTGATGTGATCACAGACTAATTAATATAAAATGCATCTATAATATACAATATTCAATTTTGTAGTCTAAAACAACCGGAATCATAATATTTATTTTGACAATTGGAATAGTTTGACACTTGACAGCTGTCACTGCTGTTATGAACGTTTCGTTGAACGCAGTTACGATGTGAGGTAGTGATTTTTTACATTCTCTTATTTCTTAATCAATCGAATATTGGAGGATTTTAAATACTGCTACTATCACAATTTATTGCAAGGAATTTCATTTGTAATTTGTACCTCGGTACAAGTTTGGCCGAAAAAAAAACACATCCTTTGCATAAGTATTTATGGCCCAATACGCCTCGCCCGATCGTTTAAAAGAACTGAATTTAAATGCAAATTGCCTTCTATTACAAACATCAAGAGTTCGTGTCTACGAGACCCTTAAACTTACGTTAGTAGAATTTAAATGAAGCCTCCTTCCTGTGGTCAGCACTGAGCTAATTCTCGACAACCGTTCAGTAGATAAGCACTGCTTTAATTTCGACCACAGAAATGTAAATACAACTATAAAACAACACGTTTGGAGCAACAGTGTTGCATCCCGACCTATTACGACTAACATTACTATCGCCTTTATATCGAGAGTAATTTATTTATAGATAATTTTAACTGCTTCCGAGATAAATAATTTAGTCTGCGGTACGTAGACACCATAAATCTTATTGAGTTTCCTTTACGAGTAAATAATAAAACAGTATTATGATCGCATATGTTCTCTAAATCGCTCGGGCTTTTATAGCTGTTCTTCATACGTATTCATTGTTACAAGTTTGTCTTTATCTTTTATTGACACCTTGGGTCCTTTATGTTACAAATGCGTTATAAAATGAATTGAGACAGTGTCCAGTTATTTATATCGCGCTTAATTTAGTTATCAAGGTTCAGTTAAACCAATTTCGCAACATGATCATTAGATGCGTTCATTGACTCTTCGGCCAAGTCATATTGAAGTAACATTAAAATTGCGAGCGCTTCTTACAGAAACGTTCACATTCTGGACCGTTAATTACTGCGAGTCCATATCCGGCGATCCTGGACGACTGATTGGCGATTGGAGAGCGGATGACGTCGTTCGCCGCTGATATAGACTCTGCGTCCAACGGCGCGTGTCACCAACGATCGGAGCCGCTTTAATTTCCTGAAGACCCAAATCTTGTCGTGGGATCGGCGTGGCATTAAGTTTAAGATGTTAATCACCGACAACTGGTTCCGCTGAGTGCTAAATTACTAGACTACTTCTCACCTAGATATTACTTAATGAAGTGAGTATTCATTAGTTTTATTAACTGTACACCTATTAAACTGGGTGAACTTTCTTGCCGGTTATCCAAAAAACTAAGCATGATTCCAATATAACTATTTCGTGTAGAATCATTCAGAGCTAGTCCTTTTGCAGGCTATGCTCGACTAGGCTTGCTTTATTTTCAACTGGTAAGCAAGATGATTTCGCTCTACATATATTTTTGACGCATGGACCTTCTTTGTTAGAAGAAGAGTGCACTAAAGGGGGCCGGGGTTGGTTATCGTTTGTGGAAACTCAAATTAAAGTCATGCATTCCAGAAATGTAAAAGCAGCAAAGATAATTCAACACGGCAGAATTCAACCAACAAACGCAGCACACTGATGATCAGAGTTCTAAATACAAAGAAAGTTAAATGCAGGTGTACGAGTATTAATCATTTCTCGCATACCATTTTACAGAATGCTGCGAAATCTTTCCTTCATATCTGCGAGATATGACTCTCGGTCAGGATAACGGTACACCGCACAGACGAACATTGTGACCGCACATTATGCGCACTAAAGTCGCCAACGACCAGCTATCAGGTTTCTGCGTCTTTCAATTACCTTACCTCAATACAATATTGACCCCCATTGACCACTTACAAAACGTTTGTTTAACATTAATGTAAATCGTATTAAATTGCTCACCATTCAGTTCAAAATATTACACAAAGTACGTGGGAATATACTAAGTGCAGATGCTTGGACTTGGTAGTTACAGTGTCTGACTGCTGAGTGCTGACCGAGTTCAGTTGGTGTGGGATGGTTCAAAAAGTTCATACAATTATTTACCCACTCGTGACACTGTGGGAGGATAACTGTGACTTCAGAGAAACGTTTCCTATTTACATTTACTTAAGTTTGACGCAATAAATACGTAAAACTTGTGAAATGGAACCAACACAAATCATGATGTGTATAGCTTACTAAATCTAAAGGTGAAACAGAATCGTGCATACTTAAGAGGGGTAAGGCTGACTTGACAATAACAGATTCCTTAATCGTGACTGCTCTGAGCTGTACAAAGTTTCAACCGAACAAATTGAAAGGTTTAGAAACATACTTTGGCGGAAAAACGTAATAAGGTATCAACGGACGCATGGCTTTTATATTAGTCCTTCAAAAATTCAATATCCAAAGGACCAATTTTTTTTACATTATCTTTTAGCGATTCGGTAACTTAAGAAATCATAGTAACATAACGGAAATTTAAATCCTTTTCTAATTATACACCATCATTCCACAAAAAAAATCTAATCTCCTGTAATTGCCAACGTTAATCGAGCGTGCGATCGGAGGTTGTTTTGGCAAGCACATACCGTTGTGCAATTAGATAACTATAATCATTAATAGTGGTACGTAATCGTCATTTATTATAGTATGAAATGCTGTAAAATTGCAGGTGTTCGGAGCTAGACTGTAGACATAACAGACGGCGACATCCGCGATGCGGTGCCAACGCGAAAGTATTTGCGCGCCGAGCCGTCTCGGACGAAACTATGCGCCCGATATAGGCATTATCTCGAGATCAGGTGGGCTAGACTGAAATATTGGATGTGTTCGCGTCGTTCTAAATATACGACACATTTTAGAAGCTGTACAAATAGTTTTATACTGCCAAAGGATTTATTCTTCGTTCGTCCCTAAGTTTTGTCCCACATTCCAAAAAATTCTTAGTTCGTCCCATATCACTATTGAAGTTGTGTTTCGTCCCAAATTGCAAGTACTTTAAAGGTACAGTCAACAAAAAATAGCATAGTTTTTTTTGTACGTTTCATTTCCAATGGCATAGTTTTTTTTTGTACGTTTAGTTTCAACGATATTGCACGACATTTTACACCACAGACAATAAACGGGAACAGATTTGGTTGTCAATCACTCATTTTAACGTTTCGTTTCACTATTTATCTGATTTGAGGTTAGAAACCATTTTTATTAATTTCTTGAAAATATCTTGTAGTAAGAGTGGTAGCTTTATAATCAGGGACCCAACCCCTACCAGCTTTCACCCCTTTTACCCCCTTCCTCCTGCCAAACGGTACTAGATCCGATCCTAATTAACTTATAATTAATCACTAATACTTTAGATAAACATTATGACTTACCTATGACAAACTCGATCAACTCTCAATCACACTATAACCAGGTGACGAATGAGTCGACACTGTGCTGTGCATCACGGGAGCTAGCGTTGAGCCCGTTTTGCTGATAACGGAAAGTAAAGCTATTGGCCACATGAAGTAAAAAAGGACGCAATAAAAATGAGATGGACCTTTTTTACCTGCACTTCTAAACAGATTCCAATGACGTCAGCTATATACGTACAACTTACTCACTAAGAGCGCCTAATGAGTGTTATTATAAAATAACACGAGTAATTTTTTTCTCGCGGAGAAGACAGAGAGGACCTATTGTGATAAATAGTTGGTTGATGTTAAATATTTAATAATACGTAACCCTTTTTTACCGATTGTACAAAAAAGTAAGTTTAGCATATACAAAAAAAATATGGACCGTAGAAGGAATATAAAATAGGACGAAGCAAGAATAAAATATTTAAAATTATATTTTGGGACGAAGGAAGCATATTGTTTGGGACGAACCAGGAATTTCTTATATAGGACAAAACTCAGTGGGCCGAACGAAGAATAAATCTGCCAAAGCCGTGCACGATTCTGGTATTACAGAGATTTACAGTAGGTAGGTAGTATGATAAAAAAATTTTTTTTTTCGTTGGTCTGTACTGTCCCACTGCTGGGCAAAGGCCTCCGCCATTTTCTTCCACATTTCCTTAAGCTGTGCTTTCTCCGTCCAGTCGGTATGATAAATTAAACAGAATAAATTTATATTTGATATATTCATTGTAATTTGTTTCAAGATAATAATATAAATGGAATATCAAGTCGAGGTTTTTCTTTACAAGGTAAGTAAGATTTCAAACCTCATGTAAATATAAATCCAGTATTATTTAACCACTTGGAGCTTCGTTCAGCAATGCATAATTAATTTTCGAATGATGAATTTCAATGAAAGGACAGGAAGTAGATTTCCGCAGTAAATATATTTCAAAGAATAACTCTTAAATATAAATTTATATAATTCTACCAAGGTGCATTCACATCGTTCAAAGGAGAAATTCCGTTGTTAGCGAATGGTAAATTCTATCGAACAAAGGTGAGCTAATGATTACTAGTCGTAAAACCTTACAATACTAACGCAACCGACCGAATGCTGTACATAAATCCCCATACAATATTTCACAAAAGGTACCATTTTACGAGCTGTGGGTGCAGGTACAGAATCCCTGAGCGACGCACATGTGCAACGAAGCTGGAGATTTCTTAGAAAATCTACTTTTTCTCATGGTTCTGACAATAGGACATCGCATCTGGCAGACACGGTGTCGTCAGATTCAACAACTGACAATGGTCCGCACCGTCCGTTTTGAGAACACTTCGTTTTTTAACACAAAGAACTACCTGCGATATACCTGCGATGCTATTGTATAGCTCGGGCTTGGTGCAAATCGTAAATTAAAGGTGCCTTTTAATGAACAGCATAAGACGAAATAAAATAAATATTAAAATATAATAGCTACGTCTATAGAAGGTATAGGAATAGATATAGAAGCATTGACTTATATATTTTTATATTAATGCATATAGAAGACATTTATTATGCCGCCATACGATGAATTAGTTTGAGCAAAAAAAAAAACATATATTTTATACTTACGAGATTTATGACAAAATTTTATAAGTTTAGAGGATAAAGAAAAAAATTAAGATCCAGGATGTACAAAAACATCTCTGAAAAACTAGTAAACCTGCAAGGCAGACATAACATACACATACGATAAACATAATTGGCTGGCAACTCGAGATCACGTATATCATAAGGAACATAAAAAGTAACGGACACGTAGGATATCAGGTTAAGGCAGCCATAACAACACCATTACCTAAATCATAACGATCACAGTAATTACGAGCTGCGCGCGCGTTGAGCCATTGACCTGACGACGATGATTCTAGGTAATCGGCACACTGACACCGGGAAGACAATGCCTCATTCTATTGTCACAGGAGGCCCAATCACCAACGTTAACGGATACACTGGAACTCATTCCGCAAAGCCAGTCTGCCAACGCGAATTGCGTGGAGCAACTTCGACATTCCTCAGGCAAAAATGCAATATAAACCAAAGTCTACGCACGCCCAGATTAACTTAGGAACTTACATTTGACTGCATTATTGAATAATCCGACGGCAAGACATTTTCTCCATGTAAACTCAAGTCAGTGAATGCAAGGCGCAGATTAGCCAGGGGTTTAGTATTACAGCCCATGACGTCGCATACTTTAGACCACTAAACGATCAAGTGACATGTAACTAAACCTAAGCTCCATCACAACATGAGAAATGAGATAGAGCAGACGTAATAGGTACACAGAAATAGCCGGTTTTATCTCAAGAAATATGACGATAACCGCGACAAATGTGACAGATATAAAATTATGCAGCCAAGGTGTCGACTAATGACGCAGTTAGCGCTCACAGACACCGATATGCAGCGATGAAATCAGACTCTTTCATATTCAAGATTTATAGGCAGTCCAATTAAATTTTCGAGACGTTACCATATCTTGATTGATGTAGGGCAAAATAATTTTCGGCTAATGACGTTATGTTTCGTTTGGTGCAGTAAAAAAACTGAGGAATCAAAATTCGGGAGTCGGTCTTAAATGAGCTCATGTCCAAATTAGTTGCAACAAGCAAAACTTTAGTAGGTAGGCGGATCCTTTGATAAACCATTAATTATATTCACACCTTTGTCGACCGCGACTGAGTATTCAGGTGAGGTTTTTTTCTGTAAAGCGACAGTTCGTGGAAAGATGGCGGCGCGACGACCGTGTGGCAAACAAAAAGTGGAAGCGCAAGCACGAGCGACTCTGATCTCGACGAATGTTTAGAGGTCGTGACAAATACAGAATCACAATAAAAGAAAAAATATGTTAACGAATCAGTTTTGCTTCGTTTGAAAGTTTAATAATACCAATAAAGATAACCGGACGATATGGAGGGACATTTTAAGCTATACATATAGCTTAGCAACAAAATGATGAATTGAATACGAACATAAAATATGAAAAGAAACTCAACGGAGCTAGTTACTGAGCTCGTAAGATGTGTCCAAGCGATGACCCTGAAGATCTCACCTCGATAGAACTTTTAAGAATTCCGTGGTGCGTTTTGTAGAACGACAACAAAGACTGAATTCTTTGAACACGTACCAGAGACGGGCGGTTAATTCTAACCCTGTCAACTTACTTTTTGTAGCCGCGATGTTTTCTCTGTAAACGAGGCAATTTATTTCACACCAATTTAGTAGACATTTCACATCTAGACATCTTGGAAATACGAGGTTTTAACTGTTCGTTTTGATACAACCTAGCGGGAACATGTCTTCAAAAACTAGTCTACTTTGGAGGAGTAATTTGGAGAATCGTGTTTTCTAAACGCCTGAAGTTGGCAAATAAGCATACTCTATGACAAATAACTATGTAGATTTCTGATAGTTTTATCTTCCATTAGGTACATCTACCTTCAAGCTTTAATATAAATAAAAGAAAACGTTTTGCAAAGATAGCACAAACACAAATAAATGTCAGTGATCACTGATTAATTTCATTGCATTCAAGTAATTTGATACTCAATCTTCTTTACACAGTTTATTCGCGTTTTCCGTTTTTAATTTAAATCATCAACCAACCAGGTAAGTAAAATGCGTAAGAGAAAACAACTTAATAATATGGTAGCAATCAAGAAGTTGATTAAGTGCAACTATATCTAGATATTAAGTGCAACTATATCTAGATATTAAGTGCAACTATATCTAGATATTTCATTGCTTTTCTACGAAATCTACGTTTAAGTTTTCTCGACAAGTTTATGAGTTTTAGAAAATACTAATTTTATAGGGACTGCAAGTGTACGTGAAGTGTTCACGATTTATATGTAAAGTGTCTGAAAGTTCATGCCCGTTTTTTTTTTTTTCAAAAAGTAAGCCGCCAGATCGCCACTTCAAAACGTTTGCACAATCAAATGGCTTTGTGCCAAAGTCAACACCACCAGAGCCCCAGACCTTTTGAAAAGTAACACCTTCAAGCTTACAAAACTGTTCACACTGATCAATTGATAGTTCGCGTCCGCTCGTCTGGTACCTAATCCGTGTCCATTGAGGCGCATCAGGTTCAACGCTCGCAGTGGGCCAGGCTGGCTAGGCCACGCTCGACTAGAGCATGTTAGCCTATACCACGGTAGGCGCTGCGGTCTAGATCTGCGGCCGATCATGACACGCTCTATCGCCCGCCTCTGAGCTTGCTGCCCGCACCTCTGTTCAGGTCGGATCACTGTGTGACATCGGAGCGGACTCTGCGGGATTGGTTTAAGGTTATAAGAATTTATATGCTGAACAAGCCGTGCACCCAATGGGAATTCCCATCGGCAAAAAATACGAATTTCCATACAAACTTTTATCCCCTAATTAACTTTTTATTTCATTTTAAAAATCCTTAGTGCTCTCTTTCGTTTTAGAAGAAACTCTTGTGTATAATTTTATGCTTCTAGATCCAACGGCGGGTTAGGCTGTCTGTCACTGTCAGGGAGTTTAAGATTTTTATTGAGTAGAAGATACGTAAATTTTTCCTGAATACGTTGGTTTATTGAGGAAATGTTTCATTATTGGATGCAGCGCGGCGGTTATATAGATGGCGTACAGCTGGTACTAGTAGAGCATTTGTAGAGCGGTTTCCTAGTAACGTCGTAGACGGAAAATCTAGAGTAGAAATTGGAGCGGATGCGACCCAAGCATGAAGCTTACACGAAATATGGTTGACTCAAGATCAGTTTAAAGAATTTCGTCATTGACATACCAGTCTACCATGCTATATTACCATGCTCGTAAATACAGCTCGAATTTCACGGTAAATATTTTGGAGGGGGAACTAACATTTCTATTTGTTAACAAACTCTAACACTATAGGTCAACCATCATAAATGCAGTAACGCATTCGTAACGCTGAACTATGAGAACTGCCAAGAAATAGAAACGCTAGCCTATGCAGCATGACCGCTCCTTAAAACCGGTACTGAAATGTTGTTCTGCGTCTATTAAATCTTTAACAGATCAATGAGTAGAGGTTAAATACTGATTTCAATTTAGGTTCACTGCATAATAATAAATACCTCGTGTCTTATTTTACGTTATTGAAACTTTCATTCTCTTTTAGATATTCAATTTCAACGTCAGTATTTGCAATTTGTTTTACAGTTATTTACTTTATGTTGCCTGCAGTCCCTGCACTGATGGAAGGAATTTAAAAGAATGTCCTTAGAATTTCTTGCCCATTTTCTCCATAGGTAATAGGTATACCTACTACGCTTTGGAATGGGCAACGACCTTCATCTTTCTGACTCACACCCGTGACAGTTAAAAAGTGTCTGAAATTTGGTTTATTTGAAATAAATGCTTTGAGTTTGAATGGATGAAAATTAAGTTTTATTTTATCATTTAGGGATAAAAAACGACTTCATGCATTCTATGGTTTGTCACAGACATAAAAATAATAATCAATCAAATGATGGTCTACACCTACAGATATAATTGTTCGGAACCAATCACGGAAATTGAAGGTGAAGTGTTAAAGATTGACACATCAATCGAGGCGACCAATTTAGGGTTTGTGATTATAATTGTCAAAATACAAACTAGTGAATTAAAGTATGAGGACATAAATAAAAGTTTTACCTTCATTTGAAGAAGAAAACCAGGGGGCGAATTCTCGTAATTAAAAACGTTCAAAATCTAGTCGCAATCTCATCTCAGCGACAATCAATGTCAAAAACTTGTCAACAATTTAGGGAAATTAGTGGTATTTTTTTACAGATTGGGACTTGAGGTCAGCCTGTGAACGTTCTGAAAATTACGAGAATTGGCCCTCTGTAATTTGTTCCTCGTTCAATGGCACTTTATTATAATTTAACTAAAGGAAACGATAATTTACATAATCATTATCTTGCAGATTTTATGATTATTAGTTTTCCTGTTTTCTTACGTTTCTCTTTAATTTAAGACAAGAGGCACTTCAGCATTTATTACTTATATTTTACTTACTTATTACATATCCAACAACTTGTCATTTATTTCGAATGTGCATTATGCAAATCCTACGTTATTTAATTACATACAAAACCAGTCCCTACCGACTGTTGTTCTAATCGTGTTTCAATCAGCTTATCTATTCAAATCTGCGTGTCAAAGAACAATACTTGTGGTATTAGTATGAATGGGTCGAATGCCTGAAATAGTTCCGTGAGTGGGCCGGCACGACTCGCCTGGCATGCTGCCTTTCTAACGTCCACTAATGGTGACAATATTTGTACCACCTTGAAGATTACATGAATTTTAACATGGCGTAATTTAATCTGATTAGCTGTAACTGTGGTCTCTTTTGGGGTAGATATGCAGAGGTGTAATATCTGGTAGAGATTATGCATCGACCGAAGACAAAAGTCCCAAGGTGACAGGCAGAATTTCTATACACCCAGGTTTCAGACGGTTCCCATCAATCGCATCACAGGCAATCCCATAGAGGTCAAATAAAGTGTCAATAGGTTACTTCAGGCCAACTGGCAACCAGACAAAATCGATCTCACCATCAATCAAACACTGCACCGTATTCTAAAAGTTAATCCTACCAGACGTCTTGCAGTCCGAAGCCTGGTATCGCTATGCCAATAAAACAACCACATCGAATTTAACACGGCATAGCTTATGCTAAATACCTGTCAAGATAAAATAAGATTCCATGCTCATCTCAAAGAAAAAAAAAAGGGCAATAAGTGCTTATCCAGCGCGTGTCGTGGGAGGAATGAAAGACGAGTTATTTAATGATGTTCGTAGGCAAGCTTGAAACCTGGCACAATACCTAAATGCAGCCCTGCGATTTTTAAATCGAGGAGATTATGACTTTACACTCATTAAAATGAGAGCCTCGTGTGCGTATAGTTTTATATTGAATTTGTAATGTAAACTGGCGACTCCAAGTTATTTCTGATATAATGGCTTCTGACATAATCGTTGCAGGTAAAGTTCTTACTCACCCGCGTGCTGTCGCCATTGCTAGTCTACTGAGCTTAAAGGAAGTGCTCGTTCATTAGCAAGCGAGCAGTTTCTTCATTCATAATGAGGAGAGTTCTTGGAATTACGCGGAAATACTACTCGATAAACTTGATTATGATTGTCCCTTGAGAAACTCAGAAGCGAAACAATATTATTTGATTGGCACTGAACAAGTAGCGTTATCAACTTTTTAGATTACGAGAGATATTATATAATCTCTAGCCATAATCGCTTAGACACGTGTAACGACACCTGAGGGGCAATTCTCATAATTTTACAAACGTTCACAGTCTGATCTCAGTCTCAATCCGTCAAAAATATCTCTAATTTCCCCACATTGTTGACAAGTGTTTGACACTTGTCGCCGAGATGAGACTGTCAGACTGCTACTAGATTTTGTACGTTTGAAATTACGAGAATTGGCCTTCTGGATCAACACTAAGGACAATTACTCAATCTTGCCAGAACATACAGTTAGAATAATTATTGTAACAATTCACACAGTCATGTTACAATTTGAGAAGGAAATTTCTGAACTCAGCTGCAATAGTTATCACGGAAACTTATAACCAGACCAGCATTCAACTCGTGGTAAAAATCGATTACCTATTGGCTGTAAGAAATGCGTGCAGCTTTTTGTCCGAATCAACACAATCGAACGGTGCCGATGCTTCAATCAAGAGAATCGATGAAAAAAAGAACTCGGGGCCACTCGAGCGGGAGTACCGATTTACCGAACAATGTTATTTACGTATACAACGGTATCGGTGAACCGGACACAATTACTATGTGACTCGCAGCTCTAATGAGATGGTGGGGTTGAAAAAATGCACACTTATTTGTATGGTATAAACTTGTCGGAATTTATGGAAACCTCTGCTGTGCACAAATGCTTTTTTCTGTTCATCGAGAACATTTTTGTGATCTCTTTAAATTTGTTCACAGAAGAATCTAAACTACTTAGATGGAATGTGAATAGATAAGGCATAAATGTTCTGAATGATTATCAAACTACACGTGTATAAAATAAAACCCAGAGAACAATGATTCAATTTCCGTGTAAAATCTATCAACAGCCATATCAATAAAAACTCATCGCAATAAACTTAATCAGAAACGATAGTCTAACCTTTAAGATTTGAGATTTTCCTAGACCATGATAGGAATAAAGTACGGTACATCTGTACATTTTGTAAGTATCCTATTTTGCATAGGTCCTAGATACCTTTAGCAAATTGTGGTTTGTTCATTGCTCCGTCGCTAATACAACGTCCCTTTTATATTGTCTCGTTGATCAGTGGTCGAGTTACATTTGTGCAGTGGTCTATTCTGATTAGCGCCCGACCACAACATACAGCACTGACATTTGACCCCGTCCATAGCGCACCTTTCTAATCTGAGTTGGGTAAGGCACGCCCTAGTCTCGACGCTCCTCCAGCGTCATATCTCTTTGATCCAAGCAAGCAACATTGTCTTGACAGTATGTATGCGTCTGGCTGGTGTTAGAGCTAATTTATTGCAACTGGATTAAATAAAACTTAGCGTGAGAAATACGTGGAATAGATGATGTATTTCTCGTTTTACCAATCCCTAACGATACCCTAAATAAATAACGTCTTTAACTTTACGTCGTCGTCGTCGTTATTTTTATATATGGCAACTCTGTATTCGATATTAAAGAAGGCGACCACTCGAGGTGCGGTGGGGCGGTGAATGGACGACATCCCTAACTTGGCAGTACTCGCCTCCCGGCTTCTTTCGCTTGCCAATTAACGTACATTAGCCATTAGCACATGCACCGGCTTAACATTCTATCGGAGCAAAAAGTGGGCAAGCCTACTAGGGATTTTTATTTTTCCGTTAATCAGACATTTATCTTGGGACTAAAAATATTTACGAGAAAAAAACAACTCATTACACATTACGTTCAACAATGATTATCATTAAGAACGTGAAAGGATAATGCCGAGATACGAAAGAATTGTGAAACAAAAACCTACAAGGCGAACTTTGTTGATATATCTATTTAGGTATTAAAATAATAGCATGGCGTGTTTATAGCAAATTACGTTAATTGTGTAAATTATGTATTATGAACAAATTTATTAGTTTGTTAGTGTATAATTGAATAAATTAATAGATCCGGAACATAAAGTGTTGGCAACTGGTAAAGGTATGGCACCGAAATTTACTGCAAACGGCAGGTATAACAATTTGTGTTGAAATACATTAAATTTAATGCCTTTACTTACTAAAAATATAGCTGTTGATAATGCCCAGTGCCACTGTAGGTACATACCTGAAACAATCAAAAGTATATCATTAGTAAAAGAACTAGGTCCAACTTCATCATCATCATTTCAGCCGAAAGACGTCCACTGCTGGACATAGAATTCCTCCAAACGTAGATATTTTTTGCCGCTGGACGCAAGACCCTCTAGTCCAATTTAGTCACTAAATCCACACTTATAATTATGTATTTTACATATAAGTGTGGATTTTTCAAACACGAAATGCAAAAAGTTGTGGACTTACAAACCGTGGTCTTAACAACCAGCATACTGGTATCGACATCTCGTTAATGGCAGCTACGTGTCAACGAGCAACCAGGCTGATCTCACGTTCAGATTGCACACCTTATATGGAAGACAAAAGAAAACCCACGGGATGAAGTAAACCCGTCCGTGCCGAGATCACGCACAGCACAGATAACCGGGGCAAACAGTCCGCCGGGGCTCATTGGACTCAACAAACAGACGGACGAACCAACGTGTTTACTGTGCGCTTTTCACGTCCACATGGCTAATATTTGAACACAATTTGAAGGCACAACGCTCTCCGTGTGTCAATTAGCCAGCGAACGGCGACAGGGTTAATCCCACTAAGTATTAAGTTACACAGATTTATGTGAGCATAAGAAAAGAGTACAAAATATGAATTACAATAGAGAAGTAAGTACATATGCAATGAATTCGTGGATTTATAAAAACAGGCATCGCGGTGCTATGTTAATGCGACCAATCGGGCGCATCTGCACGGGAGCGGCGCGCCCGCACCGAGTTTGCATCTAGATACGGGCACTGCCGCACACCAAGTCGCATTTGCTATTCAGCCGCCGACGTTGCCGCACGCCCTGGCGCCGACGCTCTTGTTAATCCGCTGTCCATCGCACAATGCCCGCGACAAAAACAAAACAAACACACGACCGACCACATGAAATAAGAAATGCAAGGACATTTTTATAAACCAGATTTAATACAATGGATGAAGGCTCTCCCAGCTCATGAATATTATGAGAGAACAGGTGTATTCCTCTAAAGTATTAAGGTGAAATGTGAAATTACGGTCGAGTCCTATAAAGGACATAATCTGGTTCACGTTCTAATAAAATATAGATAACAGAGAGCAAAACTATTGAAGAGCTTGGTCTTATATTATTACGGCAGCATAAATGTACAAGAATGCATCATAAAATACATAAAAGACGCAGCCAAGGCAAGTAAACAAAATCAAGGGCGGCGTACTTTTTGAATTGTCGCAGTGGAAGTGTTGTAATTTTTGTCATTCGAGCGTAGGTACAAACAAAATGCGACCAAATGGTGCGCGATTGAAATCGGTACGCTCGTTTAAATTCCCGACGACAAACCGAGGTGGGAAATGGTCGACGAGAAAAACGAACATCGAACTCACAAAAATGTAGAGAGCAAACCCTTGTAGGAATGTTAGTGACCACACCGACGAGAATTAAGGGGACACGTCCTTATTAAGAGCTCGCTTTGAACCGCTGCCGACCGCGTGCCGTATTACCATATAAAATAAATTAAACGTAGTTTTACTTTATTCGGCCGATCGCGGCGGTTATCTAGCGAAACCAACAAAGCACTACAAATATGTCATAGCGCAGCTCCGAAATGGATGCTATTACAAAATTCATGGTCCGCTTTCAGTTATCTACCCACCGATGGTAAGCAAGCAGATACCAATTCATTGTCTACCAGAAATAGTCGAGTTACAAAATCCCTTGTTATCCGTACATAGAGCGCAATAAACAAGAGACTTAAAAGGCGCTGTCCGAATACGAAAACGGAAAGTAAACAGGACATTTCCGCACACATGTCTGCCGCGGCTGCCTTCCCAGAAAGGATAAATCTCGCTCTTTTGAGATACCCAACACGCTTAGAGCTTTTTCTGTCGCTGTAGTTTTATTGAGTAATAAATTCAAGTTAAAAATAAACGTTAGATTTTCATCATACGTTATGATCAGTGCGTGAGAGGGCCTGATGCACCGAGGCGGGGGTGTTTTAATAAGCGTCCACCTCGCGTGATTTATCGATAAAAGAAACTCGAGTGTGATACATTGCACCTTGTAAGTATAGTCCCAACGTTTATAGTTCATGATTTATAGATGATGATCAATAAAAGTATTGGAATCATGTAATAAAACGTTCCTGGTGCACGACTGTTACGAACGCCAACGCCTGAGCTGGCTTACGACCAAGAAATATGATTTAAGTCGGATTACTGAGCCTTTAACAATTTTATTGTTGAATATTATTGATGTGAGACCTTCCGAAAACTTAATAGATTCGATCGGGGGTTTCGTTTCGTGTAAACAACTGTTACTAAGCAAGTTCTATCTTATTGTGTTCGAAACGGCGCGAATTTCGCACTTCCCGCGGCAGAGGCAAATAAAAAGTCCGACGTTGGGGGATTGTAAAACATTCGTCTTTAATGCGATGTCGGTCGTCGGCTAAAGGAACACGAATCTGCGGAGCTTTCAACAAGTGCATAACATAGCGTATACCAGCTTCATTAGCCGACGGAAATGTTACTATGGTACAACTGACTGCGATATCTGCACACAACTTATGAGACTATTACTAGCCGGACTTATTAATTCTAGTTAGCTTTATTCGTCACTTTTCATTTGTTTTTATTATTTCACACGCTTCGTTCCAACTGCTTACCATAATAAAACTCCCTATTATCACTCAACGTCACATACATAGTACATTTTAATCGGATTTACTGGATAGCTTCTAAGTAATTCGTATTTTGTGATAATAATCAATTCCATCCATGTTTCTCAGATCCCCATATAAGTAATAGAATTTATTTATACTAGTGGATAAGTGAATAGTTGCCATAATAGAAAAACTTCTAGGGTTAAATACGCGTTGTCGTCTCCACGGGAGTTTGTTCTGGATCGGGTTGAAACAAAAGTGCACTTTTGTGAGCGCGCGACAGGACAATGGGTATATTGGATTTATACACGTCCCGCAGCGCGGCTACTCTTGTAAACCCTATATATTTTCGCCTGTATACATAATCCTCTTAAGAATACGTCGGCCGTTTCCTTTTCGCAGCCACGTAAAAAAGCATACTTGAATTTATTAGCACTTGTCGATCGTTAAAACACAAACACCAAGATTTGGTTTCCAAATTTCACGAAACACACAGAGTCACAGTTTGCTTTGCGGTTCTTGTGCAAATATTAGTGATTCGTGACCAAACCTTACCCAGTTTCATTTCAATTCTGCAATGCCGAATGAAAAATGATGTCAAAAAAGCACAAGTTTCCTGCTGATATGTAAATAGCTGCAAATGTTACAACACCTAATAAAGTCTAATAAATGCGTAAACGAGTCGATACAACTGGCAGTCGCGACTCATGATGTTATATAGTCTATACAATTAGTGCATAAATTGTAATGAATCAAGCTCACGAAATCGTCCCACGCAAATCCATACAAATTGCAATAATTTAGAATAGCTTGTCAGTATTGAGCGTAATGCTACGTTTGGTGGCGGTCGGGCTACAGTGCAGATAGGGTTGTTGTGTCAAAGGGACTTAATTCCGAAATCATATGAAGAAATTATTTTTTGAAGATGAGTAATGAATGAGCATTGTAAACTCAAACTTATTTCATCTCTGTAAATCATGTCCAAAATATCGGTTTTTGAAAATATTTGATGTCGCCTTTCTTAATCCTGTTTCTTATAATGTGTTACCCTACGGCCTGAATCCTGTTACAAATGGGCCAGCACCGTGCAGCGCGCAGTGGCCGCATGGCCAGCAAACGGTCGAGAATGGCACCACTTCATTACAGGTGAACGTAATGACAAACCGCCCGCGGCCAACTCCGCACCTCCGACCGATACCCGGGGAAACTGCGACGGAAGCCACGAATTAAACACAGCCGTAATTACGCCGATTTAAACTAATATCCTCAATTCGAATGGTTGTTATATTCCTTTTCATTACTAAATAATGAAATTCCGGGAGCATATATTTCGCTATTGAATATTCATAAAATAATAGTTTTTTTCGTTAATTTCAACCGAAACCATACAGGGAATTCGTGACGTAAATTATTGGAGTCATAATTTATTTTACAATAAACTCCTGGTAAAATCTAAAAAGGTCGCAAAGTATTTCTTGTAAACTCGAGGATGCAAGGGATTTTCGCATTCATTTGTAGCGGCGGACACTGCGGGTTGTATCAAATCAAATCTAGTACGTTTTAAAAGAGTTTAGTCTACCTGTACTCAGTAGTCCGCCGGATAGATAGACATAAAGCGATGCACTGCTACCAGTTACGAGTGGTATCAATTTACAGTAATCTCGGCCCCTAGCGATTTGTATAACATCATTTATCCAGCCCAGCCCGCATTTACAATCATACAAACTTGTATGTAATTGAATGATCGCAGGAAACTGATCGTCCGCCGCCGGCGTCGGGGTGCCTGCATACATCATCATCGAAGACAATCTCAATTGATGCCGCTAAATTGGTCACATTTGCTTGTAAATTGAAGTGATTCAATTTATTGGATTTGATTATTTTGTTCCTTCGATTTCCTACAGTGGTGAATGATTCAATCCATTTATTTCAATCATTCTTAATTCATCTGAACGAATGTACCTACTCAGTCACTATTAAGAACCATGAACTGGTAGAAACTGGTCTACATGTCAAACCCTTTAAAGCTCATCTCTAAAGAGTTGAAAAAAATTGTAAAAGACATTATTATGCCCATCAAATGCGACGTAGCATGAATAAATGTTAAGAAACCAGCCTCGGACAATTAATGCTAGTGATAAAACTGAAGAGTCGTAATCATAAAATTGATCCTAGATATAATAAAAATGTTTTATAGATAAAACGATCGCTTTTAGCTAACGATCGCGATGCAGAGAAACTGATAAACATTAAAGACAGTTTAAATCTAAAAGTTACTTTTCGATATTGTTCAGAAGAGATGTCAAAGTAGCAAAAGCATTAATATTATTTTTGAGAATGGCTCTCTCTCTCTCTCGTAAATAAGATTTATGAATATAACTAGGAAATGTTTCTCGATCCTTTGCTTTTATGGTAAGTACAGATTTCGTCAAGTGGATGTTGCCAAACATGTTTTCTTACGAATAATTGCGACTTCCCTTTATAGTGTGATAACGAAAAATCAATTAAATACTTAGCGCTTTTTCTTTTGACGTTGATGCATTCAGACATTTAATAATTGAATTATTAGAAACAAAAAATGTTTTAACTTCTTAATAAAATGATGCTTCAGATTTATTTTATAAACCCGCAGGCGTTAATAGGAAGTGGTAATTAATTTCTAGTGTAACGTTAGCCAATACCTAAACCACAGAGGCCGCAATTAATCGTCACGCACGCGTGTACACAACATGTGCGCAGACGCATTGCATTGACAGTTTAAATCGAAAGCGAGCCGACATTTGGTCAGTCGACACCTCTGACCAAATGATTAATGGATTAGGTTAAACGATCTCGTTGAAATTGTGCTCTTTTGTACACATCAGATTTGTATCTGTCAGACGGTTCAGAGACAATGTCTGAGTATTGATGAATGATTAACAGGATTAGACGGTTTATTCCATTTACAATGCAATATTAACATCTGATATGCCGTTCTCCATTTGCATAATGCGAATATAATGAGATGAAAACGTCTAAATAAAAGCAAGCTGCTTTTCCCTTTTTTGTTGGTCCACTTATTTGGCTATCTGAATCTTGATGTTTGAATAGTGAAGTGGCAATACGAGATCGAGCCATTTGGGGAAGATATTATTCGAAAGCTAACCGAGCCGGATGGCCTACCACAGAGAAGTAAGGGTGATTGATGTATGACAAGTTCCACATTGAACAGATAGCATCTGAACGAGAACATTTCACCGGAAACTTATCAATCGAGATGGCGTGTATAAAATGACGTGTAAACCACTATTTCCGGCGGAACGCGTTTTGAAGCTCGGCGCGGGCAGTGTCGATTTCAAAACACTGCATGTCCGAATGGGTCACGATATACAATTACATGATTCGATATGTCATTCAGCCAGTGTATCGATTATATCTCACGTTGTGCAGATCTAGTTTCCCACAGTGACTCAGACGTGATATGCAGTATATGGACGATGCATGCGGAAAAGTCTGAGGATGGAAGAATGTGGAAATTTAAAGTATTTGAAAAATCTGAATAGTTTGTCGGAGTTTTTAAAAAACGGTGAAGGACAACATCGTGAGGAAACCGGCCTGTCCTAGCACCAAAAATTCGAAGACATGTGACCTCAACCAACGCGCACTGAGCCCGCGTGGTGGATAACGGCCTACTCCCCCCTCTCACCGAGCGGGGTCCTGGGCCCCAGCAGTGGGAATATTTTAGGCTGATTATAGGTACTATGATAGGAAACTACAACCACCATTCAACAAGAAGCATGGCTACAGAAAATGTTAAACCTTAATGCACTCTAAACCCGGAACAAATAGCAGCAAACACACTACATAATTTTTTGATTATACTGGTATAGCGTCGTGTCTCGAAATTTGATACGCATCAGCCACGATTGATTTGAGTTCGACTCTGCATGTGAGACGCACAGCGCTTATCTCGCGAAGCCATCGAAGTGTGTATGTGGATCGTACTTTACATCGACTTGCTAACTTGTGCACGAATTTCTTACTCCGTTATTTGTGCTTGTAATTTCAATGTCAGTAGTTATGAGCGGTATGTACTTTAGATTGAAATAAAGATACTTGTGTCTTGTCCAACCTCCAAAATTATGACGAGCACAAGATTCCACCGTTTTGTGATCATTTCTGAGTACATACAATTATGTACTGTCTCGCCTATTGTATTTTCAAAATACAATTCTACAATGCTAGAACCCACCTAAAACATGTTTTCGCCAACTGTTTAGCAATTCCACTCCCGTGCCCAATATAATGGCGAAAATTCATAAATATTTCACGTTCCAATGTGTAATTTCTGCGAAATCCTTATATGTAATAAATGATCCTTCGCAAATAGACGTCAGAACGAAAACTAGTGTCGTACAAGAAGCGTTGACCCGTGAACGTAACACGAATCAATCTATCAGACCACTCCTTGAAACGACGTCTGTCTATATCTATTCAATAAAATCTAATAGTAGTCTCTTGTGAGATCAGATACATCATAAATACATCATTACACACACGTCGCACTGAGAAATATTTTACTCTCGAACAATAAATTACCTAGCCGGTTTACAATAAAGTTATCTCGAAAGCTAAGTCGTAAGATTCGTTCATGAGATTTTCTAATAAACAATTTACTGACCTCACGTCTCAGTTCGTTTATGGAGACTAGAACCGGTCGTGATGTGGTCCTTAAAAGTCCATATCAATAAATAAGTTGGCGACGATCGGCTGGCCGCGGCCGGTACCTACGACTAGGATCGTCCTAGACTTCTAGTATGAACAGATGTGACCTCGCTCCACGAGACCAAGTTTACAGGCTCTATCTCTACATAAAGTTTATTTGCTCGTTCGTCATTGTCAGCTAGTAAAACTATATATTATAGAGATTCATAGGTTGTCTGATGTGTATATTTTGTTGAACATCTAATTTAATCTCGTCTCAAAAGAAATAACACGGATCCATAGCCGAAATCATAGTAATTTGGGCGCCAGTTATTATCCTTATCCTTACATAGAATGTATAAAACAAAGTTATAAAACAAACAACGAAATGTCTGTACGCGCATAACTTCCGAAACCAAATTAGATAATTCTTTTTTTGTTTTGTTCGGTATTGCCAGGACAAGGTTTGTATGAAAGAAAACTTAGGAAATTCGAAAAAAAATTGTACCCGTGCGAAGCTGGGGCGGGCCGCTAGTATAAATATAGTTTAGTGTTGGAAAAAGTGCTCATATGTAGGTACAGAATTTAATGTATTTTGCTAATATCTACGAACACGTGGATATTAACAAACACCAAATTCCGTCAGTGCTTTTCATTGTCACTCGAATAATACGCGTCTGTAAATCCTGCATGATAGAATACTGCACAAATTCACAAAACACCAACAGACAGAAGCTTAGTAGCTCATAATTTCCCGTCATAATAAATTGGCCCTTAATTCCAAACTCCATCCAATCTGCTCAAGCTTCGTAATATCATACCAAGAAAAAAAAAACAAAATTCCACGTCAATTCCACGGCTAAGGTCTGACGGGAACAACGCGTTACCATTTCGTCCCGTGACCAATCGCTAATCGGCGTACCGAGCCGTTGGCACGACCATCCATCCAACCTTTAAATCATGTTGCAACACCAATTTGCGCACATCTGACAGATTTACTACAACACCTGAAATATACGTCGATTACTTTAGACGTTTCTATTTCAATTACGGAATGCACTTTAGAGTACTTTGTACTATGTAGTTTGACAAATCAGGCTTTATGTTGTTCATAGATAAGGACCTAAGAATAACACTCAAATGAATAATGTAACATGATCGCTACACTACACTATAAGAGCTAGATTTCATTGCTAGATAAAATAAATCTACACAATCTTAAAATTTTCATGATATGCTGTGTTTAATAGTTCGGAGAACATAATATATAAAGTACTGGCAATAAACGTGAATAGGACTACAATATTAATTTCTGCAGTTTTGTCAAAGCAAGACTTTGATATGACATCGGTAGTAACTTTATGAGATAGTTTACGTTAGGTATGGTTAGGTTTAGCTTTATTTCACACTGTCTCGTACACTGAAGAAAATCACAGCCCATTTTCGAAAGAAACTTTATATCTTGTAGACAGTGACACAGAGAAAAACAGCATAAACAAAATAATATGAAGATCTAACAGACCAAAACGTAGTCCTGGCAGAGATTGTTGTAGAATATCATCATTTAATGTAAGAGATATTGGCATTCATTGAAACAGATCAGGTAGCCGAAGCAAACCGGGTCCATTAATTAACAAAAATTATGGGTGTGTTGAGTTGAGGCCATTGGTAGGTACATTCTAATTCGCAATTTTGATACTTCTATTTCGAAGTTGCAATTTCGCAACGCCTAAATATAATACAAAAATATTCGAAGGTATATAGAAACAGACACGCACAGACGGATTAAATACATCAATAAAGCTTAAAGGCAGTTTTTAACAAACATTCCAACTTGGTGCCAGGAATTAGCGTGACGGTATACTGACCAAAAGCGAGGCTTCATAAATCACCAAACAACCTAACGTGTTCGCTAGTCACCTTGCCATTACGTATTCTGTGCGGAGCGTATTGTAGCGGACCATTCATGAGTCCGCGGGGTACATTACAATTAATTATCAACCAGTGAGCGCGACGCGTTGTGATTTCCAGTTTAATTGGTGCCGTTGAGACAAACGTACGGCGAATAATTGTTCACAACGCACTATTAGTCTACACTAATATCGCTCACTATATGTGCATATAAAACTGTCCATATATTTTCACAGGACCTTAATGAAAACACAGATTATAAAAGTTGAAAATCTTCGCTTGCAAGCTTTAATAACCAATAAACCTTTAGTGGAGTCGTTAGTGCCTACAAGCTATTTCAATACACTTAACGTTGTCAACGCATAAAACTTTAATAAAACAGAAAGCTCAACGATGCGACTAACGTTATCTTGTCAGTCCACTATGTCTAGTCTCAATCGAAAGCCAAATTAACAACGATAAAATAAAATTTGTTGGCATATAAGGGGATACCATTCATACCGAATCCAAATCATTTTATGGTAGACCATCAAACGGGTTTAGCTAATTGGATGAAACGACACCTGAAGCGGCCGTAAAGCAAATTAATTACAACTCACTTTAAATGCTAATAATTTCGTTGCTATGAATTAAATCATGCTATTTCTACGGATGAAAGCGTAGAATATCAAACATATTTTCGTTTTTATACATTTGCCATAACGAGACCGCCAATCACGTCGGTAGAGCTGAGGATTGAGATCATCTCTTGATATCCCAGACAAGAATGTATACGAAAAACAGGTCAATCTATTTAAAATGCAGCCTACGACTGGAGCATAATAAAAATATATGGACGAAATGAACGTCTTTAAATATTCTTTATCATGTAAACAACGCGCCGTGTTCCCGTAATGCATTACAAACATTTGGTTCGCGATATTTTCTCGTGGAAGCGACTAAAGGACGGTTTATTATTTTAATAACGGGCTGAAAGGTCGTAAAAGCTTTTTTATTGTAGATAGAAATAATAAATCTCCCTTTCCGGCCGTTGAGTACACGCATCCGGAGTGAAGAAATTAGTGACCCTGTAAAATTTACAAAAAACGAATGATCAAGCTCGTTAGCTTTAAAGTTTTTCTAAAGAGGTACCGATAGCCAAGTTGTAAACGGTTAGACGCTGCAATATTAATCAGAGAGGTAATTAATAAATGGCCATAAAAATGTCATAAGATGAAAGTCTCGTGGCAATGAATCAAAATGCGGAGCTATACGTCCTGCTGGTGGCTGTGCCGATGCCGATGAGGGGGGACCGTCGCGTGCGCACCTCGCATCTGTTATAATTCTAAAGATAAACGAAAGCGGTCGGACACCCGGCCCGGTTTGCAATGGAACCGCACGACAACGCCGCCGTGGCGTTTCTATCGATGATCGCTGATTCTGAACGTGAAATATGATACCAACTCCGTTTCTAATTCCAAACAGGGGTAATTCAGGCTAAATTGTCCGAACTTTATATTTACTCAAGCGAGCATTCAGATCTAGATGTTTAGTGCCAGTATCATAACATTCTTAATACATGCTAAAAGCTATGGAGAGGGAACGCATTAACGTAAAGTGGTCCATATGGATGATGGATGTTGGGTATCTTTTAACATGTGAAAAGAAACAAACATCGCCGGATTGTTGGCCACCGGAGTCAGTGATCGTCCATTTATGCGAGTTTGATTGAATTAAACAAACTTGTGCGGACGAGCAATAAAATTTTATGCCTTTACAATGAGTGTCCCTGCAGGCTCCAACGAATCCAACTCGCGCTACCATGTAAGGCAACCAGTCTACTAAGTTCAGGTGACTATTTGCACGTTTAAATATATATCGAACAAGGGCACAGATTGTAGTTACGATGTTATCTATACAAATGGACTAGTCGTTTTCTATTACTGTTAATTACTTATAATATTCAACAACAAAAGGTGTGCCAATGACGCCTACTAATCAGGACCAGTCATTTGTGAGGAATTTTTGCACCTGGCTTATGCAACGGACTATAAAATAGAAAATCTTGGTTTAGTAATCGAATAAACTGCGTCTTGGTGCCAATAGTTTTATGCTGATGCGCGAAATCAAAGAGGATTAAAATAAAAACCTTTATGTGAGGCTATTAAACTCAGCCTTAATTGTCAGTAACTTATATAGTCCTTTGATGCGTGAAGAATTTTAACTACGCGCGTAGCATACATACCAGGGGCTGGCACTCTGGCGGCATAAGTATGTAGCAACAGTTGCAACTTTATGACAGACAAGATTTACACAAAGGAAACAAACAGATTCATTCGTTTATTATCTCGGCCGATGTTTACTGTTGCGTACGATACTAGCGCGCTGCGCGGGCGCCGCGCCGCTGAGACGCCCGCACGTTTGGATAATTCATAAGGGCACGGGTTTCCATTGAGGGCCGAACCTGGTACCGCGGAAACCACTCTTCCGGGTTGCTGTTTACATTTTATTGTTTACCCAAAATGGTAACTTAATAAGCTCTATATAGATTTGTTAAATCGGCCCGTTATGGCTTTGTCAGCTAACCTGCTTTGTGAATTACGCAACCCTTTTGTTCCCTACGGAATCTATCGTACCTATTTATTTAGCTTTATTACAAAACGGTTGTCTATTTGGAAAGCGGGTAACTATAGAGCAAATACATCCTAGTTTACTGGTGGTGTGGGCTAAACAACAAAGAGGGTATTTAACAGCGAGCCGTCATTGAAGCGCGAAGTTGAAAATCTACCCAACTTAATGGTCCATATTGGAATGGAATAAAAACTGGTCGTTTATACATGACGGCGAGGCAGGACCGCTGGCGCCGGCACACGGTCGTTTTGTTGTTCGACCCGAGCAAGTGATGGTGGAAAATTATCATATTTCACTATGGCACTGGCGTCTGACTTTTATGAGCTTTGAGGGTCCCAAAATGATCCCAAACAAATTTATTAATAATTATAATTGAAAATGACCTACAGACTTATAAACTATAGAAACCATTGACAGAAATAATTTTATGAACAACATTTTTATGACCATCATGACTTTTATGACTAGTTGAATAAAATTCATCTGTATTAAAAATGAGGTTCCGGAAATTTATGCCTCGTTATTCAAAAGTCAAATATTAATAGCATAAATAGCGCTGAGCAATCTAATTCGAGATCTGTTAGAAGTTGATGGACTTAGTTGGAGAGTTGGAATCTGTAAATGGTGCGGAGTAGCGCAAGGCAACAAGGCGCAACGGTAGGAATCATGCATGCGCACTCAATCCCATGGCACGACACGACTTGCCTTCGAGCCAGCCGGCGACAGAAAAAAATCTCACTTGCCTAATAAGGACCTAGTACGTGCTTGGACACTACCGTTTGCGATTATCTCACGGTCCGCAGAATGGGGTCATGTGAGAACCAAATTGTTGCTTCTGTACTTAATGACCACTTTTAAAATAAATAACCCCAACTTGGAGTCACGGAATCCTTTTGAGTCGTGTACGATGTAAATGATAAGGTTTTTTGCGACGCGCCGAAGGAAACAGTAAAACTAGATGATAATATTTTTGTGACGTGAGAGCCAAAGGAAAACCAGTTGTGTGTACTTCATAAGGATGTGTTTTGAGCCGCTTAGCACTGTAATTATGTCGAGCACAGAC
Source organism: Gortyna flavago (assembly GCA_963669345.1). Lineage (NCBI taxonomy): Eukaryota > Metazoa > Arthropoda > Insecta > Lepidoptera > Noctuidae > Gortyna > Gortyna flavago. The sequence goes on from OY770144.1 coordinate 1,602,970, forward strand.
AAATTATATCCTTAGTGAGGACAGTAAGCGGTGTAATTTGTGCATACTATGCGTAGAACAGCTCCAATTATGGCCTTTAATTAAAAACGACAACAAAGTGTTTATAAAACCGTATATTTACAATAACTTTATGTATTCTGCTGACAAATTAATGGCTCATTTATAGGTGGCATTGTAGCTGATTAAACAAGCGTGAGTAAGCACTGCTTATACGACCATACGTGGAAAACCCTTGTTGAATAAAAATAATAAATACTAGAAACTTGACGTGGTCACGGTGAAAATACTGGCGCCGAAGAAATGCGGTAACAAGGTATGCTAGAAAAACAAACTGCAACGTTATGGGATGGAAGTGATTGATTAGCTGACTCATTTAAAGAAAACAGTATACGAGTAAACGTATTCGTAATTTCGTATCCAATGGTTGATTCGTAACGAAGGTGAAGTTGAACAATCCCAGATTAGGAATTCGGGTATAAAGCGGTCCACGGAGTTGAATATCAAGATGGTCCGACCTATAAACGAAAAACGAACCGGTTAGTATTATCGATGGCGAGCCGCGATAGGGGGCGAGGCGCCTGCCCGACGACCACCGCCGGTAGAATAATTGGACACCACAGGACTTCACACCATACACAATGAGCACCTCCAACCCGGCCAGAGCGAGACGGGTAAACTCCGAACAAGAACCGTAATTTCACAAATAAATTGTCTCGAAGCACTCGAGTTTCGGAATGGAGAATTCGAATCGACGTTATAAATGATACAGGAATGGAATTTGAGGACGCGGACGCTTAATCGAAACGTTTTCATCTCGTTATTGCGTGTTTTTGTACAGATAAAGAACACAGTGATATTAAAGTGCGCGAGCAAGATTCAAGATGACGCGATTTCACGCGATGGTAATGAAATGGATTAATTCTGAATTTTAAGCGATCATGCGTATGATCGGAGGCATTTCATTTGTTTTGAGAAAAGATAGCTAGACATACCTACAAGAAGTTTCATCGGTAAGGTCACCAAAAGCGGTAAATCAGGCATCGTCATAATAGTAACAAGTTTATCTAAAATATTTTATGTGTCAGTTAAACCCTTCCGGAATGTATAAGCGCAAACATGATTTCGCAATGAACTTGGCCAATGTAATCATAAGTCCAGTGTATTTAATACGAGAATTCATACGAGACATATCAAAACACTGACTCAATAGCTTTGATTAGAGAACAATGTTTTGTCAGTATATAATATACGTCTTCAACGCTTCTTGACGCGTCTTCACGTCGCTTCGATGACCCTGAACAATTCTTTTGGTCAAATTCTGAATTCATGAATAATGCAAGACTGTAGTTTTTCATTTACTTCTGCAATAACATTCTAGTGTTCAGATAATATCTTCATTTTTAATCATTCGTGCGTGTGGATTGAACACGCACGACAATAAGTTCTGCTCTTGTTCATTTTGGAGAAACCGAAAGCCTAAAATAAAATCCTTACCGAAACACATTCATCAATGGAGACGTTTATCTCAACAAGGCCTCAACCATAAACTTGGAAGGTATCATGATCCAATGTTATCATTAAGAAGAGAATCTCATTACGGGTTCGTTCACCCACTAGACGTCGCGGAATTTAGCAGACGACCGAGTATTTTGGTCCGGCGGATGCTAGTAGGCTTCCTCAGCAGTAAATCCACAAACGTATAAATAAACGTTTTCATATTGGCCACCGCATAAAGTTTATGCAGACTTTTACGAGGACTGGCGTCGATAAGGATGCCCTTTTGAGTACTACGATTTATGGACATCAATAACTGTAGTAAAATGAAAATAAAATCAGTGTTTTGAGAAATTGTTGAAGTCAAATACAATATTAATTTCTTTCCTATATCTATATTATGTCGTGGGGCTCCTCCGTCGACGTAGGATGCTGCACCTTAGTTGTACCCGGCTAAAACTAGGTGTAGCCGCACTTTGGCTTTTAGCCGTAACATACAATAAAATAAAATTCGAAGTCCTGACTGACTGAGATATCAACGCACAGCCTAAACCGCTACTTAGAGACATGAAATTTGGAGGGTGTGTTCTTTGTGAAGAGTAGGTATCCACTAAGAAATGGTTTTTCGAAATTCAACCCCTAAGCGGGTGAACCCGGAGGGTGATTTCACGCGTACTAAGTCGCGGGCAAAAGCTAGTCTTCTACGAAATAATAAGGGGAGTATACACTTGAGGATTTTCTCGAGCATTTCCATGTAATGTTCTTACGAATGGTACAACAAAGACAAAACCTCAGTTTCCAAAAGCATTTCCATGTAATGTAACGTTCCTGCGAATGCTCGACGCTCCGTTCGACGTAATGCTCACGGCCAGTGAGCTTTTACCTGTAACATTTATTTCTACCTCGCGTTCATTGATGATGATTGTGCGTTCGTGCGCTCGTGCCTTTGCTCGATCAAATGTTACACCAATACGCTCGTTGGTTTTTAAAATCAGGTTGTAACAAAACATCATCAGCGTCGTGCGTCGTGTTCGAAGTCCCGTTCGATAAAATTGAAAAATGACGAATGCTTGATGTTCTGTTACAATTAAATGCTCTAGTCTATACTCACTCATGAAACTTCTATCATCTCCAAACAACTTATTTCATAAGTATCATAAAAGAGACTTTTAAGACGACTTGGGAAAAACGTTACATAAATGCGTCCACGGCACATGCTTATTAGAAAACCTCTGAACCATCCATATCAATTTCATCTAAAAGATATGGCAGACGGAATAATAAGTTACAACTTCAGGGCGTTCATCCAGCTACAATGTTGCAAATATTACTTTAACCCGTACTTGGAAACAAGATAAAGCCTATAATAATATTTTGCTTGAAAACTCCACTTCTTGAGATGGCCAGTGTTCATAGAAACGTTAATACATTACAGCGAAACAGTGTAATTCGCGTGAAAGCTGTATTGACTCCGAGAAAGTTATTTTGTACCTATTTACAAAATTTCGCCGAATGCTTCAAGATGCTTTATATGCATTTTCGTCGTTTCTAATTTTTCGTAATTCTATCTATTAGACTATCTTTAAGACTTATTTTTTACGTCTACTACCTACATCATTAATTATCGAATAATGTGATTTTCGCTGTTATTACACACATAATAGTCAGATTCTAAACACAGCCGCGAAAACGTGCGATTATAACTTTTTCTCAAAAATGCTTGAAAATTTTAACCTTAAATGAAATTTGAATTTTTATTTAACTAGTTGCGTCCCGCGGTTTCACCCGCGTAAGTGTCGATGCCGTGCGAATATCGGGATAAAAGTAACCTATATTTTAATCCAGGGTGTCAGCTACCTCCACACAAAATTTTAACAAAATTGATCCAGCCGTTTGAGCGTGAAGAAGTGATAAACATATAAACACACACACAAACTTTCGCCTTTATAATATTAGTGTGATTTACGTTGAATTTCCGCGCATTATTTGAGAAACGTACTACCTATATAAGCCTGGCATTATTGATGCAGGCGATGGACTCATGTAAACTGTATTCGTTTCGTCCATCAATGACTCTTTCGTAGGCTGCTGCAGTAATGTACATTTGGCTTTTCGCTTTCAGCTTTTGGCAAAATCTTCTAACGTCGCAAGATCTTTTTTACTTAATTAAATATTATTTTACCAATTTTGCAGGACATAATATTATATATGTATGATGAAATTGCTGCTCCTGTCATTTGAGAGAAGCTGCACGATACTGATGCATGTGCTGCTGATGGAGTCATCTGTCCATACACCAGACTTGAGACCACACATGGCTCTTACTTTATGATACCGATGATACCGCCAGTAATTCTGCTCGCCTTGTAAAGTTAAGAAGCGTGACTGCAGATACATACTTATCTCTTTCGTGTGTTTAAATATCTACCATAAACATCAATGTTATTTTAATGCGCCGTTCGTTGTACAGACGCCAGCACATCAAGCTGCAATCTTTCAAAATTATTTTATAGATTTTTAACTTTATTGCTAAAGTATAAGGTTCAAAGTTGATTGGGAAAATTTGACAGTTTCGGGTAGATTGATGTGCTGGCGTCTGTACATAACTTTACTATGAACTCTCCCAGAAGTTATCAAAGCAAACTAAACAATATGTACAAAAACGAGCCTCTTGACCAACCAATTAAATATCGATTAACATAAAGACATCGAGATACAAATCGCCAAATAAGTCAATAATCGATTTCATTTATCTGTTCCATTCCAAAGCGAATATGAGTCAATAAAAAGGGTTGCGTGCGCTGTTTCGCGTGGGAGAGGGACGACGCGTAAGGTGCGCGGGCGCAGACACCCGCTAATTAAAAGGATTTTGTTAGCTGTCAACGTGAGATAAAACCACACTTTGATGTCGCCGCGCCGCCGTACTTTAATCGTTGATCGGGGTTATTAAAACTATTTATAGGGAAAAGTTGCTTATTCAGGCTAGACGGGCGTAAATCAACGGAATTTACTGATATGGTAAACATTTGGTTTATGTTTGGGTTGACAGTTTTAGGCTGTCCCGAATTTCAGATTTTTATGTAAGAGGACCAAAAAACTTTCGTAATATTTATTTTGAAAGATATATGATAAGAGTCTTGAGCACCATAAACTATGGCTTAAGACTTTGACCATAAAATATGGAGATTGACGATGGAAAGAATACACAATTTAGAAACCACTAACGAGACGTTATCTTATCATTTGGAGATAACAATGGCTCGTATAGCTAACTTTTGCTTAACGATAAGCTTTGTAAGAATAACACGATTATCTCAAACACCTGAGTTCACCTGACTAAATGTTAGATGGACGATCGTTCATTGGAGTTCTAACAGAATTCCGTAAAGTTCTAAGTAAGTAAGTACTAGCTGCAGCTGAAAACCAGTAAATATATTGCATGGAGCGACTGCCTATCTGACCTTCACAACCAAGCTACTGAGTGACACGATAACCTTTCGTAGGACTGTTTGTCAGTCTTTCAGGCTTCTATTTTTAAAACAAAAACATCAACAATTTATTCTCGCAAAAGGAATCCTTCGAAACGTTAGTAGAAGCAGTACTCCTATGAGATCATCATAATTATCGGTATCGCAATAACAATTGTCCGCAAACATTCGGACCAGCCGTGCCATGCTTCGATTAGAGCAGCATTCGTCTCAATTGACGCCCATTTCCTACGATATACACAATTTGAAAATGTGCGTCATTCGTGTCACATATCATACGTACATGGTCGGCAAACATTAACTATTCATTGGCAATATTGTCAGTGATTGAATCCTTTGTACATTTATCGCAAATGTTCGGATTATTTTAGTTCATGTTCCAATGACAACGCAATGTAACGCGCGTTCAGAAGTTAGCTCTAGAGATTCTTATTTTACAGCCATACAATGAACGCGCGACAAAGCCCGGGTGTCCGTAGGTACTCTACATATAAACGGCTCCTATGAACTGCAAGATGTTTTGTTAACGAAACTAGTCTGTAGTGCTTATACCACAACGCTTTGTCCTAATTTGTTTGTTATTTACTTTTTGGCTAATAACCATCATTAACAGCCTTAAATGTGTCGGCATTGCACTTCTGTTTGCCATGCATGCCTTTGTAGAATTTCGATGATAAGTAAATTCTACCACTAAGAGATGATCTGAGAGCAAGTGGTATTTCCCAATTACTTGAGTTACTGACAGATCTAACAACTGCAAATATAGCTTCATCTACATCGCAGTAACTCATGTCTTAATTGACCCTTCGCACTTGCTCTTGATTACATTCCACTGATCATTTCGTGGTCAGCATACAAAGTAATTTGGTGAACTTTATTAGTTACATAAGTACCTAGTATGTATGTTTACCCAATAAACAATTTGCCTTTAAACAGATATGCAAGCCGAGATGCTTGAAGTCTAAATCAGTTACAAAAATATATGTGTTTGTTTATTAAATGTTTGTAATTAGATAAAGAGTAGTAAGTAGTTCACCATTGTTATGAAACAACATGCAGTCATAAATGAGAACCTTAACCGGTTGAATGACGTAATTACAGACAATTAAAAAGCCATTGTCTATATATCGATACCTTTAGACTCAAAAGGCGTAAACGCCAAAAGGCTACTTTTCAGGAGAAGCAAAAAACAAAAAATATTTTAAGAAAAAAATCATAACTTTTTTGTTTCAAGACTGAGTAAGTTCATTTTCGGCCCACATTATTAAATGTTTAAGATGAACAGAACGACTATATATTATTTAGGATAACTTAATAAATAAAGAAAATAGGATTGTTATACGCCCCAAAAAAAAAAAAAAATGTTGTTTACAACCCAAAATTTTACATTGTCTGTAGAATGCTTAGGGTGTATAGGTCACTTAAAGCGTCCTTTCTTGCTGAAAAGTGGTGTATTGACAGTCAACGGAGCAGTATGTACTTAATATTCATACCATTATGATAAATGGTTAGGGTTTAAACGTAACTACAAGCATCTATTGTCGTAAAGAAGGGGTATTAACGATGGGCCCCATTTGCTTTTTCCATTGAATCCCATAATAAAACAACACGTGTACTTTTCAGAAGAAAAGTGATTTACCTTTATCAAATACTTAATAACCTCCTCCTTTTTTTTAAGTTGGTTAAAAAGCAACGTTTGTTAGGCCCACATACTATTAAATGATTGAATGAATGAGAGTCAGAAGAAACGTTTTATTTTATGAATTTTAGGAAAGCTATTACAGCTATACATTTTAATATCTAGTACAATATGTAGGAGATGGCAAATTACAAGCTTCCACTAACGATTAACGTGAGTAACATTTAAATTTACGTAAAAAAAAACGTAAGATACACGCAATTTAATTATCTGACGCTCAAAAAATACAATAATAAAGAGAAGAAAAAAAAAGTATTCATCGAAAAAACAATTGTTCAAACTTTTCTTTACTTCCTTAGCACTACTTGTAAATAAATCTAAATCTAAATCGACATCCTGACACACTATAATTATTAAAATTACGACAAGTTCTTATCACCTACGAGTTCTGTCTGTAGATAGTTCTGACTTGAGGCACATGGAAAAGACGTGGTCTCCGATGAAATGCACTCGGAACACGAAGCCTTATCTTGCCCACCAACTTAGGGACGTCATTAGATCCGTTCATAACGCTAAATAAGAAAGCAAGATCTGCAATTTTCCTTTGCTCGTGTAGAGGCAGAATATGATTTTTTTACACCGACTGATATAATTTGGGAGATAGTTATTAGAGCGATATTGAGTTTATCTCAAAAATCGCCTTTGTATACCTGCAAGCCGATTAATGTGTACATTATAATTTGGATTTCAAACCAGAGAAGCATATTCAAGGTGGCTACGGACAAACGCACAATAAAGAATTTGATCTTATTTTTGTAAGTACGTTTGCACAAACACTTTTACAAGTCAATCATATTTTTTTTTTAAACTAGATGAGGTTGGCGTTTCGGATCTGACTACTCTAAGTAGAAAGGCCGAACATTCGTAAAATCAGAACAGACCCTAAAAATAAAACTCAAGGCTTTAGAAGCCTGGTTGACTATGTTATTAATATGTGCATCAAACAGAAGCTTAGAGTCAAAAGTAACTTCAAGATCCCTGTGACACTCACTCTGACTAACAAGGCATTCCAAAGCCTATAATCTAATCAAAACTGTCCACCTGAGTCTTCTATAAAATTGTGTTTTCTGCTTTCTGCATTTCTGAATAAGTCAATGGTGAAAGCTTGGAAAAAAAGTGTAGTGTTTCAATGTAGAATTTTGACTTTTAAAATGTGAGATCGTTTATACGAAAGAACCTGATCGCAAACCCACAATCGGTTTATAGGGTTTCAGTTCCTCTGAACCAATTGAGATCTCAAAAGTTGGTGGTGGTTTAGGCCATTTATTTTGACAACATGTAAAAAGAGTAAAAACCATAAATATAATTCTAAGGTCCATCTATTCATACACGAAATATCTGAATCATTGTACTCATTTCATTGTGTCCTATAGTAAAGTTGTTCATAATGATGAGTGCAATGACTGCTTCAGATATTTCGTGTATGAATAGATATACCTTATAAATTAAAAAGTTACAACAATAATATCATCATCATCATTTCAGCCGAAAGACGTCCACTGCTGGACATAGGCCTCCTCCAAGCACCTCCACTTCTACCGGTTCTGTGCTTCTCGCATCCTACAGTTTCCTGCGGCCTTCACAGCCGAAAGACGTCCACTGGGACATAGGCCTCCTCCAAGCACCTTCACTTCGACCGGTTCTGTGCTTCTCGTATCCAACAGTTTCCTGCGGCCTTCACAAGGTCGTCGGTCTCCACCTTGTGGGAGGCCTTCCAACGCTACGTCTTCTGGTACGCGGTCGCCACTCCAGAACCTTTCGGCTCCATTGGCCATCTGTTCTGCGAGCAATGTGCCCTGCCCACTGCCACTTAAGTTTGGAAATTCTTCGGGCTATGTCGGTTACCTTGGTTTTCCTGCGCATCTAATTAACAATAATATACCCTCATTTTATTATAAACAATTTTGTTGTTAAAAGTACCCGCATTCAGATTTTTTTAAGCATTTGGGATCCAACGGAAATAGTTTTTGGGAATTAAAGACAATGCCGTTAGCATTGTCTTTAATTCCCTGCTGTCGTCGCTCGTCCGCTACCTTGCTTGCACATAATAGCGTTAATGGCGGGCGTGCAAGAGACAACTATCAAATACTAGTTCAGGTTAGTAAGAGCACTGGCCGGCGTGAGAGTATTTCGATCTACAAACGTAACTTTCGCTCATAAGACTATATTGATTAGTGTAATTCAAAATTATTTTCGGTCGTAATACGCTAAAACTAAATATGATAAAAAAACTAATATAAAGTATAGGACACTGTTGATTTTTTCGAGATAATCTCAGTTAGGGCGTATAAGTCATCTTAAATTTTTTTACGGAATAATAGGGGTGTATGCACCATATTTGGCTTAAGAGCGATGATATGACCAAAATTTTGCGGCATCAACGTTAAGTCGTATGAGTCAACTTTATTTTTATACGAGAATAAGAAGGGCGTATGCTCAAGTTTTGGTTAACGACTTTATATACGACCTATAAGTTATTTAATAATTGTGTATGTTACCTAAATAACCAATAAAATAAAAAATTATATCAAATACGCCTCATGTCTTTAAAAAATCTCCAAAAATCACGTGGGCCGTATTAGCCTTTATTTTGCGAATTTCGCAGTTTTAACTACACAGATCGATAGAGAAAAAAAAACTGAACATAACTGCATTAAAAAGTCATTTTGGCCAAAATGGCGTTTACGCCCTTTGAGTCTAAAGGTATCGATATACGAGGGTTAACGGTAAGTAGGTAAAAGTTGAGGAAAAACTAGCATCAACTGAAAAACAAACAAGCCTGAAATTAATTTTTACACGGTAACGAAAACAAACACCATATCGGTTAATGACATTATCTCAAAAAATAATATGTTTAATGACTTTCCGGGCCGGGAAGAGACGGGGCTGCGACCATCAATAGACCTCTAACGAAAGGATTAGGTCCGGTGTCGGATTTTGTTAATGAGACCCCATTGTGGCCCTCTTCGCGGACCGACGGAAATCATTTATTTAACGGTAACCAATTGACATTTCCATATTTTTTATTTATATAATACGTTCCACGGTTTTGTTTTTAAGCCTTCGCCTACGCTTAAGCTTAAGAAACTGGTCACGAACCATCACAGCCAGTTAAAACTACCGTTCAGTCGTGTAGGATGCCTATTTATGTACCTACTGAACTATTTAAAACAAGATGAGTGGCCGTTACGAAGTGATAGATTGCGTATTTCTGGTAGCTAATTTAGGTTTAGCGCCAACAAAGGGACGGTTATACAGAACTTTCTTTGAGAACAAGCTCTTCAAATATATCGTTTGAGTATGAAGCAACAAAGTATCGGTCAGTTTCTATGAAAAGCACTCCCACACCATGCGGCGTGTATCACTATAATCAATACGAGCAGGCCGCAGCACGGCGCCTGCCGTCAATCAAACTGACTGACATCATATCATTCCTGGATTCCTTAATAAAACATCTGCCGAGTAAACTTCTAGGATTCAAAGCGGATGATAGTGTTAGTACAAGTTTATTTGTATTTTGGAAAAACATGACTGAAGAAAATTTATCCTGATTCATTTGATGGTAGAATATTTTAAACATAGAATTTGGAACATAAAGTACAAAGTAACCCACATGTACAGAGGCCAGCACATCAAGCTACCCCAATCTGTCAAATTTTCCCAATTGAATACGAACCTTATTCCTTTGCAGTAAAGTTGAAATTCTATCAAAGAAATTTGACAGATTGGGGTAGGTTGATGTGCTGGCCTCTGTACAAAGCGAATGTTGTTTTGAACGAAGTCAGTGTAGCTGTAGGTGTAAAAAATTTATGAACACATAAAACAGCCTAAACGCTAATAACCAGAACAATAAAAGCCATTGAAGAACTACAGAATCCAAGAAACAGGAAACCGTAATTGGAAAAAATACCGATTAATAGGCACGAAGTTCAGCAACAGGCTTTGAATGAGAAAAAAAAAGAAAACACAGCTTTCAATACAGTTCAGTTTTTGAACAATACGAGTGCATGTTAGACCCTGCACTGAGGAAAGGGTCAAACAAAATCATTTTAGTCGGACCACAAGAAATATCACACGTCGTAAATGTAGATGAGACGGTATTATTTACGAGTGGGCTCTCAGACGGGAAATGGCCGTGTATATGTGTAAGCGTACAATGCGCTTTTGAAGAGGGCTCTAACGAAGTAACCTGGACTTCAATCAAACTGTTGTATCACTGCGGACAAAGCCGCCCCGAACGGATGATTTTATTTGATAGGAAATGTAAACTAAGCTGATGCGAGGAGCAGGGAGAGTGAAATGCAATCAGTGAGTATTGAAAGTTACAAAAAGAATACTGGTCGTTCGAAACCTATTGACATAAATCTTAGTGTTTTCAGTAGGTATGTAAAATTTATGTTGTACTAGCAGCGCCCCCCGATTTCATCCGCATAAGTTTCGATCCCGTGGGAATATCGGGATAAAAACTATCCCTATGTCCTTTCCCGGGACTCAAACTATCTCAATACCTAATTTTATTTAAATCGGTTCAGCAGTTTAAGCGTGAAGAGGTAACATACAGACAGAGAGACGCACTTTCGCATTTATAATATTAGTATGGATTAATATTGATCCACATAAGAACGAAGAACCTCAATAGGTATGCCCCGAGAATCACAGATAGGTTAATTCTTAATTTGAGACGAATAAAACTCAAAGTCTGTGCAGTTCTTTGAAGAAACGTTCAAAGATAAAGATCATTTTAAGTGATCGTTAAACAACTGTTAGACACGTTTAAAAGAGAACGAGAGACTTTATTTCCGGTGCTGATAATAGTAAAAGCTTGTTTAGTAGCAGTCGATGGCGATGGAAACGATTGTGTCCAAATATTTGAATTTCCGATTCTATAGAAGGAACGCTCATTAGCATAAAGTTTTCGAGATATATGTATTTCTGTATTAATTTGCAATTACAATAGGTATTTCCGGCGGTAGACGTATCTAATTCCACGGCGCCTCTTTAATTACCGAAGCTTTTATTTTTTTGCGTAATGAATGGCTTTGCCCAAAAAAGCGCGGGTTATGTTATAAATGGCAAAAAAGCTAAAACTTTGATAGAGCCGACGTATGAATAGACCAAAAGACATTAGAAGAATTGATAGTATTTATGATTGTACTAATAAAATGTAATTAAATAAAATAAAATCTTATAAACTATGCATTTTATTAACTTATTAGATAGTAAATGATTGTCATTAGATCATGTCTATTCCTATACTGTGTGAATTGTATTGAAAATGTCATATTATTGATTTTATTTTAACTCATTGAGGTGTTATATGATTTTAGAACACGATTAGTATTCAATATAAGTGTTTAAAAATTTTAATCACTTATTTTGAATACTAATCGTGTAATTTTGGAAGGCCTTCTTATTATTACTAATGATCAATAACATCTGAGAAATATATGCGTTTTATTATAAAGCTTTGTGAATAACACCTAAGATATTTTTACAAATGGCTCTTAATTATCATATTTTATTATCTAAGGAAAACCTTCGTCATTTTAATGCAACACCTAATGACAATCATAATTAGGATGAGCCCGCCTCAAACGTCAGCCATTATTCATTGATAAAAAAAAACATATATTTATCCCATTTGAAGCTGTATATTTGTGTAAAAACACGTATTCTTGGGGCGAATATGATTTATGTGTTAACTACCTTATATTTGCTATAAGATATTTCTAAAATAAACCCTGAGACTATAGCAATAAGGCAGTCAGCATTAATTTAATGTGTGTAGTCGAAGGTCGACCCAGGCGCCAGGGAGCCGCGTTTTTTCGTGCAGAGATTTTATTTTATTATATCCGAGGTCGGATAGGAATACCGATTGGTTGATGAATACCCCAGGTACGGGTGCAGACGGACGGCGATCATATCATATCACGAAATGTATCAATCGTATGATATCGCTCATCCCAACCAATGTGTTTGTAATATAACTGTTGGGAACTGTTATTTATTTAAAACATGAAACTTTTACCAATTCATCTTTTTTGAGACAAAAATATTTCTTGAAACCGCATTATTCAGAACACTATGGTTAGCATGGAAACTGAATAATTCGATATATGCAATTTCATTAGCATTATGTCATCAGTAGACAACGTGGTACGTTACACCCTTGTGTTTACGATAAACGAACACGAGCAATGCGATTAATCCGTAATTAACGTTATTCGAAATCATAATTAAATAATAAACTGGAGTATTAAACTGCTTCTAGATAATGCAGGGGTCACGATTACAAACCAAAGTGTTAGTTTCAATTAGTGCATGGTAGGAACGTGTAGACTTTAATTAATGTTGGCTTCTTAGAACTTTGATAAATGGACGTTTTTTTCGACAGCTCTATGGATATCACATCACGCTATGGAATAGTGTAAAGATTGAAGGCGTCAAGCCTCCAGATGGTTTTGGTCTGTTAATAGTTCGAAATCACGCTACCATAAACAATTTTAATTACAAAACTATTTTCACTTTAATTGGTGCATTTTTTCCTACATTGCACAATAGCTACAGAAGCTAAAGATGCACCAAAGTGAATCTTCTTATAAATATTAATGCGTATAGTGAGAAGCGCTGGGAACTTGGCAGGTATACAGCAGTGCATTTAGATAATAACAGGGGTAAGTGGCGCAGGCGCAGCTTCGCCCACCGCGCTCCGTCCGCGTGCCGGTAGCAATTAGCGTTTAGACCCATACAATTATTGCTACAAATCGATGTAATTGAACATGGGAACAAAAAATACCACGACCATTTCTAGCGATTCAGCTTGAGACTCTGTTTTTATGAATGGATGTCGGATTTATGAATCTTGCGTACTTACATTAATAAATCGATTTTTACAAGCTATTGGTGTTGAATTTCTTTCGGTAGGATGATTATCGAATAAAACCACTCGACTATCGTAACTTTTAATTAACAAAAATAAACAGGTGATTTTGAAACGATGCCACAAAATAATTGAACCAAGGGCGCACATAATCGATTATGAACGGTGCGACAACGAAAATTAAACGACACTTTTGGGTGGACAAAACATGAACGCTATAAATCGGCGTTCCCCGACACAAAACACGCCCAAAAAGAGTTAAGCGTTCGGGAGATCGTCGAATACAGATTACCGGGCGCAGGTGTTAAATAAAAATAATAAAATTCGACGCGGACCATGTTAAAAAGACGAGTGGAGGCGGCCGCGCGGCGCCGAACGAGGCATAATTTCGTTCGCAACGCCCGGCCCAACAAAAAACGACGTGTACCATCGAGTTAACCACGAGCCCTGCACATCGGCAATATTCGCCATTCAGAGTCAATCCGCACGCTTCGCCGGCGTCTATTTTAATGCCATATAAGCGCGGCCGTAACTCCCACGTGCCTGTGACGGCGACGGCGGCAGACCCTTATAAGAGCAGATACAATTTAACACAGCCTGTGACAAAAAACGAAAGAGAATCCTTAGTTCGAATAGGTGTTGATCATAAACAAAAACTCAAGCAAAAAGATCTCAGTACATTCAACTTCAAAATTCGGCTATAGATTACCGAGGAAAATGGAGAGTTAATCAAGTCACATTAAACATTTACAGACTCGACTGACAAATTGACCACTTCCGAGAAGTAAATTCGACGTGAGAGGTAATGGGAAGTAAATAAAATGGTCGACGCAGTGCGCGCACAAACTGCAATTAGGGGAAGCAATTCCTCTTCGCACGTACGAACAAATTGCAGGCACCAGCCCTGACCGCTCGACCGCAAAAACTCCAGATAACACGCACAGAGCAATGCAAGTAAAGTGACGCTTGAGAGATACACCTCCGGCGATATTGCATCACTAATCGCACACTATCCATTTAATGCTGCGGGAATATAGAAATGCCATCAACTGCTCCATTTTGTAGTGTCAAAAGAAATGTAACTACATCCCAATGATTGAAGGCGTCATTATTAAGAAGGGTTTGAGACCATTCGTGCGACGCCAAGCACGCCACCCCACAACAAAAACTATTGAGTACGTAGAGCAATCAAGATGACAAAAAAAAATTTGAGCCGCACAAATTCTCAAGAAAACATTTTAAAGGCCTGAAGCCCGATTTGTAAACGAAAAGAGGTCATTAAGTAGAGCTTAACGTCTCGAAAGGAATCCATGGGGTTGTACGTTGTACCCGAAATAAATACCATCTAATGTGTCAGTATTATTGGACGTTAAGCCCACGTTTAATTAAGGGCATGGTCAGGATTAATAAATAACAGGATTATCGTACCATCGCACATGTTATCCGAACATCCTTCAACGCGACAAGATTTACGGTTTGTTTTCAGTTATGTAAGACCTTCGCAGGAATCGCAGGCGTACGGCAGCAGTACCTGCCAGTGGGGTACAAAGACAGCTAACTAATACCAAGGATGCTTTGGACTGAAACTATTACAAGTCTCTAACAAGAGTCTGCCACATTATCAACGCGTAATGGTATTGCAAGAGAAACATTACACGCATTAGTGGAAAGATACAAGTCAGACACGATTACATAAAGCGATAAATTATTTTCTTGACTAGTTACCGCAAAACTTATTATATTATTATCTTATCCAATCGCATATATTAAGTTAGCGCGTGAAGTGGTCGCTCGTGTAACTCGATATTTTGATACTAGTCGGTTAATCGTTTAAACAAACGATAATAATGCTGCAGCAAAGAGATCGGTGCTCACATTACTTTCGACAGTATTATCGCCGCATCTCGTTGATATTTAATTCTCCAACGCCAACGAGGAGTGCAACGCCTACATTATCCGGCCCTGATTTAAATTCATCGATAGCAGCTTGTAAATACTACTTTAAATGTACGCTACATATGTTATGGAAGGAAACAGATTCTACAACTGAACTCGGAACCACCGCGCATTCATTACGTGTCACAAGTATTTTTACGTCGACAGATGATGATTTGTCATTATAACATGTTGAGGTCTTATGATTATCAGTTCTGTTTCGTTTTACAGGTATATAAAGTTTAATATCTCGTGCTCAATACTTCAAAGAACATTCCAGCTCGCCCTGTCAAACAGTGCCTCGAAATAGTTCAAGTAGACTAAACCGTCGAATAAGGCGTCCACCAAGTTGAAAGTGTTACCAGTAAGGAAATACATCGGAATGCGATACATTGTTATAATCCAAACAGCGCTTGTTGTTAAACAAATAGCTCATTTTAGAGGGGTAACGCCCTAGACTGTAAACTGTGTTATACTTACAACAATACGTTCTTAGTATTTTCTGTTCGGGTCAGCGACTTGTAAACAAACGTGTGCGTGGATTTGTACAGAAATAATATGTACCAAACTCGTGAGAAATTCGTGACGTGCGATGAGATTAATATGGAAACCTGCTGCATTTTTGTCCTCCAACCATATTTTTTCGCTTCAACGACCGACCAATGACACTGTAAAATCTTATAACGTCTTCAAGTTTATCTGGAGATCAAAACCCGCCCGAAATAGTCCATTATGTTAAGATTTAAGTAATAATACTAAGTGAAAGATGAACGATAAAGGTGGGCATTTTAAAACTATAAATGAATTTTGAAGTGGTAGATTTGAATTATTAGATAGAGAGTCACAATCCGGCCTGACTCTTAGCCCCAACAATAGCAATGATTATGATTTCCTATTGATACACAGATCAAGCAATCCAGCCATAGATCCGTGCTCTTACATCGATTAATTTTGCTTTAGCGTTTGAGCTCCGAAAAAATCGGTGACTAAGCACAAGATACGGTACAACAAAGAATCAATGTGATAGAGGTAATATTATAAAGGTTAGATAAAAACTTATTTCACAGAACTCAATCGATAGTGCGCAAATTAACATAACATGATCGTTAACGATAATAAATTATATAAAAATATCATTGCAATGATAAAGGCAATTGTAATGATTACCGGTGAATTGATGATGCAAGGCCGTTTTCAATCGTTGATAGAGATTACCAAAGCACTGGTATAACTAAGCAGTTTTTGGAAAACTCACGTACACAAACATCAATCAAACAAGCCAGTTTTTAAACCGAGTTTCAAATAGGAGATTCTATGTAACGCTTATCTTCATTCGAATCTCTATAATCTGTACTATGTTTTTGCAGCCAAAATTATTTGCGTTGGTCTCGTCCAAGTGCCTTCTCTACTACTTGGTCTCCGCCTTTTGCATCCAGTCTACTCCGGCTGGATAGCCCTTGGCTTTCCCTCTCAACTCCTTTTTTCTCATGTCATGTCGCCAAAAGCACTATTTTCACGCCAACCGCTCTTTTCGGAGCTTACACCTTTTCCTGGAGTAAAAATACGAGTAAATCGCTGTTATGATGACCACTTGGAAGGGAATCGGTTTAATACGTGATCGCATCAAGGCGAGTTTCCGATTCGTCACGCCGCCGCCGTATCAGGACATTAAGATGAACGATATTACATTTCTATACAGCTACTAAAATGTTTTATGTTTTGCTCGTGCATCCAGCCGCAATAATCTATTCAATTTCAGTTTTTGTTCCAGTTCATGTTCACCTATTAATTTTTATTTAATCGTATTGTATTTTTTTGCGGGTCCGATCAATCTACGGGTCAAAAGCTATGGTTAGTGGTCCATATTGTGTGTGAATAATTGATCGTCAGATTTACATACTCAGCTTGGATTCTAGTATCGAAAACAGCATAAAGGGACCGTAGGTGGAAAACTCTTGATTGTGAGCACATTAAGTGTTGATCTATTCATGAGCTAATACTAGAAATATTCTTGAGACAATGCGTACTTCAATTAATAATAATTTGTAAGTATGTACATACCTACTTAGATTATAAAACACTCAGACTTCAGAAAACGTTTTAAGAGATAATTTATTTTATGTTACATGAAAGAAACCATTTAATCATAACGTACAATGTAATTTTAGTATATCATTACACTTAACGCCTACTGATAGAGTTAGGGGGACGTTTGAATACCCTAAATAATATTTTACAATCGTCATTCGTGACGTCTTGAATGCAACAATAGAGGTATCATTCGGGTGGGCGGCATAAGTCGTCATTGTCATCTGCGAAGGACGTAGAAAAGAGTTCTTATTTATTATTATAATGTAAGATACGAATAGAAATATCTAGAATGGAATAAGAAAAGAGAAACTGAGCAATATGTCTGCAAGTGCTGATAGGATTTTCTTAGGAAAAATAGTGCATTATCTTTACTTAGTAATTCCACAAGTGGGTTGCCATAAGCAATTTATAAGCAATCATCAGAGGCATCGTAATGAGGTAAATAGTTGTAGTAATTGCAACCCTGAGCCAAGGATACCAAGTTTCACTGATACGGCGCAATTTTCAATACTTAACTTGATATTGACTTAAAACATGGATTTTAATGCGTAAGTCCACGAGTAGATAACATCCTAGGGGCGAATTTTACGCGCTTCTTTAATCGTATTTTCAAAATAATTGACAGGAAAGTTATACACGCTGGGCGTGCTTGCACTATAAGAATATTTAAATTATGTACAGTTTCACGAATCTTTTAAAAGCTCATATTTTACTTCGCATTGTGTAAAAAAGCGTTAATCGTGTTTACGTTTAACCGGATTTCAGTAATTTTTTATCCAAAACATTTATTATTGTCACAGCAGGCTGTGCCACCTTTACAATGTAAGTAAAGGAGAAAGGCTATAAGATTGAATTGGAGGGTTAAGGACCAAGAAAGGGATAGAAACTGTTCCAGATGAGATTTACGGATGCTTTCCCATTTATCGTCATCAGCAGGTTAACGCTTAAGATTCGTCTAGTGTTTTCTAAGAATATTTCCAGCTGAAATTGTCTTCAAAGACAGGTTTATTTCTCCTGCTTTATACTACTCAGGTGAAGGGAAAAAGCAGTTCCAAGTTCAAAGAGCTTAAAGCAACAATAGTCCCGTCAGTTTGACGGGCGCACCGCTAGCGCCATTGTCATGAGGTGTCGGGCACCGAATCACGACTGGGGAAAAACGTAAAAGAAATAACCTGCATCTCCAGCTAGGGTTGGCAACATAAAGGATGGAATTTTTATAACCAGTCGTGTAAATTACAAAATTTCAGATCTCAAAAGATCCTGATGAATTTCTGTATGACTGTGTGCATGTCTTAGGAATTTTTAGTATTAATAAGATAAACACCCGTTGTGCGCATGTATGTTAACATTTTTCTTGTAACACTTCTAGCCTTATCTGTGCGGGTCCCCAAAAAAATATACAATTATTTTAATTAGATATGGCGCCACACATACCAAAATTAATTAGAATGAGAACACAAATATTACAAGAAAATTCAACGTTAATAATTCATTTTCTTATAACAGCTTAAATTGAACTTTGACACCATTATAATAAATTTCTGAGTCACAGAGCAAATTAACTTTCCATTCATTTGGTGGTCCACAAAAACGTAGCAATTTGTTGGAATATTTTGAGGAAAACCACAGATCTAAAATAGGCAATAGGCATGCCATGCGCGTTTTATGATTCACAACGTTATTTAACATTTATGATCATAACTTTTAATGTTCATGTTTTTGAGGCAGCCCTACGTGAAGTTGGGGCTATTGTTATTACAAAATGACCCATCTCAATGTCGGACGGTTCTTGGAACCAAGTTCTTCGCGGTTGAAATTATGTATAACGTAAGCGCCTTTGAGCATTTTATAAAGGCTTATTTCTGACACCTCGAATGAAACATGGCGCATAACGAATGCGTACGCGCATCGACGGGATGAGCCCATAAAGGTGAACCTCACAGAATGGGATACCAAATTGGTTACAACGATTTATATATGGGCATTAACTTAAATGGTTTACGTACGTATCTAATTTATACTTATGTATGTGATTTTTTATTAAGAATTAGTTCGAGGTGTTAGAAACGATTTTTTAAAATATAAATTAAGCATGTGGTGTTCCCTTATAATACATAAGAATTAGCCCGTGTTCTTCCACTGCAGGACAAACGCCTCACGTTCCTTTTTCCACTCAATTCAATCCAGAGCCAATATGGACCAATCTCGTCGATGTTTTTCCTTGGATATTATTTATTATCTACTAATACAATGAGATTTTTTGCGTGCTCAGTATTATTTCGATTGCTGAGATTGCGTTTTAACACTGATGCTCTTTTGAAGCGAGACCTGTGATGGCCTATTGATAATGACGGCCGCGACTTACGAGTTGTACTTGTAGGTTGTAGGTTCGAACAAAGACAAGTGCTTTACTTTGTGTAAATTATTTCATCACCACTGCTCTCAAAACGGTGAAGCAAAACATACTGAGGAAACCAGCATGTCCTAGAACCAAAAGTTCGAAGACATGTGATATCCACCAACCCGTACTGAGCCCGCGTTATTCTTTATGAATACGGGCATTACGGCGTACAGCTCTCACCGAGAGGAGGCTGGTGTCCCAGTAGTGGGAATACTATAGGCTGATTATGCTATGCTCATTTCAAAGATCTTGCTTAAAAGTTGTATCCGAATATTTACTGTCTCATGTAGTTCGATCCTTCATTCGTTATTTTAATTATCCTAAGTGTTTTTACTGCGTGAAATTACTCCATTTAAAGATCATTAGGGAAATCCAGTAATAAATAGTTACATTTACGGCAATTATATCAAAGCATGTCACTAAAATTAAGTAAGCTTGGCACAGAAATAACGTTTTTAAATACATATCAATACAATTAACGATACATATATCTAGTTTGGTTTAAAATTTCCATAATCTGAGGAATTAAGTCAGTGGAATAATCATTGTAAGAGGTGCCCCAATCAGGGCAAAGGCTAAGCCGTTTTATGGAGGTTGGCGCCTCGAAGTAAAAAAGCAATTAATTAAATCGTTTCGATGTCTATAAATCCGACATTCTGTTAATGTTTACAAACATTACCTAGGTCTCACGAATGGCTATCTGCATAAGGTTTCGAACACATCTGAGCATTTACTTAAAGAGCTTGGAGACGAAACTTGCAGGTGGAAACTCGGACTCTCAACATACACAAATCATGCAGTCGGCATGCTTATGATTTGTGGCTATTAAATGTTTTGAGATTTTGGAAAACAACGTAAAATTTTACTTGTTAAAAATATTCTACTCACTTCTTGTCAAACGTGATGTCGACACCCGCTTTATCTTAATCATAGCAATATAATTAATTCATGCTTTGGTCACTGCACTGTTGATCTTGTGGTCGCAAGCGCAGCAAGCTGAGCGTGACGTCCTGGGTTCTATTCCCAGGTCGGGCAAAATGTTATTGGGTTTACAATTAGGAATTTCTTAGTGGCAGCCCGAACTTTGGAAGTTGGCAGTGTGATACCACAGTGCTTCGGAAAGGACGTTAAGCCGTTGGTCCTGCCTGCGCCTGATCTCTCTCCGTTCATATTGGATTACCGCCCATCGGACTATGAGAGTGACGGAAGGGAGAGTGCACCTGTGTCTGCGCACACACTTGTGTACTTTAATATCTCCCGCGCCTAAGTCTAGTCTCCATTGAAATTGGCCGCTATGGCCGAAATAGGGTCTGGCGTCATTCTAGTCGAGCAAGTGATATACGTATGTACCTTGGTTTTTATAATACCGGTACTTTACGGCATTCCTCTTACATCAAAATGCTGCACGGCACGCTTTGCGACACTCATCATTTAAGATTTCTAACATCATGCAGAGCATTTATCCGATTAAGTAATTTATTAGGCTTTTCTTATAAGAGCGTTTACGACGTACGGCATTTCATACAAAATTTCACGCCCTTGTTTTTCGAAATAAATGAACCGGTTTTAATGAAACTTCATACGCATAAGCAGGATACAAATGTCGAAAAAGTTAATAAAGAACATTTTCGAAATGTCTTATTTAAAAAAAGATACTTAACTGGAAATCTGTTTTTATAGAAAATTTAAAATCGGTATAATTTGGCTGTGACACTATTTTTCGAAAAATGTTCTTAACTAACTTTTTAGACCTTTGTATCCTGCTTATGCGTATGAAGTTTCATTAAAATCGGTTCATTAATTTCGAAAAACAAGAGCTTGACAGTATGTATGAAATGCCGTACGTCGTAAACGCTCTCAATACATTTTCAGTGGCTGCTTAGCGTTTAATTCGCGCTGAACAGCAGTAATTATGCGTATGCAGGCATGGTCTGTCTAGGATACTCTGAAGCAGTTATAGACTAGGTCCAAGAATAAACCATCACTGCACAATGTTAAGTTGTAAATATTTGATGAGACAGACAAACAGTTTATTTCGATCAGTAGGTACTTCGTAATGCTTTCTTCAATTTTAAATGTATGAGGCACTGATATTTTAACTTTGTTTACCAATATTTCGTGATTTACTCTGTCGAAAGCCACTTCCCATGGGGGGGTAGGCAGAAACTACAGAACGCCGCGCGAAGTTCTCTTTATTTTTTATCATGATGCCATCTAAATAGGATTATTGGACTTTCCTTTGCAGATCTTGTTTTATAAGTCCTCCACGACCGGTAGCGGCGTATTTATTGTCATCAATCACAAATCAATAATTTCATAAACAGGATTTCTAGTAGTCAAGAATAGATTTATGTTCTCGACGAGGCGTTTTATGGTTCAAATGACTGAATGATAGTCGCAGAAATTACTTTAAACAGAGGAGTTGTGAAAAGGGCCAGACGGCCTATCAGCCTCGTAGAGGGGTAATACAAATCTAATGAGACTCATGTTGACAAAAACGTGGGTGCGTACAAGCTTTTACAAACAAACTTACGTATCTACTAATTTTATTACTTGAATTTTATTAGTATTTGGACTAGTAGTGGCATCTGTTGAGAACTATTTGAACTCTATAAAAGGTAACATTTCACGCAGAAGAAACATTTTATGTGAAACAGTAATACTTTACAAAGAGAAGAAATATGCCAGCAGGCACTAGGAATTTGGTTTATTTTTAAAAAAAACGTCAGAAAGAATTATAAGTCTCCTCGCTGGGCTTAGAAACTACCTACTGAGTTTGCATGAGCCACAAAAAATTTAGTAACTATATTATTTCTAAAATACCACTCCAAGCGGATCTTTACCATACATTGCACAGAATTAAACATAATAATTATATTCGCAATTAGCATTTCTCTGGGTAAGTCAATCTAGTTCATCCATCATAAACATCTGACATAAATGGACCGCCAGGAGACACATTCTTCATGTATAAAAGAAAAACCATGTTTTGTAAAGTGTAAAATCATTAAAATTATCGATTAACTTACCCATTTTCCGAAGAATGCACTCAAAATTCACTTCCAATAACTTTAAACACTGAAAAACATCACCACAAACATTACACATTGGTAGCCATTTTGTTTTTTGTGACAAATTATTACCATGAAGAAAAAAGTATTTTCGGATACGCGTTTCCGTCGACGTAATAAGCATTGAGATAGGAGAAGCATGGAGATGCCTTCTACTATAGAAATAATAGTTATACAAATATCTATCATATCGACACATACATGTCAAAAAGCGTTCTGTTTCTTTTTAACTAATCAAGAGCTGCATATGAAAAAAGAGACAATATTTAAATGTTTGTCAAGTAAATACTAATACTAAATGTAGCAACACTTTTGTGTGACGTCAATATTATGTCTTCAGATGCGTGACGGGCCGCCATGTCGAGTGCCGAATTTTATGAATGGTTTTGTGGTAGATGTGCTGTCAAACGGTTGATTGCTCAGAATATTTTTGTTGTTTTCTAGAGAAATACGTCTAGGAACTAGGCGTTTTGGTGTCCATTAATAGGAAAATCATGCCCTCGTGTTGTATAAAACAGTGTGGTGCGAGAAAAAACAAAAAGAACCCTACGAAAGGCGGCCATCTTTAGTGCCCGATTTGTATAGGTATACCCGCTAATTTTGTAGGTATGCTCAGTCCATAGGTTTATTTAGTTATTGGTAAAAAGTTACTTATTTTTTGGCTAATCTCCTACTTATCTTTTAAGCAAACGTTTTAAGCTATTGTTAAATCAAAATTGTAACAATAGTTTCACATATCTGAAAGAAGGAA
The DNA here is from genome assembly GCA_963669345.1 of Gortyna flavago. NCBI lineage: Eukaryota > Metazoa > Arthropoda > Insecta > Lepidoptera > Noctuidae > Gortyna > Gortyna flavago. Next base: position 1,626,780 of record OY770144.1, read on the forward strand.
GAAAAAACGTTTATTCGCGGTGAACATGACGCAAAAAAAAACTTTTTTGGAAGTCGGTTGTTTTTTTTTGTAAAAAAGTTTTTATTTTGTACTTTTTAGTGGGAGAGTTTGTAATTTATCTAAGTTACAATAGCCTAATGTCAACTGCTGATCACCTTTTACAAAATATTGCTTTAGAATTTTTAGATTTTTGTTGATTTTTCAAAAACCGCTTGTCAGATTTCGAAAAAAATTTCATGGGACCATTTGGGAAGTACACCCTTTCCAACAAAAAATGAATTTTTCAAATCGGTTGGCAAGCGACGGCGTTATGCGCGAACAAACATACAAAAAAAAAAATACAAACATTCGAATTGAGAACCTCCTCCTTTATTAGAAGTCGATTGATAGCATACACAATAATCGACTATTTAACTAATATTATTTGTGGGTTGCAACATTGAATTTTTTTGATATTATATACTTTTTGAGTTGTGGTAACCCAGAGATGACTTTTGATAAAAACGGCGGGAAAATAAAAAAGACGTATTCTCTCTGGGCTTAATAAAAAGATGATGAATGTGGTCTCGAGTTACTATTTTACTGTTTGAGTACTAATAAAGTGATTTAAGACGTGATCGATGGTATAATTTTAACATGATTAAAAAAGAACAAACACAAAAAATAATAAAAGGTAGGGGGGAAACATGCGTCACATTCACGCAAAACGGCCATCGCTCAGCATTAATATTAATCTTAGACTTAGTCTGAGATATTAATAGTAATAAAAAAGTTATTATCTGTAATAATAATAAAAAAGCTAAAATAACTTGAGATAAATGAAAGAGTTCATTTTACCTCAACTTATTTTAATTTTTTTTATTTTATAAATAGTAAGCTAAAGATTAGGATTTTTACAGGAGCTGTAATTAATTATATAGATTTGTTAAACAATTCTCTATAAAAATTACAAATAGTTAAAACTTTGAAAAATAATTTCAAAATGCAACTTGGAAACTGGTTAAATACGTTATCTGTGCAAATTGTAAATGTTGCCATAAACACGATTGTTTGTCTTTTCCTGTCAACAGCTGTCAAATAGGTTGGGATTTGTGTGTTATAAAAATAATTTAATAAAATCAATCTCAATCTCATGATAACTCAAAGATATTTGAAATAAGCATAGTGATTTAAATAGTGGGAGGCGTGTTACTTATATTTTCTTTCATATTTCAGCTCCAAAATGGTACAACGGCTTACGTTTAGACGACGTTTGTCGTACAATACTAAATCAAACCAAAGGAGAATGTGAGTATTTTATCAAATATATTACTCATGAAGTCAGTGTTCAAACTAGATAATAACGTGACCTAACTCCTATTAGTAAAGTATTTAACAATAACTTTGTACTATTATCCTATTTACAAGTTAACCTCAAAATTAAACCAAAGTGTTGTCTGACAACACTATTTGTCAGGCCCTCTAGAGTTTCTTATTATAGTCTGGCATTCCTAATATATCATACGTTTAATTGTAGATACACGCTGTGGTAATAATTAGTGCCTATCTAAAACCCAAAACAATGTTTTTTCTGGCGGACTATAGTCTAATAGTAGATGAAAATGATTGTGATTAGAACTTGTTCTTTGAATGAAAGAGCACAACATGCTATAGTTTGTTCCTCTTAGTTATTTGAAAAGTAATTTAAAGTTCATGATAATGTTCTGTCTTGAAACATTCCTAGTGCCAAGTTGCTATTTGCATATTGATATTAATTTATTATTTTAACTTGCTAACAGGTTTTATAATACCTATAGCACCATTTTTGTGGTTTAGCCTTACTTCCTACCTTTTCACACCTTAATGGCTGGTCAGACGACAATTAAATTTGACACATAGTGCACAGGGGCAGTTATAGCACAGGTTACCTACTTGTTATTCTGGGAGTAAATATCTGTGGTATAATTTTCGAACTCCACATAATAAACCTATACACTGCTAACTTTATTTTCACTTACCAATTCTACATGTGTATAGTTTAGCGAGGACACTCAATTTCTAAAGCCAAATCTTTATAAAATTCCAGAGTAAGGACTCCAGGTGGCCGTTTGGTCTACCAGTATGTGAAGAAGCCCAAGAAGATCCCGAGGTGTGGCCAGTGCAAGAGCAAGCTGCGTGGTATCCAGCCGGCCAGGCCCGCTGAGCGTTCCCGCCTTTGCTACCGCAAGAAGACTGTCAAGCGTGTCTATGGAGGTAGAAAAATGAAAATGCATTTCATCATAATTCGATTGCCCTTATCTCAATTTATTTGGGGCTGGTTTTTCATCCATTTTTATATTTTCATATCATCTTTCACACTTCATCCATAGTTTCTTGGGTCATCTATTTGCAATAAACAAACTGCAACTTTTATGTTTTTAGGTGTGCTTTGCCACAAGTGCGTCAAACAGCGCATCGTCCGAGCTTTCCTCATCGAAGAACAGAAGATCGTCAAGGTCCTCAAAGCGCAACAAGCCGGCGTAAAGACCGGAGGCGGCGGCGGCGGTGGCGGCAGCAGCAAGAAAGCGGCAAAGTAAATGTTAAGCTAAAAATATAAAGGGAAAATCTATTCTGTGGTTTCATTTAGTGTCCTCTAACATTGATTAGTAAAAGAAAATTTGAAAACCTTATACCTAGTTAGTTTTAGATTTTTTGAAGTCTTGACTATGATCTTTGGAAAAGAATAAAAATACATTACGCCAACCCCAAATAATTTAAATGGCAAGAGAATTTAGCTTGATTGATAATATTAGACCGCGTACCGTGTTCGGATGCTGTCTCTTCAGGTGTGTGAGCTAGTTGTCAACGTTTCGGAACAATGAGTATCAGGTCAGGTGCTGTTCATCCACCGCAATTATAATATGTACTGCGAAGTGAAATGCAGATCAATAAATCTCATATTAAAATAATTTGACTGCATAAAAAATTCACAAAAAGGTTGAGTGGTCCACTAGCAATATGTAAGGCAGCATGACATATGAGCTCCATGAAAAGTGGATGACGGTTCTACAGCAAGATGACTGGTGTATTGCCAGGCTGCTATAAGTAGCTTATCCTCGATCTCCAACGAGGCGACTTGTGCACTGGGCGGATCTCCGCCTTGTGACCTAAAGGCGAGAGCCCTCACGTCCTGTACCGGTCGCGCGAGGAGGTGCGGACGCGGGGCGGTGGACCGATGCAGCGAGAGATCGAGTTGTGTCGGTCTTAGCTCCGCGAGGTCCTGGTGGCGGCGTGGCGGGACAGGCTCACAGAACAAATACGACAGGCTTCTGCGCCCTGCCTCGCTACCGTCAGGGCGATCCGACTAGTGCTCGTTGACGAATGGCTCGGGAGGAGGCACGGCTCCCTGTCGTTTCGGGCGACGCAGGTGCTTTCGGGGCATGGTTGCTTCGGGAAGTACCTGTGTCACACAAAGAGGGAGCCGGACGCTCGATGATGATCCTGATGAAGTTGGAGCCGACTTGTCGCTGCCGGCCGTCGCTGATACGATTGCCAGCCCCGCCCCGCCCCTCGTTTTCCAACCCCAACGGGGGCTAGAAGAGGGTGTTGCCCAGTTTATATATAAACTGGTCCTGAGGGATGGCGGACTTGGGGACGTTCGCCGACCCCCATCTAGCAGGACACGAAACGGCGGCGCGTAGTGTTCCACGCACGCCCCTATAGGACGTCGCGGGGAGAGTTTTACACATTACTCCCCCCGTGGACGTGAGGTGGCCCGCAATGGCGGGCCGGCACCAGCCGGAGACCGTGGAAGGCGTACAAGTTAACAGCACGGTCCCCGGTCCAAGTGAGGGAAGAGAACCGGGGTGGTTTTCAGTCAGTACCTATGAGTCTGACAGACCCCGCCGCCCACCCAAGGGCGGCGGACAACCATGAGGGTTTTCCACCCCGGAACAAAATAAAAAGGTGGCTTATCCTGATAGAAGCTTTGGTTGTCCGTCTGTCTGTTGGATCACTTCGTTTCAGATTCCATCCGTATGTGTTAACAATAAACCCCAAGTATCGCCCTTACCCAGCAAAAGAAAGAAAAATTGTTTATTCTGCACAAACAAAACGCACATTAAAAAAAAACATACAACCGAATTGAGAATCTCCTCCCTTTTTTGAAGTCGGTTAAAAAATAAAAGGCCAATCTTATCACGTTTGTCTTCTTACAAGCCCTTTGTATACATACGTTTTTCTTGCCATGAAAAACTTTGGTTTATTCGCCGTCTGTGGCACGGTCAAAGTGTTAACTAGTATGGATCACTATAGCTGCTTTTTGACGGAGACCTTTTTCTTCGACTCAGTTTAAACGTTTATACGCCGTGTGTAGGCACGGTTCGTCCTGACCTCTATTAAAGTATGTACGTGTATCAAAGGTCAGTGGTTTTTATGCATCACTAGGGATGCTTGTTGACGGGCACGTTTTTTCTGTGGCGCGGTTTATACGCCACATCGTAAAGAAACCGTGCCGCGACATACTAAATGGCCTTATGCTCCGCGCTCCTCAGGTAGTTGGGACTCGACTAGTTGAAGAATGAACTCATTCGTTAGGCTCTGTATTGAAAAAAAGATCACATTTCAGAGACATTATTTTGTTTTCGGATTTATTTATATTTTGCGTTTTTCCTTGAAAGTTAAATTATTTTTGCATTAAAATAATATTTTCTTAGAAGGGCAACTTTGGTATAGTTATGTCATTTCTCGAAGTGAAGTTCCGTATACAAATATTTTGATTCAAGTCATATTTTGAGCATAGAAATACTCTATCTCTTTTAGTTTCATCGGATATTTTCATACTATTTTAATTCCATCTCTCTCGCTGAAGAAAACAAGAGACAGACATGTTCAGACGAGTTCAATGCAAAGAGTACTATAAGTATACAGGGTTCAATGTCAAAATTGTCAGACCAAGGAAGGTTTGTGTACGTCCGTAACAATTTAATCATATTGTGTAATAATTAAATTGCCTGCTTTAACAGGAATATAATAAGTTATCAACATTAACTCTAAGATCTGTGATATAGATTTAATTTCTTTAAACAAAATGTCGAACCCCTGGAAGAAAATTGCTGCACCAGCAGAAATACAAGATTTGTCGGACATCATGTCTGAAGAATTAGCACGAGGGCTCCAAGTAAAGGAGGAAATAAAGTTCGCTGATCAGCTCTCCGACCAGCATGTGAGTACGTCTACCGACATACCGCCCGAGTTGCTCAATGAAATCGAATCATCCAACGTCAAGGAGTACTGTGACTCAGATGCAATCATTGCGAAGGTTTTGCAAAACCAATTTGATAGAGAATATGACGATGAACTCAAGGTGGTCGAGAAGAAACGCAACGGAGACGCTAAAGTATCGGTATCCTACGATAACTACTTCAATGTGCCCAAGCATTTGATTTACGAATCAGATTCTGATGAAGAAGATTTTGGAAAGGTAAAGAAAGATTGGGATCGTTTTGAGACTAATGAGAAGGAGCTCGCCAGCATGCCTAAACGAGGGTATGTGAAGAAAGATGGAGAGATGGTCACCAAGCATGACAGTGTGCTTAATGGCAGGAGGAATGCTTGTCGTGTGATGGCATTTCCTCCAGAGGTGTGCACTGGTGATGGAGCTGGGTTCGACATGAAACTATCAAATTCTGTGTTCAATCACTTGAGAGAGCAAACAAAACACCAACATTCCCGTAAACACAAAATGTTGGACCGTAAAGAAAGTCATGCCACTGCAGAGATGGGTCTAGATGAGCCTACTAGGCTTATTCTATTCAAACTAATTAACAATGAACTGTTGGAGGATATCAATGGAATCATTTCAACTGGCAAGGAATCAGTAGTATTACATGCTAACGGGAACATCAAGTATCCTGATTTAACAGTTCCTAAAGAATGTGCAATCAAAGTATTTAAGACTACTCTGAATGAGTTCAAAACTCGAGATAAGTATATTGAAGCTGATTACCGTTTCAAGGATCGCTTCTCAAAGCAGAACCCACGCAAGATTGTTCATATGTGGGCTGAGAAAGAGATGCATAACATGATTCGCATGAAGAAGATTGGGATGAATTGTCCTGATATGGTTTGTTTGAAGAAACATATTTTGGTGATGTCATTCATCGGGAAGGACAATAAGCCTGCTCCAAAATTGAGGGAAGTTATCTTGAAGCCTGAGAAATGGCAGAGTGTGTACAATGAGGTGGTGGAGTCAGTCCACAAGCTATACAACACAGGGCACATGATCCATGCTGACCTGTCGGAGTACAACATCCTGTGGTGGGACAACAAGTGCTGGTTCATAGACGTGTCCCAGTCTGTACAGCCCGATCATCCTAATGGTCTGGAGTTCTTGCTGAGGGATTGCCGTAACATTGCAAATGTAAGTATTTCAACAGATAAAAAAAGAACTTCAGAACAGAAACCTAAGGCGATGCACAATGGTCCATTTGAAGGACTAAGTGCAGAAACCAAACCCAAAACATGGAACCTAAGGCGGGCTCTAGACGAAATTATGATTTATTCTTCGTTCGTCCCGAAGTTTTGTCCCACATTCCAAAAAATTCTTAGTTCGTCCCATATCACTATTGAAGTTGTGCTTCGTCCCAAATTGCAAGTACTTTAAAGGTACAGTCAACAAAAAAATTGCATAGATTTTTTTGTATGTTTCGTTTCAAATGGCTTAGTATTTTTTGTATGTTTAGTTTCAACGATATTGCACGACATTTTACACCACAGACAATAAACGGGAACATATTTGGTTGTCAATCACTCATTTTAACGTTTCGTTTCACTATTTATCTGATTTGAGGTTAGAAACCATTTTTATTAATTTCTTGAAAATACCTTGATTTTTTTTTTTAACAATGGCATCTCGCAGTTCATCCTTTATGAGGATGGCTACTGCTTAACCGGACTTTCCTGTAGATGCCTCGAATTAAGGCCTCCAGCCAGGGCAAACAATAACTTAAAAACTAAGCGACAGCGCTAAGGGCAACCCCCTGCGGGGTTCGGACCTCGGCTCAGGGCGTCGCTGGAAGAGGACAGCAAGGGACAGGCTGGATCGGTATTATTATTAGTGTTTTGGGGCGAATTTAAAACTACAGGCTCAGCTGCGCGGGCTGGCTCGAGCAAGGGTCGGGGCGGGGAAAATACCTTGTAGTAAGAGTGGTAGCTTTATAATCAGGGACCCAACCCCTACCAGCTTTCACCCCTTATACCCCCTTCCTCCTGCCAAACGGTACTAAATCCGATCCTAATTAACTTATAATTTATCACTAATACTTTAGATAAACATTATGACATACCTATGACAAACTCGATCAACTCTCAATCACACTATAACCAGGTGACGAATGAGTTGATACTGTGCTTTGCATCACGGGAGCTAGCGTTGAGCCCGTTTTGCTGATAACGGAAAGTAAAGCTATTGGCCACATGAAGTAACAAAGGACGCAATAAAAATGGGATGGACCTTTTTTACCTGCACTTCTAAACAGATTCCAATGACGTCAGCTATATACGTACAACTTACTCACTAAGAGCGCCTAATGAGTGTTATTATAAAATAACACGAGTAGTTTTTTTCTCGCGGAGAAGACAGAGAGGACCGATTGTGATAAATAGTTGGTTGATGTTAAATATTTAATAATACGTAACCCTTTTTTGCCGATTGTACAAAAAAGTAAGTTTAGCATATACAAAAAAAATATGGGCCGTAGAAGGAATATAAAATAGGACGAAGCAGGAATAAAATATTTAAAATTATATTTTGGGACGAAGGAAGCATATTGTTTGGGACGAACCAGGATTTTTTTATGTAGGACAAAACTCAGTGGGCCGAACGAAGAATAAATCGAAATTATATTGCGCAAGATCACGAATTGCACAATGTTTCAGCTACTAATATATAACTAGATAACTACCACGGAGTGCAAAGTTCGACGGCTGCGGCTCACCTTGCTGCGTCACCGACACCACATGACGCTGGCAGAATAGTCGACATCGGCTCAGTTACCATTGAAGAAAAAAAAATATGTTTCTGACTGGCTAGGGTTAATATTGAAGATTGCATGAATGATTGAACAAAAGTTTGAGCGAGTTTAATTTTTATTGCACCATATTTTTCCATTGTACTATGTAGGATCAGTATTGTGCAATATTTTTAAGCCTGACATGATAACGGAACACTAGGCATGGCGGATATGGTTACGGAACACTAGGCAAGTCTTGCTCATGCAAAAACATTGACTCTATGAGCACTCAATGTTATTGGGTCAATATCATTTTAAATCACTCCTTGCATTCGAACAATCAATTATTGTTCGAATGCAAGGAGTGATTTAAAATGATTGCACAATAAAAGTATTGCACAATGTTATTGTAGGTGTAGGGCCTGCCTAAAACTCGTAAACAATAATATTATCATAGTGTGAATATTGTGCAAAAATTCTCACTTTGTAAATAAATCATGATCTATATTAGGCTTTTTCTTGTATGGTTATAAATAATTTAACTGTTTATTTTTTTATTTCTAGTTCTTTGAAAAGAAAGGTGTGGCTGACATGAAATCTGGTGAAGACCTGTTCAAGTCCATCACTGGCTTTGATGAAATTGATGTGAACTTCCTTGAAGGTGTGCATACTACTTACAATTCATTGTTATCTCGCTTTGAGATTGCTCCTGATGATAACAGGAATGTCAGCTATCCATTTGAATACTGCTGGCAGAAGTCTCACGAGGGGAAAGCCAAAAGTGACAAGAGTGCTGATGAAGATGATGAAGAGGAGGAGGACGAATTTGAAGAAATGTGGACTTATGCCACACAAAGCAAGTCTGTCATAGACACTGCAGCTGACTTCGGCAACGAGGTCAAAGTACAGGAGACTGGCTCCAGAGAGAAAGTGTTACAAACAAACCATAAAGTCAGTTTTGCTGAAGAACTAGAAGTTGTCATACCTAAGTTAGATGACAAAAGTAGTACTGATAAAAAGTCTTAATAATATATCTTTAAACAAATGTGTTCATAGAAGTCAAGAAAAACAAAACACAAACAAAAAAAAGTTTTTTTTAACTGTGTATAAATAAAAATACAAAAAAAAGTAATGAAATATATGTTTGTATAACTATGGCATAGCATAACAATAACAACTATGCATTTGAGGTTTTGGAGAAATAAAATTGAGTGTTTTAAAGACAATTTAATTTTTATTATATTGAACAACATATATTTTAATTTAACAAAATACATTAACATGTAGATTTTAATATCCAAAATGAGATACAACAACCAAAGAATACTAAATTAACTATGTAAAATGACCCATCAGGAAGCCGTCACCTACACTGTACACAATAACGCATTCTGTACATCAAACTAATAGCTAAGCAAACTTTAATTTTTGGTGTGAACGCTGTTGTCGTAGTAGGTACGCAATAAATTGTGCTTGTGGGCAACGCAATGGTACAGGGATCGTAGGAGTATTAAAACTTACGTTATATAATTTAAAACTTGTTTTCGTAAAAAAAAAAAACGTCATAACATTTAGATCTTTGACCTTTAATAACATTGAGACGTGAATTTCGGCTTCGTTAAGTGTATTTTTAGGCCCGTTAAATACCTACTTGTTCGAAAACTTTCCATTTTATAAAAATAAGCATTTGTAACAATAATATTATAAGTACTTCATATCTGGCACTTACACAATTACCTACAAAATGACTATTCTTATCAATATATTGAATTACTCATATACTTATCAACAGTTGTGCTAACCTCTCTCGTCTGATATCAGTTTGTGTAGAAGCTCAACTTGCTGCAGTGTGAGGAACTGCTTGGCGTCAGCAGTAACACTGATAAGAGACTGTATGTCTGCCTGTATGTCTGCCGTCGTGTGGCTGATGATGATGGACTGGAGTTTCAGGCGCAAGTCTGTGTTTAGAGGAATTGCTGAAAGGAGGACAGATAGAATAGAACTGTAGGCACCATTTTAGCAAAGGCTTGAATCATTCATGCGCCTTATTTGGATTATTGTCAACAAAAGTGTGTGCAAGGAGGCAGCATCCGCGCTAGCAGTTGTATAAACAGTAGATGTATGGGTGCCGTCACGTAAAAAGTAATGTCACTCAGGCTGGCTGGACAAATCTTCAAAATAACTCGCATTTAACTAGGTTAATAGGGCATTTTATGTGACGGCTACACACCCTTATTTCAGAATTTGTGACGCAACAGAATCTTAGATAATCGATCGAAAACGTGTCCAGCCATCTTGAAAAACCACTTTTCGCTGGTCTCTCAATCTCGGTAACGGAAGTGATTTTGACGACATTTTGCTTATCAACGGGCGTCACATAAATTTGTGACAGGCATCGAGCTAAAAGTTTTGTGATACGTACAGCGGTTTAGTAGAAAAATGCAAAAATCTGTGTCCAGCCATCTTGATTTTACGTATAAAACTTTTGGCTGGCACTTCCGAATCTCAATAACGGGAGCGTTTTCGAATATGGTTCCTTTACTAACATTTAGTGACGCAATTTGTGACAGTAATAACGTTTGATTTATGGCGTCACATGTAAGGGTTTACGAGAAATCAATAAAAACTTAATGTCCAGCCAACCTGAGCTCAAGTTGGCTGGACACATGTATCTCCGCTGCGTGATGATCTACGGCCTTCGAAATATGTTCAAATTTTTGTGACGGGGACGATAATGATTTACTGAATTTGTGACGGAGAAACTTTGAGTAGTTTCAAAGATATTGATCATTTAAGTTTTCCCATACAAACATCCATTAATATTGTGAGGTGACCATCATTTTTACATAAATAAAGGATTTTTTTTAATCGACTAATCGGCCGGTAGCAGCCACGCCTGCTTTGTATTTGATTTTCATAGATGGCGCTGAGAAAACATCGTTCTTAAGAACAATGTTTCATCGATGTTACCAGTTTCAACATCGATGTTTATGAACGATACATCGATGCGGCCATTTATTTAATTTCAACTACAGATAACTTATTAGAATCGTGGATTCTTATTGGTTTTTTGGCATAAAAATACCACAGCCAATTACTCTACTAAAGAAAATAGAATGACAGCGATACTCCCATAGACAAAATTACTAAAAATAAAATTGTGCAGACCGTATCGCGCTCGCTGTCACCGTTTATATATTTGATTAAAATGACGACCACCGACTTCATTTGCGCTTCAAACACTTAGGGCGGCGGTAAAAACAACGTTGTGGTACAAGGCGGGGGTTACTGAAGCGCAAATGGAGTTGATTGTCGTCATTTGAAACGCTCAATAAAAAGTACAAATCAATAAATGTGATTTTATTTACAGCAAACATTATTTTTTCATTTAAATACCTTCGAGCATTAGTTATCCTGACACAATATCTACCTATGTACTTACCATGAAAAACACCAATACCTACCTACTAAAAAGAGTAGGTATCTGCATGTAAATAAGCAATAACATCAAAAAATTACCCCTCCCCCCCTTCCTCACTTCTACACTTTTGTCTTCTATCGATTTAAGGAGGAAGCGCTAAAGTAGCCCGCGAAATTCAAATTTTCTCACGTTTTTTGCAATTTGCTGGTCAGTATTAAGTTGTACGATGATTAAAATATGATTCGCGGCCGTAACAAAATGTATTTACAGAATTATAATCTATAATTCATCAACACAACTCTCTAAGACCAAGTAATCCCCAAGAATGACTATTTCATGAAATCTTCACATTTGGGGATTATACTAAGTTAACAAGTTGTATTACTGATTGTAATGATTATGATTCTGTAAATACATATTTGTTACGACCGCGAATCATATTTTAATCAACGTACCACTTAATACTGACCAGCAAATTGCAAAAAACGTAAGAAAATTTGAATTTCGCGGGCTACTTTAGCGCTTCCTCCTTAAATACCTACAGTTGTTCGTATTAATATCACCAAAACACGGATTTTCATCCATTAAAGAAAACACCTTAAAACATACTTAGTCCTACATAAAACCTACATTATTGGTAACCCTACTGCAGTGTTTGTATGGGAAGATTTAAATGATCAATATCTTTGAAACTACTCAAAGTTTCTCCGTCACAAATTCAGTAAATCATTATCGTCCCCGTCACAAAAATTTGAACATATTTCGAAGGCCGTAGATCATCACGCAGCGGAGATACATGTGTCCAGCCAGCTTGAGCTCAGGTTGGCTGGACATTAAGTTTTTATTGATTTCTCGTAAACCCTTACATGTGACGCCATAAATCAAACGTTATTACTGTCACAAATTGCGTCACTAAATGTTAGTAAAGGAACCATATTCGAAAACGCTCCCGTTATTGAAATTCGGAAGTGCCAGCCAAAAGTTTTATACGTAAAATCAAGATGGCTGGACACAGATGTTTGCATTTTTCCACTAAACCGCTGTACGTATCACATAACTTTTAGCTCGATGCCTGTCACAAATTTATGTGACGCCCTTTGATAAGCAAAATGTCGTCAAAATCACTTCCGTTACCGAGATTGAGAGACCAGCGAAAAGTGGTTTATCAAGATGGCTGGACACGTTTTAGATCGATTATCTAAGATTCTGTTGCGTCACAAATTCTGATATAAGGGTGTTTAGCCGTCACATAAAATGCCCTATTGACCTAGTTACAGTAGTACCCAACTGATATGGCTTACCGATGTACCTGCGCAGAAGATGAATTTTCAAAGCGCGGGAAATGTTATTGACCAATAGGCACGCTCCACGCGCCGCGCTTCTTTTCCCTGTACCGCTATTGGTCGACAGCTGCCGCCATGTTAGCGCGCGCCGCGTGGCATGTTAGTCAGCCGCCATACTTCTGATCGAGTGCACGCGAAGCAGGCAAAAGTACACTTAGTGGCAACAAAAGCGTTTCCTTTTTTATAGTTTAAAATGAGTTCTTTAAAAAGGGGGCAACCACTTAAAAGTCAAGCTAGGGAAATAATCTTCAATGTGCACGAATTTATGAAGAAAGAAGCTGAGGAGTCTAAGAACACAACATTTATAAAAGATCGATTTTTGAAAATTATTGACCGAACGGCCAAAGCTACACAAATTTCAAAACGAACAATAACGAGAATTCTTAAAGAGAAGGATCAAAATACGAGTGAAAACACTGCGGGGCCTTCTTTTAGAACGCCAAAAAAGGGTAAATTGAAAAAAACTTATCGTAAGGAATTGGACGATTTTTCATACCAAGCCATTCGCAGGAAAATTTATGACTTTCACCGCGAAGAAAAACAGGTAGTCACAATGAGAGCGCTATTGGAGAAATTAAAAAGAGATATCGACTTCGAAGGGAGCAGAGAAACTCTGCGTCGAATCGTAAAAGAGATAGGATTTAAGTTTAGGAAAACGGAAACGAACCGTAAATTGCTGGCAGAAAAAGACGAAGTAAGGCTATTAAGAATACGATTTTTAAGAAAAATTAAAAAGTATCGTCATGAAGGGAGACCTATTGTGTATGGCGACGAGACTTATGTTCATTCGACCCACACCAAGGAACATGCCTGGTCTGACGGTCAAGGCAAAGGCATAAAAAAACCAATTTCGAAGGGACCGAGGTTGATTATAGTGCATGCTGGTGGTGCTAATGGATTCATACGAAATGCTTTGCTCATGTACAAATCGATTCAGACCACAGGAGACTATCACAGTGAGATGAACAAAGTAAATTACGAGAAATGGTTGCAAGAGAAATTAATTCCCAACCTCCAACCGAATTCTGTGTTTGTCATTGACAATGCGTCATACCATAGCACATTAGAGGACAGGGCACCGAACAGTAACTCTGCAAAAAAGATTATGCAGGATTGGTTAAAAGATAAAAACATACCTTTCAATATCAAAGCGTATAAACCGGAATTGTACGATATAATAAAACGCCATAAGCATCTCTATGTAAAGTACTCTCTTGATACCATAATGGAAGCTCACGGCCACACAGTGTTAAGGCTCCCTCCATATCATCCGGACTTCAATCCGATAGAAAACATTTGGTCGCAGGTGAAAGGTCACGTAAGCAAATTCAATGTTGCCATGAATTTGACCGAAGTGCAGCGTCTTTTGTCTGAAAAATTCGCATCCATCGGGCCAGACGAGTGGAAAAAAGTTGTAGATCATGCCATCAAATGCGAAGACGAATTTATGACATTGGAAGAGGTCATCGATGATAGATTGGACCAATTTGTAATAAACACCAATGAAGATACATCATCCTCATCGGATAATTCGAGTCGTGATAGTGATGGTAATAGTAGCGACGCTCAGGGTGATATTGGGATAGCAGGAGTGCAGCCTTTAGATTAAGTTTTTTCTATTGTTTACTAAATAAACACCTATTTGTTTATTAAATAAATCCTATATTTTAAATAACCTGTATTTTTAATTAAATATATATTTGATGAAAAGTGGTGGCCCGATAAAATTGGCACGAAGTTTAATTGTGCGGAGGGGCGTGACTTGCGAGTGAGACGGAACTAACAGCTGCAGTGTATTATGAAGCTTACGGTAGTGATCTAAGGTTGATTGTAAGTTTTAAGCAGTCTTTCGTTAATCTTCGGGGGCATACTTTCTTTTCTGTGCGAACGATGATTCACGACGCGCCTTATCAGTTGGGTACCACTGTAATTGCGAGTTATTTTGAAGATTTGTCCAGCCAGCCTGAGTGACATAAAAAGTACGCTGGCGTTTACCTGCTCACTGAACGATTTAACGATCAAATTGGTGGTATGAAGGGAGCTCGACGCTATTAAAGTAATTATTATGATTCTACAATAAAACAATTACATTTAATAGCCTAGTACTTTAGGAAAAGACTGTACCCGTGCGCAGATACACCCCCTGCGCTGTCGCTCAGCGTTCTTTTTACGTGACGACAGCTGTACCTACTCTTTTTTCCCCTTAATTTTATGACTGTTCATGTTCAAGTACGCCTTCCAAAGGTCCGAACCCTATGGTCCAGAGAAATGCGAAAAGCTTCAAAATATTTACAGATGATGATGAATAAGAATTCTAAACTTCAACTACCTATATGAGTCAACAGATAGGTAGGTAATAGCATTGTCAGAAATATTAAACTTACCATCACTTTCATTGTCATTCATCAAGTCTATGAAGAGTTGCTTTAATGTTGGCGGCTTGCTGTCTTCAGGCGGCTTCACTAGAAGAGTCAGTAGAATTCTACTAACCTGCACTCTGGAAACAGCATAATTATGTTTGTCACAGAAAATGTGCATACAAAAAGATAATTAACTCAAGAAATCTTGTAAAAAACGAAATACCAACAGCCAGTAGTATGGAAGTCAAAATCAAAAGTCATTTATTCAAACTAGGCTGAGAATCAGCACTTTTCGAACGTCAAAATTACATAAGACAGTCCCCCAAAACGCCCGCCCTTCACCACTTCCTAGTGCTTTCGCTGGGGAGAAGAAGTGGCGCAACAAACTCCCCAGCAGCACAGCTGTCTGTTCAGTTATAAAATACTCGACTGTATAGAAAACTAGATCTGCAAAGTATCTAAGTAATTAACATTACAGGACACAGAACATTCAATAAAATTATTTGCCATATGTTAGCTAGCCACGCCAATATAGGTACCAACAAATACCATAAAAATCTATACGTACTCAAGCTAAAATAAAAATACTAAATCAAAAGTAATAAAATAAAAAAAATAAAAAACTACCAAAATAAAAGCCTCCAGGTATAAAGGGCGTGACAACTTACATATTTATGCAATGCTGGGTTCTGTTCACATAGCTGTCACTTGAAGTCACAAATGATAAACTAGGACCATCAAAGTAACAATTAATAAACAAGTTAGGTATTTACTAATAACAACAATAAAACCATGGTCAGCAAGACGACCAGTCACCACAAGCAGCACCCGTTCACGAGCATAACGCAAAGATCACCCATTACCCCCCTCGCCATATTTGAGGGAAGGAGGCAACCCGACCCCCGACGCTACCGCAAGCAGTGACATCTAAGGGAGCATGACGAACTTGCTGCCGGTTACTCAGGCAAGAATAAAATGATCAATCATAGAGGTCGCTAGCTAATCACTTATTGCAATCAACTCATTACAAAACATTGAAATGAATTGATTATGTCAATAATAAATTAAAATAAAATTAAACTGAATTTACTTATACAGACAGCAAAAAAATAAAAACAATTACATGAACTCATATAACCTGTCAGTAAGCTAATTCTGGAGAAAGAACATAAACATTGTCCTGAGTTAATCAGGCCGACCAATGGAATAGTAAGCCTTTGAACAAAGGTTGGATTTTACTTGAGCTTTAAACGTATTATAAGGCAAATCTAGCAAAGAGGAAGGTAGCTTGTTATAAAAGGTTATACCAAGCCCAACAAATGAGTTATGAAACTTATGAAGCCGGTGAAAGGGAGTTCGTAGTTTGTCCTTATTTCTAGTGTTAACATTGTGAATATCACTGTTTTTAGTGTACAAGTGTATATTTTGCCTAATATATAAGATGTTGGCAAAGATAAACTGTGATGCAACCGTGAGAATACCAATATCTTTAAAAAAATCTCTTAGAGAAACTCTGGCACCTAGCTGGTAAATTGCTCGAACAGCTCGTTTTTGCAGGACAAATATATTTTGTATATCAGCGGCTTTACCCCACAGCAGAATACCATAGGACATAAAGCTGTGAAAATAACTAAAATAAACCAAACGAGCTGTATCAACGTCAGTGTATTGTCTTACTTTCCTGACGGCGTAGGCAGCCGAACTGAGCCTTCCTGCTAGGCTGGATATATGTGGTCCCCACTGAAGTTTGGCATCAACTGTTATTCCCAGAAATACTGCCGAGCCCACAGTTTCAAGCACCTCTTCATCTAAGACGATGTTGGGTCCTAGATTTCTAACATTTGGTAAGGCGAACTTTACACATTTAGTTTTCTTCAAGTGTCATGAGGGCTTCACACAGGCAGTGTTGTGTTCCCAGAAGCGCTCACCTTTTTTTGTTTTTTAAGTATGGGAAATCATCCAATGACGCCTCCTGCTCTGGGTGGAGCAGAAGGGAGTGTCAGACTCTTACTGACTAAAACCCACCCGTGTTCCTTCCTTAGCCCTTTATATTCCGGGGTAGCGGTAACCCTTTCGGACAATCCCGCTGAAAGAAGCGCTCACCTTGGGCCAAGATTGATTCTTATTTATTTCTTTTATTATCTAGGTTTTTCTTCTGTACGTGTGCTTCATGCATGACATGCCTAGGACTAGGATGGGATTTACATTGAGGTGTGCATGAATTTTAATTTTGTCTAGCCATAAATATTTTTCCTGATTATAAAATAATTTAAATTAACTTACTCAGCAAGGATATCTTCTTGTATATTCACATCAGTGCAGTCAGTTATTTTGTTGGCTATTTCTAAAGCAATGTCATATTTACCTGAAAGTAAATAAAAAATATTGTTTTAAGTACAGAGGCCAACACATCAAGCTACCCCAATCTGTCAAATTTATTTGATAGATTTTCAACTTTATTGCAAAGGAATAAGGTCCATATTCAATTGGGAAAATTTGACTAATTGGGGTAGCTTGATATGCTGGCCTCTGTACATGCAAGTCCAATCTGATCTTGAGAATGTTGGGTAGAAAATAAATGCCCCATCAAAACTATTAATTGGTCAAGATGAGTTTTCGCCTGCCTCTGTTAACACTTTGCCTGACACATTCACTATAAATAACACACCTACCCACCCCACCTTTAGAAGGCAGTAGCATAGGTACCTATACTTGCTAGTTTGTTAATGATAGTGGCCAAGAGCTCTTGCCAAGCAAGGTGATTACAGCTAGGACAAACATGGCAGCAGTTTTTAGTGACATGGTCTAAAAAGGGACACATCATCATCAACAGCCCAACTTCAGCCGTCATCCAGGGTTTATTTTTAGTCTGCCAATAAATGATTTTATTTTTGTAAGTAGGCTTACAAACACTTTTACATGACAGTCATATTTTTTAAAGTGCATACATATTCTTGGTCAAGTTATATGAAGACCATGTAGATTGATGTCTGAGATGGTCTTTTGAGGAAAGAACCACACAGATTGAGAGAACCTGTCCAGTCAGTGCACTCATTTGTCAGAAATCATGCAGCTTAACTCAAAACTTAAGGAACAATGCCCAGACTCCTGTGCCAGCCTCATCCAGGTAAAAGATACAGAGAAAAAGATACTAACCACAGTCAATCCGCAAATTGAGCAAGTTCCTCAAACAGATGGTTTTCATGGTGCTCTCAGTGACAGTGTCTATGGCCTGCTCATAGTATGCAGACGCTTCTAGTTTATGGTTCAGTTCTATCAGGTCACTGGCTAGCTCCATAAGAATGGATGTCCGTATAGGGGACTTCTCTGGATACTTGTTCAAGGCTTGAATGTAACAGCCTGTTGCTGCCTAAAATGCATTAGGGAAAAATGATTTTGTAGGCTTTTTTCTATTAATTTTATTTGTGTGGAGAATAATTTATTAAAAACTAGGTACTCTTCTTTAATAGAATCCAGAACTTTTTGGTGGTTTCACTGATTTAGATATGATAAGTAGTAGTAGTAGAAATAATAAGTTCAATATAGTTAGTCATTAGTATACAATTTTGTATATTATATTTTTTTATACAGAGTGGATGTGGAAGGCGGAGGACAGGGTGTTATGGCGCAGCCTGGGAGAGGCCTGTGTGAAGCAGTGGACTGCAAAATGCTGAGTTGTTTGATTGATTGATACAATTTTGATTACATCCATACTTACTAATATTATAAATTCGAAAATAACTCTGTCTGTCTGTCTGTATGTTACCTTTTTACGCCTAAACCACTGAACAGATTTCGATAAAATTTGGCAGAGAGATAGATTGCATACCAGGGAAGGACATAGGATAGTTTTTATCGACGTACCTCGCGGGCGAAGCCGCGGGCGGAAGCTCGTTATTTATAAACTATCCTCTTTCTGGAAACATGACAGATGCTACATACATTAAGTAGGTAACTCTAATTAAAATATTCCTTACCTCCAAGTTCTCTCTATCTGCACTATAGAACTTCAAAGACTTCAGTTTCTTCTCAGCCTTCATGAACTGCCGAGCCGCGGCCAAGAAATGTTCCGCTTCGCCAAGGAAATGGCCCACGGAGGCTTCACACTTGGCCGCACCGACGTAGGCGTGTCCCGCAAACGCTGGCTGGTCGGAATGCTCGCACTGTATGGCTAGGGCTATAAACTCGTTGGTCGCTTCCGATATATTTGGTTTCCGCATAAACCGTCTGTAATGTCAATTAAATGTAGATACTGTGATGAAACAGGGCTAAACATACATAATAAAAGTGAGGAGTAAACTTACTTTTTCATCTTAGTGTTGATGTTCATGTATTGCTCGTTGAAACTGGCACTGAGATCCGTCGACATTTTTGCTGCAAATATAATATACTTAGTTCAAGACTGTAAATAATTGTTATGTTGTTGGCAATTCTTTATTATTTCAAAAATTAAAAAAATACCCAGCTCGAGCTCAGTACGCTCAGTAAACAGCACAGAGTACTTTTTGATAGGTAAAGGTAAACAGATATGAGTTGATTGATTTGATTGGTTGAATATGGTTCAGTTGAGGTTGACAGCAGCAAAGTGTCAAACATGCCAATTTGACAGCAAATTCGCCTTGCTGTCAGTGTCATCCTTTCATTATGTGAGAAAAGGTTACAGATTCTCAATTTTATCATATTCGTAATTTCATAATAGAATTCAGACTCAGAACATGACAAGACTTTTGATAGTGAATTTTCATGTTTTATGATCCTATATGCGTAAAATTTATAATATAATATAATATAATTTCCCTTATCATGTAAATCTAACCATTAGGGACCATAGGAACAACAAAACGTAATTCTTGTAATGTCAAAAAATGCTTTGACGTGTCGTCTGTGTAGGGTTGATTTAATTTTTGTGAGTTTATGTATTTTGTGCAATGATTTCGTATTATTAAGTTTTAATTCTGTTCTAATTATAATTAAGGAATTTAAGTAAAATGGATTTTCTAAAGAGCGGTCTAAAGACCGTGCTGGGGGCTCCGGAACCCGGCCACCAACCTTCGGGAGCGGAGATCGTGAGTATTTCAATATTTACTCACTAGAATTAAAACATAAGCTGACCTATTTATAGTATGCAATGTACAGTAGCTATTTCGTATCTATAATTTTAGCGTAGGCGCATCCAGATGTCTTTTAATTGGTTCAATATTTCAAGAATTTGACAGCACTCGTGTCCCTTATTTCAATGCTACAAATTCTTGAATAGATCGCTAATTTCACTTTTATTTAATAATTATTATTTATTTAACTAACCTGCCCTTACATTGCCCCTTTTATGTTCAGACATAGGGACATTGCTGACACCATTCCCTGTCCTTTCATTCATTTTAAAATATAATGTTCTATTGCCAATATTATAATTTAGTAAATTCACCAACAATTTAAAAATATTAATAAATCTCTATTGATAGCAGTGTTGTAAAGAAAATCATTAATGTGTTATCACAAAAGAAATTTAATTATAAAACCAAAGTACAGTTACAGTAATGAAAATACTTGCTACTCAGGTGATAACACAAACATCCACTACTTTGTACTCAGCATGAAAATAGTATTTTACGTCATGAAAGTATTATTGAAGACTGTTGAAGTTTTATTTGTAAACTGAAACAAAATATAAGTATGCACTAAAACAGAATTGCTGAATTGATGATTTTAAATTAATGACTGGACAACAGAATTGGATTACACATTCCTAAATTTAAACAAACAAGTTCTAAGTTTACTTACATGAAGCCTGGATTTCCTTTTAATAACAAAATGATGCATGAATAAAGTAATGGAAATAAAAGTTAGTAGCAAGGCCAGTATGCTGTTAGCAACATATCAAAGAAACTGTGACTCCATATTGATATTATCAAGTGTACAAATGATCGATATTGTGAATTAATAAATTTACTTAAACATTTTTAAAGTCTAAAAATTAAGCACTAGGGAAATAAATTGGATAGATCCAAAAAACACGCTCAGGTAACTCTCATCTCTCTGCTGCTCTTTAATAAAACTGCTCTAAAAATGCAGTGAACCGTGGACCTTATTATTAAACTCTGAAAATTGGCCATGCAAAGAAAGAAACATACATTATGTTGAAATTCATTCTCACAATGAATTTATATTTGTATATTTAAGTGAAATTAATTTTACATGTGGTTTACTGTGTTGTCACTGAAGTACTTATTTAGACAAGTGTTGCACGCAAGTTTATAATGCACTTGGCACTCTGACAGTCCTTAAATTATTTATACAATGCATAGTTAATGTGTTTGCAATATAGGAGGATGACTTAGTCAGGACGGTGGAACAGCATGGACTAGACAGGCAAGGAACATAGAACATAATAATACAATAATCGCTATAGATCAACATTGGTCAAATGTCAGTTGGTTGAGTTAAACGTCAGGGATTGGCAAGACTCTGAGTCCAGCCAATCCCTGACGTTTGACTGACAATTCCAATGTCGATCTATCGGAATTATTTTCGACAGTAAGCACCCAGGGATCATTGGAAAGGGTTGCGGGAGGCCATTGCCACACACTCAGAATTTATATAATAATAAAATTTGTTTATTTCAAACTATTTAAATGTCCATATTTTGTTAGTATTACATTATTTTAAAACTATTTTAGTCATGAGAAGGTCAATTAATTTATTTAAGTAATATAAAATTTGAAATAAATTATTGAAAATAAACTTAATTTGAAATAAATTTTTAATTTGAATACAAAGAATCAGGTAACATGCAGCCTGATGAGCCTCCCCATAACTGCCATTTGTCAGCTGCTACAGGTCTGTCTGCAATCATCCTTACATATTATTCCGGTGCCACTCCCTCGAATTTAGCAAATTAGTCGGCTAACTTTTGGCGCATTATTAAGACGGCGGCGGCGGCGGCGGCGTCAATAGTGGGTAGGTTGCGTGGGGGCTCCAACAGCATCCTAAATACATTGTTTGACAAGGTGTGCAGCTCCTTTATTAGGCACTGGGTGCAGAGGCATGTGCTAACATGTGTTGAGCCACATTGGTTGTTGATAGGTTAGTTTGTAAGTTTTACTAACATAGTTTTTAAGTCGTTTTCCTGGCGTTTATTAATGTTAACATTAAAGATAATTTGAAATAATCTGTATACAAAATTCCACATCGTTTTTGGCGACCGACAGGCAGGCAGCAATATTTTGAAGGGTTTTTATTTCTATTAAAATATTTCTATTTATTTAAATTCTTCTTCTCCCGCAGGTGGAGCGACTAGTAGACCGCGTGAACAACTCGACGTTGCTAGAAGACCGTCGCGACGCCTGCCGCGCGCTCAAGGCGATGTCGCGCACCTACCGCGTTGAGGTCGGCGCGCAGGGCATGGATACACTCAAACAAGTAAGACTACCATAATTATCTTATTTGATAGATTTCAAAATAACAAAAGACGTACCTATAGAAGTTCTTCAAAAACATGTGTTCACAAGAGCCTTACTCTATACTTAAAAGACCTGATTATGTATGAATTTTAGGGATCAAGGATCAATATTGCCATTACAACAAATCTCTCCTAGTTCACCAATGCCCTTAAATTAGAAGCCATCAATATGAAAATTCTGATTCTTTCATCACTAGCAATTTGTCTGTATTATTCCAAAATTCTGTATAATTGAAGCATCACGAGTCAGGATGTTTATCTTTTGTGTTTAACATGCCTTCCAAGTCACTGCCACAACAAAGTTACACAAAGTAATCTCTATTTCCAGGTATTAGAACTGGACCGAGCTGACAACGAGACAATAAACTATGCCTTAGACACGCTCAACAACGTCATGTCACCCACTCAGTTCGAGGAAGAGGAGAACAACCCCCGCGTGCCCATGAACATCGGCGAACAGTTCACCGAAATGTTCATCAAGGACCATCACAACATACAGCTAGTTCTAGATCTCTTAGACGAATACGACTTTAGGGTTAGACTGTCCGCCGTACAACTCCTCACATCCCTCCTCACAAATCGACCAAAAGACATCCAAGAAATCATTCTAGTTAAACCTATGGGCGTCTCGAAAATGATGGACTTACTAGGAGATACGAGAGAAGTTATCAGAAATGAAACTTTATTACTGCTTATAAAGTTAACCAAGGGAAACGCGAACATACAAAAGATTGTAGCATTCGAGAATGCGTTCGATAGACTGTTCGAAATAGTCTCGACTGAAGGCTACTCTGATGGTGGAATTATCGTAGAAGACTGTTTGTTGTTGATGTTGAATTTGTTGAAGAACAACAGCAGTAACATTAACTTCTTTAAAGAAGGTAGTTATATCCAGAAGATGTTGCCAATGTTCAACACTCCTGACGAGTCGGAGGAGGCTGGTTGGTCGCCGCAGAAGGTGTCCAACGTTCACTGCATGCTCCTCATAGTAAGGACATTAGTCTCGCCAAGTAACTCCGCACAAACAATCTCCAGTTGCCAGAAGATCCTGAAGAATGTTGGATTGTTGGATGCTCTGTGTAACATTCTGATGTCAAGTGGAGTTCCAGCTGATATCCTGACGGAGACCATAAACACGGTGGGGGAGGCAGTGAGGGGGGAGGTGACGAATCAGGAGTTCCTGGGCAATGTGATGGCGCCGTCCAACCCGCCGCGACCAGCTATTGTGGTGCTATTGATGTCTATGGTTAATGAGAAGCAACCGTTTTCGTTAAGGTGAGAGCTTGTTCATTGTTGGTTCGTAAAAATAATAGGATCTTGAATTTAAATAACCATCATCATCCTCCTGCCGTTATCCCAATTTATTTGGGAACAGTGCACAATCTCTTTTTCTTCCATACTTTTTGTCCGTCATCCCCGAAAGGCTAGGCAGCTGTAGCAAACAATGTCGTTAAATAACTATAGCTTTATGCCAATTTAATACGTCACCTTTGCAATCTAATCAAACCAGTCGTTATTCAAATTAAATCGGGTAAGGATATTTTCGCCATATAAAATCTTACGAGATTTACCCCCTTATACCTAAAGCTTGTTTAAATCCAGGTAATGATAAGCGTCTGCTTAACAATTTTTTTTTGACGTTTAAACGCCTCTTAACTTTAATTAACTTTTATAAAAAAGGGGGGTACAGCACTAAAGCCTTTATCTTATCGTTTCTAGATGCGCAGTCCTCTATTGCTTCCAATGCTACCTATACCACAACGAGATGAGTCAAGCAAGCCTCGTACAAACACTCCTACCATCTTCATCAGACATGTCCAGTCTAACAAGTGGCCAGCTCCTATGTGGAGGCCTGTTTTCCTCTGATGTACTGTCCAACTGGTTCTCAGCCGTTGCACTGATGCATGGGCTCATAGAGAACCCGGTGCAAAAGGAACAGCTGCTTAGAGTGTTGCTAGCAACGAATATCGGAAGTTCGCCAGTCTCGTTGCTGCATCAGTGCACATTGTTGCTGCAACAGACTACTAAGTTGAAGTCTAAGGTATGTATAAGGACGTTGTTAAGAATGGTATTTGAATGATTCTTAATTATTATTACTAAACAAGTCTTTACAAGTTATGCAACAGAAACATGTTTGCAAAGCGTAAAATAATGATTAGTTACATCAATTGTCTAAAGAATTCAAATCAACGCTAATATAAATCAATTAAGTAGGTTCGGCGGTAATTAAGTAAATTCGGCCTGATTAGCATTTTCTGCCGAAAACCGAAAAGGAAAATAAATAATATTGTTTGTTGGTAAGTTTTCCTTTCGTAATAAGTAAAAGAAATAGTGTCAATCTTTTAATCATAATATTTATCGGTTTAAATTGAAATCACATGAAACGTTGTACTGTTTTCAAAGACTTAATAACTAATACATAATCGAACAACTTGATGCACGCGACAAAAAATTTTTTTTTTCTTTATTTGCACTTTTATTATGCTCTATGTTGTTGTAAATGTCGATTTTCTCTGAATAAATGATTTGCTGGCGCTTAATAATTTTCAGCCACGGCCGAAAATAATAAATATGTTTCAACCCCAAATGAATATTCCCGAAAACTAAATTCGGTCGAGTTCTGCAATTAAGTCCTTTCTTTGTTAATTATAATACCGATCACATCGACATTAGGGGTGATTATATTAAAAATAGGTAGCTGTTTCCACTTGCGCTCAAGTGTTATTTCTCCTTTCCAGGTAGCCCTCCTCATGCTGCTAGCGATGTGGATGAGCTACTGCCCGGCCGGCGTGGCGGGCTTCCTGCGCGCGCCGGGCGGCGTGGGCTGGCTGGTCGCGCAGACGTGCGCGGCCGAGCACGACGAGCACGAGGTGCTGCTGCAGGGCCTGGCCGCGCTGCTGCTGGCCATCTGCATACACTTCAACGATGACTCCGTCGAAAACTACTCCAAGGTAAGGCGAAGTGATTCACTTAGATTCTCTAGACGCCATCGAAAAAAAAAACCGCCCTCGAGTAAAGTGATGACTGTGATGAGTAAAAAAATTCTAATAAGCTTTTTCAAAGTCGTGTAGAAAGTCAATAACAATATGGATCCTGTCGAGTATTCCACGCACTATTACCAACTCCTACGCAGTTTCTAATCGACCATAATATTGTGATTATGACCTATCTTCTTACTTTTGGTAGCTTTGGCAACTTTGTGGCGGCATCCACATGCACTACGCATCATACTGGACATCACGCAAAATCCTGCATCGCGCAAGCAGAGTTTGCCGCGCAACTAACATAATACAACGTCCCGACCTCTTTGTTTTCCAGGAATCCCTCCGCCAGCTGCTCACAAAGCGCATCGGCATGGAGGTGTTCACGTCCAAGCTGAGCGAGGTGACGCGCCACGAGCTGTACAACAAGGCAGCCAAGCACCCGCAGCTCCGCGCCAAGGTGCCGGCTGACGTGCTCGTCGACTACGAGTTCTGTCGTCTGTTCAAGGTGCTGGAGAGTGAGTATCGCATGACTTCTAATTCGCAACGATTTCACTGAAATAAGTGTTGTGTAATAAATCATTTATCATGTTTAAGAATAATTAGGACGACGCTCATCGGTGAGCCGTCGCACCGCAGCAACAACGTATCTGTGACTTCTTTCTAACTGCAAATCTGTTTACCATTTTTATAACAATTCTTATAAAGACCTGCATTCCTCCAGGTGTCCTGGTCGAGAGTCTGACAGAGCGCACACAACAGAACGGAACCGGCTCCCCAGCACTAGAGCGAGGCTCCCCAGAGAACGGTACGCTGGAGCAGTACAAGACGCTCATCCGGCAGCAAGACGCGCGCCTGCAGGAGCTCATGTCGCAGCTGGAGGGCTTGCTGCATCAGAACCAGTCCTTACAGGTGACACCATCTCTGTATTTTAATTTCGGCAACAGCAACCTTGAAAATTATGGAAATGATACGAATAATTTCAAAATCATAGCTGCCATGTTAGATTTTAATTTAACTTCAACTTTGTGTGACAGAGTATCCTCGAACTCGCAGCTGTTTTACCTCTGGCAGCAGCAACCTTATTGTAAAGAGAATAAAGATCACTGTCATTTTGACAGAGATGCAACAGATGTATAATAACTGAAATGACTGTCAAGACGAAATCGAGTTTCCGACCACATCAACGCGATGACTCACTGCACCCCTCTCCAGCGATAGGCTTATCCCACATTCTAACCAATCTCTATAACTTGCAGAGCGCCCTCAACGACTCCATATCAGCCAACTCCCACTTGAAAGACGAGAACACACTCCTGAAAGCTCAAGTATCAGCCGCCGTCGCCCTGCCAAGCCAGACAGTTCCTCCTCCTACCCAAGACGACTCCAGACTTCAGGAGTATGAAGCCAGGTTACAGGCGTTAAGTGCCGAGGTGGGCAGGCTCACTGCTGAGCTGAAGATAAGTCAGGATGGGCAGAGCAGTACGGCGGAAGAGTTGGAAAGAGTGAGGAAGGATCAGGATGATCTATTAGAGCTGCTTGCTGATCAGGTTTGTGATTAAAGTTATAGTTGTGTTTCTGTCCATAAATGGTGTACAGTTTTTTTGCATAATATCTTAAGACCATTTCTCGTAGTTTAAAACATTCAAAATCTAGTCGCAATCTCATCTCAGCGATAATCAATGTCAAAAACTTGTCAAAAATGAAGGGAAACTAGAGATATATCTTTGACAGATTGAGACTGAGATCAGAGGGGCAATTCTGGTAATTTTAAGAACGTTCACAGTCTGATCTCAGTCTCAATCTGTCAAAAATACCTCAAATTTCAGTACATTTTGACAAGTTTTTGACATTTGTTTGTCGCTGAGATGAGACTGCGACTAGATTTTGAACGTTTTAAATTACGAGAATTGGCCTTCAGACTGAATGTTCTTAAAATTACAAGAATTGCCCCTCAGGTGTCAACTGCACGATGTGGTTAAGGGTAATAGAATTACCATTTTGGCATTCTTCTTTCAAATTAGTAAACAATTTATGTTTCGATAATAATTCCATACTAGCACTGCAGCGCCCCGCGGTTTAACCCGCATAAGTAAAAACGTATAAGGACAAAAACTATCCTATGTCCTTTGTTTCTCGTGGGAATATCGGGATAAAAACTATCCTATGTCCTTTCCCGTGACTTAAACTATCTCTGTACCAAATTTCATCTAAATCGGTTCAGCGGCGTGAAGAGGTAACAGACAGACAGACACACTTTCGCATTTATAATACTTATTAGTATGGATTTCGTAAGTGACTTCAGAGAAGAATTTCACTTTGACTAAAGCTGAATCCAAATCAAACAATGACAAATCGAAACCCTTTTTTTTTTTTGTTTTTTAGCCTCTAACGTAAACCCATTGCGCTGATTAAAGACCTTTTCGTTCCAAACATCTTCACCTTCCTAACAACTAATAACCCATTATGTTTTTTCCAGGACATAAAACTAAACGACTACAAGATGCGTCTCGTGTCCCTCGGTCACCCTGTAGAGGAGGACGTGGCCGAAGCCTCACAGAACCTCACATGATACCTGCGCCCGCGACGCCTGCAGTCCGCTGAGCCACGCAACACACACTAGCTACACCATTCGTATATTATTACATAGATTGACTGCGTGAATGACGAGGAAGATAGGATTGACGTGCGTTAGAGTGCGATGGGTTGAAGTTTATCGGCCTGATCAGAAACATTTTTAGAAAATACCCTAGTTTTAAGTTATAGGCTTGAAGAGAGCAACTGCGAGGCGTGCGCGTGGCAACCGGTCTGATATCTTCCTTAAGGTTTCATACATTACAATCGGTGCGTGCACGCACACACCACGGATTTGGTCTGCTTAGGCCTTAATACGTATACTAGCGACCCGCCCCTGCTTCGACTTTTGTTACGACTTGACAAAACATCGAGACTTCTTTATTATATGTAAGTTTAATATGTATGTAGGTACCTTCCGTAATACATTCTCTAAATCATGTTGAAAACTGCATCAAAATCCGTTGCGTAGTTTAGAAGAACAACGCGACACACAGACAGACATGAAAGACTTTAATTTATATTATGTGTAAATATAGGTGATGACTTGTGCAGTGTTCCAAGCCCAAAAACTCGCACATTGTGGCATCTCGTTTTTGTTTCGTGTTTTTTTTTGCCGCCATTGCCAATCTATGTAATAATTATATCTGTTGAATAGACGTGTATGTAAGTTATAAAGTGTACTGTGCAAGTGAGGTGGCTGCTGATGTGAGATGGGCACAGCCCGATTCAAACTTTGTGGCAACTCGGAACATGAGGCGAGTCGCTGCGCAGTAACAAATTCACGACCAGCGGGAGTGAGCGGCGAGGTACTGCGCAGCTAGTAGCGCACTTCAGAGCCGCCATTAAGTTTGACGCTTACTACCGCCGTTAGAAATTTTAGAGAAATATCGAATTTGTCACTTAATAAAGTCATGTTTATGGGAAGCTAGCTTGACTCACAAGATTTTTCCGGGATTTACCGGCTTTATAAGTATTCAAAGGAAAGAAAAGAAAGAAAATATATTAAAAGAGACAACTAAAATACCAACTTAGGTAGTGTTTATTTATTTGATCCTTAGCCTTATGATGATGGGTCGCCTGACTTAGTGAGAATAACAAAGCCATTATAAGTGTAGCTAGCGAAAGATTTATATGTATAACATAGTAATTAATTAGACGTTTTTGATACTAATCCAGTCAAAATTATGAGAATTTAGTCGTTATAATTAGGAGCGTTAGGTATATATTTACCTAAGTCAAAATTTTAAGTTTATAATTTAATTGAGTACTTGTATAAACGATTAATTTAATTAGTATAAAACATCGTGAGGAAACCGGCATGTCCTAGAACCAAAAATTCGAAGACATGTGACATCTACCAACCCACACTGGGCCCGCGTAGTGGATTACGGCCCACTCCCTTTCACAGAGAGGAGGCCTGTGTCCCAGCAGTGGGAACATTATAGGCTGATTATGTTATGTTAATATGCTTTATTTATGTGACAATATTATGTAGCCACCAGCTTATCTTCTCGCATCACGTTTGTTTAGAAGCCATCTCCCTTGAGCAATATGCTACAATATACAGATATTTAATATATTTCAGTAATATATTGCGACATTCTGTAAGATGATGTGATTCGAATGTAAAAATTATGAAATAAAATGTTAAACTGATTTTGTTTGTAATATTAATTTTTATTCATAACACCACGATTGTAATACCCAAAGGGTTAGGAAGAGGTGTACTATCGCGGACACTCCCGCCTGACCACCACCAAGTTCATTTTTATTTGTACTCAAAAAATAGAAGCGCTCTCTAGTAAACGCGCCAAGGTCAAATAGTTCGTCCGTAAAATTCACACAAGGAGTACACATGATGCGTCACTAAGCTGCGCAGTTGCAATAGCTAAGCAACTAATTGCATTATCACTTTCCTAATAGGCGAAGTATAGCGGCGCAAAGCCAAGTGGCTTTGCGCCGCTGCAGGATTTAGGCGAAAAAAAAATTAAGTGACCAGGCGGAAAGGCCGCGATGGTACATACACCTACAACAATACACCCACATTTCGCCAGTTATGCGTAAGTCCTACGTAAAAGGGGGCGAGCCTATTGCCATCAACGGGCCTCACCGACTCACGTCTAGACTCCGCGCACTGAAACTTGTTTTTTTTTTTTGACATATTTATTCTATTGTAGTAAAATCCTGTTTTCCTTCAATAACTTTGGAAATAGACCAAGGGAAGACAGGATGGGGGGGAGGGGGATGAGTGCTGAGTGTGGGATAGTCGTGAATGGGTGGAAAGATGGAGATCTCGAGTGCTTTCCCGTCCCGCAGCAGGTGCACTGGGCGATAACGCCCTCTTCCAGCCCCTGCGCAGGTCCAGGGGCGGCGACTCAGAGAGACATTCGTCGCTCCCAATTCCACAGGACCCGGAATGGCGGCGCGTAGTGTTCCCCGCGCGCCTCTCTAACTTCGTTACGGGGGCCAACACCAGTCCGGCGCAGCAGAAGTCGCATTGGCCCCCGCAGCCCCCGGCGCAGGAGTACGAGGGAACACCAGGGACGGTGGTTTTACTCAGTAAGCGTCTGACAGGCCCTCTGCCCACGGGCGGAGGACATCCATGAGGATTCCCACCCCGACAACAACAAAAAAAAAGGTACCGAAATAAACAAGTAAGCTTTCATCAAAACATTTAATACACTTCGTAGTTTGTACCTCAATCCTTCGAATACACTTACAAATATTTGTCTATCTACATTAATTTACTATTAACAGTCTCATTTACATGATTACACAATACATAATTAATACAATACGTCATTTTATTTATATTTTATTCACCATTCTGTTTTGAGTAACCATGAAGTTTCATGCCGGCTTTTCTCCTTATGAAACGACCAATTGGAACCGTGCACCTAGCTTCTGACGTTTCATAAGTTCCCATGAAATAAAATAGCGGTAAGATTTCTGTGAAATGGCTACATCGTTTATTTCATATTTATATTATATTTTATTTCTTTCATACAGGAAAGAAATAAAATATCACAAAATAAATAAAATACATGTGGTTAACTTTGATAAAATATGAATATGAACAGAATTTGTCTTTTGTTCCTGAAATCTACCCATATATTTTACAATTCAATTCGAATACATACATTATAAACGTACTTATCGTTTAACATGTTTATACGTTAGACATAATATGATGATATAATGAGCTGATTAATATTAAAATACAAGTTAAGTAAGACACAGCCTTATATCTATCTATACATACGGGAATGTGTGAAACGCAGGAGACAACCACAAGGAGCTTTATAGCTAGCTAAAAGCAGACTCTAGGCGAGATTATAATCACCAAATAAGAAAGTATTTATATTTTAGTTTTTTTTTATATCATCATGCCCTGTGACCATTTTATTAGGTACCACCTTGGAATTTAAATGTGGCGCTGTTCCTCAAACGATGGTACACTTATTATCAGTTCCTGTAACGTGCAGCTGACAGTAGACACGTAGGTGTCCTGTCAGCTGGATGGATGCTAATGATAGCGCCGAACACGTGGCCGAACACGTAGCCAAATTCTGGGCCAAGTCTATATAGTTTCCCATCGACAGGCTAAGAAGATTACTACCTTGACGTGAGAGTCTTCTCTTATAGACCTAAGATTATAAGCGATAGGGTGATGACAACAGTCGAATATACATTTATAAGTTAACTGTTTTATGTGATGTAAGACACTTTATTGATAAGCATTTGATATTGAAGAAAAGTTCAAGAGTGCTAAACTTCGAGTTCTTGCGACTTCAGACATTCTAAATGATTTCTTAGAATTTAGATCGAGCCGAATGTCGGAATACTGAATTGATTCAAGCTTATAGTAACTCTACTTGATAAACATAATGCATAATCACGTATTAAAAGCCAAATAACTTGGCGTATTCGTACAAATATTCGATTTATTACGCTACTACAAAATCATTTTTATTTTAATAGCCATAGGGTTAATTTTGCATTCTACAAATAACGTGAATATTTCTACAATCACGACAAGAGATTGTCTTTATTATACTAAGCTAATTTTTGATGATTAATAATGATAAATTACAAAAGACTCATGGCTTTCATAACAGCAAACTACTAAAGGGTCATTCTTATCAAATACACTTGGGTGACAACTTATTTCGATTTCATTATTCTAGGTACAGTTCAAAATACAATGTATTGAGTAGTAGCAATGTATGTAGCCAGCCCGCACATACAATAGCAGTATTAAAATAGTGGACAGTGTGGATATTGTAACCTTTTCAATAGGTACTTTTAAAATAGCTATGCGTTTTATTCAAACACTGTGAAAAATGTCGAATTAAAATGTATTTTTATTATTTGTACACTGTAAACATAAAGTCTATGCATACACTGCTAGAAGGATCTTTAGGCGCTCGAATAACGTTAGAGGGGCACTGTTGGTAAACAATTCTGAAATTGTTTTGTGTAATGTGTTGAAAAACAAAATGAGGCGTTAGTTCCGATTTTGGCCACACGCCAAAAGAACCTGGTAGTAGCGCTATAGCTTCAGTTTCGCCAAAGGCTGATTAGCCAACTTTGTATATTAAAGTTGACCAATCAGTTTTTATGTGACTGGATATCTCTCTCACAGTGTGCGCCACACACGGACAAACGATAAACTACAGTTTAAACATAGTACCGTATCCGGGTGCTATCTTTAAACATGCAGACATGTCCGACGGGGTGCGCACACGCAGGCGCGTGCGGCGCCAGCTAGGTGACGTAGAAGTACACGCCCACGCACAGCAGCACGCCCAGGACCAGGAACACTATGACGAGGATGAACCGGTCCTGCAGCGCGCGCATCACCATCGTGTTCATCAGGCGGGAGGAGCGGTTCAGTTGCTCGTCTGTTTCGCGGAGCTGAAAGGCAAAATAAAATTCATTAATGAACTGTGCTGCTATACTATGTTATCAGTTAGTTATTGTGGTTACTAGTACGCTAAATATGTTTGTATTATGAGTGGCAAGGTTCTCAATTGGGACGCGTTAGGCCCGTTCTTCACGGCACGGTTTCTTTACGTTACGGCGCGCTAGCCGCCCCGTAGAATAATCGTGTGAGCTTGTATGTGACACGGCAAACCACCGAACGACGCATACGGTGACGGTGCCGTGCTGTAGTGCCGCCGAGTCCGTCAACAAGCTTCCATAGTGATCAATACAACAATGACGACCGCCGTGCGAATCAACCGTAGTTTGTCACGGCAAAAAAACGTGTGTGTACAACGGGCCTTTAGGCCAGATAGGGGTGACCAGTCCAACTGACGGCGCCCGTTCATGAACATGACGCAAAAGGACCAGACGCAATCATTTTGAAGGGACATAACCTAACAATGATGAACCTTACTCTGCCTCGAGACCTCTGTATGGTCTCCCGCTGCACACTGAGGTCCTGCAGCACGGCGGCGCCGATCTGTTCCGTCTCCAGCACCACGCGGTACCCCTCGGCCAGCGACTTGCCGGTGCGCTCCAGTCGCTCCGAGTTGTCGAGCAGCTTGCGGTGTTGCTCGCCCGCTCCGCCCCAGTCGTCATATACTTCATCGTTCTCGAAGTTGTCTGGGCATTAGTAGATGAGTATAAGTAATCTATTAGCCTCGTAAAAGTTTAGGTTCAAAATATTGCAATGTCCTAGGGACGTTCACTGAGTGCGGACGACGCCTAGAATATAACACAAGCCACTAAGGGAAACATTCATAGAACGGACTCTGACTTTGATTTGCTAAGTCAACGTGTCATAAGAATTAACCTTATTCTTACGCGTATAATGTTCATATTGGTATGCGGCCCTTACTTTATTAAACAAAGTCAGAGTGGTATCTGAAAATCTTGCTCTAAATTTGTATAAAATTCTTACATGATCCAGCATTGTTGACAACAGAGCGGTATTCATCCCTAACGCGCTGCAACTCCGCACGATAGGCGGCCACCCGAGACCCTGCGCCAGCGCCACGAGACTCCAACTCCAATTGCTCCAGCTACAATAACCAATTCAATATTAAGACTTATTATGTCTTCAATAAAACACCAAATATCGTAATTTGTGTATTGAGCAAGTAGCCTAGAAATACAAGTGGATAAATCATAAGAGTAGGGTAGGAACAACAATATGATGGAGGGTACACTCAAAACCCACTAAACATAAACTAGCAAGCATGTTGGTACCTATATACAACAAGACTGAAGTCTAATGGTCAGGGCTGTTATGTTTTGAAATGCAATGCCCTACGATATGGCGCGCCTCAATGTAGGCCAGCCTTTCATTTCATATTTTCACACATATTTGAATGTCTGTATAATTTGCAGTTGTCCTCCTTAATGCAGTAACAAACTAGCATTAATACAATTCTTATAAATAAAACAATATTTATTGTCTTATCGTGATGGATTATTATCTTAGATTAAAAAAGTTACTTTCTACAATTAAATATAATCGCGCATTTACACATTATCTATTTACTCACTATATTACACAACAAAAACAGGAAACGAATATACGTAATCCCCCTTATTCATACACGTATTATATCAGATGAATAGTTACACACTGATTTCTCTCTTTCAGTCGTCAGTAATTTGACTTTCGAAAAAAAAAAGACAAAGCCTTGTGTAACTATACAGATGCTATACAATGTTTATTGGTAAGGCGGAATATGTACAAGGGCACTGCTTTTTCTTAAAGAAATTGAGAGTGTTAGTAATAGTGTCCCGTTGGCATCCTTTAAGCACAGAACTTATCTCTATCCTGCTAACAAGATAATAATATCTTTGTCAATTCACTGCAGTCTTGTCATTTTTTATATATTTTCATACAAGGAAGTATAGTTAATATGTACATTACACATTCTTTTGATAAGCTATCACTAATACCTAGTAACGTAACAATACCTATGCGTTTTAAAGCAGTTGTATGTTTCATGTAACATTATTACATGTAGTTCTAGACACATGCATCAAATGGTGAAGTGTGTGAAATACTTACTAATGTACACAATGACATATCAAGTTATACATTTCCAATATAAGCTGACTTCTCATTGTACAAAAAGCCTATAGAATGCAAGGTCAGCTAAAACTAGAAATGTTTAGCTTGTGTGTCATTGTGTTTATGTTTTAGTTTATGTACATAAACTATGAAATTAATTATGTTCTATAGTTGGCACTTTTTAGTTTCACCTCCATGTTATTGGAGACTAAAAACTTGTCTGTCTATTTTTCTGACTGTCTGACTGTCCGTCTTGTCTACAAGATTAATACCTATAACATTTATTGTCTAACACAGAAAAGTACCCTTTAAAGGTAACTTCTACTGTTAACTGCACGACATAAAATTGTTGTAACTTACCAAATCATTAGCTTCTTCAAAATTTGCTTGAATTTCACGGGTTAACTGGTCACGATTGTCTGTAAAAAATGTTTATCAATAATTTAAATAAATAAATAATAAATAAATATTTAATAAAAATCAGCTTTTCAGTAGGTATCAGCTGCAGTGATTACGATTATGTGCAACATTTAAAACACAAATGCTCGTCACAAAAGTATTCAATGTTTATTTATAAAAACAAAGATGATAAGACTATTACCTACCTTCACTACCGGACTTCAAACGTCCTATTTTAGCCGTTATATCTGCTGTAAGTACTGAGTACTGTTGTTCGTATGACTGAATTAATGTAGCCATTTTTATAGCCCTAAAGGCAAACAATAACTGCCACGGTAATCAATAAGTTTATTTTTTAATTTAACACGTAATAGAAAACCATGACTGCGCTCTCACCACAATGCACCACATCACACACATGACATTGACACTGACACATCATGTCACACAGATAAGATATTAGTAGCAAGCTACAGATGCGACAGTAACTTTCTGCTTAGTTTCATATTGTTCCGTTTTGGCGCTGCAGTCACTCAGTTTGACATGACAGTACATAGACTCATGTGAATAAATTTAGTGATGTGACAATTAGACAAAACTGATATCGATAACTAGTGATGTTCTATTTTATCGATTTTAGGGTGCTTGCCTGTATAATACTAACGGTTACGACTCCTTTCATTTAATGATGACGAAAACAATGCTTTATATTTTTCATAGTTTTATTTATTGAGACATTTCTTTCCTATACTAGAATTCTTTTAATCTAATAATTTAAATACCCTTAAAAAACTTTCAAGAATGGTGATCCAACTCTTCAGAGACGGCACTTTCACAAATCGAGGTCTTCCTTACTGTAAAGCATGGTTGCTACTTTTGTCAATAAAATATAAGGATTGAATTTTTTTATGGCATCAATCCAAAATGCGTGATGAGGCGAGTCTTTTTTTATGGCTCGTCGTAATTTTCCTCTTTTTGCTCCATCAGGATAGCCATTGCCACTGCTCTTTGAAGTAATTATGTTCAAATAAATCAGCATATCCTGAAAAAACAAGCGACAATCATTTAATATTAAGACTTACTTTTGTTTGAGGTTTTAATATTGATGAACGAAAGGCAAGCTAGATACACACCAGTAGTTGTAATCACCTGTGATGGTTCAGCGACATCTTCCTCATCTTGCTCCTTGAAATAATTATGTTCCTGTGTAACATCCCATCCTGGAAAAATAAATTGTACTATTAGTGTTGTAATATTTTTAATTTAAAGTTGAAACACTATCGTCGCCCTTCTGGGATGTAGGTAACAGCTACTCATCCACAAACTGTAGCATTGAAAGCAAACTAGTTCATGTTCCAATAAATTATGTCATGAAAAAAACCCTGATGTCCCTTAAAAACCTAATATTATCAAAGATTTCTAGTGTGTATAATTATTTAATAGTTGTTGTTAGTTAACAGTTGTAAATTATCTACGAGTACTTATCTGTTATTTATCTGTAAAATAACAAAGATTCAAATCATAACAAAACTCACCGGTTACTCTAAGCGGAACACCGTGAGCTATTTCTTTGCCAGTAAATACATAGACACGGGTATGAGTACCGCAGTCTTCGACCTTCACCTTCGTGTTCAAACTGATGTTTATCAAAATGTTTTTCAAAGACACGTTTTCTTAATAATTGCTCTTTAGAGTCCAATGAGGAGGAAATTTGTGGGCACTAGGAAAGACAACCACAAATTTCTAAATTCATCGTTCTTGGGAAAACTAAAAAGCCGGTTCGTCTCACTTGTTGCATTGCAACCACCAACACAGAACTTTTGGTTCCCCATGACGAATATTTGCATAAATAACATGCACAATCAATATTGTCTCAAACAACAGAGGAAACTTTGTGTCCTAAGGATCTCAACTCAGCAAAATACAAGGAAATACACTTATGAAATATGCGTCCAATTCGGAAGTTTTTGACAATGACATTTTCTATGTAATTATTATACAATTCACAATTTCACATGACACGAAGTCTCAAGATGGCGGCCACCGCGGCCACAGAATATAATTCTATGTATCAGCAATCTTCCGATGCCAGCGCCAAAACGGAACATTTGGAACTAAAGCTGTCACAGGCCTGTCATGTCATTAAACTCGAGTCGTAGGCCGCCTTCCGAATTGGCCAATATCGCTCACAGCACTCAAATCGTCTCACATGCGTTCCATAATGGATATCACGATTATGACAGCTGAGAGCTGTCAACAATTCGGAACACTCGTTAGCGCGCTCACAGTGCTTACTCGGTGTCAAAAAGACATTACAGCAGTATTTCTTCATAAAAACACCACACGTTTCTTCCTTTTCTTTGTTTAGGTGGCGACTGTCAGCCAGAAGCACAATTTTGAAAATGCCACGTTATTAAAAAGATATGATTCAGCTCAAAACAAAACACACACTGACACATCCTCATCCTCACACACACACACACTGTCATTTTTGACAGCGCTCACGGCGATATTAGTACGAGGCATGGTCGGCGTTATCGCAAGATGGCGCATGCCATGACGTCATCTATGACGATTCACGGGACATCGTTATCGCGCTCACGCCAATTCGGTACGGGTTTTAGCACGCTCAAATCGATTACATCGATTATTTCCTCAATTCGGAACGCGCCCATAATGTCATCATGTTATCTATAGTATATGGTGATCCCGTGCGCCGATTTAGCAATAATTAAACGCACGTGTGCCTGACCGTGGACTTTAACTTATATTAATTCCATGTGCCTGACATGTGCCTGCAGTTTTTTCGAACGAGAGAGAAAGGAAAGCAGACATAACTGTCAGTCTGGCATTTAAGACAAAACAAAAAGAAAATTAACTTCTACGTAGGTGGTGATTGGTGGCGCTGGTGACTTGGTAAGGCACATTGGCCCATTGATTGTCCCACCCAACCTCCCAATAACATAGGTATGTACTAAAACAAATATTCTAAGAGTGTGGTGCTGAAACGGGCTAAAATAAATGGTTATCGGGCTTTTCCATATGGAATTTCTCAGTAGCAGCCTGAATATATAACTGGCGAAATGTGGGTAAACTATAGAAGATGAATACGTTTAATTCGCCCATTATAACTTTATAAGTCCATGATTCGCCCATAGGGTCAGTGAATAGGACTGAAAGAAAGGAAAACAAAACAGTTTTTTCATTGTCTTATGCATAGACTAATATATATAATGAGGTCTTATGACCATAGAAACATTAATTATCACAGAGTACTTTTTGATAGAATCTTCATTTCGCAATAAAATCATACTTCATTAATTTTTTCCTAATACATTTTTTACAAGCAGTTTTAGTTCGCGCAATAACATCTACATTGAATGAATGAAAATGGTGACTGTGAATGTTGAAAACTCGAATCGGCTGGCTGGACTGGATTCAGGATTTCATTCAGTAGAACAATAAAATATACGTACACGTAGTATCTCAAAGTAGTCTGTGAATAAAATGTTTGAATGTGTCGGCTAGTAATAATAGTTCTATGAATGTGTGCGCGCCGTCGTACGCGCCGCGGTGGTGTGGGCAAGTCAAATTCTCAGGATTCTCACTCTATCAAAAAGTACTCTGTGGTCAAATGCAGTCAAGTCAAATTGGTCAAATGTGTTGAATTGGTGACACAGACAGAGTACTTTTTAATAGAGTTTGGTGATGTGATCACGGAACAATTTGATGAAGAAAACAAAAGTTTCTGTTTCGTATTTTATTTTATTCGTGCTTACATTACAAGTGAAAGTAATGAAATAAAAATTGATGTGAGTACAACTTTACTGTCGTCGCTGAGTTGTTTTAACAAAACTTCTAAGAAGTAAAATCGTTGTTTTAAAAACTTTCGGCAAGTAGGTGTCGAACTATCGAATGCTAATTGCTAAGCAATATTAGCTAAAATTGCGGATTCTCTACTAACATAGGAATATTTGCTATACTTCGAAACTATCATCTTAATATTTTGTATTGTTGTTTGTACTTTCTCAAAGCGTAGACTTGTCGATTATTTGAATAGCTAATGTCGGTTTAGAGATCACGATTATTTAACACGCGCATAGGTGGGGCTCGACATTTATGCAGTTTTCTTACTATTTGTTTATTCTGTCACACGATATAGTCTTTAATAAAATTGCCCCCTAAACGTAACCACCTACTTAATGTAAACAAAATTATTATTGTAGGTACTTTATTTATTTATTAAGGTACACCAACAGCTTATATGTATAATTTATCTTCAGTACATACATCACAAAAGTCTCGGTCTTACACAGTCGCCAATTACAGGTTTACCAGCAAACTCAGAAATACTAGAATTACAAAAAACAAAAAAGGTTATTTAAATATATTACTTATTACAATAAAGTTTTTAAACATAAGATTAATAACATAAACTAAAATAAAGAGACGAACAACATCGCAATTTTGCCCACTTACTTAAAATTACGACTAAGTAAATACTATAAATTGAAATGAGAAGGAGAAGGTACTCATCATTTAATTACAAATAAGTTCTTATTATTGCCAGATCTCACGACCGAATCTGACAAACAATGCATGTTTACATGGGAACTGCATTTAGAAAAGTTTACATAACATTCCCACTGTATTTACCAGTGTCGTTTTTGTTATAGCACCATGCTCCGTCACTGCGACGAAGATTCGGGCCGGAGCTCCTGCTCAGCCGCGTCAATCTGCCTCAGCCCAGTCATGGACTTCCAAATTGACGAAGACTTGAAACACGTCAAAAGAAGACATTCAAAAACACAAGAGGCTAGCACCAACACAGAACTGAAAGTCAGTGTCCGTCCAAGAAGCTGTGTAGGTCTCCTCAAGTCTCCAGATGAAAGAGACCCATTCCCCAGCTGCAGAATACCTAGAAATTACAGAAAGCCTGTTTTTAATCTATTTGAAACCCCTAGGAGGGGAGGACTGACTAATGCACATTCCACTTTAGAAATTGCCTGCAGCACTCAAATTGAGGAACCTAGAATGCAGACCAACACTGTTTCTATGACTGCAATCGCTTTAAATGACAATGTGACTAAACCATCACAACTACCTACAAATTTTAGAAGAGGAAAGCCTGTTCAGAGGGCTGCATCAAGGTTATATAAAGCTGAATGTGGTTTCAAAGGGAAAGATGGATGCATTGGTCCGGAGTTCATTGTAAGAGCTTCGCAACCAGCAAGGCACATGGACTTAACTCTGTCAGCAGTTTCTGACAAAAGAGTAATTACTGTAGTTTTACTGAATGGGCAGAAGATTGAGGTCTTGTGTGACCCAAATGTAATAACTGCAGGACAATTATTTGAAGCATTGGTCCATAATGAAAAGTATGACCATAACTTTATGCTTGGTATTGCCATTTTAATTGGAGGGGACTTTGTATTTTTACCAGATGATTACAAAATTAAAAAAGTTGCCCCAGACGCTTGGCATAAAACCAACAGCAAAAAGAGAATATCTGAAGATAATGCTACTTTGACAGTCTTCTTGAGAATAAAGTTTTTCTTGCCCAAAAACATTGCCAGTAACATACAGGGCGGAGAATGGAGATACAGAGTGTATTTACAACTTAGGAGAGCTACCTTAGAAGGTCAGCTGACATCAACAATCCAGAATCTCATCTTGTTGGCTGGATATGCTTTACAAATAGAATTTGGAGAGTTTTCATTTAGAGAACATGGAACGGCAGACTACTTTTTGTTGGAACATTATTTGCCTGAAACTGTGATAACAAATGACATGGCAGACATTAAGCTACGCATGAAGAGAGCACACGAATCTAGACATGGCTTGGATAGACACAAGGCAATAATAAACTACATCACCCTTGCACAAACCTTTCGTGACTATGGCGCTCATTTTTACTCTGCAATTTGGGCTACTAGAGATGGATTTTGCAGAGATGTGTGGCTCTCAATTGGCCCAAGGGGTATAACCCTCTATTCCAGGAATAACCATGCAACTGATGACACAGGCACCCACACAAATAGAATAGTTTTACAAAGTCTACCTTGGCACCATATACATACATTCTATTATAACAAGAAAAACTTGTACATCATGCCCAATTCATATTCAGGGTTATCAAAAATTGGTGTCAAATATAAACTGAAAACGTTAGACAACAAAAGCTATTTTACATTTTGGTTGGCGTCCCTGCACCACAGGTTGTATCTTAAGCTTTATGCTAAAGAGGACTTCCTCACTTATTTGTCAGATGAGTTTAATTGCCCACTGAATGTAGCTGAAAATCCTAAGATGTATGACTGTAGCAATTATCAAGACAGCTACAATTTAGCTGTTAGAAACCCAATCAGAGTAAGAAGACCTACTAGGAGAAGGTTTAAAGTTGACATATTTGGGGAGAAGAAGGTTCAGAATAAAGAAAATGAAAAGCGGAACCCAGAAGAACTTCTGAGACAAATACTATCACCACTACCTAATGATGAAATAGTATCAAATACATCATTAATCCAAGGCCACGAAAATTCCTCTAATGATGGGTTGTCATCTTCAGAAAGTTGCAGTATACCAAGGAGGCAAGGCGTCAAGATGGGCACTAGGGTGTACCGTGGAATAAAGTCTGTTACTGATAGTAGATATCCCACCTCATCAGTCAGAATCTCTAATCCTTGTACAAGGTCTGAGGGAGACTTAGCTATGACACAGAGTGATTCCGATGATCTGAGTACAGAGCAAAGACAGCATTGTATTATCAACAGCATGCAGTTGCTGCCAGAGAGACATTATAACCAGAACTTAACAAGTGCACCAACTGCTTACGTTTTAGAGTCTCCCAAAGTCTACCCAGATGTTTTCAATTATAATGCTGCTAATAATGAATCCTGCTTAAATACATCACTGTTTGAGAAACTCGACAATATGGAATGTGTCCAAGGTGAAAGAATATTTGTTACTGCTATACTAGAAAGAGATAATATGAATGCTCTAGGGCTACAAGTAGCAGAAGGCTCAGATGGCAATGTCTACATAAAGTCAATAACACCAGGAAGTCCTGCAGATCTGTGCAAGAAACTTTTACCTGGTGATCAAATAATATCAGTCAATGGGAAGACATTGCTGAATGTTAAATATGATAAAGCATTACTTATGTTACAGTCAGCTCCACATATAGTGGAACTTATTGTTCTACAAAATGCTAATAATAATAAACCAAGCAATTTAGACTATCAACACAGTATTGGCAGTCAATTTACAGACAGCAGCTGCAATAATATAGGTGCGCAAAAGTGTATTAGTAATAGTGTTGCTAGTGCCTTAGATGTAGAAATAACAGATGATGAATTGTTGAATGAAGAAGCTTTAAAAACAATATATGCTCTAATAAAACTAACGAAAGATAAAGTTATAAGTAGAATGAAAGATAGATCAAGCAAACAATCTACACCTAATAAGAGTAACCTGCAAAAGTGCTTTTCAGAGAATAAAGTGTATGAAGAATCCAATTTAGGGAATTATTCATCTCAGGAAAATTCACCCCAGAAGCGAAATTCTCAGAAATTCAACACATGGCGCGGTCAGCATACCAATAACCGGTCAAAGCGACGACCTTTGAGCCTCAGTATTCCAACAGGTGTAGATTTACCAGATGACTATTTAAACGACAACTCAGATGACCTACTTAAGAAATCATCATTGAAATCTATTCAATCCTCTTTAAATAGCTTAGATAAATCTGTAAAGAGCAGTTCTTCAAAGTCCGTAGCGTTACCACGAAACTTTGGGTTTAGTAGAAGGTGGTTGGGTCCAGTAAGGTACCCTGTGACACCTTGTAAGAATAGCAATGTAGGGACTGAACCGAGTTCAATCGTTAACGAAAATGTGACGCGAAGACATTTCGTGTATGGTGCTGGAGATTCCGATGAAGATCAGATATTTTTGTAATTATTATTAAGACTTATATTAAATCTATAGAGAAATTATGTTATGTTAAGTTTAGAGGACTATTATAATAAATGGTAATATGTAACAGACTAGTGTATTCTTTTACGAACTAAGAGCAGTCTGTAACAAACAAGATACGTAGCGGCGGGGGGCGATACTATGCTGCGATTATTTCCCTAATCAAGAAATAAAGACGAGTCATCATAGCACGTGTGATCGATACCTTGGCTACATTATTATCAGACTTATCAATGTTATCATTACGCGCAAAGTTCTCTACGGGTAAAGTAGGTTACTAAACTTTTCAATTAGGGTGTGTCCGAACGCAGAGTCCAAGTTGGCACATGAACATGGGCGTACACAGTTTTTGTACAGAGGCCAGCACATCAACCTACCCCAATCTGTCAAATTTTCCCAATTGAATATGAACCTTATACCTTTGTGGTAAAGTTGAAAGTCTATGAACGAAATTTGACAGATTGGGGTAGCTTGATGTGCTGGCCTCTGTACATACGTCATTACCATTGGCGTATCTAGGGCTTTTTTCCACGGGGGGCCTGGCCCCTAACCTTTTTTTTTTTTGGTATCTCCTCATGTATACGCTCCGTCTGGGAAGAACGGAGGGTTATGTCGGACTCCTACCGACTAAAACCCCACTGTTCCTTCTACTACCATTCGAAGTCGGGGGCCCGGGAGATACTTGAACATGCCGCACCCCCGACTGGTATGAGACCACCCCATGCCTAGCGGACCCCCAAGTGGGGGCGATCCCACGACCGATCCTTTCTTTTAGCACGTTTTTCATTATTAAACATGTTTCGTCAATTTGGAGAATATCTATACAATTACCCACAAAATGCTTTCCACTCGCCCACTTCTCACTTTGCATTGTGGCGCAAAAATTAAATGTATCTACCTAATTATTTTTGTGATTTCAAAAGTAACTAAGAATAGCACTACTGTGTACTTGTAGAGGTCAGTGATTATGTAGGTAATAATACATTTGTTTAGGTCTTGGTGGTAGATTATTTATTTAATTGCTT
Organism: Gortyna flavago; assembly: GCA_963669345.1. NCBI lineage: Eukaryota > Metazoa > Arthropoda > Insecta > Lepidoptera > Noctuidae > Gortyna > Gortyna flavago. The sequence continues at coordinate 1,671,325 of OY770144.1, forward strand.
TTGTGTGAAGTTATATTAAGTATCCAGCTTAGTACTTACTTACTTCGAATAGGTCCGCAAACATCCTGATCCTGGGGTGGGCACCAGACCATTCTAGGGTAGTGGATTCTCTTTGAGGAGTGACTAGAGAGGCGTCACGGCGTCCTCACCTACCGCCTGACGCAGGTCCTCACCGGACATGAATGTTTCGGGAGGTTCCTGCACATCATCAGGCGGGCGGCGACCTCTCGCGTCCGGCCCTGGTTCATGCCATGGTCCGGGGCGAGAGGGAGTGGGAGGCAGTCACCTCCTTCTGGGAAGCAGTCATGCTACCGAAGGAGGTGGCGGGATGGTTGAGGGACAGAGCCTCACGTCCCAGCCGCCGCGGGAGACGCCCCGGGCGTTCGGGAGCCGCGTGACGACTCCCGGTTACCGTAGGCACGGGCCTGCGGACGGCGAGTAATGGGTAGCTCGCCAGCTCGCCGTCCGATCAGGACCAGGCTCGTACCGGACGGCGCGTATGTGTTCCACGCACCTCATAAATGTCAGCATCAAAGGAGGGGCCTGTCAGGGCCAAAGCCTGCCAGGGCAGCGGGATTGTCCGATAGGGTTACCGCTACGCCTGAACTTATAGGGCTAAGGAAGGAACACGGATGGCTTTTAGTCAGTAAGCCTGACACTCCCTTCCGCTCCACCCAGAGCGGGAGGGGTCATTTGATATTTCCCAACCTAAAAAAAAAAGGGTGTGCACCCCGCCACCCCCATATACGCCTATAGTAATTACCCGAGTACGGCAAAACTAAAGGAGGGTTATGATTTAAACAGGCTATGTAAGTATTTTACTCATGAGAGTCAAGACGTCTTTGGAGAGCAGGAGGCAGGTGCCCTCCAACTCGGTATTTACGCCCAGGCACAGGCTGACTGACGCCCGTCACAAATAGGCATAGGTAGGTACCTAGGTATTTAAAGGCTACCTACTAGGTATTTAAAGGTTAAAATAGCTACCTACACTACAGCGCGGTAATTTTGCTCAGGCACCTAAAATTGCGTGATGTGTAAAACATGGACTTAATTTTAACTAAATTTATGCAACCTTGTAGGTAGGTATCAGTTTCGCGCACGACATCTTCATCAATAATAACTATTTCTTGATGGACAATGAACTTTGTTATAAGTAGAACTCGTTATCAGTCATAAAAATGTGTGAGCAAATTATAAGCCGGCGTTTTTATCGCGTTTCTGGTTATGTAATTTACGCGCCACTTACGAGTTTACGACACGCTGTGAACTCGAGAATGGCCTGGAAAGTTCTATGCTTGCTTGAGCACATGTGCTATAGGTACATTGATGCAGGTCAATGCAAAACCGGTTTGGTCTCAATTCTCAACCATGAGAATTGGAGAATATGATATAGATATTTATTGATTGTGCTGTAGCCCCAACGAGTGGCTAGCTACCACACACGTTGCCTACCGGTAGAAATGGGGTGAGACAAAGACACTTCAGTCTATAATTTAATTTTAGATTTGTCCACTCCTAGGAACAAAGCAATTTCCATTCCAGTATACCATATGATGATTACGATTCCGTACCTGAGTTATGTGACTTCTAGGTACTATATTCATGTAGGTATTCATAAGTAATATACACAAATTAGAAACATTAATCATTTTATTTAAAAATAACACTGCTCGCACTATTCAAGCAAATAAAACTAAATAATTCTAACAAGACAGAGAATTGCCTTTCTACATATTATATTTAACACAATCAGACTCAAATAAAACTGGGAAATACACATTCACTCCACAATTTGTATAAAATCAACCAAACTACCAGATATCATTATCATAACAATACCCACAACAGTGTTAAATCCTTTAACAGTTTGCTTTTCACAATAAATGCATTTCAAAGCCCTTAGATGTTATTTACATCATACCGCCCATGCCTCCCATGCCACCCATTCCGCCCATGCCTCCCATGCCGGCCATGGGGTTAGCGTCCTTCTCTTGAGGGATTTCACAGATTACAGCTTCAGCGGTGGTGAGGAGAGATGCTACGCCACTGGCGTCTGTTAGCGCTGTTCTCACAACCTTGGTGGGGTCAATGATACCCTTCTCAATCATGTTCACATACTGATTGTTCAGAGCATCATATCCAAATTCAGGGCCCAAGTCCTCGACTTTAGCGACTACAACGGATCCATCGATGCCGGCGTTCCGCGCGATTGTCATGCAGGGCATTCTGAGGGCTTTCTTGACGATTTCAACACCTGTCGCCTGGTCACTGTTGCCTGTCTTGAGTGATGCTAGATCGGGAATACATCTGAGGAGAGCAGAGCCACCTCCGGGAACAATACCTTCTTCAACAGCTGCTCGGGTTGCATTCAAAGCATCATTGACGCGATCCTTCTTTTCATTGACTTCAACTTCGCTGGAGCCACCAACATGTAAGACAGCAACTCCGGAAGCTAGTCGGGCAAGACGTTCCTGTAATTTCTCCTTTTCATATTCAGAGGTTGTCTCTTGGATTTGGTCACGGATCTGTTCAGCTCTCCTGTCAATGTCTGCCTTCTTACCCTTTCCTTTTAGGAAGAGGGTATCATCCTTAGTGATGATAGCCTCACCCACTTGGCCAAGATCAGATTGCTGGAGATTTTCTAGCTTAATCAAGTTGGAATCATCTCCAAAAACTACACCACCAGTGGCGATAGCCATGTCACTGAGGGTGGCCTTGCGGTTGTCACCAAAGCCTGGAGCCTTCACAGCTGCTACCTGCAGTCCAATCTTCAGTCTATTAACTACTAGTGTAGACAGGGCTTCACCATCAACATCCTCAGCTACAATGATCAGAGGCTTCCTCTGCTGGTTGGCCAGTTCCAAAGCAGGAATAATAGTCTGCACATTACTGATTTTCTTCTCTGAGAAGAGAACTAAAGCATCCTGGAACTCTACTTTGGCACCCTTTGATGAGTTGATGAAATATGGTGAAATATAACCTCTGTCAAACTTCATACCTTCAATGATCTCCAGTTCGTCAACGAGAGTCTTTCCATCCTTAACTGTGATGACGCCGTCTCTGCCGACCTTCTTCATGGCATCAGCGATCAGCTTGCCAATGGCAGTGTCACCATTGGCGGAAATGGTGGCCACCTGTGCGATCTCCTCAGGTGTTGTGACGGGCTTGGACATAGCCTTCAACTTATCTTTTACGGCGTCTACTGCCAGCATAACTCCTCTTCTTATCTCAATAGGGTTGGCACCCTTTGAGATTTTTTCGAAGCCCTCCTTAGCAATAGCTCTAGCGAGAACTGTGGCTGTCGTAGTGCCGTCTCCGGCCTCCTCGTTTGTGTTGTTAGCGACATTTTGAACTAACTTTGCGCCAATATTCTGGAACTTATCTTTTAGTTCAACACCTTTGGCAACTGTCACACCGTCTTTTGTAATCTTAGGTGAGCCCCAAGACTGTTCCAAAATGACGTTTCTGCCTTTTGGACCCATTGTGACGGCGACGGCATCTGCAAGGACGTCTACGCCCTGCAACATGAGGGCTCTTACATCAGCGCCGAACCTCACATCTTTGGCGTAAAATCTAGCTTGGTTGAGTGAAGAAGCTCGGCGAATAACACGTGGTAGGCGCAGCATTTTTATGTGTAGTGGAATGATATTTCAGTACTTCCAAAAAAATTCCCAACCTTTATTCTCGAAAATTCTCGCCAGGATCACACTAAAACGTGATCTTCCGCCGGTTGTAGGTTATGAAAGACTGACGCGCGATATCTACCTTTGTACAGAATTGGATAGACTCTATGGTTTTTAGAATAAAATTAAGATTTTGGCTGCCTGTATTGTGAGGAGTTTCTATCTCTTTTCCTCTAATGAAATTTAGCCAAAGCAGTACCAATTTGAAACGAATAGCCAATACTTGACGTCATTTCATTAGAACTTATGCACAATAGGTTACCAGTAAAAAAAAAAAATGAGTCGATGGTCTGTGCAAAAAGGTTAATAACCACATTAGCAGCGGGATTGTCCGAAAGGGTTACCGCTGCCCCGGAACATAAAGGGCTAAGGAAGGAACACGGATGGGTTTTAGTCAGTAAGAGTCTGACACTCCCTTCCGCTCCACCCAGAGCGGGAGGGGTCATTGGATGATTTCCCATCCTTAAAAAAAAAAAAAAAAAACCACATTAACCACTGCATTCACTGATCTCTATTTATTCTCTATTTCTTTATTATTATTATTCTTCTTGTATAATACAGGTCAGTGACTGCATAGCGTTCCAAACTTGGTTTGTGTTCCCCTGAAATGTCTCTAAAGCGCGAGAATTATAATCATTATAGTCATCAACACAACTCTCTAAGACCAAGTAATCCTACCGAATGACTATTTCATGAAATCTTGACATTTTAGGATTACACTAACAAATCAAGTTGCACTACTAATTGTAATGATTATAATTTTGTAAATACATATTTGTTACGGCCGCGAATCATGTTTTAATCAACGTACAACTTAATACTGACCAGCAAATTGCAAAAAACGTAAGAAAATTTGAATTTCGCGGGCTACCTTAGCGCTTCCCCCTTAATCGGATCCAATCTGTTTTATTTCCTAAAAATTGGATAGTGCAATAAGCGCTTAAAACAGGATAATCAGCATTACATGCAAAGGCTGGTCATGGGCTGGTCCAGGCTGGTCTCAAATGGATGAATGGATGAAACGTATCAAAAAGGTTGTTCTGTTCATCTCATAATTATTGTGATGAAAAAATAAGAAAATAACTTGCTAAATGCTGCAAATTCAACTCTTAGTGAGTCTAATTATTTGATGGTTGACCCGCGCAAGATGGACAAGAATATAAATATAGAAAGAGAAACAGGCAAAATTATTAATCAATAGACATTATTCTGATTAGGTTCATTGGGATTATTTATCCGATTACTTAGTTCAAATGTATCCGATTGTAAAATCGCAATGACATTTAAATTTTTTCTCTTCCTCATGTCAAATTTGAAGTTTAGTTTGGCAACTTTGGCACTTCACTTCATTTCATTTGGCATTTTGTCGGTTTGCGAGGAGTTCGCGAACACGTTTTATAAATCGGTATCAACAAAAACATGCGGTAATTCCTTTTCGAAAGCAAATAACTAAACCGTTTATCTCTCAGAGGAAAATCGTGTCATATATCTTGTTTAAATAATACAGTGCTGTAATACTTCATAATGGAGAGTTACATAATGAATGAATTTAAAGGGTAAGATATTTTTAATGTTATTAATAACTTCCTCTGACGGCGTTTGTTTAAAATTTTTAATTTGGTTACGTCGCTGAAACGGGTCTCTGGCAATATTATTCTGTTCAGAAAATAAGGAGTATTTACAAAATAGAGGGCCTGTGCAACTGAGTGCTAACGCTCACAATAATTTAATTCGCGCACTGACTATTAATTTCTATGTTCTAAATAATATGATAATTGAATGTGGTTGCAGCTTAGCGATTTGATTTATTACTAACCCTGAATAAGGTGTCTTTATTCAACCCAGCATACATTCAAACATATGAAAGTTATGTAGTTATAAATAGTTCTACAATTATGTAGGTATACTTTAAGATTTACTGTAAGCAAGGTGTGATTTAAATAGCGTCTTTTTGATAGTCCACACCTTCATACCTATGGATTATGTCATCATCATCTGCCAAGCTTAAGAAAATTAAAATAACTGTGGAGATTAGTGTAACTAGCATTATTATTGGATAAATTTAGCAGGACCATTGCTACAAGGAAGCTTGAAAAATATTGCTAGAAAAAGTGCTTGCAGCTAAGTAATTACAGCCACACGGGTCGATCAGGTTAAGCTACGCTAGCTGCGGTTGGTCCGTGGATGGGTGACCATCTTTACATACTAATTACTACTCCGTGCCTCGGAAAGCTCATTATACCATTGGTCAAATTCAAATTCTTTATTGCAAACTAAGTATACAGAATTTTGAAGATGTTAACAATTTTGTGGATCTTTGACAATCATTACGGGTTGTTAGGAGCCCGAAAGTCTGATAACGAGTCTAAGCAAAGGGTATCGTATTACCCAGTAACTGGGTTGTGGAAGTCAGATAGGCAGTCGCTCCAAGTAAAATACTGGTATTCAGCTGCATCTGGTTAGACTGACCCCCACATAGGGCTAGACAGATGATTGCTAAAAGGAAACTTGCTATCATCTTTTGTAGCAAGAATATGTAGTTGGTTGAGACTTTAACTGGTGGCCGAAATGGCTGCACTTTACAATTGAATAATTTATGTACCTAATAAAAAAAAGACAATGTTTTAATATAAATGGCTTAAGTCCAATTTTTCCAATAGAAGATATTTTTAACCAAGAAATATTTTATGCAGATGTTGTATGAAAAATCTGTCAAAAACTATTACTTCTCGAATAAAGTTATCTTGATATTTGAAAAATCTGCTCTTACTAACTAAAATATATATTATATTAATTGGAAGAGAAAAAAAACAGTTGAACATCAATTTTATTCCTTAGATAAAAAATATCTGATGATGGACAAATAAGTAGGGGTCTGGCAGACATTCAGCAAAAACTGCATAAGAATATTTAGTTTATAAGAATACTTTATATAAAACTAGCTTCCGCCCGCGGCATCGCCCGCGAGGTATGTCGATAAGAACTATCGTATGTCTTTCCCCAGGATGCAATCTATCTCTCTGCCAAATTTTATCGAAATCCGTTCAGTGGTTTAGGTGTGAAAAGGTAACATACAGACAGACAGACAGAGTTACTTTCGAATTTATAATATTAGTATGGGATTTATTTTATTATTATCTGACAGTTACTACATTTATCAGTCTGTATGTTTACTCATTTATAAATTTTTATGTTATTCAAATACAATTGTTAGTTTATGTAAGATAGAAAAAAAGCCGAACTGCGCAGCGACTCGCCTCATGTTCCAACCCGCCTTAAGTCCCTCTTAAGGCGGGTTGGAACACTCGCTGCGAAGTAACATATTCACGTGTCAGCGGAGGTGAGGGGTGAGGTACTGTGCAGCGAGTAGCGCACTTCAGAGCCGCCTTATAGTTTGAATCGGGCTGTATATGTGGGGCATTACTGGCGAAATGTGGTGTGTACTAAGAAACACGTCTGCCTAACCCATCGGGAATACAGACGTAATCCGCATAATGTTATTTTAAGTAGACTAGTAATTGCTGTTTCTTTAAAAGAAATCACAATAGGAGCTCAGAGCCAAAACCGGCCAAGTGCGAGTCGGTCACGCGCACCGAGGGTTCCGTACTTGTAAATAGTTAATCATGGGAAAAAAAGTAATGTAACTACTACAGTTTTCGGACTTTTTCCTTTACTTGTGCTACATGAAATTGCTTCTTGCTAAATTTCATTATTCTAGGTCAACGGGAAGTAGGTACCCTATAGGTTTTGATTCCGAAACATAAACGCCCGTATAGTTGATTGCATTGACTTAGAAGTTTGATTTTTTCACTGCTTCAAGTGATTGCAGCCCTGAGTATTTGATATTAATTTCAACTTGATAACTCCACGCGCGTTCCTGAGAAAAAGGGACCGACGGACAGACAGACGGACAACGAAGTGATCTTATAAGGGTTCCGTTTTTCCTTTTGAGGTACGGAACCCTAAAAATGACGTCGTAATGACTGCATAAAACAGGTACTTAGTTATAATTATGTATTTCCACGCTGATGTTTTAATTGCTAGACGGTCTCTGTCTGTCTGTTCGTAACGTTATTACGAGAACCTCGAGAACAGATATATCCCATAATGAACTGGAGTGTTTATAATTATGGTAAAATTTGAAATCCACGCGGACGAATTCGCAGACAGCACATGTACAGACGACCGCACGTCGTCGGTGATCCTTTGACCCTTAGATGACCTAGCATAGTATGGATATAGAATAAGAGGCCAGTTTAAACTGGTTTTGTTACCACTGACCAAACCATTCGTTCCACCCGCTGAAAATCTCCCACCTGGACATGAGTTGACCGAAGCAAGGAAAACCTGTTCAGGTAGAGATTCATAGACGACTCCGCCTTGGAGGGTAAATATGGTTCTGTTCCATAAACGATGGGGCATTTATTTAATATCATCCCCTACTACGTGTCCTGTCAGCTGCACGTTACAGGAACTGATGGACGCTAGTGATGGCGCCAAACACGTAGCCGAATTCTGGGCCGAGTCCATTTAGATTGCCAACGACACGCTAAGAACAAGACCACTGACGTATGTATGCGGCATACCGTATATAAAATTAGAAATAAACATTTATTTCAGTTGCAGCGATACCTGTTCCGGCGGTTACTTACCTGAAGGTATGGTGGTCGGGATAGGAAACCCACTTCTGGATATCTCTGCGATGGTTGACGACGCCTTCCTGAAGAAGTACGACCTCAAGGCTAATGATGCCGTCATGGCTGAGAAGAAACACAGGCCTTTGTACAAAGAGCTAACTGATAAGTACGTTACTTCTGTTTATTAAATTTAATTACTTATTTTTTATAACGATAGACAAATACATACTTTTTCAAATCAACAAGTTAACAGTAGGTACGGCAAAGATGTGTAGCGCCACAGGGACATTGAAGCGCAACCTGTTAGCATGGTGTCAGTACATGATTTATTTAAGCACGTAAATGTACAGAGGCGGACTTAATGCCATTGGCATTTTCTACCAGTCAACTTTTGGGTGATGCAGCCAAACAATGGTAGGTGCAGTCATAAAAATTGAGAAATAAATATTTATACATATGTATAAAGATACGCATAAACCATGAGTCTGAACGCCCCACACTGAAATTTTTCGTTGTTTTAAAAAAAAAAAGTGTAATCTGTGATTACCTGTAATTTAGTGTGCACTACAGGATAATGTATATTATACAAGTTCTATAATGGTAAAAGATAATTGTAATGCATCTCGTTGGTAATCTATACATATAATAAATCTGTAGACGAGACGTTTCTGTAAATTGAAAATATTTCCAAAAAAAATAGTTGGGGTGTTAAAGGATAACCAACAAATGCCATTTCATCAATTTTTGGAATTTTTGTCTGTTTGTCTGTTTGTCGGTTTGTCGGTTTGTCTGTTTGTCTGTTTGTCTGTTTGGATGTGACAGATTATTGATTTGAACAGGGTCAACGTAAAAAGTACCAAACCAATACGGTTACTTTTTATACTCAAATATGGTGTAGAACTCGGAGCAGTGATTAGTTTTTATTTCATCGCAATCGGTTCACTCTATCAAAAGATATAATCAATTTAAAGTATTCTAGAACAACTTTTTACGTTTTTTAGTAACACGTAACGACATCTATTGGCGCGATATAGTACCTACTAACGAAAACATATTGTTTTTGTGATGTGAATAATCACGTCCTATTAGTTTATGCTTACTTAAATGACGAAATAACACAGATACCTACTTATGTCTATGTTATTTTAAAAAGTAATGATAATGATTATAATATTAAACAAAATCGCTTTCCATTGATGGTTTATTTAGAGGCGCCTGTGGCGCTAAAATAATTTTAAACAAAAAGTGAGGATAATGTAAGATAATAATAATTAATGTGGTGTTCTGAGCGATAAAGAAGTTAGATAATTATTGATATAGAAACTTGAGTAACGCAGAGCGTTTTTTAACGAAGTTCTTATATGGAGTTTGCGGTAGGAGTTCTAAGGGAGAAATCGTCAAATAACGAAAAACCGTTATGCCTCATTTTTCAAAGTAATGGGTAGATAGAGACACACACACACAGAAAGAGAGAGAGACAGCTATTTTTCATGGTTTCCGAGGATCCTGACCCCGGTAAGTGAGGTCAAAAAGAAAATCAAAGTTGGCGGTTGCCTAAATTTTTAACTTTTTCGTCATGGGTGTCGTTTTCATGGCTTTCGAGGGTGCTGTAGTCGAGAGTCAGGTCAAAATGAAAATCCAAGATGGTGGCTGCAATTTTTTTATCATGTTTGTCGTTTTCATGGTTTTTGAGGGTGCTGAAGCCGATAGTCAGGTCAAAATGAAAATCCAAGATGGCGGCTGCAATTTTGTTTTGATTTTTTGTCATGGATGTCGTTTTCACAGATTTCAAAGGTGCTGAAGCCGATAGGCAGGTCAAAACGAAAATCCAAGACGGAGGTTGCATTTTTTTTTATGGGTTACGTTTTATTGGTTTTTGAGAGTGCTGAAACCAATAGTGAGGTTAAAATGAAACTATAACGGCTTACCCACCGTCGATTGGCCCATAAACCGTTGGTGAACATTATCTTTAAACCATAAAATTTTTTGCAAAGGACTTTTCACCCACGAACGTTTTGCCAACATAACTCTACGTCAGTGAATGCTTTACCCACAGAATGTTTTGACCAATAACTTTTCACCCAAAGAACAAGGCCAACAGACGCCGGGAAAGGTGAAAGTAAAATAATAATAAGACGTAGTCCTTTATTTCTGTGAAAAGGGTATAAAGTAACCTAACCAAGCCTAACCTCGGGGTGCCCTTCGCTCGCTTTGCTCGCTCACTTGAGCCGCCATCATCCCTTCGAACCCTACCTGTCCGAGTCGGGGTGCCCCAAGTCCCGAGCTCGCTTCGCTCGCCCTTGCATCCTTAGTTCTATTTGACATGGGTCAAATGTTCTTTGGGTGAAAAGTTATTGGTCAAAACATTCTGTTGGTTAAGCATTCACTGACATAGAGTTCTGTTGGGGAAACGTTCGTGAGTCACAAGTCCTTTGGATGAAAAGTTAATGGTGTTGACCAACGGTTCATGGACCAATCGACTGTTGGTAAACCGTTTCAGTACTGGTTAAAATGAAAGTCCAAGATGGCGGCTGCAAATCGAAAAATTCGTACTGTGTGTCGTTTTCATGGTTTTCGAGAGTGCTGAAGCCGATTGTGACGTCAAAATGAAAATCGAAGATGGCGGCTGCAATTTTCTTTTTCTTTTTTATCATGTGTGTCGTTTTCATGGTTTTCATTATAAACTTACACGACTTTGTGTGAAATAAAATAAAATACAACCGACTTAAAAACACACTTCAAAGTGCAATAGACCTTTGGTTTCAAAGTCTGTAATTTCTTGCCAACGCGCAACGTCTTCCCAAACTAAGGTTATTTTGCACTTTCTAGGGTTTTTTATGGAAGTCGGTTATATTTTTTTGTAATTATCTTTACAATTTTTTTTCTGGTTTTCGGCAGTATAAGGTCTAAATCAAAATCATGTCTAAAGTTTTCATGGGTTTCATCTTCGTAGTTTAAATGGCGGCCGGTGTCAAATATAACCAAAGTTTAATGGGTTGCTTTTTACACGGGCAACTTTATGTAGAAGCTCTTACCATTAATGTATTCTTCCTTTTATCATCTAGATATCTCGATGCTTTATAAGGCATAATATTGGTAGGTATATATGATATCTTCAATACCAAGTTAAGAAATTCTAAATTTACCACAGAGAAGAAACCAAGACTTAGAAAAACTAACTTCAAACTTCACCTACAAATCTCAGATATACTTTAGATAAAATGGTGATATGATTTTACAAGTTGGTATTCTAAGACAGACGCAAAATAAAATGGACATAATTATGGCTGTTTGGTTAGATAATCAGCCTCGAGCAGGCGCTTTTATTTAAATTTATTCTCAAAAATCAAAGTGACACTTCGTCGCATTGTCATTATGAACCATGAAGACGCAGTGATTGCAGTCGAAAGGGCCGTGGTAGCGAACCCTAGGTAAGGAAAGCGTTACCAGGCAAGATCTGATGATTCTTCCTTTTCAATGAAGGAGTGGCAATTACACCTTTCCTAAGCGACACATTACCTATTGTTTTCCGACATCCACGCGAACGAAGTCGCGGGCACAGCTAGTCCATAAATAAATAACAAAATTTGCTGTCCCATACATTTTGACCGTGTAGGTCACTTGTCTATGAAACAGTAGATTTTTGTTTTTTGATAACCGACGAAAAATGTCTATGCTAGGGGACTATGATCATGTGCTGAATACGGTTACGTATAAGGCAAAACGTAAAACGCTTCTTTGGAAGTGCTCTATTTATTACCAAGGAAAATAATTCTCTCCTACAAGAAAGAACATAAATCTAATGTTCCCATGCTGGGTTTAAACCTCCTCTTTATTTCTACTCTGCTTACCTATAAGTATTATGTACACTTTAATTATTCTCATAATAATATCAAGCTATGACTTACCTTCAAGATCGTCTTATTTATTCAAAACCACATTGTTGACCTCCATAAATTACTTATTATTCAGTGTACCATTGTCGTCTTTTTATAAGTCTATGGTCTTCGTATAATATTTCATTATTTTCTGTTTTCACAACCTGTTTGATAAAGTGCTATCGATGTTAGAAAGCTAGCAACTGAATTCAATGTACACAGTAAGTAATACCCACGCTGTGTTTATCAATATTGTGTTTCGTGATAGACGGGCACTTTAACAAAATCATTATTTGAATAGTGGGTAAGGTCTAAATATAGCTTCTAGAGAGCAACGGTGGTACAGTGGTAGGTCGTAGGTTTGAACCCAGACAGGCACTTTGTGTAAGTTACTTTATCACCACTGCTCTCAAAAGGGCGAAGGTAATCAGAGTAACGAAGAGATATGACATCCACCAACCCGCACTGGGCCCCCGTGGTGGATAGCGGCCCACTCCTTACAAAGAGGCCTTTTTTTTTTGAGGATGGGAAATCATCAAATGACCCCTCCCGCTCTGGGTGGAGCGGAAGGGAGTGTCAGATACTGACTAAAACCCATCCGTGTTCCTTCCTTAGCCCTTTATATTCCGGGGTAGCGGTAACCCTTTCGGACAATCCCGCTGCCCCGGCAGGCTTCGGCCCTGACGGGCCCCTCCTTCAATGCTGACATCTCTTTGAGGCGCGCGTGGAACACATACGCGCTGTCCGGCACGGGCCTGGTCCTGATCGGACGGCGAGCTACCCATTACTCGCCGTCCGCAGGCCCGCGCCTACGGTGGCCGGGAGTCGTCTACAAAGAGGCCTGCGGTCCCAGCAGCGGGAACGTTAAAAGCTGTTTATGCTACTTATATCTTCTTTCTTTTGATTTTCAATCTCCGTAATTTAACTCATGTTTCAAATTCCAGGTACAATCCAGATTACCTAGCCGGTGGCAGCGTTCAGAACTCAGTCCGAGTAGCCCAGTGGATCCTGAAGACGCCCAAGGTCTGTTCCTACTTCGGCTGCGTCGGCAACGATGACTTCGCCAAGATTTTGAAAGATAAAGCCGAGTAAGTGCAAAATTCTCTTCTGTATCGTAAGGTGGTCCCAAAAGCAAAACGACGTAATTTCGTTCATTAAGAGCTCTAATCGCAACGACGAATACGAGCCTTGTCGAATGTCCTATTGTCGAGTAAATGATGAAAACCTAATTTGAAAGATATCAGTGTCGAGATTTCTAGAAAAATTTTAATTTCCGTAATTAGATTCAATCTTGAAGAGTTGATGAGAACGTAAATTAGCGTAGTGGACAGTTATTGTCTATTTATAAAACTGAGCAAGACTCGCAGCTCGCGCTGACTAAGTAATGTTCCATACCTTATTGGTAAACTGGAACTTTGTTTATGTGTATTCATATTCCTATGAAACTTATGCGAATATGAACATTATTCATTTAAGGTTCATAATTGTATGAATCGTCTACTTTACGAGTACCTACTTAGCAAAGTTAACTCAAAGACCCCTTAAGGTTACGAAAAAAGGCAAGTCAGTCATCGAAACACATAAAACATTTGTTTGGCCTGCTAGACCATGTCAAATCGCTGAAGAGGTGAGCTTGATAAGACCGTTTGTACAATATGCAGCGAAAACTAAATGACCACAGCACACGGGGTAATCAACGTAATACTTACATATAGAGATAACATTATCTTATTTACTCCTACATGTAATTGACCTGTAACTTTAACCTGTCTGCTCTGCTCCATGAAAACAAAAGTAAGATGATAATAATTATAATGTTATACGTATGATCATAAAATAAAACAGTAATGAATCCTCGATAATTTAATCAATTGGGAACAGTGATGTTCAAATCCGCTTTAAACTAAAATCGTGTTATAGACTATAGATTATATTTTTCTAGCGCGTTGTTTTATACGCTATCATTATAACACGCTGTTACAAAACATGGCCGCAGTCTGAACGCGGAGACATTATCATTTTATCTGGCAACACGCTAGTTATCTCGCAACGCGCTGTACACGAAAGAATATAATAATATCTCATGAAGCGTTATAGATCAATGAACTTTCCTTCATACTTTCCAGGCTTAGGACTGTCTATAATAAAATTGATTAAATTTTATTATAAAAGTTTTGTGAGACAATTATTATTTATTATAGGCGTATTTACTAAAACTTATTTACAAATCACTATCCACAGTTTCACTTTGTCACACAGTAACATCCTACCTAATTACAGTTATTAAAAACGAACACACAATATTTACAATAGCACGACGAATGTATGTACGAAACATGAGAATTATTATATTTACAATTACAGTACTGTAGTACTTATATGTTGCACAGCAACAAAATTATTATTTAGAAAAAAACGTGCGAGGGCCGTGTTTGTTTACAAAACAACGCGTACGTAATAACAGGTACCGCGATCCAACCGGCCGACTGCCGCCCGAGTTCACATGACTTCGCCCGAGTGCCCCGACGCGCTGTGACGCTGTGAGTGCAGAGTGAGACTAGTGAGACTATAAAAGTTATAAAACTATAATGCTATCCCGCTCTAGCCTCGCTGTGTACGTTTAGAATATGAGACGCCTAGTTTGTTGAGACGTTATATTTCTAGCGCGTAGTCAGAGTCGGGACAACAAACGCTAGATGCTATAAATAAATAGCGCGCTATTTTTTGACGCTATACGTTTTATTAACCACCACTAATTGGGAAGGTGCTGATAGCTTACCAATGATGTTATATTGGTAAAATATCATTGTAGCTTACCTGTTTAATAATTTAATCGTTTAAATATTGAACTACCCACACTTTTGAAAAATCGCCTACCTAAACCGGGAGTCGAACAGGTGGTTTACAGTTCAGTATAGCTATTCACAACCATTCCATGCGGTTTCGTGGCGAATCGAACATCAATCGATGTTATCGAAGGAGTCCAAACGCTGTTCACAAATACAAAACCCGTAAATTTTCAGTTTAAATAAAATAGACGACCACTCCGAAATTGTGACATTTTCGACTCTGAAACCTGTTGAACGATTTATAATGCTGGGCTGAATGAAATATACAGGATGTCCCTTGAAGTATGGATCAATTCGAATAGGGA
This sequence comes from Gortyna flavago, assembly GCA_963669345.1. NCBI lineage: Eukaryota > Metazoa > Arthropoda > Insecta > Lepidoptera > Noctuidae > Gortyna > Gortyna flavago. Next base: position 1,686,677 of record OY770144.1, read on the forward strand.
CGTGGGCAAGGTCATTTCCAAACTTATTAACCCTGAGAATGTCGGTGAATTTTTTTACGGTTCAAAATTTTTTTTGACAGCCCTAAAGGTAAAATACGTTTTCAAGATCCACAAACGTGCCACTACTTTGTCTCGTTTATCACACTTTAACTAAACCCACTCGTCATTAATACTGATTGACTGTATGCAAAGTGCCTTAGATATCTTTATATTTTTCCGTAAACTGCTAACAATAGCTGAACGCTGAGTATCTGACTCACTTCAAGAAAATTGCCGGATGTTCAAATATCAGTTTTCTGATCTCTAATATTTGAAGATAGTGTCAATCAATAATGAAACAATCAGGTTTACCAGATAAAATACTAAACTTAAGTCTCGTATGATTGATTGAAATAGCCCAAGGTCACCTGCTGCTAGGCTATTATATTGTAGTGAGCAAAACCGCAAAACGTAGTAATGATCTTTAGTTTCGTTCGCGGTTTGTGATAAGATGACGATAAAAATATGTAGATGATTTATGAGGTCGATTGTTTGAAATAATCGACCGATTTTTTTAACCGAGACTTTGTCGATAAACATATAATATTCCACCCAGTGTAAGCACTAGGAAGTGGTAAAAGGCGGGTGGTTTGTGGGACTGTCTTATATAATTGTTACGTTCGAAAAGTGCTGATTCATAGCCTAATTTGAATAAATGACTTTTGATTTTCACCGATAATTTTATTGTGCTACAGAGGTATGTATAGGTTCAGTCACAGGTATAAATAGCTGTTTTCTCCTAAAGTATTGATTGATAGATATTTTATTGTGTTACCCGTGTTACGAACATGGTAGTCTTGAAACCGTACTGTTATAAACTGTAAAGATCTAGAAATTTCAACCAGGTCTTTTCTCAAAGTTACAATTAATGTTTCGCGAGAGAAACGCTTTTGAATGTTGAATAACTGTAAGGTCGTGACTCGTGACTGTACTCCTATTAAAAAAGCCCTTTCCAATGGGAATATTTTATTTATGCATTGGGATCTCGGGACATTTGACAAAAGAGGTTCTATTGTTATCCCGCAACCTCCTAAGAATCATGGTTTACCTATTTCTAAATACATGTTTGGGCTACTGCAAAATTAATATTAATATAATAAATAATCCATTGAGTAAAAATCTGTAAGAATATTATCTAAGTAGGTACGTAGATACTGTAAGATACTGCGGTGATGCAAGAGCAAATGAGATGTCTCTTGTAAGTTCCCAGCGATCGCGATATCATTCACCCCGGTTATCAGGCCCGGTTATCTCGTTATCTGTACTCCACTTCTATTGAAATTCTCTAAATAGAACTATTCTTCTGTTATCTCGACTCTTCGATACCCAAGAGCAAATTATAATTGTCAGAGTTGTTTGAGGGAAGATGGCTGTTTACTTACTAGCTATAATGAAGACTGGAATTGCCAACATACAATTTATTGTTCCTTATTTAGTCTAATTTCCCTCACTGCCTTGTATAAGTCTACCTATTATCTCTAAATTAAATACTGCTGCAGCGAATAACTGTTTGATTTTTTGCTTTGCAATAATAATATGACAATATTAACAACTCCTCTGTAAAGGGTGTCTTTAAAGATTTAAACCAGTACAACGTAAACAAACGCATAATATGTAGGTGTATTGTAATTACATGTAGGTAGGTAGGTACCTAAGTGACGTAATCAGCACAGCTAGCTATCCATTACAAATGACAATTTAACACATTTGATTTGGACCTTGGACCACTTTATTTTAACTCGTTTTTATATTGATCGTGATAAGAATTCGTAACAAATGTCATGTCTAGTCGTTCATAATACTTAAGTTGGTCAATGAGCCAGACAAGACTTCTTTACCATTTTCTGTACCTTTAGCTATCTGACCCTGGATGTGTAAAAATGTAGATGCAGCAACAATAATGAATACCTACATTGATGCTATTCGTGCAGCAATTAACACATGTATGGTTTTCAAATACTGCATTTCTGCATCTAAGACCTGTTTTTGTGAGTTAGTTCATAGATAACAGTTTTCCTATTATGTAAATGTCATGTCTGCCCACGACGCCATATATCTCTACCTTCCCTACCTATGCTTGATAAATTATGCTTGTGTTAATTATAGGGAGGAACCATACAAGTCCGGTCATATTCTGCACTCCTTTTGTGGATGGGTAGCCGTTAGGTACGACGACCAAGAAGTCCCATTCATGCTTCAAAGCAGAGAGCACGCCAAACTGCTTAAGATGCAGTCTAGGCTAGCGTGCCACTGTGTATTCTACTATGATATCTAGGTACCTACTTATAATGCCGTGATTGTAATCTATGTTGCATAATGGTCTTGAGTTATTTTATTATTGTGCTGCTTAATTCTAATAAGATAATGATGCAACAAGAAATCTACTACATAAATTCATTGCAGTCTTTACAGTGGTTAAAACTATTGTCATCCATTGTTTATTCGATATATTCCGGTCTGATAGAACGAAGGTTATAAGAAAATTACACCAATCACATTCTTTCATTTCCATATGTAGATACGTAGTTAATTATTATATCCACTGGCCAAGCATGAACGAGACTTTGAGTAAAAGTCTGGCAAAGAAAATTAGAACCATATTTTAGACCAATTTGTGTTAGGTTAGTTCTCCTTCCTACATATTTTTAGGCAGCCTTACGAACTGCTTACCTCGCAGTCTATTGTTTGTTTGTTATCTATGTTGCACGGTTTCTCAAAATGCGGCCCGTCTATCTTCATAAGATTTCTGGGCTTGCGGCAAAGTTTCGCTAATTCGCTAAATGAATCTCGATAAATTAATAGGATTAACATAATCAAATTGATAATGATAGCTTATAAAATGAGCCATCTAGCATAACGAAGTTATACAAAAGTGCAAAGTACCTACTTCGGAAGTCCCGATAACAACGTACATATATCCCGGTTTCCTTTTCTCCAGACATGACGGCGTGAACGTGTTATACCAGGTAAATGAAGACAAACCGACGGGCACCTGCGCCGTGCTCCTGACGGCGGAGGGCAACTGTCGGTCGCTATGCGCCAATCTCGCGGCCGCGCAACTCTTCACTGCCGACCACATTGAAAAGCCCGAGTGTAAGGAGGTTATACAGAAGGCTAAGCTGTTTTATTCTTCGGTGAGTGTGTTTTACCCTGTTATGTAGAGAGACTGACATTATTTTAGCCCATAGCGAGACTGACATTATTCTAGCCCATAGAGAGACTCGACATTATTCTAGCCCATAGATTGGCATTATTTTTCCTTTTAGAGAGACGCTCTTTTTTTTCTGTAAAACCTGTGCTGGTGGCTGATTTATGAACAAGGGGAATGGTGTGACAGATTTCTATTCTAATAAAATAATCTTATTGTAACCGTAATGTAGGCCTTTAAACCTACTTATAATATTTAACTCAACGACTCAAGGTCTAGTATAGCTTAACAAGAAACACTATTCGTCTTCAGGGTTTCTTCCTCGCGGTGTCTCCAGAAGCCATGATGAGTTTAGCGAATAACGCCTTAGAGAAAAATCAAATTTTTGCTCTAAACGTGAGTGCGCCCTTCGTCATGGAGTTCTATAAGAAACAGCTAGAAGATGTGCTGCCCTACGTCGACATATTGTTTGGAAACGAATTGGTGAGTTACATTGATTGCTCTAGAGAGTATTATATTATCTGTACTCTAGGTAATTGTAGGACTTAATGAATTTTAATGGTTTTTAGCATATAGAGACAGTACCTATAGAGAATTTCATAAGGCAGATTTGAAACTATAAAACATTGATAGTTTTTAAATAATACACCGTGTAAAGATTAAAAAAGAAAAACGCTGTTGGATGAGTGGCGCTAGCCAATGTTATAAAAAAATTCATCTTTACGCTTGTCTTTACCCCAATCAAATAACAAACTCCGAATTAATTTTTAATTGTACTTCGTTACAGGAAGCAAGCGCCTTCGCGAAATTCTTCGAACTAAAAGGCAAAACATTAGAGGAAATCGCACTCGAGATAGCAACATTACCTTATTTGAACAAGACCAGGGAAAGAGTGGTGGTTATCACCAATAGTGCCAATCCCGTCATCCTGGTCGATAAGGGGAAAGTTACCCACATACCTGTTAAGCCATTAAGACAGGAACAAATCAAAGATACCAATGGCGCCGGAGATGCCTTCACTGGAGGATTCTTAAGTCAAATAGTAAGAGGTAGACCTTTAAAGGAATGCGTCCAATGTGGTATATACGCAGCGGCTTATGTAATACAACATTCAGGCTGCTCGTTTACCACTCCAAGTGACTTTAAACCTGAACCCTAAGAAATTGTTCAATGCACGGTTTTCGGGACACATGCAGTGATATGGACCAATGTTTTAATATTCTTTTAATGAACCGATCTGGTTTACTCCTTCATAGATAAGCTGGATCCTATAATAGTCATTATTTTGTGTGTATTTCACTCACCGCGTCATATTGGACGGCAAGCTCAAGTGGCCAAGTCCAGATCGGGGCATAAGCCCAAAAGGCATCAGTGGAGGCTGTGAGCCATAAGTGATGTGAATTAGTTATTAATTGTATTCAAATTCCGCATAATAAATATACAAGTGCTATGTGTCCAGCAAACCGTTGTCTCCAATTTTTCCAGTAGTCAACAAGGCAATAATGTACATTGTGTAATAATAGTGACGCACAATATCGTATTTATATAATTATCTTTACAGGTATTGTTCTTATTTAGTTTGCTCAGATATATCATGTGCTCGAATAAAGTTGTATCATGTTAACTGCAACCTTGAATTAACTCAGAATTGTGCTCAATGCTAGATTTAGTTGCTTTCGTTTTTCAACTACATAGACCCAGTCCACACTACCTCTTTCTAGGTTGTAGTTTCAAATATACACCTTGTACATAATAATAAACAATATTAGGCCAAGAGCCTGCTTAGGTGTTAAAATAGCTAAATGTGATCTATGTTTGAATCTAGTTTTAGAGAAGTGAAGTAAAAATTTACTTACATTAACCTATGTGAAATCATGTGGAACTGGACATTTTGAAAGGGTTTTACATTATGTATTTTATACAAATTATTTCTACATTTGATTCTAATCTTACATTAGCAATATTCACTATAGACAGGTGAAATAAAATTTCTGACATAGTTGCAATGTGACAATTAATTTTAATTGGTTAATATAGTAATTACCTTTGATGATATCAATGACACTTTCGAATATTAAACAGTCTTTTAAAGTTAAAACTGTATCTCAAACAAATCAATGAAATAGTATTATAAATAGATCTGATGTTAACTAGGTAACATTCACCAACAAAAGTGTGTATAGAATTATTTGAAATTAGGTTATAGTGTGCCTTCAATAGGTCCAAAGCATCAAAATTGATGTTTTTAAAAATGCACCACTTGTGAGCAAAGCTCTGCAATTTGTAGTAAGAGGTAACTGCTGATTATGTTTTCTTGACAGAAAAAAAAAATGCTGTCAGATTGTTAACTTGTTTGTGTCATCTTAAAGTTGGTGAATACATATAAATAAACAATGGTTAGTACATAAACTTTTTAATGCAATGCCCTCAAGGCGAATCAAAACGATTTATATTTACACATTGATCTTACACACTAATTTTAAAATATTTTAACTATGAAATGTCATAATAATTAGGACCTCACTTTTATCATCAGTCAACAAGAAGAATGTCAATGTAATAATGTTACATAATAAATCATTTTAGATAATGCTATCCTATTTCTAAAGCTGCGCTTTTACAGGCTATTTCTTCAGCAATTATTGTCAGAGGTGGGTGCTACATATTAGTGGAGCAACATAATTTACAAAATATGCATTGAGGAGCAACATTGCTCTATATAAACATGTTGTAGCACTAAGCTCTGATTTTTTATTTGCTAGATATAAATGAAAGCTGCAATCATTACACTTCCCTTATATCAGTTTCAGAAGCAAATGAAATTATGGTTAATAGAGATTTGTTTTTATACCTTAGGTGAATTTTTAACTTTAAGACTCAATCCCTTTATATTATGTATTGACCTATTGTATTTTTGAACTTGTATTTTGTTTTTACTGTAAGTAACAGTAAATTTTAGAGGTGAGATATTGCATAAAGCACTACTTTATTGTAACACCAATTGTACCAATCTCTGGTGAAATAAATGATTTATGATTTACATTAATGTCATGTTGACAAAAAAAGGTTGATTGCAGAGCTTGTCATTTTTATGTAGCAAATTAAAAATTGAGAGTTTAGAGCAAATAAATGGCAACTATTGCCAACAATAATTACTTGTATTTAAAGCGCAGCATCAGTTTATCACTTACATATTGCTATCTTTTGCTTTCATATAATGTAAGAAAGAGTGGAGAAATTAATCATATCAATAACAATTAACTAATCTGCCACTTATAGCAAAATGGTGTTCTTATCCTTTCTTATTTTGCTTGGAAAACAGCAATATTTCTAATTAGTATCCAACATAAACAGAATCAGTCATGTATAGAAAATTTTGTCATCAGCTCAATTTGTCATATTATAAATAATAAGTATACAAACATATAAATAAACTCTTAAATATTTGAAAACTTAAAAGCAAAAGGTTACCATTTTGGTATTAGCAAACATTTTTTATATAGTTTTGTTGAAAAGAAAACCTGAGTTTATAAAAATCAATATATGTTTTAAACATGAAATAAATCAGCTAATTTAAAGTTGTCAGTTAGACAAATACAATAGAATATCGCACAATATGCATGTCCCAATCTGGGACTTTCTCTTGCTCATCGCCCAATAGCGGCATGCACCGATATGCCTCTATAATTATAAAATCCTTTATGCTGTCAAGAAGCCTTGACAAACTCCTTGTAATGCAACCATCATACATCTCTGGGTTTATCTTGCAGACAACTCTAGGTATTTCCTCATCTATACATTTACTATGTTTGCAGATGACACATTCAGGTCTTATGAAGGTTTTATTTCTTGGTGCCCTGTAAGTTGTACATATAGTAGTTGTGATGTACTTATATTTGTATATTGTTGTCTATTAAACATGTTTTGTATCATTTTCTGTGTGTTATTTATAGTATTAACATGTGAAGAGTGAAATCAGTTACATGCACAGATTAACAATTTCCTGTATCTCTATCCTTTTCTGATAATTAAAAGTGCAACTAACAAAAGCGATTTCGAGGTGAATGAGTTCAAAACTTTACCATGCAGATTCCTCTTACTTAGAAAGTGATGCCTTAAAGTGTTGTAAAGTGACAGGGACACAGAAAAATGTTGATCTGTGCATGTGTGATCATACTCTAACACTGTTCATGAAGCAGACACAATTGTTTCGACTTTAAACAATCTCAGCAATAATTAACGCCAAAGACAGTCAAAGTAGTAGGTACAAACTAGTAGTAGTAATAGATAGTAATTATTGTTAAGGGATCTAAGCACAGACTACAATATAATGCAGGGTAAATGTGTACAAAATCAAAGTTTTGATTTAACTTTTCAGAAAAAAAGAGTTCATTTAGGGTATGGCCGACGTATTACAGTGGAATATCTTTGTCATAAGACAGTAAACTGCTGTGGTACATCACGACACGATGCATTTAAACATAATTCTTATTCCCGTTATGTGATCACACGTCGGTCGTCTGTTAGGTGAGGATGGAGTGACCTAATCGGTATACCAAAGTTCAATACATTAACATTACAAGAGATATTAACTCACCTTCTTGTCCTCCTTTTGAGTAATCTCATTTTGAGTAGGTAGTTATTAAATCTTTGGTTTGCACAGTACACAGCAAAAGGTTGGTGTCAAATTTCAAGGTATCAGGGCTTTCAGTGCAACCATATTTTTCCATAATATTGTTTGCCAGAGCCTTACTTTCTTTATTTCAGTAAATTAATAAGGGTTATAAGTAAAAAACACAAATATGTTAAAAAATAACAAACTTAAACTTTGAAAAATATTTTACGAAACACCCGCTGACTGCGCGCGAATTTTTACTATTGCATGGAACTGTGTTGCCGTTTGATAAAATATTGAATGCGTTCCAGGTTCCAGCCCAGCATCAGTCACCTGCAGTCCTGCACAACAACTGACAAACTGACAATGGTGGATTGGTGGCACAAACTGCACAAAGTACTTTTATTTTATTAACCGACTTCAAAAAAAAGGGAGGTGGTCAATTCGGTTATATTTTTTAAATGTTTGTTGCCTCAGTACGCCGTCATTTATAAACCGAATTGGCTTTTTTTTATTTTTTTAAGTATATACTTCAACATCAGCTCCAGTTCTCCTGGTTCTTACCAGGAGAACTTCTCAACAATTAACGTCCTAGCCTCTACACCTCGTAGTGCGGGAAAAAGGGGCCTTGGCTCCCTTTAGGCTCTCTTTAACAAGAACCCTGAGCAAAGACTAGGGTCAAACACATACGTTTAAAAGAAAATGCGATCAAACGGCAGCCAATGATGGCGTCACCCTGCGACAAAGCCCCGAAACAAACTGCTTCCAAAAGCACTACAATATAGTGCTTAAAGAGGAGCAGTGCGACTACTCAGGCTCGAAGGAACTGAGAATTTACACTGACGGTTCAAAGACCGACTGCGGAACTGGAGTCGGAGTCTTCTCACACGACCTCAACATAAAAATATCCAAACCGCTGGGAATGCTCAACACGGTCTACCAAGCGGAGTGTGTGGGCATAATAACACAAGCGGCTTATGCCATAGCAGCCAAAATGACACTACAATGAATAAAAGGACACAGTGGATCGCTAGGTAACGACGCAGCTAACGAGCTGGCCAGAAGGGCATCGAGTATGTCAGTCTGTGGACCGGAACCTACCGTGCCCATCCCCTTCAACCAATATGCAGATGGCTACAGGAGCACACCCACACACAAACAGAAGCTGGTGGACGTCGTCACCAGGCTGCAGGCAGTCCAAGGAAGCAATGCCATCACTGGATGGCAAGCTAACCAGTCGCTTACTACGATTGGACAGGAAAGGCCTGCGCCTGATGACGTGGACCATCACGTGACACTGCTCGCTAAACAAACACTTCCACAAAATAGGCATAACGGACAGCTGCAGAGCTTGCATGGAGGCTGATGAAACCATTTCGCATGTGCTCTTTGAGTGCACAGGCGTCACCCAGATTAGGTCACAAACCCTCGGGACACCCAGATCGTATACAGATGTTCTCAAAAGACCGGAGGCCTAATCAGCTTCTGGAGGGAGGTGGGCAGGTTGGAATAACCACCAACGGCCGCAATTGCCCACGCACAATGGTCCACTGAAGGAGTAAGTGCGGAAACCAAACCCATAACATAGAACGTCCCAGCATCGGTAAAAGCAATATTTTGTAACAGGTGATGAGCAATTGACATTAGGGTTTGAAAGGGTATGCTCTCGAGGTGGTCCCATTGTCACCAGAGTCTGATGAAGGGATCCCATAAAACCTCTTTTTTAGGCATGTACAGTGTATTAGTTGAACTTTCTCAAATCAAATGAAACCTATTGATGATTCAAGTGTTTGAGTCTGAGAGTCATCACTTACCTAATGCTACCGACCCGTCGATGGTAGCCACCACTCCTTAACTGTTAGGAGTTAGGAGATACGGCAATATGTCGACAGAAACTACTTAGCAGTTCTTGGTTAAACGTGAACTTGTAAGGCAATCGTCTTCATCATTCCATTTCTTGTAATGTAACGTGATCGTGACGCGTGTCGTGATGTAACGGGACGAGCAGGTCCCGCATCTGATGGTAAGGGCTTGTAATTGTCGAAAGAGCTTGTAATAGGCCTAATTGAATAAAAGTAATTGACGTTGACTTATCATCAGCTCAGCAGCATGAGGTGATGACTCTCAGACAACACGTATCGGTCCATTAGATTCGAAGAAAAGTGGATGTGACAGACGGAGAGACAGACAGACACACGAGTGATCTAAGAGTTCCGTTTTTTTCCTTTTAAGGTACGGAACCCTAAAAAGTGAAAAATAAAAAACATTTTTACAAAAAAAAAAAACAACCGACTTCCAGTCAGTTGTTTTTTTTTTTTTTTCTATGGAAATTGGTGCATCATGATCCTGGCCTCTTAGACCATACGTTTTACTAATGCTAAGTACACACGCAGCGGTCAAAGTCGCTGCGTGTGTACCTAGCAGGCGACTCTGAGGCGATTTGAAAATGACTTCCTCGCACAAATTATAGCAGATTCGGTCGCTAGTGATTTCAAAATTTGTGTGTGATGTGAACGTGAAATTTTGAAAACACCAGTGAGTCGCTCACAGAACATATTTTATATACCCTGGAGTCGCTGCAGTACATACCTCGCTAGCATAACTCTAGTTCTCCAAAAAGTTATTTGAATTCGAGAATGATTCGAATGAAAATGGAGCTAGCTAACTTTAAATTAAATCAAACAGGCAGGAACATTACAGACTATCCAAAAAAAAACTACAACCGGCCGGCACGGTGATGGGCTATCATAGAATTAATTCGTCACCGGGAAATGGAATTTTATGAATTCCTCACCGGGAAATGATATTTCAATTTTGGTCGGCTGGCATCACTCTGCACAAAGAATATAATAATAATACGGGAGACTCTGCAGGCATGTGCCATGCGGACTACGTTACAACAATGTGATAGGCGATGATATTTGCGGCCCAACTTGTACGCTTAGTATGAACGCCAAGGAAAACGAAGCTGCAATTCAACAGGCCTTCACTTTCAGTCCAACCGTTCCGAATGCAATAAAGTTGTCAGAATAGGCTCCTTTTACATATTGATCAAACGTTAAATGATATTTATTGAATTCATGCATGTAATATTTCACTGTACATGATATGTTTCTGAATTAAAATTGCTTTTTTATATTTATTATTGAACCTTTCGACTACCAGAGACAATGAACGCGATGAATTAGTACAAAAATTATGAAGTAAATCTAATTAAAATGGCAATACATTTGTGACCGACAGGATATCAAAAATATTTTTTCGATAAGGCAATCTAATTGATAGCCATTTTGAAGAGCCTTTTGTTGGTGTTTTGTGAATGTTTTCAACAAAAATTTCTATTATTTCTATGTTATGAAAGTGTTTTCGAGACACGAATCTCATTATTATAATTAAGATTTGAATAAGTACAGTTTACATTACAGTGTTGTTTGTTTGGTGAAGGAGCATTGTGTTAAAAAAACCGGAAAGAAGAACTGCCGTATTTAAGATTTGTAAAAAAAATCGCGTGAAATAGAGACAGTTATTGTGACAGTGGAAAGATTTATTTCAGCGGATATTGTTGATGAATTTGGTTGAATTGTTGAAACGGCCGTTAATATTTACGTCGCGTGTTTTGTTCGCTACGTAAAATTTAGATCGCCACAAGATGGCGGCCGTCGGATGCCCGCTCCGCCAAAACCCGCTCGCGGGGCCCGATGTGTCATCGGGTTGCGAGAGCTTCGGTGACATGCTGTAAGCCGGCGTCTCGCACCGCGGCCGAATTTACCGGCCGCATACGGCGGGGTTCCATTTCATAAAATGGAATTTCGCTCGAGGCGCCAAAATGCATTGGGTGTTGACATAAGTGCAATACCGTACCGTTACTCAGGCGGCAGTACGTAAAAATCATTTACGAAAATGAGCGAGCCGGACGACGTCGGCAAAGAAGTGTGGAAGCGTTGGATACTGGAAGCGATACACAAGATACGCTCACAGAAACAGAGGCCCAGTGTAGAGCGCATCTGTCATGCGATTAGACAGCATCACAACTATCATGAAGATGTGGTAGCGGAGCGGCTGGAGCGCGCCGTGAAAGAGGGAGCCGTGCTGAAGGTGTATAACAAGGGCCAGAGTTCGTACAAGGACCCCGGCGGGCTGCAGAACAAGACTCTGCGGATCACGCAAGATGTGGACCTTTCTAGGGTCGTAGCGAAGACAGTGCGCGAGTTAGGTGAACGTGATGGGTCTACACTAAAGACTATTGAAAGACATTTGCACCAAGCATACCAAGTGAATGTGGAAGGTGAAGTAGACGTGCGTGCAGTATTGAGAGCTGCCGTGAAGCGCGCCGTGGCGCGAGGCCTGCTCTCGCACCAGGCAGGCGCCTACAAGGCGACGGACAGGCCCCTCACCACTTCATCAGATCGCAGCTCTAAACAGCGGTCTAAGAGCTCACAGGACTCCCCTGAGCAGGTAACACTGTTGAATACAACAAAATTTTGTTTACTTATCAGTGTAAGACATGCAATGGTAGAAAAGCTTTTACATAATGGATTTGATAACTGTTTGTAAACAACACATAAACAAAAACACTGTTTCATTCATTTACATGCATTTTCTTACTTATTTGCTGTTTTGTATTTATTTTAAAGAAATGAAATATTGGTACTAATTATCTAAGTATACATTTCATTTTTGTGAATGCATTATAGTTTTTTCATTGTTTACTCTTCAGGAATAACACTCACAGTTTAATATTGCATCATGCATCTACATTTACCTATATTTTAATAAAGTAATAAAATTGCTTGTAAGTTTCCTGAGTTTAATAAGTATTGTTAAGTATACAGTTAGAATTAAAGATATAGAGAGAGGGTGTGCACATCCACTTGTAATATTCTATGTGATAAGCAGCATTGTGTACTTTTCACTGCAATGCCTTTTTGTGCTTGCACAAAATAACATTATGACGATGTATTGACTTGCACTACAATTTCATTTCATGTCTGTATCCACAATAAGTAGAAAATGTTGAAGAAGGTATACCACTATAATCCTATTCCCATAAAAAATTAATATCAATATTCCATTTACACACATAGACTTGAACTTGTGTTTGTTCTACTTGTAAGTCATGTATAAAAATAAACTATACAGAATAAAAAAAACATTGCACAAAAATAAACTTTGAAAAGTTCTGACAAACAGTTCACTTTAATAATAAGGTTGTCAACCTGCCAGTTTGTGTTCAAGGCCGCTGTGGCTCATTTGGGGCAAAAAATGTTCCAACTTTACAATACATATTATAAAGTTGAACAGTTAGCATTTTTATTGAGATGCTTATAAATAAGTTGTATGTAGGCACTGTTGTTTAACACCAAAATTTAAAACACAGTTTGTTCTAGTATCTATACTAATATTATAAATTCGAAAGTAATCTAGAAACATAGGAAGTGGCACTAAAACCACTGAATGGATTTCGATAAACTGGCAATGAGATAGATGGCATCCTGGAAAATGACATAGGCTACTTTTTGTCCCAATAGCATGTTCCTGTGGCATAATTTCCGACATCCGCTTGGGCGAAGTTGTGGGCAGAAGCTATTAGTAAATATTGCCTTGTCATAATATAATGCTTATTGAGTTTCATGCTTCAGGTCAGGGCATTGATCTAGTGGCACGGTAGTGCCCCTGTCAAGATGAGCCAAGCGAAGCGCAAGGGCACTACCTACCTTTTCTCGAAGCGCTTCGTTGTTTTTTTAAACCCTCATAACTTGGGTTTGGATTATACCAGATAAACAAATTTCTTAGGGATATGATTTCAAAAGTGGACTTTTAAACATATAAAGTTTCAATTTTATAGCTCTTATACTTTAGATTTTATTGATATCAATTAAACTATTTTATTTTTAAGCTTTCAAGTAACTGAATAAAATAAAAATAAATAAATTGTAAATTTCACAAGACTTAAGGGGGAAGCGCTAAGGTAGCCCGCGAATTTAAAATTTTCTTACGTTTTTTGCTGGTCAGTATTAAGTTTTATGTTGATTAAAATATGATTCGCGGCCGTAACAAATATGTATTTACAGAATTATAATCTACTATAATTATAATATACTTTATTACAAAGGAATAAGGTTATTCCTTTGTAATAAAGTTGAAAATCTATCAAAGAAATTCGACAGATTGGGGTAACTTGATGTGCTGGCCTCTGTACCTAATTGTTTGAATCATAAGTATTGGTTCAGTTTCAATGAAATTAAATGAAGTTTGTTGAGGTTTGCAGCAGTTCTTGACCCCATTATGGAAGTTCATTATCATTAAATCCTCAGTATTTTTTTTTTATTATTAATTTATTGTTCCAGTATAAGTAAGAAAGAAAAATGTGTTTCTTGGCATTAAACAAAAAAAAAAAAAAAAAAAAACACCTTAAAACTATAAACAAAAAATAAGAAAATGACTGGTTATTTTCACTCTATTTTTACTTCAGCAAGGAGAATTCAACATACCCTTAGTCATAATATGCTGATGAATTTGATAAAAATGTGTTGTGATGATTCATAAAACAGCATTTTTTATAGTTTGGTCACTAGATTTTGTATAAATAAATGAGACATAAGGGCCAATGCTAAATGCTAATTCATCTTATTATGGAGTCTGATGGATACTTGAATCCTTTAACTTGACCTACTTTTTGGCTTTTCTCAGCATAAATTATAAGCCTTTATCCATAGTTATGATAATATAAAACTGCCTCTGACCTTTGTAATTCTATTATTAGGAAACATAAATAACATTACAAAGTTTTAATAAAATATGAACAGCATAGGCTGGTTTTGATCATATTAAAACTAGCTAAATAAATTATTATACAATTTCATACTTTTTAATTTCTGTAAGCCAAAAAAATTAAATGAAGTTTCATTTTTGTATTTATTCTATGTTCTTTAAAAACATAAGGTACATAATAAAAAAAAACATGGTATATTTTATTATTTGACTTCACAAAATATTACAACAATGGTCTATTACACTGGGTGTGGAATCAATCACAATTCATGAGCTGTAATGCTGCATTTGAATTTATATTGCAACTAGAAGGATGTTCAATGTTTTTGCCTAAGCTGTAAAGCAATTCCAGTTAGAATCTTAAATGAAAACTGAAAAAAACATTATTTTAAATTAAAAAAGTAATAATAATAATAATAAGACATTTATTTCAGACGTAGTCCATATACTGTTAGTAGCACAAAAAACCTTATAAAACTATTGTTAGTACATACACAACATAAAGAAATAAAAATCACAATGTGGAGCCGCACAGGGCCGCCAGTTTATGAAAAGCCCTGGACGCGACCACCCGCAGTGTGTAGTCTCATCCAGTGCCGCCACATCGGCGAATCCCATCGGCCCACGAACACGCTCAGAAGACTGTTCGAGCTGGCCTGCATGCTCTTCATAAGAGACGCACAACGCTTCCGCATGACAACCGCGTAATACATAACACATTTTATTTGAGATTTAATTAATATAAAAAAAATTAAAGAGTTGATTCTCTTTTTATCTTTCAGTTTCAAAATTCAAACAAAAATGTTTTGTTACAGAAACTAAGCCCAGGAACATCGGTTGCGTGTTCCGAGTGCCTGGGCACTGAAAAGAATGGGCTGGGGGCACAAGAGTTTCTCATCAGCTGCCAACAGTGCAAGACCTTCGCACATCCTTCGTGCGTCAACCTAATAGAGCCGATTACTCTCCCTGTAATCAAGGTAATGTACTTCTTAGACAGGATTTGGTAAGAAATAGACTAGTAGTCCAAAAATCTTGAGGCAATAACTGGAGTTTTCCTGTGATTCAGTTTCATTCATGTAATATTTATGAATGAGCACTAACTTACTAATCCATTCATCTGAAGGACTAGGTATGTCAATAAAAGTTATTTCTATATTTACAATGTTCAGTTAAAGTTTGAGTGATCCAGGTGATCCTAGAATCTCACACAGAAAATGTGAAATGTGAGTCTTCACATTTTTATCATTCTTCTGATACATTTTTCTTAAGTATTTTGTTAAAGGTCTAAAAAAATATAATGAACATGGGATCCCTAGTAAACGTTTAGTATTAAAAGTAATAAACAGTAGTCTGAACAGTGTCCTCTCATCTTTACTCATTTAGTTTCAACCAATGAAAGAAAAGAAGAACCACTGTGCATTACTTTTTTGATCTCAAACAGAGAGAAAATCTTATGCCATAGGAAAAATAATAACCTGTCAGTAAGATGATACGAGAGCAATTGTGGCCCAGTGTTATTGGTCTTAAGAGTTGTAGGTCGTGGGTTCGAACCTATACTCCAACTTTTAATTAGCTGCAGTAAAATTACACTTCATAAAAACTCATTTCGGACTGCGTTTAGAGATAAGCATGTCAAATAAGTTTCGTTTGCTACACTTCTGTACTAGAAAAACAAGATTTGGTTGATGGCCGCGAAAAAACGAAAAGACGCCAATTTCAGTCATTTAAGTAACACATAAGCTGTCATAAAGTCCGACTATAGGCAGACGCTTTACTTTCTGTCAATAATTTCATCACCACTGCTTTCAAAACGGTGAAGGAATACATCGTGAGGAAACAAGCATGTCCTAAAACTAAAAATTCGAAGACATGTGCCTGCTGGTAAATTATAACCCACTCCCTCTTGAAGAGTTGAGGCTTGTGTAATGGGAACATTATAGGCTGATTATGTAAGATGGTTCATGCAGGCGGACTGCCCTAGTGCATGTATACACTGATTTTTAATTTGCTACATCAAATGGCACCTGCGATAATATGTTCTTGCGGTCATATTGACAAAAAAAAAAGGTCGATCACAGCTGGCATTTTAGTTTTGCAAATAAAAAATCAGAGTTTAGCAAGTATATTTTTTTTTTAGCAGGTGTTACAATTGTGGTTTTGTGTGCAGTTTTCGCGCTGGTCGTGCGGCGCGTGCGCGTGGTGCGAGGAGTGCGGCGCGCGCGGCGCCGGCTGGGCGGCGCGCTGTGCCGGCTGCGCGCGCCTCGCGCATCCCGCCTGCGCGCCGCCGCCCTACCGCTGCGGCACGTGTCGCCCCAACAAGCTCAAGCGGTGAGCCCGGCACTTGCCGTGCGCTGTCGTACCGACGTGTCCCGACTCACACTAACCGGCGTGTTCTGTCGCAGGTCGTCGATGCCGCGCAGCCGCAAGCCGCGCACGCCGGCGCGCCCGGCGGAGTCCGACGACGAGCCCTCCGACGGTAACGCCCCGCCGCGCCCCCCGCGGCCCCCTCGCGCGCCCCACGCCCTCACCGAACAGAGAATGTCGAGAGAGAAGCAAAAGTTTTTCAGATTCTCCGCGTTCAATCTAGTGAAGCGGCGCCGGCGCCGCTCGTCGTCCGGCTCGTGGGAGGGCTGGGGCGGCGTGCGCGTCACGCGCGTGCAGCGCCTCGAGCTGCGCCTGCAGCGCCGTCCCAGCGGGCCCGCGGCCCCGCCCGAGCCCCGCGCGGCCCCACCCGGGCCCCGCGCGGCACCGCCCGGGCCCCGCGAGCCCAGCGAGGTGCCGTCCTCGCGCTCCACGCCGTCGCCCGCGTCCCTGGCGTCGCCGCCGTCGCCAGAGTCCGGCGCGTCGGGCGAGGACTCGGCCGCGTCGTCCAGCGACAGCGAGCAGCCCGCGCCCGCGTACGTGTCCACAGTGTTCGAACGTCTGGCCGCCGACTGCGCGCCCGGCGGCGTGTGGGGCTTTGCAGCCGAAGCACAAAAACAGAAACAATTGGAGGTCGAGCCACAAAATCATAAGCGACTGGAGATTGAAGCTCAGAAACTTAGAAGACTCGAAATAGAGCCACACGAACATAAACGACTCGAGGTCGAACCGCGGAAACAAAAGAGGCTCGACGCCGAGTCTCAAAAATTCAAAAGACTGGAAATCGAGCCTAAACTGAGTAGATTAGAATGCGAGTCCAAACTGAGCCGATTAGAATGCGAGCCCAAACTGAGCCGATTAGAATGCGAGCCCAAACTGAGTAGATTAGAAAGCGAGCCCAAGCTGAGTAGAATACAATGCGAGCCAAAACCGAGTCGATTAGAATGCGAGCCCAAACTGAGTAGATTACAATGCGAGCCCAAACAAAGAAGAGTCGATGCCGACCCGATACAAAAAAGGCTAGAGCCCGAACTGCAGCGGCCCGAACCCGAGAGGCACCACATCACGCGACGCCGCAGTCGCTGCGGGGAGAGGCTGCTGACGACATTGTTTGACGGCCTGTCGGAGTTCTACTCGGTGCGCACGGCGTCGCGCTCGGTGTCGCGCGCGCGGCCGGCGCGGGCCGAGTGCTCCGAGCGGGCCGAGCGCTTCGAGCGGGCTGAGCGCTCTGAGCGGGCCGAGCGTTCTGAGGCGCGCGACGAGGACCGCGCCGTGCTGAAGGAGACCCGCAGCACGTTCCGGAGGTACCAGGCGTCGCTGCGCAAGGCCCGCTCGGCGTCGCCGGAGCCGTCGCAGCCGGCAGCGCAGGCGCGCGCGCGGTCGCGCAGTAGGTCCGTGTGTCGGCTGTCGGCGTCGGCGCTGGTTAGGTCGGCGGCCGCGCAGAGGTCGGCTGCGGGCGACGCGCACAAACTGTCCCGCGGGCTCGCGCTGGCGGGCCCGGCCACGAGCCCGGCCATCAATCAGACGGGTAAGATCGGTTTGAGGTGCGGTGAAAGTGTCTGGTGGATCTGACCGTCTCGCTCGCTCTGATTGCTGGCCGGCGCTCCGCTCGCAAGTCGTTTCGTTTCTCTCTCGAATCTCTGTTCGGGACGGGTGAGTGAGCCGCGCGCTCTTTGTTAGCTTCTCATTCGGACACCGAGCGCCGATGACAAAACATTTGTTATTCGGTTTCGGCAGTATCCACACATGCACTTTCGCTTGCGCCTCTGCAGGCGTGAAGGACGGAACCCCGAGCACTCGCACGCTAGTGCGGCTGTTCGAGAAATACTTGCTTTATAATGTTATAATGTTTTACTTGCTGTATACACAATGCCCTATTTTTATTAATATTGTTTTTCATTTAGGTCTGGGTAATTTTATTGCCTTATAATATTTTGTAACTCAATCACCAGGTATTTTCATTTGACTTTCACTCTAATCACACTGAATAGTTTCACGAAGATCCTGGTAAATATTATAATTTTTGAAATTTTACTAATGATTTGTGTAAAAACTTGATAAAATCACAAAGTTGAGAAAAAGAGTAAAATTGTTTTTTTTTTTGTAATCTTGTATTGTGAACATCTCGTACAAGATAAAGTGCAGGCAGTAGCAATCTGGTTAAAATTGCAGAGGGCAAACGTCTGCCGGTGGGAGTGACGGAGAGCGATGCTGAGCTATTCAACGCAGCGGTCACTGCAGCCGGCGGCGCTGCGGGCGGCGCTGCGGGCCCCGCAGCGCCGCCCGCGCCTGCGCACGACGCGCCGCCCGCGCCGGCCGCGCAAGTCGCGCCGCACGCGCCGGCCGCGCCGCACGCGCCGGCTCGCTGCCCCTCTGCCATCGAGTTTGGCCAGTGGGAGATCGACACCTGGTACTCCAGTCCCTTCCCACAGGAATATGCAAGGTAACTCCAGCTTCAGCATTATTATGTGTGCTTCATTAATTTTGCCTATCAACTATTGGAACTCAATTTCTAGTATTATGTAATGGAAAAAAAAAATGGATGGAGCAAAATAGTGTATCCAGATCAGCATAATATTCAAGCCCTTAACATAGTCTCGCATATTAGTTTATGTGTAAGATAGTCCAATAGAAGAATAGAATAAAAGTCCAATACTCTTAGTTTTTTTTTTGTATATATTTATGATCTGTACAACAGATACCTGAGGGGCATTTCTCGTAATTTTAACCGATTCATTGCCACCTTCATTTTCACCAACACATTGGCCAGGCCCCATACTTAATTGCCAGGCGCACTAACTACTTTAATGTTCAATGTAGGATAAAAAATGTTGGTTTTCGTAATCTCATCATTTTTAAGCTTGTTTTAAGTTAATTTAAAAATGAAGCACCACGCGAGTCATGGGCCACCGAACATGTTTACTTATGACGCGCCAGAGGCGTCATTGGCCATGAATTGGTTAAGAACGTTCACAGTCGGATCTCAGTCTCAATCTGTCAAAAATACCTTTATTTTCCCAACATTTTGACAAGTTTTTGACATTTGTTTGTCGCTGAGATAAGACTGTGACTAGATTTTGAATGTTTTAAATGACGAGAATTGGCCTGTGATGGAAACTCATTATGTACATTAATTTGTTAAGTTATTGTACACATATTTTTGCAAATAAATTTTATTATTAATAATTACAGTTACTGTGTCATTAACTGACCCTGATGTAATTCTCCGTTGCAGGCTACCCAAGCTGTTCCTGTGCGAGTTCTGTCTGAAGTACGCGAAGAGTCGCGCGGTGCTGTTCCGGCACCTGGACAAGTGCCTGTGGCGCCACCCGCCTGCCACGGAGATCTACCGCTGCGGAGACATCTCCGTGTTCGAGGTCGACGGCAACGCCAACAAGATCTACTGCCAGAACCTCTGCCTCCTCGCCAAACTCTTCCTCGACCACAAGACCCTGTACTACGATGTCGAGCCCTTCC
This sequence comes from Gortyna flavago, assembly GCA_963669345.1. Classification (NCBI taxonomy): domain Eukaryota; kingdom Metazoa; phylum Arthropoda; class Insecta; order Lepidoptera; family Noctuidae; genus Gortyna; species Gortyna flavago. Next base: position 1,707,088 of record OY770144.1, read on the forward strand.
TATTCTACGTGCTCACCAAAAATGACAGCAAAGGATGCCACCTAGTCGGCTACTTCTCCAAAGAAAAACATTGTCAGCAGAAATATAATGTTTCCTGTATCATGACGATGCCGCAGTACCAGAGGCAGGGCTACGGGAGGTTTCTCATCCATTTTAGTGAGTGGTGGAATCTTTATTACATCACTTATGAGATTAATATTTAATTTTAACTGTTTGTATTAAAATGGCGTTTTAACATATTTATCTTTCTTCTCAGGTTATTTGCTCTCGAAAGAAGAAGGACAACCTGGCACGCCGGAAAAACCTTTGTCAGACTTGGGCAGAGTTTCCTACCACGCGTATTGGAAGTCTGTCATTCTCGAATATTTGTATGACCACAAAGATAAACCGTTCACATTTGAAGACATCGCTCACACGACGGGGATGCATATGAACGACATCGCGATAACGTTTCAGTTGCTCGGCTTCGTCAGGTACATCCCCAGTGATGAGACAACCAAACTTGGACTGTGCATAGACTGGATCAGAGTTGATAATCACATGAACAAAGTCAAAAGTAAACCTCGGCTGGAGATCGATCCTGAATGTCTGAGGTGGACCCCTCTCCTAGCGCCCACTGTGAATCCGTTCAGGTCGCCTGAGGAAGTTTCGGGCGACCAGGAAACTGAGAACGATGAAGCAGAATGTAAGACTGAGAGCGAGGACACCGCAACAGAATCAGAAGTGCCCGCACCCAAAGAAGAACCTGCCGTGAAAGCTAAAGCAGATGTCGAGGCTCCTGAACCTCCAGTGGAAGTCACATCATCTGGCAGGAGACGAACGAGACCTCTCAAGTACAGTGAAACTACCTACCAAACCACTCCGACCCTCGCTGAGGGCAACCGAAAAAGAAAACGAGAAGTTAGCAGGAAGATTTCCGAAACGAATGTGGAAGAAGAGCCTAAAGAGGAAGAAACGCCTCGGAGACAGAGAAGTAAAAGCGTCACGAGAAGATCGTCCCGAGTCATACAGAACGAATTTGCAGAGGAGCCAACACCGACACCGAGAAATAGAAGACAAAGCGTTAAAGAAGCGCCGTACGCCTCCGACAGTCAGGAAAGTCAAGAGAGTATGGACATGGATGCCATCACACCAGCTGCAATCCCTATTAAACCTAAGGCTAAAAGAAAAATGGCGTGGAAAGGACGCCAGAAGAAGCGACAGAAGGTCACTAAGACTCCAGCGACGGCCGCGTCACCGGCAGCTAAAAAAGCCAAACTTGACGAAACTAAGGAACAAGTCAATGACTATAAAACTGACGACTCAATGGAGCTCAGCAGTACTGCGCCTGTTGAAGAGAGCAACAGGTCTCCGAAAGACAAACCTGACGAGAAAGTACAAGAGAAAAGCAAGAACTCTGAAGCCAGTTCTGAAGACTCTTCAGGTGAAGCTGACGATGAGATGGATGTAGAGGAAGGTGAAGAAAGGAAGATTGTCACAAGCAAGCCAGCGACACCGCGACATATTGAAGAGAACAGCACAGACCACCATACAAGTGATATGGAACTTGACAGCATACACATGGACTCCCCAAAATCTGTCGCGGAGAAAGACCAAGTTATTAACGAGGCTAGTGATAAGCCTGATGACGCTACCACTGACAGTAGAACGGAAGTATCACCAGCTAAAGCTGAGGAACAGACCAACACAAAGAGTGATCTGACTGAGGACAACAAATTGGCTGAGCCTAGAAATGGTGAAATGAAATCTCCTAAACCAGCAGTGGAAGATAAGGAAACTATTATCATATCTGAATCTGATGATAATAACAGTCAGAGCTGTCCTCTGCCATCACCAAAACCTAACTCAGTGGCTCCTGTGCAACAAAACAATGAGAATAAACCCAAAGAGGTTGAAGAGAAAGACAGTCCCTCTAAAGTAATACCGGTAGTATCAACCGAGAATGCACATATCGTGCTCGATCCTAGCGCGAGAGTGCAGGAGGAAGTGAACACCAGCAAGCCTGCAGTGGATCTCATTGTACCAAAAATACATCAAATTGAGACGATAGTCGTTGAAGGTGAGTCTGACACCGCAAATTCCCCGCACACGGGCGTATCACCAAAGAAATCCGACACATCGGTGATTAACGAGTCTCCTAAACCTAGAAGATCCCCAGAGAATATGAACACCGATATAATTTGCGAACAGAAGCAATGCGAGATGAGAAAAGAAACTGTTATTCAACATCAGAATATGGACGAAACTAAAATTGCTGAGAAAAAGTCACCAAATAAAGTAGAAATAATTCAAAATTTAGATAATGCACAGAGAGATAATACATCATGTATGAAGAAGCCAGACCCCGTCAAAATAGATAGTTTTACTGAAATTGATAGAAATAAATTACAAAATCCAATTACAAGCAGAGAAACCGAGATGCCATTTCGTAACGACATGATGCACTCAAGGAAAGATGAGATTATTGTGACTAGAAATGTTATTGAGCAGACGTCGATGCAAAACTTTCAAAATCCCGTGAGTAACTCCATGACGATACAACAGATCAACACGGCTCAGCATTCCTACCTGAATCACAGAGCGAATGTTAGTAAAGAGTCGCAGGCGGTACAAACTGACAAAATACTCTTGAAGACTAGTGAACAGAACCGCGTAATAAACAACACCCTCGACTCCACACCAGTCATTAGTAAAACTACAACTAAGTTAGAAGTGCCGCATCCGATATCGTCCCCAGTGATAAACCCTGTCATACCCAAAGTACCCAATGTGACTGATATCAATTTTTTACCTCGATGTCAAAGCGCTAACGCGGCCGTCAGCATGGGTTTGGAAAGAGCGGATTTAGAAACTAGTTTCGCTAATAATGCTATGCAAAACTTGACTGGATCTATGAGCATAGTCCAAACTAGTTCTCAAGATTGTAAAAACGATCCTAACTTGAAGCCCAGAGAGAAGAGTAAGCTGCGTGACGTGAGAGTGAACTCGGCTCATAGCAAGCTAGAGAAAACTGACAAGAAAACTAAGAACGACACTCCTAGGAGTACACCTGAACCTAAAATGTTTTTTCCGGAACAGAACACTAATGCTAGGAAACCAGAGACGTCAGTCCCTATAAACGTGATCAACTCCGTGCCAGTTACGAGTAAAGTGGAAACTAAAACTAACGAGGCGCCCAAAAAGCAAGATTTTTTTAAGAAAGAGAAGTCCAATACTTCCAAATGTGACTCAAAAAATCAGTCAGTCAAACATGACAAGAGCTGCACAGCTCAGCTGAACTTGAAAGCTGATCAGAACGACCTGAACAAAATGCTGCCCAAATTCAAGTATGATAATGAATTAGTGCCTAAAGCGGATTACGCCATGAACCAAATTCCTAACTACCACACGACGCACGGACAGTACCAGTGGCCGCCCTGGGACCCCACGCGGATACAGGGCTCCTGGGAACATAATAGATTTTTAGATATGAAAAATATAGTTAGTGATAAGAACTACTTGGACAAGCATCAAGGGTTCAACCTTCCTCATTTAGACCAAGTCCAAAAGTCGCCTCAGAAATTACTTCCCAAGTATGACCAGAAAGAGTTCCACAACATTGCTTACGGCTTGAGCAGTAGTTTATACGCAACGACGGGATTGCCGCATTTCAAGGAGACCAAAACCCCGACGTCCAAAGCAGAGTGTTCACAGAAGAACGAATGTAAGCCTTCAAAACAGTCTAAGACTACGACTGCTTGTCAGACTCAGTGTGAACCAAAGAAGTCGCAGCCTCAGAACACAGCTGAGCAGATGAAGCAGATGATGCAGCGACAAGTGAACAAACAGCAGGAAGTGGTGACGAGTTGTGCGGAGTACCGGCAGCAGAGTTCACAGGTGTTGTCATCTCCTAGTTGTAAGACGCCGTTCAATCAGAACGGGCCTTGTGGGCAGGAGAAGGAGATTGAGAAGAAGTCTCGGCAGCATAAGAAGGAGGAGTCTCCTAAGGATACTAGTAAGGAAGAGTTGTGTGAGGCGGTGAGTCCGGCACTGCAGTCGATGGGCGTGTACACGCCGGACTCGACCAGCAACTCGGTGCACTCGGTGCAGTACCCGGCGTGCGAGCTGGACGTGAGCCAGCTGGGCCTGGAGTCGCCCACTAGCATCGGCTCCGACCTGGCGTCTCCGTGCTCCATGATGCACATGCACCCGGCGCCCAGCCCGCAGTACTCCTCCATCCACATCCCGTCCATCATGAGCCAGCCCAACCAGCCGCCTAAGCAGCAGAAGATTAATAATAGGAATAGGTAAGATAAACCTTTTTACTCACTCGCCATGAAGGCGGCCATATACCAACGGCGCTAATCGGTCGAAGGTCACTGAACGACATCCAATAGTAGTTTTATTGTTATTACGTTTGGGGGTGTTTAGTGTCCCGCAAAGTTTTTACAATGTTTATGGTTTTTCGTTTATGGACTAAACTACTGTAAACTCTTTATAAATAAGACTGAATGATTTATGAGGCCATGTTTAGAAAACAATTAAACGAAAGGCCAAATCGACGATTGTATAAACATATAAATACATTTAGATGTAGAGTAGAAGTATAGTTCTGTTACTATAACACACTATGTCCACAGGAATAGCAGCGCCAACAGCAACAACAACAGCGGCGAGGGCAGCAAGCAGGCTGCCCTGCGCGCCGCCGCCACGCCGCCTGCGCCTGCGCCGCGACACCGCGCCACGCCGCCCGCGCACCAGCCGCATGGTCAGTACACTGCTCCTCACACCTTACTGTAGCAATACCAGCCTATTGCTCACTCATTTCAGGGCAAAGGCCTCTATCTGATATAGAAAAGGCTTGTGCATAAACCTTACTATAAACTTACAGAACTCCATAAAATGTGCTGCTGTAGCTATCACTGAAAAACCGGTTATAAAAAAATATATATCACACGACTAGCAGCGCCACCCGCATAAGTTTCCCGTGGGAATATCGGGATAAAAACTATCCTATGTCCTTTCCCGGGATTCAAAACTATCTCTATACCAAATTTCATCTAAATCGGTTCAGTGGTTGTGAAGAGGTAACAGACAGACAGACACAATTTCGCATTTATAATATTAGTATGGATTTCAGCTGCATCCGGTTAGACTGGAAGCCGACCCCAACATAGTTGGGAAAAGGCTAGGCAGATGATGATGATATTAGTATGGATTCAATCGAATAGATCTGTCCGCTCAAATACTCGTCATTATAAATTCCAAGTTATTTCGATACTGATATAATTATGATAAATGATTTTATTTCTGTAAGTAGGTTTGTACAAACACTTTTACACGTCAATTATATATTTTTTAAACTATACCAGGAGTCCTACCATGAACTATTTAAAAACGATTCAAAAGCAAGACATTTCAGTTTAGGTTCTTAAACTGCATCGCTCACAGTCGTACCATGACGTCCAATACGCTCAGCGGCATATGGATCGTTGAAAGTGAATGAAAGATCGCAATTCGTTGCTGAACGTTTCTGGTGAAAAAGAGACAACGCTATTATTATCAAATAAGTTTGTTTCGCGCACATTTTAGTGTTAGACACGTTCAGAAGCAAGTAACATTTTATTTGTTCATAACTCAATATCATTACTTTATAGTAAAACAGACACTCAACCGCTGCTGTTAAGATTCCGCGTTAATACGGTACTTATTGTTGAAATAATTCTTAGTCAAAGTAGAATTTACCTTTTGCTATTTATTATACGAAAACAATATTTTTATTTCGACCTAATAAAACAATGTTTCTGTTTCGAACGTACCAGAGTGTAGTTTTGATTTCAAGGAATGTCGATAGTACATTAAACATTGTATTATTTGTATAAGTACTGAAACTAAAGTACACATTGTATTATTTGTATAAGTACTGAAACTAAAGTACACATTGTATTATTTGTATAAGTACTGAAACTAAAGTACACATTGTATTATTTGTATAAGTACTGAAACTAAATAACTCTTTCGAGAAGTCTACAGATAAATCTATTATGAAAAATAAATGTACAACTTGCCTCGAGATTATGACAATAATTTGCAAGTGCTTTTTTTGTTGCATTCTAGTCGAAAAAGGACATCTGTTAAAGAAAAACAAATGCGGTTTAAAAGGCATGTAAAATAGGTATTTTACACTTTAAAAGAAGTACACTTACATTGGTTTTTGTAAAATTCCACAAAAAAACTTTATTTTCGTCAATAATTCACCAAACGTTTGAAGTTTATGTTAGAGAAATAGTAACTTTTATTGAATCGCTTATTTTGACAGTTAGCGTTTCAGTTGAGCTGCTTTAAGGACGTCATGGTACTAAATACAGTACAAAATGAAATGAATGAAACCAAAACTTGCGACTCAGTTTGGGATAATCGCTGTCAGATGGCACGGCCTAAATTGAATCGTTAAACTGACGTCATGGTACGAATTAGAAGAACAGTTCAGTTTAGGTACCAAAGTGGATCGCGTTAAGAGCTCGTGGTAGGTACCCAGGTCGGCGTTTCCTGTCTGACTACTCTGAGACGAAAGGCCGACACAAACTCATAGGTCACAGTCTGAAAGTCCAGATATAATCTTGGTCATATCATGTGAAGACCATGTAATTGGTGTCTGAAATGGCCTTTTGAGGAAAGAACCACACAGAGTCTGTTGCTATATAGGAATGGAAACAACACAAATTTTCTTATACTTCAATTACACAATGTTCTTTTATATTGGAGCAATTCTCCTTTGTTCACATTTCCCCTATTACCCCATAAAAATTAATAATATAGGGTCCTGATTAAACTACTGTGCCCACTTAATGGCAATCTCAAACTCAGCCATTATTACTTCTTACAACTAAATGTAGGTAAACAATAAATTCCCTTTCTTATTACATTGAACAACTGGCGAAATGTGAGTGTCTAAGGCCCGTATTTATAAACGTTACTCAGCCCAAGAGCTCGCACATGATATCTATCTTGAGGTAAAAAAAAAAAAAATAATAATGGTCGGCGATTTTGTACACAAATTGAGTAGCTGTAATCTATACTTATAATAAATCTGTAGAGAGGTCAATTCTGTACATGATATATATTTTCAAAATAACTATCAGGGGGTAATAAGTGATTGATACTGATGCCAAAAATGCAATCAGTAAAATTTTTGTCTGTCTGTCTGTCTGTCTGTATGTTCCTTATAGAAACAAAAACTACTCGACGGATTTTAACGAAACTTGGTACAATTATTCATCATACTCCTGGGGAGGTTATAGTATACTTTTCATCACGCTACAATGAATAGGAGCAGAGCAGTGAAAGGAAATGTTGGGAAAACGGGAGAAGTTGCTCCATTTTTTAAGCTTCCGTCGCGTGTGCAGCCTTAATGGTTAAAGCTACATAGAAATCATTTATGACGGAAATGTTCTACATAAAATTATCTAAAAAATATCCTACTACAGCATATGTCTATCTTTTATGGTTGACTCACAATAACACGTGTAACTCCCGATACCTTAGCAGTTCGGAGCTTTCTGATTATATTTGTTTACTCTTACGTTTATAATACTCTCACTCATCCCTAATTAAAAGAAGTTAATATTATTACCTATTCAATAAAAAAAGAATCATAGTAATCGGTATAGAAACACCAAACTTATACATTAAATACGCTAATAAGCCATCGCGCCGTCGCGCGTGAATACTGAATCATGCCATAAGGATTATTTTTGTGTAACGGTTGCCGCGCTCGACGCGGGTCGCGGCGGTAGGGTAAGGGAGGTCCGAGCGCGAGCTTCATTCAATATTTGGCTGTTGATTCAATGCGTTCAGAGCGTTCGACCTTATTGACAGACGATAATTGATATTAACAAACCGTGCTTATCAGCGCGACTTTTAGTCTTTAAATAGTTTATTTGAATTTATTTTGTTGTTTTTTATAAAATAGGTATTAGTTGTTGTGTTATTAGACAGACACAGAACCCAAAAATGTGATAAAAAAAAAATTCTGTCTGTCTGTCTGTTTGTTCAGGCATCACGCAAAAACTACCGGTTCGATTACGATGACACTTGGTATAATTATTCTTTAATATCCTGGGCACCACACTGGGTACTTTTTATCCCGGAAAAAAATATACAATAAAAAACAAACTTAATTTTGCGGTTCGATCCCTAGACCCGATTACTGTACCAACCGCAAATAATAAGTTTGTCGTAGTACACGACGAAGATAATAATAATAGGCGAGCGTTCGTTCATATTAGCATTCTATAAATTGTATGTTTTAACTGCTACTTGCAATTCCAAAACGTGCTTTTCAGTGCGACCTTTTTATTCCTTTTAGTTTTTACTAAGTACAGTTTAAGGTAGACTTATTTAGGTTTATTTTTATAAGTCGTTTTTATAAGTAAGTATAGATTTTAATTTTAAAGTATGGGTAGTATATTTGATAGTGTACGTAGTGACCGTAGGTTATTTTATAAAACTGTTAGGTAGGATTAGTCATTCGTATAGATATTAGTTTTTAGGGATTTTGCTTATTTATTGAGTGTAGATTAGTTCATCATCTGCCTCATCTGCCTAGCCTTTTCCCAACTATGTTGGGGTTGGCTTCCAGTCTAACCGGATGCAGCTGAATACCAGTATTTTACATGGAGCGACTGCCTATCTGACCTCCACAACCCAGTTACTGGGTAATACGATACCCCTTGGTAAGACTGGTTGTCAGACTTTCGGGCTTCTAACTACCCGTAACGACTGTCAAAGATCCACGAATGACAGCCGGGACCAACGGCTTAACGTGCTTTCCGAGGCACGGAGGGGTCTCCATATGTAAAGATGGTCACCCATCCACAGACCAACCGCGGCAAGCGTAGCTTAACCTGATCGATCGACCTGTGCGGCTGTTATTATTTAGCCACGTATTATCAGAAATAGGTTTATTTAGGTAGGTAGGTATTTTATTTTCTGTTATTGAGTTTTTTTTTTAATAGGTAGGTACTTAGGTTTACTTTTATAATCTAATATAAAATTCAAAGTCCTGTGATCCTGTCTGACTGATTATATCAATGCACAGCCTAAACCGCTGGTCATAGAGACATAAAATTTGGATGTTCTTTGTGTGTTCTTTGTGAAGTGTATATAGGTATCCACTAAGAAAGGGTTTTTTGAAATTCCACTCCTAAGAGGGTGAAATTTCACGCGGACGAAGTCGCGGGCAGAAGCTAGTGATTAATACGTGTATTGGACCTGTGTTTGAATATTACGTTAAGAGCTGGGCATTTCGTGTTGTTTATAATATTTTCAATAATATTTGTCACATTTTAAATCTAATTTACATCAGTGTGTGAAATTTGTGAAAGTAAAAATGTAAACACGCACGATTGGCGGGAAAATTCGACATTAGGTATCAAAAAACTTCATTTCGTCAAATAATTAAATGATAAGTAATTCACAGCCCCTGTGATGAAGGTAGGCTGTTGGAAATCCCCAATTTTATGTTTTTTAGCCTCCTCGACCACCACTGTCATCAAAATGGCGATTATTGTACCTATGTTTACATACTCGAATTTGTTCAAGGTAAATTAAAATAAACTTGTGTGCTAAATATGAAAAATGGCGTTAACATAACTAAACGGTTAAGGCTTTCTTGAGTAGAAAACATCTATAAAACGTGATACAGCGCTATTCATTAAAATTTTAACAAAATACAAGTATTTCAATAAATCTTACGACATCATAGCAAGAACGAAATGTGATGAATGATATTCTAAACTTCGGTCAATGTGACGTAATCGTTCACGAGATCAAGCCCTCAAGTACAGCGTCTTGAGGAGCTGAGCTTGTTATCTGAGATACTGTTTTCATGTGTTTATTAATTAGCAATGATCTTGAGATGCTGATATTGTAATAATGGCGTATCAAATGATAACGCACTTGAGTACGTCTTTGAGGAACGTTTATTAATACGGGCCTTAAACACCTGAGCATACCTACAGGCGTGATGTTGTTTTATTTTATTTTGTTTTTATTTCCTTGTAATTAAAACACACAATTCTTGCTATGATAAATGTAGCGAGTTTTTTGGACGCAGCGGCGGGCGGTGCCGTGATGCAGTCCGCAAGCGGCGCGCCCGGCGCTGCCTACCAGGGCGGCTACCTGAGCTTCCAGCAGCAGCAGCAGTACCACGCCGGGGCCTGGCCGCCCTCCTGCTCGCTGGCCAAGCTGCAGCAGATGGCCGAGGCACCGCAGCACCACCCGCCGCACCAGGTAACCGCTGCCCGACACTACCTGAGCTTCCAGCAGCAGCAGCAGTACCACGCCGGGGCCTGGCCGCCCTCCTGCTCGCTGGCCAAGCTGCAGCAGATGGCCGAGGCACCGCAGCACCACCCGCCGCACCAGGTAACCGCTGCCCGACACTACCTGAGCTTCCAGCAGCAGCAGCAGTACCACGCCGGGGCCTGGCCGCCCTCCTGCTCGCTGGCCAAGCTGCAGCAGATGGCCGAGGCACCGCAGCACCACCCGCCGCACCAGGTAACCGCTGCCCGACACTACCTGAGCTTCCAGCAGCAGCAGCAGTACCACGCCGGGGCCTGGCCGCCCTCCTGCTCGCTGGCCAAGCTGCAGCAGATGGCCGAGGCACCGCAGCACCACCCGCCGCACCAGGTAACCGCTGCCCGACACTACCTGAGCTTCCAGCAGCAGCAGCAGTACCACGCCGGGGCCTGGCCGCCCTCCTGCTCGCTGGCCAAGCTGCAGCAGATGGCCGAGGCACCGCAGCACCACCCGCCGCACCAGGTAACCGCTGCCCGACACTACCTGAGCTTCCAGCAGCAGCAGCAGTACCACGCCGGGGCCTGGCCGCCCTCCTGCTCGCTGGCCAAGCTGCAGCAGATGGCCGAGGCACCGCAGCACCACCCGCCGCACCAGGTAACCGCTGCCCGACACTACCTGAGCTTCCAGCAGCAGCAGCAGTACCACGCCGGGGCCTGGCCGCCCTCCTGCTCGCTGGCCAAGCTGCAGCAGATGGCCGAGGCACCGCAGCACCACCCGCCGCACCAGGTAACCGCTGCCCGACACTACCTGAGCTTCCAGCAGCAGCAGCAGTACCACGCCGGGGCCTGGCCGCCCTCCTGCTCGCTGGCCAAGCTGCAGCAGATGGCCGAGGCACCGCAGCACCACCCGCCGCACCAGGTAACCGCTGCCCGACACTACCTGAGCTTCCAGCAGCAGCAGCAGTACCACGCCGGGGCCTGGCCGCCCTCCTGCTCGCTGGCCAAGCTGCAGCAGATGGCCGAGGCACCGCAGCACCACCCGCCGCACCAGGTAACCGCTGCCCGACACTACCTGAGCTTCCAGCAGCAGCAGCAGTACCACGCCGGGGCCTGGCCGCCCTCCTGCTCGCTGGCCAAGCTGCAGCAGATGGCCGAGGCACCGCAGCACCACCCGCCGCACCAGGTAACCGCTGCCCGACACTACCTGAGCTTCCAGCAGCAGCAGCAGTACCACGCCGGGGCCTGGCCGCCCTCCTGCTCGCTGGCCAAGCTGCAGCAGATGGCCGAGGCACCGCAGCACCACCCGCCGCACCAGGTAACCGCTGCCCGACACTACCTGAGCTTCCAGCAGCAGCAGCAGTACCACGCCGGGGCCTGGCCGCCCTCCTGCTCGCTGGCCAAGCTGCAGCAGATGGCCGAGGCACCGCAGCACCACCCGCCGCACCAGGTAACCGCTGCCCGACACTACCTGAGCTTCCAGCAGCAGCAGCAGTACCACGCCGGGGCCTGGCCGCCCTCCTGCTCGCTGGCCAAGCTGCAGCAGATGGCCGAGGCACCGCAGCACCACCCGCCGCACCAGGTAACCGCTGCCCGACACTACCTGAGCTTCCAGCAGCAGCAGCAGTACCACGCCGGGGCCTGGCCGCCCTCCTGCTCGCTGGCCAAGCTGCAGCAGATGGCCGAGGCACCGCAGCACCACCCGCCGCACCAGGTAACCGCTGCCCGACAGCTGGACAATGCTGTAAACATCTCACCGCGAAAACAGGTGAAGTGTTATCAATCCCTAGCATAATTATGGTGGATGACACCTCACGTTACCTTAGTTTTAACTGTGAGATTTTTACAAACTAAAATGGCTACATATACTGTGAATGTATTCTAATGTATCATCAGCATTATTTTTTCACATAAATGGATCAACTTTGTGCTTAGTAAACACAGAATGTCTCTTTTTTTTCATCGGATAGTTGTTATCAAACACAAAGCGAGTGTCACAAAGAAAAATCTTAACATAACGAGACGGGCTATTTTTTTGCAATTATAAATGCATGAAAATATGTAAGCATAGCGTGAATTTGGAATGGTGGAGAATTTTGAGTTGCTATAATTTAACAAACACAAAGAAATGAGATTGCAGTAAACCAATATAGACGAAGTTGAAGTGTCATGAAAATATTTCTAAACCTTCATGGAGTTGTACAGAGGCCAGCACATCAACCTACCCCAATCTGTCAAATTTTCCCAATTGAATATGAACCTTATACCTTTGTGGTAAAGTTGAAAATCTATCAAAGAAATTTGACAGATTGGGGTAGCTTGATGTGCTGTACTAAAAATGTGTTATAACAATCACATCATCATCACACACCTGGACACAAGGATGGTGTCTTGCTCCAACATTTTCATGACACATATTTGTGGTCTTTCAGTATTTCGAATCTAGTTGTTTCCTACAGTACGGGCAGCAGTCCAGCACCCCTCCCGCCGCGCCGGCCGGACACTACCACGCCGCCGCCGCCAAGTATTACCCGCCGCACAACCAGCTCGACTCGCCTAGAAATACCCGGAACACATCAAGTCAGTATTACTATTATGTTATTAATATGAGGCATACCTGTGTTCATGTTAAGTGTCGTGTTAATCTAGCATGGTTTTGACGGCATACCTACATAAAACCCTACTCAAAAAAATTATTGCTTATACTTCCTGAGCTCTCATGATTCCAGCTGTATCTTGAGGCATAAGTCCCACAGATTTATTTATAATTTCTACTATATAGAGTAAGATATGCTCTGGCATGGTTCCACGGTCGGTGCGCTCTGTAGTCACCGTCTTCTAAGAACATGCAACAGTAATTTATGCTTCTCCTGCCAAGGTATCATCTTTCATAGAAGATTATCGTTGTGTGATGCATATGACATTTTTTCAATTATCATTTGTATAAAATGTATACTGCTGCAAGAGAATATACTGAACTAAGATGTGTGCGACCTCGTGTTGCAGGCAACTTGAGTCCGATGCAGCACATGCAGATGGCGCCGGGCTCGCGCATGTCGCCCAACCTCAACACGCACATCATCAGCGGCTACGGGCTCAACGGGTACCGCGTGCCGCCGCAGCAGCAGTTCAACAACCTGCAGATGATGAACGTGCAGCCCGGCGTGCAGTACGGCGGCGCGGATCCGCGCGCGCAGCAGGGCAACGTGTACGCGTACGGCTACATCAACGCGCCGCCGCTCGCCATGCAGACGCTGAACTCCACCATGCGGCGGTAGCGAAGTACCCGCCAGCCCGGCCGCGGCGCGCGTGCGCGGACGACCCGTCATGTTGACCAAAAACGATTGGAGTGTGTTGTATTTAAGTATAGCATAGTACAAATAAACATTTGCTTTCTGAAGTTAAGTCCTAGTTGTATTGTATATAATGTTAATCGAGATGAACATGAACACCACTTCTGTTGCCTTACCCTCCGCACGAGTGTCTCGTTATGTTACGACGGTCTAGTGGCAGCTCTGTTATTGTTTTTGTATAATATGTATGTAAATCACGTTTTGTTTGTCGTTGATAAAGAGCAGTACCCGGTAAGCTGAATAAAAGTACAAAATTGCAGATAAAATGTATTTAAATCTGTTTATAATAATAATGACGACTACGTCACTGAAATGTAGCATAATGATAGTGCAATAAATGTATTTACTCTGATAGTAATCTGCTTTGTTTTGTATCGTGACGACTAACGTATCGAGCCCCTGTGAGAGAACTGTGATATCCGAGGATTCCAGTGTCCATGGCGCGTGCTTCATTCATAAATTAATATATTCTCGATTTCCAAAGAAACAATGTAATGGTAAGACTTTGGTTATGTTGAACTAAGTGCAATGGTTTTACTGATCGCAGATTGTACTTCAGATGTAAAGAATCGTTCGGAACTCGTATTTTGTATGTATATGGTGTTTACGTTTTGATGTATTTGTGTTGTGTAGCTCGTGTACAGTCGCCGTTATGTAATTATAATTGACCGTAGGATCCTAGTTTGTCTGAATCTGTTCTAAAGTGCCTCTCACGTCCCGTCTGTCTGCTTGACTTCCGTGTAACATATTGTAAATGTAATGCTTTGGATTGTAACAAGGCTGTATTCATATAGAGCTGATAATCTTAGTGTATTTGTAATATACGGTTTTTAATTTGATCAATGTGATAGTGCGCTAACAAGAATGAGGAGCGCAGGGCTCGCCTGGGCGACGATCCGTGGTTACTTACGTAAACAGGCCTAATGGACGGAGGTTTTTTTTTAATATTTTATATTCTTTTTACACTGGTAGTTTTAATGTTTTATATTTGCGATGATAACTTTGTTTTACCGCTTCGCTTAAGGATTATGTTCGTGTTATCCCAGTAATTTATTGCCAAATGTTATTAACACTTACGGTTACTATAATTACGAGTTTAAGTATTTTTAGTTGTCGTGTTTAGTTTCGTCCTCTTGCACGTCTAGGTAAGCGTCGGCCGCGCGCGGCGGTCGTCGGTCGGTCGGTCGGTCGGTCGGTCGGTCGGTCGGTCGGTCGGTCGGTCGGTCAGTCAGTCGGTCGGTCGGTCGGTCGTCGCCGCTCGCCGTAAGTTATTTTGTAAGATCTGCTCCTCTAAGGTTATGAATGTTATTTGTTACTAATGTGTAGTATATAAAATATTGTAAATACAATAACAGTAAGAAACATGTAGCAGGTGTTATCACACAAAATATAATTTTGTGAAAAACCCGGTAGTTTTATTTTCGGAGTTCCTTTACACAAACACCATCACATCAGAAAAAGACGCTAACGAATTTGAAAGAGAGACGTCTTCTTGCCAGTTACATCCATGTAGACAAACATTCTAGGTCGTGTCATACGATGATAAAAATATTATTATTTTTGGCTATTTATTATTATTATTATTTATTGAATTAACGCCAACACGAACCAATTATAAAATAAACTAAAACAAATACAATTTCAATGCAAAAATACAATAAAATAATACAATACAATACTTTACGAATACAAGTCAAAACAATATTTCCACATTAGCCCGTACATGTACCATGTCACAGTGATACATATACTGGCAGTCGAATCGCTGGGCGAAGTCGCTCAGGATTCTGTTCGGGCTGACCCGCACCCTGCGCACCAGGGATGTGCACCGCTTGCGCATGGTTGTATAAAAACAATCCACGCGCGCTTCGGCGAACATCCCCGACGCGCTACAGAAGCGAGGCAACCCCAACAGCACCCTGAATGCATTATTGTATTGGACGCGTAGAGCGCTGTACTGCTTTTGCGAATAACTCACCCACAGACTGCTCGTGTAGAAGGACGTGCAAAATGCCCTGAACAGGGTGATCTTGACGTCTCTTGAACAGCGAGCAAATCTGCGTGCTATCATATTCGCACGAACAGACAACGCTCTACGCTCCCTTTCTATGTCATTATCGTCTTTCAGATCCGGGGTTAGCAAGTGCCCAAGGTATTTAAACTGCTCTACCTTACTAAGGGAGTAGCCATTCAGTCTAACTTTAGGTGTTTGACTTAGGGACCTTCCCCGAACCTGAAAGACCATCCACACACTTTTATTTATGCTGTACACCAACCCGTGTTGTCCAGCATATTTTTCGCAAATGTCAAGCAGCTGCGACAGTCCACCTACAGAAGCACTCAGCAGCACCATGTCGTCCGCGTAACTAATATTATTAAGGCAGACTCCATCAATATGGCAGCCGACATGTGTGCTGCTGAGCTCGAGATTTAAACGTCTTTGTTTTTATTCGAGGACGTCTGGTTGTAGAGATATTTGCGAAAAACTGAAAAAGGGGATTCCAAGTTATCCATTTTGAAACGAAGTTCTACGGTTTGCGGAGTTGCGGTATGGGTTGACTGGCAGAAAACGTCACGTAACTGTTTACTGTTCTGCCAGTACATAATATAACGATGGTTTTGCCCATTCTCCATGCGACTTTCTGCGTATCTTTCTATTATTTTACATGAGCTCGTATGTACCGTTCCGCGTCTTCAAGACGCTGGACTGGACTGGACAGTTTATCAACGTGAACGGCGAGTACATCTCACACCTTCGTTTTGCCGATGACATCATCATAATGGCAGAGATGCTGGAACAGTTAGATCAGATGCTGCACAGCCTAAATGATGCCTCTCTGCGGGTTGGCTTAGGCATGAATTTGGACCATGACGAAAGTGGTTTATTCCCGATGTCCACCACTGGGGGACAGCGAAACAACTTTTAAATATTGTTGTCGTTGTGGGCCAGGAGCAGCCAGCCAGACCAGCCAGGCCAGCCTAGATTGGATCGGAATTATTTAGGGATGAATTTATTTATATACTTTTTTTTTTACAGGCTCCGCAGCGCAGGGTTGCTTGAGCACGGATCGGGGCGGACATGGAATGGGCTGTTGCGACGGGCCTCGACGGCGACGACAGGACGACACGGCGGTCGGATTTTGTACTTAGGGAAATATGCGCGTAGGCATGTTCTTTCGAAACTCGCTCGACCCGCTCTCGCGTTTCGTGTGAGTGCAATCAGACTGCGGTTGCAACTTTTGCAAGAATTTACGAAAACAATTTCATTAAACAAAACAAAATTTATTTTATAAACATAGGTATTTCTCTATTTACATCAAGTTAAATGATAAATCTTTTTACATAATTCAATTACAAAATAAAGATTTTAATCGTGTAATATTTTTTTTTTAAATATTTTAATGGTCTGGTTGCTGGGACCTTTTAGCCAAATCGTGTAGGTATCGTCCGTACGGCCACAGATTAAATATCCAATGCAATTTGAATTTGGAAGAGCATTCATTAGCTAGGTCAGTTGAATTTATACAAAATGTTAGTTATTTTAGATAATAGGCTTTTTGAGAATAAAATAAATAAAAAAGAATTTCGATATAACTCATACAATTATATTAATTAGGTACTTATGTATCCATAAATATTTGGTTGGGAATGGTCTTCATGAGACCCATTTCGACTATCTAGAAACGTCATCTTCATCTCTATCCACGTCTTCGAAACATTACGATGATTTCCTACAGCTAAAACATAGTTCAAACTGTACGAATCCCTAGAACAGACAAACCAAACCTACAAAATAAGCAGGTTCTCCCTCATCATCATTTTCTCCTGTCCATATCCTTATTTATTTGGGATGGGCGCAACATGTCTTTTCCTTCCATACAGAATATACAGGGTGGCATGTCAGGGACATCAACCATGGCCGCATGGGTTCAGAAAATAATTCTGTACCCCTGTGTTGAAAAATATCGTGGGTTATAAAATTATAATTATTGTCCATGTATACGCGTGGTATTGCACTTTAGCAGAAGACAACAGACTTTTTTTTAATAACCGAATAAATTGTTTGACACTGCGGTCCAGTGAATACATGGTGTAACAGGTTGCGCGTCTACGTCCCTGCCACTCTGTATATTAGTCGTCGTCACGGTAGTCACTCCCTTTCTAGCCATATCATCTTTTGGTATGGTAGTTCTTATTTACATTAAAATTCACTTCTAATTCCTAGCACTCAAATATCGTACACCAATAAAATCTAAAATTAACAAGATCATTATCTTAACGCCTGTAGACCTAGAGGTAAGCACCCCTACAAAACATAGCCTACTTATTTAGTTTAGGTACTACTCTCGCTCATCCCGCAAATCGCAACAATTAAAATCGGCTCCTATTCCTCCTTGATTCTATTAAATTATAATAAATACTATACTTACAATCTTTGCGATAATGAACACATTTATTACATGATTTTAAGTAGGTAAGTATTACATAACATAATTTAATACTAACATTATATACAGATATTATTATTATGTAGGTATGTGTAGGTACATACTTGTTACAATAATAAGTAAACAAATGTCTGTCAACATTACGTGTTTGTAATGTGGCTACTATTGTAGCAAATTAAAAATAATACAAGGTGGCGGTCGTCGCGCAAATTGTATTTCATGAATTCTGCACATGATTCTAGACCCCCAACGTAGAAAATTTTCGTCGGTTATAAAAAAAAGGTTTCATAGAAATGTGCAATAACTACGCGGTCAAAATGTCATCATCATCTGCCTAGCCTTTTCCCAACTATGTTGGGGTAGGCTTCCAGTCTAACCGGATGCAGCTGAATACCAGTATTTTACATGGAGCGACTGCCTATCTGACCTCCACAACCCAGTTACTGGGTAATACGATACCCCTTGGTAAGACTGGTTGTCAGACTTTCGGGCTTCTGACGACCCGTAACGACTGTCAAAGATCCACGAATGACAGCCGGGACCAACGGCTTAACGTGCTTTCCGAGGCACGGAGGGGTCTCGATATGTAAAGATGGTCACCCATCCACAGACCAACCGCGGCAAGCGTAGCTTAACCTGATCGATCGACCTGTGCGGCTGTTATTATTTAGCCACGGGCCCCTCTATTTAGCCACGGGCCCCTCTACGCGGTCAAAATGTATGGAACAGCAATATTTTTTTTAATATCCGAATTTTTTTCGGGTTCAGAATCATGAACTGAATCCATGCTAAGAGGTTGCGTATACTATGAGTATCAAACTCAAAACTTCTAATATTGCACACAATACACTACAAAATAGTCAAAATAATCACAGAAACCTTTGTCTATCTTCTGCTGAAGATTTATAACCACGAAGATACTGTGGTTTGTTCCAAAACTATCTAAAGAAAATGTAAACAAGTGGATCAGAAAACTTATTTGTGTAAGCCAATTTGTAGTACTACCACTTGATGAAAGAAAAAGTATTTATTGGGACTCGCACAGGAATATCACAGGTCAAACAAAAATAAGACAAAAATAAATAGAACATAAAAACGAAAAGTCCTGTACGAGGCCAAAAGGCATGATAATATCCTTGGACATTTCACACAACGCCATATAGTCCAAAGCTAAGCAACCTAATGCTTGTGTTATGGTAACGAGATGGCTGATAAACTACTTATATTCTTTTTTTTTTGTTAATACATACATATTATAGATAAAAAACCCAGACCCGGAAAAAATACTTGTAGGTCGTACAAATATTTGTTCCGTGCGGGAATCGAACCCGGGACATGCTGCGCAGCAGTCAATCGCTCAACCACTGCGCCAACCGTGTCGTCGTGTCGTTGATGCTGCGACATTTATAAAATAATATGTCGCAGCGCTGGTATTCTGATAGGAGTCGTCGCGCGTCGCAGCGCTGACATTCTGATAGAACCCGGGGTACAGTTTGTTTATAAGTTCATCACATACCTTTTGAACAAATATTAGTTAATCTTATCACATACATAATATCAAATCTATTCTCTATTTAGTGACACTTTATTTTTATAGAAATACTAGCTGCGCCCCGCGGTTTCACCCGCGTAAGTTTCGATTTAGGGGAATGAAAAATAGATGTTGGCCGATTCTCATAGATACCGGATAAGCACAAAAAATTTCATCAAAATCGGTCAAGCCGTTTCGGAGGAGTATGGCAACGAAAACTGTGACACGAGAATTTTATATATTAAGATAAATTCAAAATTTTATCAACTATCGGCCGTATGTTACCGCACTGACAGCTTTAACATATTAGGTACCAAATAAAGTAAAATGTTTAAGTTATTGTATACATTTGATAACACATTATTGATACCCCACTGGCTCAGGCCAAATAAAAAACCAAGACAGAGGGCTGTCATGCAGTAAAGTGAAGGTTTCGTAAATATGTGTGCACTTAGTGAGGTATAGTTGATTGTAAATGGTTGTAAATTTGTGCGTGTGAGCGTGTATGCACAGAGCGGAGGTGTAGTTTTGGCATACTTCACTGTATCGTTTTCAGCGCTCTGTCTTGGTTTTTTATTTGGCCTGAGCCCACTGGCATACTAGTTAAGTGAGTTAATTTGGGTGACAGACATGGTAATAAAGTAGATAATTTCTAGGTATCTAGGTTATATTTTCATAACTCAGAATTCAGAGAGCCCTAAATATTAGCACACTTGAAATTAGACCTTATAATATAATATCTATAATAACAAAGTTACATTTAGATAATTTAACATTAAAAAAAACATACAACCGAATTGAGAACCTCCTCCTTTTTTTGAAGTCGGTTAAAAATATAAATATTTGCAACAATAATATGAGAAGTTGAGAATCGTCTATACTTTTTTTTTTGTCGATACGACAGTTTAGCAATAAACGCTCGGTACACATACAGCATCGAGTAATCCAATAATGCGTATTCACTATAAAAAAAGCCGGTCGCACCGAGGGTTCCGTACACGGTTTTCAGTTTTTTTCATTTAAGTACTTGTGCGACATGACATTTAAGTACTTGTGCGACATGACATTTAAGTACTTGTGCGACATGACATTGCTTCTTGCCAAATTTCATGATTCTAGCTCAACGAGAAGTACCTACCCTATAGGTTTAGATTATCTTGCGAGTGTCAAAATATGCGGCATAAACGGAACATAAATGCCCATATCTTTTGATTGCGTTGACTTAGAAGTTTCATTTTTTCACTGCTTCAAGGGATTGCAGCCCTGAGTATTTGATATTAATTTCAACTTGATAACTCCACGCGTTCCTGAGAATAAGGGTGTTGACAGATGGACAACACGTATAATCATTAGTAAGTCATTGCAATGTAACTCTTATCTCATTCTAATAAAGTATAAGTTAGAATGATTGCCATGACTTTGATAAAACAGAATCATGAGGAAGGTTAAATGCAAATTGGCTGAAATATGACGATGATTGTTAAAAATTTCGGAAAAAATCATGCCGACTGGGAGCTTTACTGGCGTGCGCCGCGTAAACCAGTAGATACCAATACAGATTATATAAGGTTCCATTAAAATAGATGGACAAAGTTTTAGTAATCATTCAGACCACCAAAATAAGGACGATGTTAAAAAAATATATAAGAAAAACGCATTAGATGCAAGAAAAATAATCAGCTAACGAAAGTACACTAATGTGCCGGCCATTTATTATTTTAGGTCATAATAAAATCACTTTAATCAGTGTTTTTTGTTTGAATATCTTTGGTTAGACGTACTGAGCGCTGTGTTAAAATTTGTCCATCTATTTTAATGGGATCCTGTATATTATAAACAATGTATTACGGAATTAATATATTTTACCTGGTTTAACATGTAGAGTAGGTACTTTTAATTATGTTAGTACGTTCTCGTAGGATATTTCCGTAACCCACGCGGGCCGAGCCGCTGGCACACGATAGTAATAATGATAATTATCAGAACACACTTTTTAAAGATTTCAATACAATAGGTGCATTAAAGACTACTTTGGACTGGCCTGGTTCTTAACAGGAAAACAATCATTTCATAGTTACACACTGCACATAGCGCAACATGTAGCTAACTGATAACAATTCTATTTATAGGATGAATAGTAGGAAGAGATCGTCTAATTTATCCTTGCATGTCCACTGCTTGTTGCATGCATAATCAGTCTATAACGTTCCCACTGCTCTTCTCAAAAGACTAGAAGACCTAATCAGCTTCTGGAGGGAGGTGGGCTGGTTGGAATAACCACCAACGGCCACCATGGCCCACGCACAATGGTCCACTGAAGGACTAAGTGCGGTAACCGAACCCATAACATAGAACGTTCCCACTGCTCACATGCGTCCTCTCGGTGAGGGGGAGTGGGCCGTAATCCACCGGCCATGCGGGCCCAGTGCGGGTTGGTAGATGTCACATGTCTTCGAATTTTTTGTTCTAGTACACGATGTTTCCCTTCCCGTTTTGAGAGAAGTGGTGATGACATAATTTACACAAAGTGAAGCGCATGTCTGGGTTCGAAATCTACATATATCTGTGGTTCGAACCTATGACCCACAACTCGTAAGTCGCGGCCGTTACTCCTGGGCCACCACAGTATCTATATCTTACTGCTTGTTGCATACAAATTTTAAACGTTTGTAATTACAGAAATTTAAGAGGGGTGTACAATTTTTATTTAGACGATCGCTACTAATGTACCATGTTTTAATGTAAACTAAAATAATAATTTTTTTTTATTTGACACTAATTCCACAATGATTTTATAAACTTGCTAGAGCTAGGCAAAGAAAAAAACCCAGAAATCCATGTGTGTTGCGGAAAACATACAGGATAAAAGATCTTTAATTGTTGGAAGTTTACAGGAGTTCACCTACTCCTGTAATCTCCAAAACAATCCTTACACATACTCGGACTTATTACAAAACAAGGTTTATCTTTAGAATCTGGTTTACACCATCAAGCCATTTTGAAAATCCGAAAATGTTAAAGTTCTTGTTACAAAAACTGACGTTAAACCCGAGTCTAGGTTGTCAATTTTGCATTAAGAACTTTACAATTGTTGGAATAAAGTTCAAAATACAGTAACTGGCATAAAGGTTTAGTCCAGACCTATAACTCGTTTTGTAATAAGACAGATTTAAGTTTATGGTGTTTGTGAGCTTTAATATTTTTTTAATTTACAAATTCAACACTTGCACCTCTTCTGTCCCTTATGTTGTAAGCTTGTTAAATATATTTTTGATTTATGGCAACAGTGTTTGTTAAATCCACAGATATAGATACAATTAGATAACGCAAGAGCAACTACTTCGCGTGCCCAGCTTACGTACAAAAATCGTAAGCCGCCACTTTCGCGCTCAGTCCTGTGTACTGCTGGCTGGGTGAGCGCTGGCGCTAGGGCCCGGGGGTGGGGCGAGACGGGTGCCGCACGCGGCGGCTTCTTTGAGTCGATTTGATTATCCCATCACCAAATAGTGCTTGTGACGTCTTCGTAGGTAGTCAAAAATGGCACGCTTGGTTTTCATACAGATCGTGATACTTGTGTTATCAGGTCTACCTATATCTGTGGTTGAATCCTTCCAATATGCTACCCCTGAAGAATGGTCATTTATCAACACTGAACTTGATTGTCCTTATAACAAGAAAACCTGTAACAGGCCTTCACACCTGCACGTAGATAGGTACAGGCCCGGTGTCTACAGGCCTGCGGTCCAGGTGCACCCTGTTCCGCATCAGCTTCAGACTGTTCTCGGTCACCTTCATGCATCCTCGGACTAGGAGACCTTCCAGCTTTTGACTGTGGGTTGCTAGGGCTCTGAAATCAAGTGGAAATGTTTAAATTAAAATATTTGTTAATATTAAATGACGAAAAAAAGTTGATGCTATATTTTACACGGGGCCCAAATTCTGTATGGTAATTATTTTTCCCCGCGTAATCTTACCACGTTCAAACCAGTTTTTTCGCACGGTGTCGTTCATTGTGTCATAGTGAATACGTTATTAGCAGATGTCGTTATTAGCTAAGGAATTGACGTGGTTATGAAGTAAGGAATTAGAAACAAAAAATTAATATTTATTCCTCAATTTTCACGACTGCACCTACCATTGGTTGTCGCTGCATCACCCAAAGGTTGACTGGTAGAAAATGCCTATGGCATTAATTCCGCCTCTGTACATTTGGGTGCTTGAAGTATTAAGTAAATAAATAAGTAGGGCCCTGATCTATGATTTTTCTTTAACTATAGAACATTTAGCTGAAGGTTAAAGAAAAATCTGAGGATAGTAAAACTGTGCAAGTATGTACAGACGCCAGTACATCAAGCTACTACAATCTGTCAAATTTCTTTAATAGATTTTCAACTTTATCACTAAATCATAAGGTTCAAAGTTCATTGGGAAAATTTGACAGTTTCGGGTAGCGTGATGTGCTACTGTCTGTACTTGATTTTGTAATTAAAATGGCAACTTATAAGATTAGTATACTTCTAAAGATTTCATCAATGATTTCGTCAATGGTCTAAGAAATTAATATGAACTAAGGTCATGTAAATGAGATTTTATTCTCATTTGGCTGTCATTCATGTGGTTGTCAGTAGCCCGAAAGTCTGACAACCACCAAGGGGTTGTGGAAGTCAGATAGGCAGCTGCTCAATTTAAAATACTGGTATTCAGCAGCATCCGATTAGACTGGAAGCCAACCCCAACATAGTTGGGAAAAGGCTAGGCAGATATGGTCATGTAAATGAGATTAAATTTTATCTATGAAATTTATTTCAAAATAGACATCAATAATTGTTGCTCATTGATTTATCATTCGATTTTGGATCTGTTTAGAAGAGTACAACTTTTAGCATCATAAACAAGGTCACATACGTAATATTCTTGGAATATAATTTTAATTTAATTTAATTTTGGGATGGGAAAGAAAACCTTATTGAGAAGAACACAAACAAGATTGCTATTAACATGAAAAAAAAAAACAGCTACCAGCTACGCCTACAGAACAGACAGGATTGGTCCAAACTAGCTAAGACAGAGGCCTATCCGTGTCCTTCAGTAAGACAACATAAGCTAAAAATAAGCTACCTTAGCACAGCATTCTAAGAATAGTATGAGAATGTTAGTTTATACATACTTGACACCTTTATCTGAGATATCTGTACATCCACTCAGGTTCAGAAGTTTCAGTGATGTGCTGTACTTGGCCAAGGCATACAGGCACTTGTCAGACACCTGCTTGTTACCCTCCAGGTTTAAAGTCTTTAGGTGCCGGAACTTCTTTACAAATATCAGGATGCAGCTCTCCGAGATTGTGACACAGTATGATAGGTCTACGTCCTCCAGCAAACACTGGTGCAGCGCCAGCGCCTCAACAGCCCCTGTTGTCAGCCACGCACATCGCGCTAATTTCAACGTTTGTAAATTGTTACAATACAAAATTACCGGCTGCAGACATTTCGCAGACAAGTTTTTACACTGACTTAGGTTTAAAATGATCAAGTTCCGATTTCTTATCAACATCGGTATTAAATCGTTATCAGTAACAGACGTGCAGCGACTCAAGTTCAATACAGTCAGCCTGTTACAAGTAGTTGCGAGCACCTGAAAAACCATTTTATTTTGTAAATTTTACTGCTCGGACACGCATCAAATTAACTCGAACGGATCACTTACATTAAAAGTGTGAGGCGAGAATCCCTTGTTCATTAATTTCAACGATTTTAGCTTCGCAAAGTACATATTTATGATTTGTAAGCAGGTTTTCGAAACACACCGAAAATTAAAACAATCTCTGAGGGTTAGATTCGGTAAAACCTGAGTTACTAATATATCTTCCCAAAACAAATCAAACAACTGTGTATTCCTCTTCATGTTTATTTCGAATTATTATATTTTTTGTGAAAAATACATTTTGGACCAAATCGCAATTCTGTCAGTGAGACAATAACAAAAACTTGTTTGAAATTAAATATGGTCGAATTTCTAGCATTTCATGTAGTTTTTCCTTTTCGTACCAAATAGAACAGAAAGAGATATATTTGTCAACAAAAGATACATGTTTAAGATGTAGAGATTTTAATATGGAACACTTTGACGGAAGTGACTTTCCGTTTTGTTTTTGCAAATAGATCCATTTTCAAGCATTATTCCATAATTTTTCGTGCCCAAATTTACATACGTTTAAATTAATACCTTACATGTTTTTTACTATATAATAGCAAATAAAAGGTTATTTTAGTGCTAGTTTTTAAAGACGTTCTCGATTTCTCTTTCTCGATTGTTATATAAATTTTTCATTGCGCACTTTACGCTTTTATTTGTAGCGACATCTGTGATTCTAGTTTATCTACGATTAAACCGCTAAATGCATCAATCACTGATAGTATTGGGTAATGCTATGAATCCGGTTAATACGAGGGCTGCTTTAGAAGTATCCGGAACTGGCCAGTTACAGAACAATATTAAAAAAGTAATTATAACATCTAAAAATGGAACTCTTTGGCTGAAGAACACAATTTGTTTCATGTAGCTGTCATTTGTTTTTCCTTTGCGGCGTCATTTTGAAAATCGCGTGTCTATCACCATGGATTTAACTCGTGAAAATTTTCATGCTACGATTTATTACGATTTTCGGCGAAGGCTAATTTAAAAACAGTGCACCTATCAACTCACTTCGACTTTTGGGGACGAAGCACCATCGAAAACTACTGTGTATCACAGTATCATTGGTTTAGTGAGTTTAATCGTGAGTGGTCCGTGCTCACGGACGAATTTAAAGAAGGTCGCCCTAAATCGGTTGTTGTACCTCAAAATATTGATGCTGTGCGGGAACTAATAATGCAAGATCGTCATGTTACATATCGCGAGATAGAGGCGTCTCTGGGCATAAGTATGACGAGTATATACTTATAAAATATTAGACGAACATTTAGCTGTAAAAAAAAATTATTCACGTTGGATTCCGCACAACTTGAGAATTGACAAAAAATGGGCTCGTGTCGATTTTTGTAAAAAAAAATGTCAAAAGTATGTACAATCAGGGTGCGTCAAATGCTGTCTATAATATCTACACAGGTGGTGAATCTTGGATATATGCGTATGATCCTGAAACTAAACAACAATCAACGGTTTGGGTGTTCCAAGATGAGCCGAACCCAACAAAAGTCATTCATTTTTTGGTATAAATGGACATGTGGCTACAGTACCACTACAGGATCGTAAACGGTTAATTCTGAATGGTACACGAGCATTTGTTTGCCAGAAGTCTTTAAAGAAATAAGAAAGAACAACCGACAACGCAGAATCCTTCTTCATCGTGACAATGCTAGCTGCTACACATCGGCCGAAACAACTCGGTATTGGGAAGGTCAAAAGAGCGAATTAACGGGTTATCCGCCGTACAGTCTCGACTTGGCCCCTAACGACTTATATTTATTCACAACCGTGAAGAATAAATTATGTGGTCAACGTTTTTCGAGCCGTGAAGAGGCCGTTGATGCATTCAAAATGCATGTTTTGGAGATACCTCAATCCGAATGGAAAAAGTGTTACGAAAATTGGTTCCAACGTATGCAAAAGTGCATCAATCATCGTGGCGAATATTTTGAAAAGCAATAAAACCATAATAAATGCTATATCTTTGTTTCACTTTATTCCGGATACATAAATAGCAGCCCTCGTATCATTTTGATAATAATCGATTAAATGCAGTTTATAGCCATTAATAGCCAATTATGGATGATAACCCTGCTGTTAATGTTATTATAGTGATTGAAAATTTCCCTTCATGGTTTTCAGGCTTAATAATAATCATTTAATTCAAGTATCACTGACTCATAATAGAAATAATACACTCAAACAGTCACATTACATATACAACACTACAAATTCATTTCCAAATAAAACAATAATAATAAATAAAAATAAAATAATAATCAAATTAACAATTTACCTAAATAAATAAATAAGGTTTGTTAGTCACATCAGCCTGCCACATGTCGCTTACAACAGTGGGAGATGATGGAGCAATGAAGCCTTACCGCGAGCGCGGGCAGCAAGCTTAGGACTGTCAGATTCTCATCATCTTTCATGTGCAATTTAAAACTAATCAGGCCCATTTAAAAATGTTCAATCAGCTATTTACATTGATTTTTGGGTAATTAGATTTTAATGTACTTAGTCTTACTTTTTTTTTTAAATTCTTAATCAGTCATTTACAACGATTATTGGAAATTTTTAGTTTTTTGTTTTCGTTTTTAGTTTTTTTTTCCTCTTTCTGGCACGAATAAATATTAGCGCCAGAAAGAGATAGCACGAGAAAGAGATGCATCCCCGCACCCTGCGAAATACAATCATCGCAGGGTACGGGGATGCATGTACCTACTAACCGCTCGGGTATTTTCCGTTGTTTATAATTTAACTACGTCATATTCACAGAAACAAGCTAATGACTTACATAACGTACGTACTTTGCATTTTTACGTAACGGTTAAAATTTATTTGTAGGTATACACCTAGGTACATATTTAGCTCAAGTAATTACCTAATTAGGTAGATAGTTAAATCACAAAGCGATGTGTGTGTCAATAGTAATTATGGTTTTTCTAGTATTGGGTCTCTAAAAACTGAATTTCCTGAAAAATTTGTAGGTATTTATTTTATTATTAACACTTTTTCACACATAAAAAGTGAAAATAAATAAAAAGAATACCAATACATTGAATCACACTGCGTACACGCACCTAATTAATGTTCACACCCGCAGATTTTACAATAAAACAAAAAAGCATTTATTTTTTGAATAATACATTAATAGCAGGGTTCTCATCCATTGCAAGGCTATTAATGGACACTTATGGATTATAATTGATAATAGCTAAAAGCATCCGGCTATTAACTCAACACTTATCACTGATCTCTATTAAACAAGTACAATACAGGTCAGTGTCAGTGGCATCAACCTACATTGATGCCACTGACCTTTGTTTTGACTCCATGTTATGTACCAACATAATGGGACAAAAAACTCAGGGAAAACCAAGGGCCAAGAAAACCCCCGAAAAAAAATGGCTTTTGCTTTGGTTTTCTCTTATGGCTAGTTTATGTTGATAAACATAATAAGACAGGCAGTGATGGGCGTAACTAGTTATTTATGTAATCTAATTAATAATTGAATTACATAATAATTTGATTAAAATGAAATTTAATTACATATTATTCAATTAAGGTCAATGGGGCGAATACCGTCTGTAGGGCAAGACCGTACAGTAAGATTTGCGACGAAATCTGAACAATTACAGAGATGACAACCCAAAATACTTAAACGTA
The DNA here is from genome assembly GCA_963669345.1 of Gortyna flavago. Lineage (NCBI taxonomy): Eukaryota > Metazoa > Arthropoda > Insecta > Lepidoptera > Noctuidae > Gortyna > Gortyna flavago. The sequence continues at coordinate 1,736,054 of OY770144.1, forward strand.
AAACTGTTTCAGTTCGGATCGGAAGATCGGCATACGCCGGTCTTCGCCGATTCCAGCTATCATAAACCTTTTAAGCCTGAACAAATTGTCAAATTATTAACTGCTTCGTATTGCATAATTAGGATATCTGCTTTCTACGATATTTGACAGTTTACAAGTCATTGTTTTAAAGTAATTGATTATTATCAAAAACACTACTATTTTTTGCTAGCCATATTACTTGCTCTAGTGATCGACATTTTTTTAAATGCGGCAGTAAGCGATAGGGCCACGTAAAACTGCTGCAAATCAAAGTGAACATCTATCTGGTTCAGTAATGCTATTCTGTAAAAATCTCACCGTGAAATATATATATATAATATCAATAGCAAATTGCAAAAACGTAAGTAAATTTGAATTTCGCGGTCTACCACTGCGCATTTACCTTAAGCTTTGGTAATGGTAAAAGTACCCTCCTACTTTTTAAGTAGGAGGGTACTTTTACCAACACCAAAGCTGTTGCAATTATATTTTTGATTATTTCAGATTTTGTTATGTAACTCTTTACAAAAAAAACGCTACGACCCGCGCCGGCGCCACGTTGCCCCCCGCCCCCCCCGCCCCGCCCCGGCGTTACGTTTTTCTTTTAAAAAATATATATTAAAAAAATATTGAGGTAGCCTCTGCTACCTCTATATATATTTTTTTCAGTAAATTTAAATACGAGTTGCGTCTCAGTTTTTCGTACTTTCGTTAATTATATAAGCTTTCGTAATTTCTATTTTCTAAATTTCTACCTGAAAATATTTATACATTAGATAAAAGTTGATTTACCAACAAATGCATTTTTTTAAAGTGATGAAATTGTTTTTTACCCCTGAATCGCGAAGTATGCCGAACTTACCCGACAAACGCTTCTTTTTGCAATTTAAGCCGATTGGAACCTTTAATAAAAATATCGACAGCACACATTGAACTGCTGTTGAAAGACACACGCGTACCCAATGTCTATATTCGTGTAAACCGTCGATTTCTAGGTTTTTTTCCCATTAGACGGTTTTATCCGACATGACAGTGAAATCCGTCTATTTCGCCCTTTTTTAAAAACTAGTATCTATTTTATAAACTGATAACGTATGAGTAAATCCGACAGTTTCTATTAATAGCCAAATAAATTTTTGATCACACAATATAATCAAACTTGTCTAAAGTAATAAGGAGATGGCCAAATTTGGCCAGTGAATAAAATTTTTAATAAAGTATAGGTCTTCGCCCCATCGACCTTACATTGTAATTAGATTACTTTGGATGTGCTATGAAATTAATTACAATGTATTTAATTACGAAATATTTGATTACAATGTAACCTAATTACATAGTATTTAATTTTATTATAATTGCTTTGAATATGAAATGTCGTGTCGCATGCATCGCACAGTTGCGATATAGGTACTGCAAGTGCGGCCCGTACGACGTCATCGGGAAGTAATAACAGTAAGTATAATGTGCGGGGGAGCGGGGGGGTTCTATGCATTGTGCCCGTGCGTCGTCGCTCCTAGCCACCCCGCTTCACCCGCCCCTTCAGTTACTTCTAATCTTTTGTATTGTAAGCACGTAACATTTTCTTAAGGCGCAGATATACGACTTCTAATGATTTTAATTTCAACATCACTTCTAATCGACCGGACTGATTTCTTTGATAAAAATAAATGTTATACTAGACCATTTGCTTCGTAATTTGATATGTGAATATTTGCAATTATATTTTTTTAACATTGTCTACCGCGGACATAAAAACGATAATCACGCAAACACTATCGGGTGTATTTTCATAAAACTTTCACCATAATATAAAAGACAATTTAATTCCCCGAATTTTAGTATACGGTTTTTATTTGTTTGGTGTTTGATAAATTAACAATAGATGATTGTTTCATATTTTGCAATAAATTACCAGCGTTGTGTCATCGCGCTTCTCTTTCTTTTCTATGCAGTCCGATAGTGACCGCGTTTTAGGTCATGTAGTCGCCTTAAGGCGCCACTAGTCGATATTTTTTCCATACAAATTGCGGGAGAATATTACTCCACTGTTTGACATTATGCATCCAAAGTTAAGCATGATATCGTTTTGACTTATTATTATTTATGTCTGTACGGAAACAGAATAGAAAAATAAAAAGCCATTAAAAAGTTATGAGCCAACAAAGATTCGTTTTTCTTGCTATTTTTAACGTAACTTTGTATGTAAATAAGTAATAAAAGAACTGTAAAATCTTCAAAACCAAAACCGTATCGACAAAGCTCAGTTATCGAGGAGTTCAATAAACTTTATTTATAATTGATTTATGGAGTGGTTTTTCCATAAAACTCGATTTTCCAAAGCACTTTTCGTATTTTTTTACGCGCCTATCAGTTCAGAACGGTGTTTCTGTGCGTGAAAACTAGACGTTGTGCATGTAGACTAGCGTCTAACTGCTCATCACTGATACTAGCTCTGTCGGACACGAAGCTAGGTGAGACAGTGTGCTTTTTAGCCATGACCACAAGTGAGTTCGAGCTCGGGACTAGTTTACTCTTAAGATTACAAGTCGTATGTATTTTGGTGATTAGTGTAAAAACTTTTGTGTTACGTACAATGAATCAAAGTGCAAGACTACTTTTAGAAGATGACAGTTCAGTGGACGACTCTGTGTCTGCAGGTCAATCGACATTTATGTTTTCGTACGCGACAATGATCAATTGTCCGAAAGCAAACCGTTTGTCAGACGAAATGTTTGAAAAAAAAAAGTCATATTAAAGGTTAATTTAAATTATAAATCAGAAAACAATTTTTTTTTTTTTAATTATGTGTTTTATTTTCGTATTTGTCAAAACTGTATTAAATAGGGCATTTTTGTGAGAGGTGTTCCAATACTTATATAAATGTGTAATTACATTTTATCAGATTACCTATGTAATCTATTATAATGTAATTAGATTAACTTGCAATTCAATTACTTTGTATTTAATTACAGTATGTACTCATTGCAATTAGTTACTAAGTAATCTGTTACAAAGTATTTCAATTACTAATTACAATGTAACTGTAATTTGTTATTATTAATCTAAATACTTTTTGCCCATCACTGAAGACAGGGAGCTAGACTAAGCACTTGTGTCTCCGCTAGTACGCGTGTGGCTCCCTGTTCACCACATTCGCCCCATAGGTAAATCAACTAATGACGCGTCGGTGGGCGCGAAATAACATGTTGTAGTGGACAATGTAATCATGTACGGTCAACAAAACACTGAAAGTGCACTAATATCCTACCATTAGTGTAGTAGCTAGTGATTCACTTATAATGCTACATCATTGGAGATAGGTTATGTGAATAGAAGATGTTGTATAATTTCTCAGCATTGTAAACATGCACCTAGGATGTTTACAATGCTGAGAAATTAAGGACCTATAGGCCATCTATTACACTATAATACTTACTAGCGTGGGCAGCGGGATTGTCCGAAAGGGTTACCGCTGCCCCGGAACATAAAGGGCTAAGGAAGGAACACGGATGGGTTTTAGTCAGTAAGAGTCTGACACTCCCTTCCGCTCCACCCAGAGCGGGAGGGGTCATTTGATGATTTCCCATCCTAAAAAAAAAAAAACTTACTAGCGTATTGTTGTCCCACTACAGAGGGCATTGATTTGGCATTGATCACCACGCCATGGCCAGGCCACCTTTTACCTACGCAAAACTCAAATTACTGGGTACACCACCACCACCACCACCACCACCACCACCACCACCACCACCACCACCACCTACACCTAGATATTTGTATTACAACACGTAAAGCATGAAGTTGAAGCCTATCACTTATAAGCATAGGTACGTCAGGTACGTGTACTGACTACTTTCCTTCCCTGCGACTAGGAGCTCCTTGTTGTTCTCCTCATTTCTATCAATTTTAACATATGCGCCCCTTTTTCTTTTAAATTCACTATGCTCCCAGAATCGAAAAATATGCAAAATTTCGAATAGGTTAGATTTTCTTTTGACCATTCATATAGAAAATAGGAGTTACTTAGTCGACTTAGATAAGCAGAAGAAAGCGCGAGTCCGATTCGCACTTGGCCGGTTTTTTTTATTAATATTATGAACTAAAAATGATATAAGTATAAAGTTTATTTTAGGAGACGTCGCACCCCCCCTTTGGTGTGACCAAAGGAAGGGGGTGCGACGTCTCGACGACGTCGCCGTCGCCTCAATTCCTAACCCATGATAGAGCTTAGACCAGAAACTTGTTACGAGGAAGTATCGCGTAGTAGCGTCTCTAAGTACAGGTATGATGGATTTGCGCAGCAACACCACATTTGCACTGCCCCTTGAAAGTTTAATTCATATCTCAAAGATTGTGCCAGCGATTGTACTAACTACAGACTAACTATGAGCATGCACGTATGTATAGGCACGTTTGCGATTTAGCGTAATTTATATACTGGGAACAATTTCTAGAACCAATCTTTTGTTCCGTGTCCTCTTAGTGAAACGCGTGTGTGATCGTAAGTGCCTAGATATTATAATAGTCTGTAATTTTTTCAATGTAACAGATAATAAAAATAACTAATTTATGTATTATGTCCCTATGATTTACTGTAGCCTTGGCATGTAAAATAATCATAATGAATACCTAATACGGTACGATGCCGATGGCGCCATAAATAAAATACGTGTACTACCTAATTTAGAACGGGGAGCATCGATTTTTACCTTTGTTACATTTTGAAGAGTCTGTCCTACGTATTTTTGCGAAGCTTTGCAGCAGATCATGAAACTAGGAATACTCGTAATTCCAAATTACAACGATAACTCTTTCCCATAAACATTTGTGGTCTGCCCAACATGTCGTTTTCTTCCGTACTTCTCTATTAGGCGTTATAGTAGCGTAGCGTGGCGTGGCGTCAGTAGTCACGCCTTTTCTAGCCATCTAGCCACATTATCTTTCACGCAGTCCATCAATTGTTTCCTAGGTCTCTTTAGCACAAACCCGTGCAGTTTGGAGTTCAAAGGGCTAAACTTAAGCCCAAAAGTGCATGGGCTGTTATGTTAGTGACCACCAGTAACCTAATACCCCAATCCAGATGCTGTGGGTGTACATAGTGTGTGTGCTCTTGGGGTGCGCGGTCGCATTGCTGAGGCGCTTGGAGCGGCGCGAGCGCAGCAAGTTCCGCGGCCTGCCCAGCTACCCGCTGCTGCCGTTCATTGGCAATATACACCAGGTGTTCGGGGATGGGAGGCGTGAGTACTAAGTGTTAGTGTTATAAGCCGTGTGCCCGAGAGGATTATGACGGTCAAAAATGCCTATTTGATAAATGATTTGACTTTGCCTTTGGATTTCCCATTAGCAAAAAAAAAAAAAAACTAATTTACAAACTATTAACTCAAAAAAAAAAAAAATTGTTTTGGTTTATTTATTTTCTTACTTATTCAATATTTTATTATACAGGATGAAATTGAATACATGCGACAAATCGAAATGGGAGATTGTACTCATCATTATGAACAACTTTTACTATGGGACCAAACCTGAAAAAAAACAGCTGTTCCCTACATTTTGACGAGTTATGCGAACATAAATGTAAGGAACAGATTTTTTTTTTTTTCGCGATTTCATGTTTGGTCCTATAGTAAAAGTTGTTCATAATGATGAGTACAATCTCCCATTTCGATTTGTCGCATGTATTCAATTTCATCCTGTATAAAAAAACATTTATTTTCTGTCTAATCTAATTCAGACATCTAACCAGAGAATTAAAGATTTTTATGAAGTGGAAAATAGTTCTGCAATAATTTATGGATTTTAGATTATGAATCTAACTTGAATTATTATCAACCAATCAATCGTTAATACAGGTAATCATCATTCCGTTAATTCTAACGTATTCATTTTCTTTTTTTTTTCTACAATGGATCAATTCCTATAATTGTCCTATTGGTCAGCTTATTGTCATTGGTTAACTTATATGAAATAATATTAATATTTTATTTGCTCCACAGTTTTGTTCCATCATTTAGATAGGATAGCAGAAATATGTGAGAACTCCATTTTGCCTTTCGTGCTGTGGCTGGGACCCTGCTCTATATTGGGTGAGTCTTCTTGAATGTGAGATTGTCCATAATTTTGTGGGCGGGCGGCGGGCGGGCCGACCCACTAATAATTTTGGGTAATCGCAGGAAACGCCCAAAACGATATGTATCTATTTGTTTTAAATCAATTGTTGAAGGAATATCACCTCCATGTACTTACTTACACTGGCTAGATGAAAACTGTCTACCTAAAAGTTGACATATAGTTTTTCATGTGATTCCATTTTTCCACAGAGTACTTTTTGATAGTTTTTCTACATTGTTCTTAGATAAACCTTTATACCTTCCTAATAAATGCTTTACAGTATTTCCTGTGTTTACGCTCTGCAATCCTCCCCAACATTAATGTATTATCAAGTAACATAAGAAATAAAAAAGGAAAGAAAACTTTTAAATTATTTAAATATTTAATCAATTTTTGATCTTCACGCGACTGGAGGCTGGCGTTGCCATTCAACGTTCACTTTTTACATTGACGGCGATGCGGACGAATTTTTTTGATGCCCGATTTTCCTTTCCCCTTTTTTATATACCCTACGCGCACATAATATTATACATTAATATTCTAGTGTTAGCTTCACACACAACACATGCAAACATTTAAGTTTATTTCACTGTAAATAAAGATTTGAAATGATCAACTTTTCAATTTCAATTGTCTAGATTCATTTTACCAAGTATATTGTAATATGACGTTTTCTACAGTGACCCAAGACCCGGATGACGTGAAGACTATCACTAACGCGTTCATTGAGAAGCCATATTACTACGGCTTCGGGAGAATCTGGCTCGGAGATGGACTGGTCACCGCACCTGGTAAGCATAAACATACGCACTTGGTAAGCATGTATACAGGTTTCCGAGATGCAGTATAAAGCCTGCTGACTTATTGATATTACTTGGAAATAAGCCAGCAGCCTTTCAACTAAGAGGCACGCAGGACTTTGCACTTCACCATTACACAATATGATATTAGATCAGTCAAACAGTAAAACGTGAGAGAGAGACTGTTACACTGGAATGAGTGAGGCCATTTGTACACCTTGGTTTTTCTTTTCATGTCCTCAAAAACTATGGTTTATTCGCCGTGTATAGACACGGTCGTCAGTGTTAGTATGGAAGCTTAGTGATATACAATTTTTTTCTACGGCGCGGTTTATACGCGCGCCGCCGCCGTACCGTAAAGAAACCGTGCCGCGTACAAAGGGCCTAACAGTGATTTTACAAATCCGAACTTTGTTTACTAGTCAATGTGCCATGTTAAGGAATAAGATATTTCGAGTTTGGCCTTGGACCTGCGGCCCACCGGCCGGCCGGCTGCACCGACTAATAAAGGATGTTATATTATTTTTGTGCTAACTTGTTCATTGTTTCGGTTCATAGGGTACATATGGAAGCACAATATCAAGACGTTAGCGGGAACGTTCACCAGCTCAGTAGTGGACGGGTACCATGGCGTGTTTAATGCGCAAGCTCACAAGCTGGTGGAGAATCTGAAGACTGAAGTGGGGAGGGGGCCCTTCGACATCATACACAAGTACCTGGCGCTCACGACACTGGAAACTATTTGCCGTAATACGGGAATTTTCTTGATTTAAAAATTCTTAAAAAAGCCCAAAATTTTTTTTTTTTTAATTTAAAGTATAGGAATTATCATAAACGGATGGAAAAAAAGTATTAGTAATAACGAATTTGCCTATAGGTAACAAACACTTAACCTCACATGAATATCAACTGTCTTCAGACCCATAATCTTGTAAGATTAGGTACGTGTTATCGGTGCAGAGGAACTTTGATATTTTTCCGAAGAAACTGAAAGGTTCACCATTATATCCACCAGAAACAGCGCTCGGAGTATCGAAGATATCGGAGAGCATAGTGACGACGGAGTACTACGAAGCGTTCAACCGCTGCCTGGAGCTAATCACGAGCAGAGCCCTCAACGTGCTGATTCATCCTGACGCCATCTATAGGCTCACTCCTGCGCACAGGGAGATGACCAAGTGCGTCGCTATTTTACATCATGTTTCTGATACTGTAAGTTGAACGGATCTTCTCTAGACAAACCCTTTATTGTTTATTTCTTCCATTTTGCTTCTTATTTACTGGATAGTTAGTAGATTGGTCCTAGAACTGTGACCTTGTAAAATCGCGGTAACCCGCTAAACGTCTATGTTCAATTTCATATTTTGATATTTAGTTCAATCATAATCAAACTACACAAAAGAAGCCAAATATGTAAGTAATTATTGGTATTTTATTGCAACAGGTGATGAAAACGAGAAAACTTGAACGAAAGAACGAAGAGACAAGAAAAATTGGAAAAAAAAAATGTGGTAAGAATAATGTATCCAATTAATTTTTCAATCATAGTTACAGACAGTAAATAGCATAATAAATTAAGAAATAAGTCTTGTAAGAAATAACACAGATTAGTAAAATATTCATTTAATTTATGCACATACGTTACAGGTTAACAAAACAAAAAAAAAAAATCTCCAATCATATAATATTCAGCACACAATAATTTTACTTGAATTTACATAATAAATCAAACTAACTTAGGAATCACAAAATAGTTAGGACTTATGCACACGTTGATACTTGTTACCCTTTTTCACAGATTGTACTTAGATGAATATTTTAGACAGTCGTAAACTCGTTTAATAACTGCACTGGACCTAACTCTGCCAATCAACTGGTGAAAAGCCTTTTACTAAACGCTTGATTGCTGTGCGGCGGTCATGTCGATGCTTATAAAACGCTGTCGATATCAATATCTATGAGTAGACTCTAAGATAAGCTCTTGTAATATATTTAATCCATCAATCAAACTGTCTGTCTAGCCTTCTGCCAACTATTTCGGGTATGGTTTCTAGTCTAAGATGCAGCTGAATACCTACCAATGTTTTACATGGAGCGATTGCTATCTGACTTCCACGACCCAGTTACTGGGTAACACGATACACTCTTGTAAGACTGGCTGTCAGACTTTCGGGCTATAAGTATTATACAAAAATTTCAACTAGGTAATACAGGAACAAATTGAATTAGCTAGTGAAACTCCACATACGTAAAGGGCTTATATACCTACCCAATAATGAAAAACAAAAAAAAGACTTTTTTACAAACACAATACAATTAAACTGCTGATTTTCTCAGCTCATACTTAGATTAACAAGACTACCTGCGGTTGTTGACCCAAAAAAACATCAAATCTGTCATGTCTCTAGAGTTTTTCCTGCTAATTTAATTTGAACTTGAATTAAAGATGCCAAAGACGGGCCAAAGTTCAAAGCCTTCCTGGATATCCTGATGGAGCTGAGCGAGACAGACGCGTGCCTGACGGAGCAGCAGATCAAGTCGGAGGTGGACACCATCATCGTGGGGGGGCAGGAGACAGTCGCCTCCACCCTATTCTACACGCTGCTGATGATCGGGTGCAAGCCGAGGATACAGGAGAAGTTGCATGCAGAGTAAGAACGAAGAATATCTACTTGTTTTTCTGCTGCAATCAACCCCTTTATTTGTAAACTTGCATAAAGTTTACAGACGTTTGAACGTCAAAAAATGTGGGTCTATCTATAATGTGGGGTTTTACATCAGGATGTATTGTCCCAAATTAGTCAGAAGCATCTAGAGCTCCCTTTAATAACTATGATCAGAAGGTGGTTTCGCTAACGGCTGAGTTGACTCACGATTCACAATTCACTTGGAAGTTGGAACCTAGATCAAAATTGTACAAGGTGGAGACGATAATTTAATACGACAATAAATTAAACTTTGCATATCTAACGACGTTCCCAGCCGGCATACAAAAAAATCAACCAAATATATCTAATAGTTTAGTCACTATAGCTGGTCAAAGATTGGCAAAATCTATAGTCAGCCCATCACAATTTAAAAATACTCATACGCATTAGTGTTATCAGTGTTTTAATTTATTATACTTAGTATTGTCGTCTCCACATTGTATATTACAGCAGTTCGTCCTTCTAACAACTTTTCAGTGGACGTAAAATGACGTAAGTTGACGAAAACTTATTCTAACACAATTCTCCAGGTTCAAGAGTATATTCGGCGACAGCAAGCGTCCAGTGTGCAAGGACGACCTGGCTCGAATGGAGTACTGCGAGGCGATTATCAACGAGACACTGCGGATGTATCCGCCTGTTCCTGGCATCTTGCGCTACGCTGACAAAGACCTGCCTCTTAGTAAGTTCAACATTAGAGCCAAGTTTCTGAAAGATTGATCAAAAATAATTTTACTGACACGCTGTGATTATTTTGTTGACCCAAATAACAACCAAATACTTGGCTTGAGGTTTGACAATCTAAACAGCATACTATCTGTTTCAATTGGCTTTAATTTTGACAGTTCAACAACATTCGTTATTTACATTGTTGAGCAGATTTTTTTCGAACTTTTATGAGTCTTATGGCGCAATGGATTAGCTATATATCCTTCAAAATGATTCAGATTGTGCAGATTTATTTAAAAAAAAAATCGGTAATCGAGGGAATGTGCAATAGTTTAAAGAAAACTATAAAACATGCTCAAACTAGAAATAAATGTTTTGAATGAATTTATGGTCCTATTTACAAACGTTGCCTTAACTTTGTAGTAATTTTAACATACAGGCTGAAAAATTACCAATCACATATTTAACCGTTAAGGTGTTAAAAAATTAACCCAAGAAACTTTAAGAGGTGCATCGAACTGAACAACTCTCACTATGGAACCAACTCTGAAATCACAAAAGAAAATCTGCTGTTTAATACAAAAGTTCAATACCTATATCTACTTGACCAATATGTATGAAAAAGCTGATTTTTTTTCCTGATTTCAGAGTTGGTGCATAGTGAAAGTTGTTCAGTTCCACATTTTTTAACACTTTGTATACAACAAACTAAGTTACATTGAGCAAGAAATATTGCTGGAAAACAACTTTTAATTAATGTGTGAAAAATTTAAACAGTAACGGACGTAAAACTTATGCGTGCATGCAGCGGAGAAAATTGTGGGGGTTGTCAGTTATTACATTTAAAAGTTGTTTTCGTGAAAAAAAGTTGGAACTTTGGCCCGTACAACAACAAAAAATTGGATAAATTACGGAGAGTGCAACAGACGTCAAGTGTTTTTACACCCATTAGATTATAAGTTATTTTATTTCATCATATTAAAACAGGTTTACCTACATATTTGTATTGTTTCAGAATCCTTCACAATTCCGAAAGGTACAGCATGTGGTATAAACTTCTGGGGCGCTGGCCGGTCAGTCCGGGTGTGGGGAGCTGACGCGAAGCTCTACAGACCTGAGCGCTGGTTGGAGGACCAGCCCCCTGGCACGCCCGCTGCCTTCCTCGCTTTTAGTTATGGGAGACGAGCTTGTATTGGTGAGTTGAACTCAGTTGTAATTCAAAATGGTATGTATACTTACAGGGTATCTATCCATGGTGTATCCAGGGTATACCATGAATTCAGCACATGATTCTAGATAAAGAAATTTACATGCAAACGTTACGCTGTTACATAGAAACGTGCAATACTTACGAAGTCAAAATGTACGGAACAACATTTTTTTTAATAACCGACGAAAAAGTGAATTCTGAATCATGTAGGTACAGTCGCCAGCAGCCCAGCACATCAAGCTACTACAATCTGTCGATTTCTTTAATAGATGTTCGACTTTATCCCTAAAGCATTAGGTTCAAAGTTGATTGGAGAAATTTGACAGTTTCGGGTGGCTTTATGTGCTGCTGGCGTTTATACCTGTGGAGAAGAACGGGCAAGAAACTCCATGGAACAGCGACATTAAGTGACAATTAAGTTGTTGCAAGCAACGATTTATATAATTATCTAACATGTTATTCATGAAAAACATGTTTACGTGAATGAAAACGATTTAGAAGTAAATGACGATACATAAAGCGATAATGACCGTGTGCATTATTGTGAATGGCGAATCATTAAACATTAGCTACCTATGCTGTTAATAATATACCTAAGTTTAGCATTTTGTTCAATTATTACAGATAGGTATGTAATGTTTGATAATAATTTCTTTAAGTAAATTTTCTCCATCTATTCATCAGGTAAAAAGTACGCAATGGCGATACTGAAGACGATGCTGGCCCACTGTGTGAGGGAGCTGGAGTTCGTGTCAGAGGCTGACAACTTGCAGCTGAAGGTGGACATAGCACTGCGACCCGTGTCTGGGCATCTCATACAAGTGAGGCTACGGGAACATAAGGAGTAACCCTTGGTAACCGTGATACTGATACCGGGATCGATTACAATGGTTATGAAAATGAAATTGATAAATATAAATGTATATTTAAAGGTTTTTAGTGTCTGAGTTGTGATATTAGTTGTAGAAAACAGACTTTAGAATTTCGTAATTTTTTTTTTAATTAAACCCTTCCTCAGTAAAAACACATAAGAACGTTATGGTACAGTTTCACCGTTTCAAAGTCCTCAGACCGAGAGGTGCACTATTACAAAGCGCGGTACGACAAAACCACGGAGGACAAAACTTATAAGCATTACCTCTGTGAAGTGTTATAAACATGCAGATTACCGAAGCGCAATTTTTCTTTGGAATACTGTATTTATTTAGCTTCTAAATCGAAAAGGAACTGTATTTCAAGACGTAGCCATCATTAAGCTAACAACAATGTCTGCGTGCGATCCTCTAATCGTTCCTAATCCTGCTAATTGACAGCGGCCATTGTTGCGATCGTTAGCCCCGGGACACACGAGCTTCTGCACCCTAATGACGTAGCTTCGATTGCACACAGTTTTTCTGTAGTCTGCCCTAAGCTTAAAGTTATTTAACTGGCTTTGGAGAGGAAGGTATGTTTTAACAAATGGTGGTATCATTATTAATACTGAAAAGTAAGAGGTTACTGAAATTGTAAGTATAATCTTACCACGCGGACCCAGTGCGGGTTGGTGGATGTCACATGTCGAAGTTTTGGCTATATGCCGGTTTCATTAAGATTTATTTATTTATTTATCACAAACTTTTTAATTAAAATAAAAACTATAAAATGTCATACCTTACTACATTCTGTCAGCGCGCTTAGTACATAATTTGTAAAATGAAAATGTAAAGGGGTGGGATCCTGGTGTCCTGAAACACAGGCCATGAGCCTAACTTAGGCACCAGTCTCCCAAAATATATAACTCTGAATTATATGTCATTGTCGTGTAACTCAACTGAATTATATGTCATTGTCGAATCTGACCGATGTAAAATAACATGTATATTGTGGTGAGAAATAAAGTTTATTATTATTATTATTAAACATGTTAGAAAGATATTTTTCTTCACCGTTTTGACAGCAGTGGGGATAGAATAAATTGCACGTACTAAATTGCCTGACCGGGATCCATCCCACGACCTGCGACATGTAACTCGGGGCCGTAACCACTGTGCCACCACGGCTCTACTGAAATTGGCCACAAATAAATTAAGTTCGGTTATTTAAAATAAGCATTTTTATGGAAGATCCTTTATTATCAAAAGACTAACAGGTATCTTTTTATGAGGGGACATCTTTTTATGAGGGTTAGTACATTGCGAGTGAAAGCTGTAAAAATACTAAACGAAATAAATCAATGCAGTTAGTTTGCTAAAAAAGTAACTTAAGTGGTGACATGAGGTCTTAGAGACGGCTCCAGAACTCGTCGATACATCGATCTTACTTACCTACCAATTTCTGCTTGGCCGACGCAGTTATCATCCTCTACGGCGCTTCTCAATTTAGAAATGTAGGTATTACTTATGATACTGCACCTCTGCTTGTTCGCTTGTAAATATTGACCCGTGTGGGTCAACCACGGGTCAACATTATGTAACGATAATGCGCTTGTCACCACAGCACGTGTGCTAAATCCCCAATGGCATGTGTAATGTAATCCCTAACTAGACGGGTCTAACTACCCAAATCCAGCCGTTAGTCTAATATATTAGCGCCCTATTTGTTTCAGTCTGTCTGTGTTTGGAGCTAATCACGCTGCGGTTTGGGTTCTATTGTGAAATTAGATATTTATTTATGTATGTGCTACACTAGTACATGCGTGTGAGTAATCCTTGGTTTGTTGAGCAGATGTAGGTAGGTATATCACAATCGGTAAAGAAGGTATTGTTGAACTTTGGAGCCAACTTGAAGTATTTAGGTTGGAAAGGGATTAACTCTTCGTATATCCATTATCCACCGTATGCGTAGATCCACGCGAGACACAATGGATTTTTAATTGTGTCTGTAATGACGGCATTCAACCGGTTATAGGATGTTTTTACTTGAGAATTTGGAGTTCAGAACTTGTCAAACCCTACTTTAGTATTACTTAAGACAAGAGGCCGCGGAATTCAAGAACTTTGTATTTAGCGGGCTGTATTGAAGGAATCACCTATTATAAAATTACTAGCACTTTACTAGTGGCTTTGTCCACGCTAATCTCGATAACAGCGCCAGCTATCGGGTCAAAAACCAACACCAGTACATTCACAAAATTTCATTGAAATCGGTTGCGTCATTGCGTTTTTAGAAATATTTTTTTGGTAACAGGTTTTTTTTTATAAACCATAGCTTATTTACCTGCTTAAAAAACGTAATAACTCTTCCATAACATACAGAAAGGTTCTCAACTTAGTGCTCGATCAATCACGGTTAAGTTAAACTCAGCTTCAGAGCCTCCGCCAAAGAGCTCGGTTAATGAGCCGTTAAATTGGCCACAGTTAAAACCTGAAACTGCGACGTATAGAACGCGGTCGCCGGAGATGTAACTGACTAGACTGTTCCTAAATTACCCTAGGTTGATCAAATTTTAGTTTTGACGTGATAACGTCTTATATAACGATGAACGCCGGTTGGACGCACGAAAAAGCATGACTCATTGTCACGTTCCGACGTTATCACGTAAAATTATCGTCCGTAAATTTTTTTTTCCTAAGGGTGTTGAAGATTTTTATTTGGAGCATACCTAATTGTCCGCCATTTTGTTTTATTTTAAAAAAAGGCAGCCACGCGCTTGTACCTATATAAATCGATAGCTGACATCAATGCAAACCCAAAACATAATAGGACCAAGCCCGTAAAGTGTCAAGTTTCCGTTCAAAGTTGATCACGTGATATCCATGTCCTAAATGACACTTATAAACGCACTCCTCCCACGTACTCTCACGTCCTTGAGACTTATAGGTCCATGCTTACAGATGCTTCGATTTGTTGACCATTTTCTATTTTATTAAGTACATGGTACTTATTGACAGGCCTGCACTGCCATATAAGTATGAGAAGACACTGTAATTTGAAAGCATTGTAAAAGCCAATTAATTTTAAAAGAGGTTCTTCTCGAGGCGTTCTGGCGCTTTCGTCTACATAATATGTAGTTTAATATTACCTCAATCATAAATCAATTTGCATACAGAGACCTCGAGAACCTAAACAAACTGTAGGTCATTAGAAAATCGTCAATTTTACATCAGATGGAAAAACAAACTTTCCTTGCTAAAACAGTGTCAATGTGGACGGCGGGCAGCGTTGAGTACGCTGACGAAGATGTGGAGCAGGAAGAGCTTTCTCATGACACAACTCATGCAGAGATGACGTTAGTCCTTTCAGAATTATTAAGGTGGACCTTCGTATCTGCAGAAGAGGGGCTCGTGGCTAAGTAATAACAGCCGTGCCGCGGTCTGTTCGTGGATGGGTGACCGTCTTTATATACAGAGACCCCCCCGTGCCTCGAAATCTCGAAAAGCACGTTAAGCCGTTGGTCCCGGCTGTTAGACTTGGATTTTTGACAGTCGTTACGGGTCGTCAGAAGCCCAAAAGTCTGACACCAGTCTTACTAAGGGGTACCTATCGTATTACCCAGTACTTAAATAGGCAGTAGCTACATGTAAAATATTCAGCTGCATCCGGTTAAACTGGAAGCCGATCCAAAGACTTCACATGTACACACGGCTACACATCAAGCTATACAAAACCAGTATAAGCTGACTTCTGGTTGGAAGAATAACCTATACAATGCGAGGTCAGCTAAAACTGGAATTGTATAGCTTGATGCGTAGCCGTGTGTACATCCTAACACACATTTTACCTGAAGGGTCCGTCTTACTTTTCTTTCCCCTACCTAGTTCGGTACAGCTACCCTACTAACAGTTACCCACTTAATTCAGTAGAGAAGGTCAGAGGGTGCAGGTCTAATCATTGTATAAATAATTGCATTTGGAAAATACTTGGAAACGATGAATTTGTGGTAGATAGGTACACCTAGTACGCACGACGAGGTATTCCACATTGGGCACCCGCTTAAATGGCACCTGAGTTAATGTGCCGCTGTGTGTCAGGTGCATGCACTCTGGTGCATTTAAGCGGGTGCCCAATGTGGAATATGTCCGCACGACGGCAAATAAAGCCATATATAATTTCCAGTATTTAAAGCTCAATTCTCATTGTACAGACGCCAGCACATCAACCTACCCGAAACTGTCACATTTTCCCGATCAACTTTGAACCTTATACTTTAGCGATAAAGTTGAAAATCTATCAAAGAAATTTGACAGATTGTAGTAGGTTGATGTGCTGGCGTCTGTACGTAAAACCTTATAAAATGAGAGGTCAGCTAAAACTGGACAGGTATACCTTGATATGTCGTCGTGTGTACAGCAAATTCATCGTTCGTGAAATCGATTGCATACAAAATGCTGGGCGACTATGTAATTACTTAAATGTAGGGCTATTAAGTGGGGTGGCAATCGTATGCTCACTGAAATTTACATAATTATTAAGCTGTGCTCGCGCATCTGCGTGCATGTCCAAAAACATTGGATTTCATGGGTATTAATTTCTTTGCGCGGTTCACAATTTTTTTAAATAAAATAAGTAGCCTAAGTTGCTCCTTATAATATCAGCTATCTGCCAGTAAAAGTCCTGCCATAATCGATCCAGCCGTTTCGGAGATTAGCCGGAACAAACAGACAAAATCTAAATGTTTTTTTTTTGTATATAGTTTCATAATAATATGCATTTACTTAAAAGCTGTTATTTTGACATTACAAACAATATACAATTCAATTTTATTTATTTGTAGTAGGTATGTATAGAGACTATAGTTTGACGCGACATGTATTTTCTTTGTCATCATTTTTTATACAAATATTCAGGATAGAAAGTAGCCTATGTCCTTCTTCAGGTCTAAGGCTACCTATCGGTCAAATTCTCTCGGTCCAGTGAATTAGGCGTGAAAAGGTATCAGACAGACCAACAGATAGAGTTAGTTTCGCATTTACACACCTAAGACTCGATCCTGTGGGAATATCGGGATAAAAAGTAGCCTATGTGTTAATCCAGGGTGTCAGCTACCTCCATATCAAATTTTATCAAAATTGGTCCCGCCGTTTGTGCGTGAAGAAGTAACAAACATACAAACATACTCACAAACTTTCGCCTTTATAATATTGGTGTGATAAGTGTGATATGATGTGATAATTATGGATTAAATAGGAGTAATATTCAGTTGTAGCTAGATTTATTAAAGGGATGACTAACTCAAGTGAAAATGGGTAACTGGGCAAGTCACTAGCTGATGAGCTGGAAGAGATCATCGTAGTTTTAGGGCTTCATCTTGACGAATCTTACATTTTGGTACTGAGCGCGCATCTTTTTTTTTTTGGTTGTAGATGGCATTTCGCCGTTCAACCTATGAGGTTGTCGTCTTTTTAACCTGATTGCCTGTGGATGCCTCAATTAATTAAATTAAAGCGCGTGGTGCGGGTTGTCGAGCGTTCGCGATACCGACGCCGCACTGTTGCCGCGCCGCGCGCTTTGTATGAACACAAACGACCGTCTGTGCCCAATACGACAAACGCACCGCTTCGGCACCGCAGCGGTCCAACACGAAACGTCTAAATTGAAAGCGCCCTAAAATTGCATTGCCCAAACTAATATGACTTCAAGCTTGACAATAACGTTTGTGGCAAATTTTTATTACAAGTACACTAGCGAACCGCCCCTGATTCGCTCGGTTTTACGACTTGACAAAACATAAAGATTTCTTTGTTATACCTATGTAAGTTTAAAGTGAATCTATAGCTATACTAATAAAGCTGAAGAGTTTGTTTGCCTGAACGGCCTAAGAACTGAAAAAATCGTTTTGCATTATTGATAGCCCAATTCTTGAGGAAGGTTCGCTCAAATACAATTTGATTATCCAAATAAATAAATACTCGATACTATGTCATCACTAAAACTTTAGAAAATAGTTAAAGAAAGCCGAAATATTCGCACATATTGCAAACTTTCTCAAACGATTAATTTGTAACATGTTATCAAAGGTAAGTGTGTCATTCAGCCTGCTTAGGTACGAGTAAATATTAATGATTCAGAAGGCTTTTACTTGGGCGATTATATAGCTAAGTTGAGCATTAATTACGGTGCAAGACTAGAAATTATGAGTTAGTCCGAAATCGTCGTAACTTTGAAGTGACTTAGTGACTGTGGGTTTAAAAAAAAAAGAAAATACTTCTGATTATCTCATTTAAAATTCTGCCTCGTGTTCCAAAGACTTGTAGCATGTAGAAACAAAGAATAAGTTTTAGAAATAAAAATTGAAGCAATAAAAATAATAACACATTCCAACTTTCACGAAGTTCAACATTAAAAGAAAAAGATTCTTTTGTACAACTTATAATGTTTCTTTCAAATAACTTTGCCCTCTTACTGTATAATTTTCTTTATCTTTCCCACTTAGAAAAAGGGTCTGATATTATCAATGACCTTTTATAGACGTACTCTATAGAAGTTTGTTACAGCTTGCTCGGTAAAAATATTGTTTATTATTATTTATCAGCAGAGTTTCGTAAAATTTTTTTAAAGCACCTTATTTTATGCGGTTTTTAAGACAGGTTATATTTAATTTGATATTTCTATTTTTTTTTTAAGCTTGCTATATATTTCTGTTACTTCGCATTTTTATTTATGGTAGACAGTTTTTACAGCTTCCGTTACTTTCAGGATACAGCCTGATTCAAACTTTAGGGTGGCTCTGAAGTGCGCTACTCTCTTTGCAGTACCCCACCCGTCTCCCCCGCTGACATGTGAATTTATTATTGCGCTCTCCTCATGTTCAGCGCCGACATAAATTTGAACGAAATAAAAAAAAAAATAAAACCAACTGACTTCCAAATAAGACACTATTCCGAAATTAAAACTATTTTTTTCCGACTTCCAAAAAGGAGGTTATTATGTTCGACTTTATAAATGTATTTTTTTATGTATGTTACGTATTTATATGTCAATTTTGGAACTGTTTTTTAAATTATTTTTTTGTATGTTCTCGAGGTGGTCCCATTGTCATCAAGTTGGAATCTGATGAGGGAATCCTATGGAAAACGAGGGAAACCCTAATATTTTATAGGCACACCTATAGATAGCGATTTGGATATTTTTTATAGTAACTCGTGCATTTGCACTCGGAAAGCACCATTTGGCGAAGTGGAACTGATGATGAACACCACAGATGGCGATCGGAACTACTCAATAATAAGTATTTCACGGGTTGCGATTCGATTAGGTACTTTACTGTGGTTGCTAAGCAATTTATACTCGTCACAATGCGTATGGTGAAGTGGAGCTGATGGTGACTTCTCAATCAGCTCCAGTTCTCCTGGTTCTTACTAGGAGAACTCCTCAACAATTAACGTCCCTGCATCGGGAAAAGCAATATTTTATATAAGGTGATGAGCAGTTGACATTAGGCTATTGTAACTTAGATAAATTACGTACACACGGCTACACATCAAGCTATACATAACCAGTATAAGCTGACTTCTGATTGTAAGAAAAACCTATACCTACAATGCGAGGTCAGCTGAAACTGGAAATGTATAGCTTGATGTGTAGCCGTGTGTACAAACTGACCCACTAAAAACGTTTTTTCACTTTGTAGTGTCTTATTTGGAAGACGGTTGTTTTTTTTTTGAAAAGTTTTTATTTTTCACTTTTAAGTTGTACTTACTTACCCTACAAATTTGTATAACACTACTTGCCATTAGTGTAGCTATTAGTGTAGTTTAATGGAAGTTATTATAGCATCATCAATAAAAAACTAAGTGGCATAATACGTATTATTGAAGCTAACTCAAAAAACCAAAGCAAAGTCAATAAAATGTATATGGGACCCCCCACCCCTGAGGTATACCCTATCCATTAAAATTATAATTTTTGAAATCGATTTACAATATTGCCGGAGGTATCGCGTAACAAACATACAGTCGAATTGAGAACCTCCTCCATTTCTGAAGTCGGTTAAAAAGATAAGCTCTTTCAACAACCTTTATTCGATATCTCCATAAATTTACTGATCAATTTATTATGGTAAATCGTCGTTATTCTCCGAAAAACAAAACAGTTGCACAGAAGTTCTATGTAGACTAAAGTCAACGATACTTGATTTACGTGACGTCCCCGTAAGCAATGATTATGAAATGACAACCCCTTTCCAAACTTCAAATTCAACAACATACTGTCAGATTTATGCAGAATATTAAAGTAGGTAAATATAAGTTATAATATCTACCATTATTACCCTCAGTATATGACAAGGCGTGGCCACGAACACTCTGATTGCAGGCCAGCACTATTTATTGTCAAATAAGGCATCATAATGATGAAGACTGTTCGTAAGTTCGGTCTGGAATATTGTGATGTGGAGACTATGCTATGGAACGTGTCTGTGATGCTGAGAGCCCTGATCCTGAATATTGATAGGAGGAATAAGACACGTAAGCTGTGTCATTGTTACAGTGCGGCCGACGAGAGAATGCGAACTTGACACCTGTCAGTTTCATACAAACGAATACCCCTTTTATTCATAAACGACGCTTAAAATTAATTAAGGAGTGATTAGCGACTGTTTAACCATACATTTTTGACGTTTAGCCACTCTAGTGAGTGGGGGTAAACGTCAAAACGAATTTGATCTTTATTTAGCTACTTTGTCACATTGACAGGTGTCAGGAACGCATTCTCTTGACGGCCAGACTGTGAAGTTTATGATGTCTTTAAAGCTATATTTAGAATCTGCTAGCCATTAGAGATTTTGAAAACTGCGCCAATTTTGATGTGTTATTGCAAATGCTTGCCTTTGGTTTTTTATAAGCTTGTTGCCTGTTGTGAGTTGATGACCAAATAAAAGAAGATCTGACATAATATTTGACAACATTCGAATCAATTATTAAATAGGCTTTTCAGGCACAGCGGTATGAAGGCAAGTAAACAGGGGACAAGTTTTTGGTACCTAAACGAAAAGTTATTAGGTACCCCCGGTTTCTAGAAGATTGAATCTGTTGTCATATCTCATGGCAAAAAGTAAAGAGATGGATCTATTGTCATGATGATCTTCGCTCTGGCTTTCCTGTCTTTTGTTACGGATAGTTCAGTCATTAGTGGCGTCATTCAGACCTACGCCTTCCAAGATCATGTAATTTCCCACAGTAAAAGCCTGATCATCATAATTTTCACGTCCCCGTAATTTAGGTACATTCACTGAATAACTCGCAGAGATATTTCGTTTGGATCACATTATTTTCACCTGATAACTTGAATAAGTTTTGGACTGTGCCCATAACCTATTATATTTATAACGCAATGGCTGTTCCACAAGTACTGTTTCATTTGAAAATCGAACATTAGTATAGTCATTTATACTAGATGGCGCTTTCACTAGGCAATTTGTACATTTTGACACTAGGACTATGTTGCCCATTGTTTTTTTGTCTTTGTAACATTTAGTATACGGCGCGGAAAGAACAAACTACAATATTTTGTTATTTAAAAACTTATCAGTTTGTTTTGTGGGTTTGGAGTGTAGCCTTCCGTCTACAGAAACCATTTACCTTCTAAGAAGCATGGTCCTACAATGTACCGTTTCCGAGTTTTGAGCCTTCGATTTTTAATTTTTGTATAAAACGACGATCCACTTTTGTGGCTGTGCTTACTCGTATTTTGGTCAGGCCCAGGCAAACGCCCGAGTTGACACGAATTTAACAGTTTCTTTATATTTGTGTAGATCAGCCTGATGTAAACTACCTACTCTATCAATTTCCAGGAATCCCAATATTCTTATACATCCTGGCTGTGTCAGTATGCCTGTGCTACTTCTACGTGTACCTCGTGTCGATGGTCTGGTTCGTGTGCATTCGGTGCCCGGCCACTGGTGACCTGCTCGCGGCCATTGTTGTCTTGTCTCTGGGGGTCACCAGCGAGATCGGGACTGTCAAACTGATCTATATGGTCTTGCATATGTAAGTATGTACTGGAAATGTTCTATGTTCTATATTTATTTATTTGATTTACACGGCTTAAGAAACTAACTACATAAATCAAAGTATAAATAAGTGTAGGTACATGGAAGATTAACATACTTCTTTGTAGCCAAGTCGGAATTATGGTTGGAGACTACAATTTCTTGACACCAAATTCAAATTCAAAAACGTAAGCGTTTCGCGGTATTCAGGTGAGGATTATGGCGAGGAAGGGTCATCACGTAATCCTCAACGAGGCACTTTTATATCTCTGGAATCACTTAGGGGAGGTCAGCTCAAAGCGGCCACCTTAACTTTACATTCAGAAAAAACCTATAAAACGATTAATTTTTGAAAATAATTTTATACTAATAGGTAGAGAATTTATTTAATTTTTGTAATTTGCAATTTAAATTTCGCGCAAATTTAAATATAAGCCTTAGATTTGTAGATTACAAAAACTTGTCAAAAAACCGCTTTGCCCGAGGGGTCGCCCAAAGCGGCCACGGTGGTAAGGGCATAATGCCACTCCACTCTACGGGTGGATCTTCGACGCCTCTTCAGACGCCTTGGTAGTTTTACGTTTGTAATTGTTGACCATCTAAACAAAATAACTGAGCATTATCAATCGAATTATAATATTTTAATATGGACAAAGCGGTCACCTGGCCACTTTGCCCGAGCCGCTTTGCCTTTATCGCCCATTTTGTTATAAAAATTAACTACTCCCACATTATTTATCAAATTTTGGAGCTAATACTAAAGAAACAAAGCCAAACAGACAAGTAAACAATACACGTGTAATGCAAGCATTTAAACTTACCTTGTATTATTTTAACAAAAGACGCGAAAACGTATTTTTCGTCACTAAGAGCCACCCGTTCGATCCCACCGCTACCGAATGACTGATCGGTACGGGGCGGGAGGTTTATTACGCGTGCAGAATGGCAACGTCGCGCTATCACTTCAAATATCCGAAAAATGAATCGTGGCCGCTTTGCCTTCTGTGGCCGCTTTGAGCTGACTTCCCCTAATGACTATTTTCGAGATTTGGAATAGTTAGATTTCAATTCCAAAAGAGATTTGGAATTGAAATCTAGTCGATACTCCCAGCCGTTTTGTTGCACAGAGGCACAGATAATATAATACTCTAGACAGAGGTGAGGATTGTGTAGAGACGTTCACCAGACAATCCTCACCAACCTTTAGCTATATAACTTCGGAAACAGAATACGATATTTTTTGACCTTGGTGACTATTCATGACTATTTCTTGACTATTTTTAGGCGTTATCAAAATTGATTTCGATGAAGTTTCCAAAGTTGAGGATTGTGTAGTGAAGGACACTCATCTCTTAGCCGCCACAAGCTATTTTAATTACCTACCTACTTAAATTTTCCTGTCAACATTACCATCCAATTAAAAACAAGCGGTTACTTTTATACAGGTTGTATAGTGTTTCGCCAATAGCTCTTGGTTTTTCCACAAATTCTCCAAACGATACTGACATTGATTGTTCTTTTAGGTTTACTTTGTACAGTATACTTTGGAACCGGTAACTAACTTCCTCTTTCTGACATTAAAAAGTGCCTGTAAGTGGTTTAATTGAAATAAATACATTGAGGAGTTTGAATTTGTTCTTGAGTGACGACGAATCGGCAAACTTAGGGAGCGACGATCTTCGTCGGGTGGCTGTTAATAGCTAGATGAACATATGTCCCTGGTGGAATGACTGTCTTTGCAAGGTGGCTGCTAGCACCTAGATGAGATAGGCTCGGATTACTATGAGCCCATGCAGTCAGTCTATAGGTACGAACATTAAATAAAAATAGTTTCACATTTATTTGAGAGTACAAAAGGTCACCAATAATCTAACAAATAGTAAAAGGCTGTTTAATGCTCTTCGTTTGTTTTACTCGAACTAGAATTTTAATACAAGGAACTGTTGGCGCATCAATGACATTGACAGGGGAGCGCTGGTGGTAAACATTTGTGTAATTGTCACATAAATAGAGCCACAGATATACATATACCTAGATAACGCAAGTATCACGATCTGTATGAAACCAAGCGTGCCATTTTTTGACTACCTGCTATGACGTCACTAGCACTATTTAGTGATGGGAAAATGAAATCGATTCGATCGATCCGTTTTGCCCCACCTCCGGGGCCTAGCGCCAGCGCTTACGCTCACCCAGCCAGCAAGGACGATGCGATTTTTGTAAGTACGTAAACTGATGCGATTTTTGGCACGCGAAGTATTTGCTCTTGCGTTATCTAGGTGTCTGTGGAAATAGCATTAACGAAACAAGATGGCGGCGTTAGTTCCAATTTTGGCCACGCGCCAAAAGAAACTTGATGCGTTGTACATATTTCTTTTTCAACTTGTTCGTTCCTCTTCTCATTGCCAGTGACAAAGTCAGAGAGATAGTGTCAGAATGCCTGGCATGCGACTCCTCCGTGGTAGCTGGCAGTAGATTTTACTACAACCTACTGAGCACCCTGAGGCAGGTCAAGAAGAGGGCCATGGTGTTCTGGGTGGTCATCATCGGCAACGGCGTGGTGTACATCATCAGACCTTGTATAATGCCCGGCAGACATTTCACAGAAGACATGTTCATTCTCTTTGGTAAGATAATTATTTATTTATTTAAATCCTTTGGAAGAATTACAGCTAAACAATACCGACAAAGAAATTGAAAATGTGACTGACGGCCAATTACAGTTCGCAGATATATTTTATTATTATTCAGTACTATAAAAAAACAATAAACCGCCAAAGCCAACTATAGGTACAGAGGCCAGCACATCAAGCTACCCCAATCTGTCAAATTTTCCCAATTGAATATGAACCTTATTCCTTTGAAGTAAAGTTGAAATTCAATCAAAGAAATTTGACAGATTGGGGTAGGTTGATGTGCTGGCCTCTGTACCTACATTAATATTATATACCCACAACAATATAATGAAGGTGGTAAAAATTATAATTTGAGCAATATCAAGCATCAGGTGAAAAAAGTTAAGGCTCAAGCACTTTCTGGCCACGGACACACCTGTTGTAAAAGGATCTAAGTCAGATTACTTATCTATATCTAAAGCTAAACTAATATTATAAAGCGAAAAAATTTGATTATTCAAGTATATTTATTTTTTACGTTTTCCCGTTAAAACGGCTGAACAGATTTCGATGACCTAAATTTTAGGAAGTATCCTTACATCGATTTCTCCAGGCGCATATCACTCACATCGTTGATATTAGAGTACAGGCTTTGTTGTCGGAAACGTTCCGGTTCTTCCGGTTCCGCGGCCAGCTCGAATTCCCGAATCCGTTCAGTTATTCCTCGACGTAATACGGTTTTGAAGTACCCCTAGGTAGGTAAGTACTTACTGGGTTTCAATAATTTGTTTTTGTTATTGATTGTTTACTAATTAATTACTTACATATGAACATGGAAAATGTTATAGAATAAATATTTAATATTAATACTATTTAGTAATTCTACTAAAATGCGAATATAAATAACGTTTGTTATTTACTACTTTCAATAATTTCTTCGATTTTTTGTTAGGTACTTAAATATATTAATAAAATTAATCTCCTCACGACTAATCGAAATCATGAATAAACAATATAATTAACAAAACAATTACATTTAAAAATAAAAACATAGGTAAGTACTTACCTTTATACCTACTTAATCATTATAAATGCAGGTTCTTAATAAAAATTACAATTTATTCATAACCAACATCTTCACTCAAAAGTACGTTCCGCAGGAAAATAAAAATGATCATCAGTCATCTAAATAAAAGATTTCATAAACAGCGTCACCGCACTCTAAGCGTACAAAACCACAATAATTATAACCGCTAGTAAGTATTAGTACCTCTACTGAATGATAGTCTCGCGGAGTCACGGTCATTCCGTGTCTCGCTGCGGTCGGACGGAAATAACGTTGCCGCTCCGACCGAGCGGCACGGCAACGCCGCAAAAACGTGTTGAACGAATGGCAGCGCGCCATACGCGCAGTCGGCAGTACCGGCGGCGCGCACTCGCCCAGTAACTGAATGTGTCCGCTTACCGGAACAAACAATCGACAATGTTCAACACGGAAAAATTAATACACGAAGTTAAAATTCGGGATAACTTGTGGAATTGTAATTCTAAGCGCTATTTGGATCGAGTGGCTAGAAGAAATGCATGGGAACAGATAGCTCAAGTATTTCACAGCGATTGGGAAGATTTCTCGCCTGCAGAACAAGGAGAGAAAGGTAAGTTAGTTTCTTCTCTGTCTAACATTTTAGTCGGCCGCGGTCGGTGCGGTTTTGTTTAACGGAATTTCTATCAGGAGTTGTTAACCTTAAATTATGTTTTTATGCATTAATGACTCAAATTAATGAGTTTTTTTATACTTTAGTATGCTTAGAGAATATAACACTTTCTATTTCATAATTACGAAGTGGGATAACATATACATAACATATTTAAAGCACAAAAACGTTGTGTTAGATCTATGTGTAATCTTAAAACTATAGATAGTTGTAAATCTCTGTTCAAGTCTTTGAAAATTCTTACATCCGTCGTTATATATTTTGGAAATGGCAATTTTTGTAAAAAGAAATAAAAAATTGTTTGCTAAGGTCTCGGCTTCCAAGAAAGGTCCCGTGAGAAGTCAATACAAATACCTTTTAATTACCGGTGGCTATAAAACAGCACTACTTAGTAAAAGTGTTTTCTGCATGGGCCCAATAATATTTAACAAACTACCGGACAGCATAAAAAGTGATACCCTTCAACAATTTAAAAATAAACTTAAGGCTTTTTTGATACAGAAATGTTATTATTCGATAAGTGATTTTTTTAATTACCCTATGTGTGACATCTCAACAGTTTAATATTACTTATAGACATTATTAATTTGATACAAAAATATTATTATTTCATCATTACTATTATTATTCTGGACTTGTTAAAATAATTTATTTGTATCTTAATCATCACTATTTAATTTTCATAATTTTACTAATAAGCTACTTAATATTAATATTGGTGTTGACATTATTTATAAATTTTTGCATGCCAAAACTCAGGCAGAATGTACCCGGCTCACTATATTTTTTTAAAAACAACTTTATTGTACAATACCTACATTCTATGCAAATAAATGATTTGATTTGATTTGATAAGGTAAACTTAAAGAGGTGTAAGATGTGATGCAAAAAAAAATCAGAAAAATTTAAAAATATGTCTAAATTTTTTTAAATTAATTGTAATCAGCTGTGTTATGAAAAATAAAAGAATGTCTGTATTATTTTTTATTTGTAATCGGCTGTGTTATGTGTAGGTAGCTGTATACAATTACAAAAGCCATGTTTATGTTTTAGCTTTTCTAGCGCATTTACCTTTCTCCTGCCATCGTTACTGCGCCGCACCGTTTAGGGTTTTCAGATAAAAAGTAAACAAAACGTACCTTTTGTGCAGTTTTTCCCGGAATAGTTTTACGTTCTGAATCTTTCGCCATGCTTAAATGTATTTACTTATTTACACGAGTTGCATATTAATCATATTGGTAGCTTATGTAGGTACGTGCAGAAGCTACCTACCATGGCATGGCACGGCATGGTCCTTGGCGACTTGGCGACCTCTAGTTTACGTTAGGTTTTTGTTTAAGGCATATGAAAGACTCGCTAATTTGTTGTCAGTTTTTTTGTGTTTGTTTTATTGGCTACTAGAATTGTCGCACTGACAGGCGTCAGTCAGGAACTCTTTCTCTCGACAGTCGGACTATAAACACTTGACTGTTGTAACATATACATATCGATGTAAATATGTAGGTACATAGTGCAATGATTTAAAATTGTATTTCTTTTTTGTTTCAGTGGAGAAGTTAATGAGAAAATGGCGCAACGTAAGAGATTATTACATTAAAGAGAAGAAGATAGGGGCAAAAAGCAAGTTGTTAGGAGTGAAGAAGAAGAAGAAGTACAACTACTATGATTGTTTGTCTTTCTTAGATGACGTTCTGAAACAGAAACGGAGAGCCAAAGACAATAGTAGCGGCGATGAAATGATTGAAGAATATTTAGATGATACACATGGCGGTGGTATGTTATCATATGAACAATATCCACATTGTGAAGAAGAAGATTCTAATCAATCATCCTCTACTGCTACTTCTCGAACTATTAAACAAGAAAAAGAAGAAACCATGACTTCTAATAAAATACTGCCGTTTGAAACCCATATGATGGCACCCGCAGACAGAACACAAGAAGATGAAAATGTTAAAGCAAATAAGAATTTCTTGTTGTCATTACTTCCAGATGTGACGTCCCTGGATGGGAGACAGAATATGAGATTTCGTCTAGGTGTCCTGAATCTGTTAAATGACATAAAATTTGAACTGAAATAACCGCAGCAAATTATCCAGCTTCCAAAATCCACTTAATCGTACCCTGCTAAATAGAAGTTGTTACTGTGAGGCTCCACACATCATTTGCTTAATCCTAATGAGTCTCGTTCCTGTGTGCCTAAAATGTTGGTCCAGTGCGATTTCCGTTCCGTTTCGTTGCGTCCTGTTTGGCTAATTCAGAACCAAATTTAAATGGTTTTAACAATAGTTTTATGAATACATCATGTACCAATCAGAGTCTTAAAGCGAATGAGTGAGTGACAAAAACACATAATTTCTATTAAACTGTACTTAATAAAAAAATATTATAAGA
This sequence comes from Gortyna flavago, assembly GCA_963669345.1. Classification (NCBI taxonomy): domain Eukaryota; kingdom Metazoa; phylum Arthropoda; class Insecta; order Lepidoptera; family Noctuidae; genus Gortyna; species Gortyna flavago. The sequence goes on from OY770144.1 coordinate 1,765,203, forward strand.
CTGTTTAAACTTCGTTTGATTAAAATAAAAAAAATGGTGTCGTTTATTATGACAGTGGATGTCGTATTAAATGACAACATTTTTCCACCGTCATAATAAAATGAATTCAAATTCCCTAGCTAATTAGAATTTTTAATCTAAGGTTACCTACCTTGAAAATATGCTTTGGTTTTTATTTATCTATCTGTAAATATTTACATAATATAAGCTAACATTTAAAATAATAATTATGTACATTTAGTTATATGAAAAAATAAGCAAAAGAATTTTATGGCATCAAAAAATGTGCTTTAGATTAATTTCATTTTTGGCAGTAAATATGCAACCATATTTACTGCCAAAAATGAAATTACTAAGGGCTGATTTTTCAATCGATAATATTCGTGGAATAAAATTGAAATCTGACAGTTTTTGTATGGAAGAACTGTCGTAAATTCAAAATTATTCCTCCGGTAAAGTTATCTGACGTTGGAAAATCAGCCCTAAAAGGTTCAAATTAAAGGGTTAAAATTCTTTATTCACAGGTTTAGAGCCAATGCATGAGAATCCAAACTATCAAATAGCAACCTTGCTGTTTGCTGCAGGTGGCATCTTCACCTGTTACCTTCCAGCCAACATAACAGCATTTCTCATAGTAGTCACTGGGTACATCGAGGCCCAAATGTTGTCATTAACTGAAGAACTAATACATCTCTGGGAAGACGCTGAAGAACATTATTATAAAACAAGACAAGCCGTTAGTATTTTAGACAATAACAAAAATGAATTTAATATTAAAAATAAGGCTATGAATGATTACGTAGAGAAACATCTCAAGGAAATAATAAGGACACACGGGAGAAATATCAATTTATTACATCAAGTTGAGGAGGTATTCAGTGGAGCTATAGCCTTAGAATTCTTTCTTCTAGTAATTGGTCTAATAGCAGAACTTCTGGGAGGGCTGGAGAACACATATTTGGAGATGCCATTCGCTCTGATGCAAGTTGGTATGGATTGCTTGACAGGACAGCGCGTCATGGATGCAAGCCTCAGATTCGAGACAGCTATTTACGATAGCAAATGGGAGAATTACAATATATCTAACATGAAGATCATACTGACGATGCTCCAGACTTCTCAAAAGACCATGAAACTGTCTGCTGGGGGCCTCATAATGTTGAGTTCCAGCTGCTTGATGCAGGTCATCAGATCCATATACTCAGCATATACAACGCTGAGGTCGACAATGGACTAGATACATAGAAAATAAGCGAATAGATTAGAAGAAAGTCTTTTCAGTATTAGATAGATTCTTTCAGTAGCAAGGAGATAACAATACTTACCTATGCTTTCATAGACTGACACTCAATATATCGTAGTTTCAAATGATAACAAGCTTTAGGAAATTGTAGACATCTTAAAATATTTGTTCATCTGTAACTGAAACTAGCCTGGTTCCTAAAACAGTGTGAATAAAATATATCTAAAGTACGGGATATACCTAACACAAAGAAAATGAAACATCAAGGAAAGGACAAATTACTTAACGATAACTGTGGGACTGACAAATCGATCAACAGACACTTAATAACTATAAAATAAAAACTAGAAAATAAATTAAGTTTGTGAATCACAATTGATACATTAAGGAATAGATCGCATTTACGAGAAATGAGTCATTAAAATATTTGTATATGTTGAATAGCCACATGCAGTTTGAGTTTTGCTGTATAAGGGATTTCTTCAAATTGAGAGAGCGTTTTGGCGTTTCTACTATTCCAGCCATATATAAAGTTTGAGTAACTACCTATACATACTTACCAAAATATTGTGGACTACTTCTGGTATACCGTTTAGAAACACGAGATCGATAAGGATCGGAGGATTTGAAAGTATGGTCAAAATGAGAGAGTCAATTCGAAGGTTTGGCTTGGAGTACCTCGAGCTACCGGACATGGTGTCAAACGTATCTGTCCTGCTAAGGGTGCTGACGCTTAATATTGATAGCCGAAATAAAAAACGTATGTAAGCTTTGTATTTCAAATCTTTTTTCTTATTCCATTTTCTGAATAGAGTTCTTCACAGCTGTTGTAGACAACTAACTGATTGCTGAAGATGCAGCATTGATATTTTTTACCGGAAAAATCTTTGAAAACGATCCTTTTGAAAGCTAGCGCTAAGAATTTCAAGAGCCCAAAAATAAAACTTAAGAGCAGGTATCAACCAAAATAGCCTAACTTCAATATGATTTTCCATGAAATTGATGAGACTTAGGTATAAAATAAAAATAACACGAATAACTACATGATATTTCCAAACTTATTGTGGCAACAAATCACAAAATAGTAAAATTTTCTGTAATAAAAAACATCACGAAGTTACCTCCAATTTTCACGACTTTTCGATTTGTACTTAATATGCTAATGACTACTAGAATGAAAATTTGATGATTAATTTATTAATATAAAGCGACTTAGATTGTGGAAGGATTTTATTTTATTACTTTTATTTGTGGTTTTATTACGACGATAAGCTTATAGCACTTACGACGTTCTTAGTTCGTGGAAGAAATCATCTTCCGTCGCACGTTGCGGGAACTTCAAACATATATATGTTTCACAAATCAGTCGCCCCCGCTCTGTTGAGACGAGAGGACTGCGCTCAAATTTTCGGCTGCGCTGCTATTATTTAATTTACGTAAACAATATTTTCGTAATTTATCACTTTGTAGGAAAGACACTGTGAAACAGAAAACATGGAAAAATAACTAAAACCACTCCCGAAACGATTATTAAAAACAATAAGACTTGATAAACTAAACAAATACCGAGGCAAAACTATAAAATAAAAATATTGAAATAATTCAATGTTGATATTTGAAAAGTCAAGATGACATACATTTTATTTGACAGATTTTTGACTGGTATAGTACCACTAGCGCCATTGTTCTGCATTTCGGTTAATTTTCTTGCGGAGAAAATTTGCAACATAGCCAACTAGCGTTCATTTGAAAGTTCGTGCTGGAGATTTTAGACCTTACTGTGATTAACTCAAAATCCAAATTCGTTTTCTTCCACTTTTCTTGACAAACTCCGTAAAAGGTTTTAGTAAGTACTATTCCCTAAATCAAGTTGAAACTCGAAATTCAGCGTAAAGGGTATATTATTATTGGAGCATACAAAAGAAATATCGGAAATTAAATACGTAATGAGTTTATTGTGGACAAAAGTACGAAACGGCACATGAAATATTTCATACAGATAGTGTTCTCATGACTAGCCTTCTTTTTATGGTGAGGATGAGTAAAGGTTGTGACGGATCAACATGTTTGGGATTGTCGGCTTCGCCGATAAAAGAGTTAAGCTCTGAATGGGTGCTAAGTTCTATAGAGTTGAGAGAAAGTCTACAGTTCATATTATAACTTGGCAAGTTGGAAACTTGGAAAGTTTCAACAGTTACAAAAGAGGAACCTAATGAACTTTAGACTTTGGAACCCATTTACATAGATGCCATATTGGTAAATCCGACAAACATGTACTTCTTTTGTTCCGAACTTAGCCTCGTTTTCCACAAATGTTTTCGGTGGGGATTTTTTCCTACTCGCACTTCGCGCAGGAAAGGCTTTTATGACACATGCCGTTTGACGTTGCATAATACAGTGCAAAATCCACCATACGAATATCATTTTTTATTTGGGTATCACTGTTGCTAATTTATTGACTTTGCACGATCCTGCAAAGAAAAATCCACGATATACAAATATAATTTTTTTCTTGGTCAACACTGTTTTTCATCAAGATGTGGTGACGTCCAACTTGTAGGTCCTAAACAAAATTTGATTACATTGGAATTTGAACTTTGTCACATCAACATTGAGTTTCTAGTTCCAAAAAAATACTAAGACATGATTCTTAGATTCTGAATTCAAACTTAGCGTATAGTAAGTATATGCAAAATAAACGGATGTTTTTACTTACTAAAGAATTGCATTGAAAATAAAGGGAATGAACAATGATCATATTTCGATATTGTAATTTGAGAAACCAATACGAGAAAATTAAATAGGGTTGCTCATCACTGCGGTGCGACAAGTTTTCTAAGATTTTTGATAGATATTTTCAATCATCTTTGTCCTTAATATGACCATTACAACGTCGTCATTCTAAAAAGGCTTGATTATATAACTCAAAATAAAAAATCATAAGATAAGCGATGTGATTACATTGGCCTTTATATTGTTAAAAAAACAAATTAGTTGAGTTTGTTTTCATCATGATTTATGATTAGGAGTATGTAATATAATACTTTGATGGAAGTGCTTTTGCTTTTTAGGGTTCCGTACCTCAAAAGGAAAAATCGAAAACCTTAGATACAGGATAACTTCGTTGTCCATCCGTCTGTCCCTTTTTCTCAGGAATACGTATCAAGTTGAAATTGATATCAAATACTTAGATCTACGGTTTCTTGGAGCTGTAGAAATATCAAGCCTCAAAGACGCTGACTTAGAAGCTAGCATAAATTGCCATTCATGTCGCGTGTTTTGAAATTTAAATCCTTGGGTGTACCTTATACGTTTTAATTATTCCCGTTGACCTAGAATAATGAAAATTGGCAAGAAGCAAGGTCTCACAGCATAAATAGGTACAGGAAAATATCCAAAAATCGTTCATTTGTAATTTCATTCGGAATCGAAAATGTATAGGCATTCAACTCGGTTTGCTCTCTAATATAAGATTTTTTTTTTTACTGTATAGTAAAGTTAGTCCTTCAATCCAGAATTGGAAATTCATAGATAGGCTGTATTACATGTATGTCCGTGAATCTGTTACCAGCATCGGAACAGATTCAGGGACATACAATAATATTGCCCTATCAAGATATCTACTTGCACAGCCTGCTATAATACTTAGGTACATTGAATAGAGCCGTTTCATCTGATTATTTTGCATATACTTATTACAGAAGATGGAAATTCAAACACAAATATATATGATTTATACCGATCTGTTCCCATGAGAACCCCCCCCCCCCTCCCCCCTCGATCCCCTGCTAGTTATTCTTCTGTTTTAATCTCTGGCTTACTTGGCCGGGCGAAAAGTTTCTGCTGGCGGGAAGGGATTGTGTTTTGTTTTTGTCGTGTTTGATGAGAGGGGTAGGCAAGAAAGCGCGGGTGAAATTTGATTTTTTTCTGGCTTTATGCCCCCCCTTAATTTTAAGATTCCCGTCACTTCTGTCCTACTAAGGTTATTTATAATATAATGTTTCTTGCAGCTATCCCAATAATCTGCTACATCATAATGGCGATCTCGTGCATCAACTACATTTACATATACGTTTTCTGTGGCATCTGGTTTACGTTCTGGCACTGCTACCAGACTGGCGACCTGGTCCAAGCAATGGTCGCCTTGTCCCTGAACTGCACCAGCGAGGTTGCAGTCATAAAGCTGTTCTACATGATATTTTATAAGTGAGAAACGATTTTTTGTTTAGGTTCTAAAAGTGAATTATGAAATAGGTTCAGTTTCCAGAATGTTGAAATTTTGTTAATGAGTTGGTTGTTGCCTTCAGCTCATAATTCGTAATGAATACGTCAATTTATGAGAGCAGTGGTGGCTCAGTGGTAACGGCTGCGACTTATGAGTTGTAGTTGTAGTTCGTAGGTGCGAGCCCTGACAGGCTTTGTGTAAATAATTTCATCATCACTGCTCTCAAAACGACGCAGGAAAACATCGTGAGGAAACCGGCATGTCCTAGAACCAAAACTTCGAAGACATGTGACATCTACCAACCCGCGCTGGGTTCGCGTGGTGGATTACGGCCCACCCCCTCTCATAGAGAGGAGGCATGTGTCCCAGCATTGGGAACACTATAGGCTGACTATGCTAAGTCAATTTATTAACATCTTGGAATAGAGGATTCTCTTTGAAACTGACGCCTATTATCTAGGTACCCGTTTTCTGCATTATGTGCATGTGCGTATTGTGCATGTAAATACAGTTATTCCATTGCAAGCATTGACATGTTATTAACTAATTTTATCTTAATTTTCAGACAAAAATTCCAGAACTTAATAGATAGAATTCTAGACTGTGATTCTCGAACAGTCATCGGGAGCAGGTTTTTAAAAAACTTGAGGAATGCTCTCAGTGCGATTATCTATTGGTTAGTGCTAAACGTAAATGGTGTGACGTGATCCAACCAATCGTCACCCCCGGACGGCATCTGTCCGTGGATGCGTATATAATACTCGTGTAAGTGGCATAAATAAACAGAAAGCTATGTTTTACTTGGAACGGTCAGTTGTGGTTTTATCTTTTTCAAATAATCAACTAGTTCATGTTGATAGGTTCATAGTCCATCCAACCATGTAAAATCCTACTATAATAATTATCTAGCAATCACTGGTAGAACAATAATATTAAGACTATACGTATTTTTTGAAAGTACATCAGTAAATATTTTGGCCCTTTAGGTCTGGTGCCGATGTTTGAATCTCCTAACTTCGAGATAGCCTCTGCAATGACGGGAGCCGCTGTGATGTTCATTTGATACACAGTGGCTAACGTATCTGGCTTCCTCATCCTCATCATTGGATATAAAAAATCACGAAAAGAAAAAAAAAAAAAATCTTAAGCGAAGAAATGACACAACTGTGGGAAGACGCTAATGACCATTACCAAATAACGGCGAAAGAATTGAGTAATATCCAATCGGATTATTTGCAAAACAAAGTATAAAATAAAGTAAAAGAAACAGAAATTCTCAATGAGTATGTAAAGAGACACGCCGTCAATGTGAACCTTCTACAAGAAATTGAAGATGTGATGAGAAGTCCAAACGCGGTAGGATTTTTGTTTCTAATCAGAGGACTTATAGCGGAATTACTTGGTGGGTCAAATAATACAATGTTGCAGCCTCCTTTCACATTAGTCCAACTGGGACTGGATGTTTGGGACAGAAGATAATGGATGCAAATGTAAAATTCGAAAGGGCAGTATACGATTGTGAATGGGAGAACTTTGACCAATGCAACAAAAAGATTGTGCTGGTGATGCTTCAGAATTCACAGAAAACGATGACGTTGTCTGCGGGGGGAATGGCCACTCTACGTTTTAGTTATTTCATGAACATCATTAGATCGACATATTCTGCTTACACTGCGTTAGATTCTATGATTTAGAGAGTAGATATTGCTTATTGTTATTGAATACGTTTTCTAGTCAATATACGGTGTTAAGTCTTGAATTACATTTTATTGATTGGCCAAATCAGTGTTTGACATGGTTTTGTCCAGCATTTGGAACAGCGGTTTATTTCAGCGGTACGGCACCCGTCCCATCGCTGCCGCCGACGAGAAAGCGACTAGCTATCAACGATTTTCACTCACAAAAGAGTGTAGGTTCCGTGTAATTGAAAGAGATACATACAACGTGGCGCTATAATGGTGACATTAATTTAATACACGACGTTTTCACATTTTAGTTTTATGAAGAAATTACATTACCATTAAACGTTATTATTTACGGAGTTATTTAAAATTTTTGAAAATAGCATCTTAGAGCAACCTGTACATAAAGAATTGTCGCGCTGCGGTTATTTGCCGGGGTCACGGATCATAACATCGCATCAATGGAATTAAAACGAATAAACAATACTGTTAGGATGAAACAAATGCAAAGAGTAGGCGAATTGAACTAAAGAGACATCCCTTTGTCGGCGAGCGGCGGGCCGCCCATCATCACATCGAGATAATAATAATATAATAATAATAATAATTATTTATTTCATAAAAACAAGAAAACACATTTCACTGTATACATTGAAGATTAAAAGTTTACATTTTTCTCACTAAAGCACAATATATTGACTCTATCCCTTAAACTAGGTCTAGCCTGTATCTTAAGAGATAGGGTTCAGCCGTAAGGGTAGATTTTGGGTAGATTTAAGGGGAGATTTCTTTATAATATGTAAGTTTAATACATAAACCTTTCCCCCTGGCTGGAGGCTTTGAGTTTCACTTAAGGCAGCCACAGGATAGTCCGGTTAAGTAGTCACGACCTCTAAAGGTCAACTACGAGATGCCCATAGGAAAAAAAAAAAAAAAACTTAAACCTTTCGGAATAATTTCTGCAATTGATGGTGAAACCCACATCAAAGTCCGTGGCGTGGTTTAAAAAAACTACGCGGCCACACAGACAGACTATAACACTCGAAGTCGATTGTAATTTATAATATGTATAGATATAGATAAGTTTAAACAAGTTACAATTCTTACAGCAATTCCTATCTTCTACTTTCTTACCATCTTCTGCGGCTCTTGCTACTTCTATGTATACTTGGTGTCCATGGTCTGGTTCGTCTTCTGTCGATGTCCGCACACCGGGGACGTGCTGGCGGCTCTCATCGTCTTATCTCTGGGCATCGCCAGCGAGATCAGCACTGTTAAGTTTACATTTTGATCAATATGTGAGGTTTATTTTTTAGTTAACGCTCGGGCTAAACTGAAGCGATATCCGCACGGGATTCGCTCGCACCGATTGTGTCAATGACTTATATGGAGGTGTTAAAACTGACACGAAAAGTCGCGTGACTTCCTAATTGTTACAACAAAGCGTTTGTTTGTCGCGTACCGCATCCCGTGCGGGTTTCGCCTCAGTTTGGCCAGAGCTTAGGCGGGTATTGTATTTACTCCGTGGGCGGGTATCACATCTACGCGCAAAACCATAGAAGCGAAACCGCTTTAGATCCGCCATTACTTGTCCGTTGAATGACAAGCGAAACAGAAGCACGAGAGAAGTACGAAACTGTTCTGCCTGTTCTAACGTTCAGATTTGATTGTGATTCTATCTCTTTCCCGCTTGATTTCGCCAATCTGCTCGGAAGCCAGTTACATTTCCACGGTCGGCCACTATTTTGATGCGGTGCCGCATTTGTTTCACACGTATCCTGAGCGTAGGCAGTCGACAAGTTTTTAAAGCGAAACATACATTGAAATAAAATGTTGATTTTACGATAATACTAATCTAAGAGGTCCGAAGTAGACCTATACTGTAGGTATTGACTAAGTCGAAAGTGACGACATTTTGCTCCAATTGCTACAATTCAACTGGCGCTTGTAATATTTCGCTACTCGAATCGCGATTTTATGTTTCTAAGCGGTTTCCTATCGTTATTTTCGCGACGGAGGTGTGCTAAGGCCCTTAAGGTTTATGTTACTTATTTATAGTTAGAGTTGAGTTGATTGCACCAATTCCTTTTCACTTTACGCAACATTATCGTTTCTTTATCAGTAGCAAAAAAGTGCTCTATAGAAGCTTTTTCTCAAATTTTTCTGTGCATATAACCCAGTAACTGGGTTGTGGAGGTCAGATAGGCAATCGCTCCATGTAAATAAGCTACTGCCTAGACATGCATCCGGTAAGACTGGATACCGACCCCAACATGTTCTATCAAAAGGCTACGCAGATGATGATGATGCTCGTCTAACGATTTGTCATAATTAAACATTGAACATGACATACTTTAGCTACTACTAAGAACTGTTTTCAGTAAGGACGTCAGAAAAATGGTGGCGGAATGTCTCTCCTGTGACCCTTAAGTGGTACCAGGAACCAGGTTCTCGTCCAACCTGCTGCGAACCCTCAGAGAGGTGAAAAAGCCCGCCATGCTGTTCTGGATAGTCATCATTGGGAACGGCGTGGCGTATATGATCAAACCTATTCTCCTACCTGGAAGACATTTCATGGCTGACGTGCTGTTTCTTTATGGTAAGTACCATCAACAGCCCTTCTGTGTTAGTTAGCAGGTTGGTGCAGTACGTTTTCTGTACACATTGCTACTCGTATCAGCTGTCATAAACTCTTACTCCTTAATACTTAATAATAAATATATAACTACTTAATAATAACTATATACATTACCAGTGTATTCCTCTCCCCGTTGGTCTCGTGGTTGCAAACACGACTGCTGAGCGTGGGGTCCTGGGTTCGATTTTCAGGTCGGGCAAAGTGTTTTCGGGATTTTCCATAACGAATTTCTTATACGAATACTCCGGGCTGTTAAGCCCGGAGTATGGAAGTTGGCGGTGTGAATACCCCCGTGCCTCAGACGTTAAGCCGCTGGTGTTGCAGATCTCTCAGTTTACTTTGCCAAAAATCAAGTACTGTAATCTAGTGATTAGTTACCCGGTCGCTCGTTCGAGACCGAAGCGACTAGAGGCGAAAGGAGGCGCGCCAAGACGAGCGATAATGCATACAGGCGCGCGAAAATGCCCGCTACGCTGCACGCAGTAAACTGAAAACTTCACGAACAGGCTCTGTGCTGTGCCATCACGCCATTACCTCGACAGTTGTCCGCCGGCCCTAATATTTCTAGATCATTACGCCTTTTTCTAGCTAAGCGTATATTTTTAATGTCTTCTAACATAAAAAAAAACTCCGTACCCTATTGTTACTTTGTGAATTACATCACTAGAAATTAATACCTAGTGCTTTGATTACAAAGGCTACAATAGGATGAACTTGTAAACCTAATAGTTAAATAAAAGTTATAACCTCATGAAATATTAATTTACTGGGAGTTGTGGTACAGCAACTTCATGGTCGACTATAATTTCTGAACTAAGTACTTAAATATTAACATTTCCCTTAAAAAAGGTAGAGACAGTATCTATTAATTATTTTGACGGCAAAACGTTTGTTCATTCGGTGTACGGGTTGCTTATTGGCTGCAGCAGAGAAAGCGCTTCAGCGAAAATATACAGAGCTGAGCCGAATTATACCCGAAAAATACAGGAAGTTAATAAACCGCTGAAAATAAAGTTAATTTTCTTCAAGATAAGTTAACTGACCAGAACTGATCAGGAGATGGTGGAACTGGCCAAATATTGTGCTGGATTCAGAAGACTAGGGAATCTCTAGTGTCAGCAACTGTTTGAAACATAAGTCCAGCGGTAAAGACTTACTGTAAGTTGTATTTTTATGTCTCACATTTCTCCAAATACTTGGGCAGCCTACCTTAAACAAATGAGGTCGTTATAAAAAAGACAACAAACAGTCATTAAGTGTGATGCATTTGGGAAAATATGTCGCTATGCAGGTGTGAAGACCTGTCACCTATACCAGAAGACATGATTACAGTGCTTAGCATCAAACTGTGCTATTATGTATAAAAATTAAGTATAAAAGGGCTGATATTTTTTCAATACTTTTTAAATAGGTACGTCGCAAAAGCTTGTGGAACAGCTCATCCAGAAGGAAGCAGTTAAAGAATCTTCTGGAGAAAAGGATTCTGGGACTTTAAAAAAATGCCGACCCTACGTGAAATTGAACATGAAATCCGCAAGTTTGGCCTAGAGTACTGTGATCTGCCGACCATGTTGGAGAATGTCTCCATCCTGCTGAGGGTCCTCACTGTCAATATAGACAGCAAGTATCACAAAGGTAAGCTTGCATTTTCGAAAAATATATTCGTAGATTCTTTTTTTAACATCGTTTGTTTTAATACATTACAGGTGATTTTTAACCTATTAATTGGGTACAGTTACCACAACTGTATAAAAGGGGCTCGTATCTAAGTAGTAACAGCCGCACAGGTCTATCGATCAGGTTAAGCTACACTTGCCACGGTCGGTTCTTAGATGGGTGACCATCTTTACATATCAATGCACGTAACCGTTATTCCCGGCTGTCATTCGTGGATGTGTGTCGTGATGTCTTTGACATTCGTTACGGATCGCCAGAAGCCCGAAAGACTGACAAACAATCTTACCAAGGGGTATCGCATTACCCATTAACTGGGTTGTGGAGGGCAGATAGGCAGTCGCTCCATGTAAAATACTGGTATTCAGCTGGATCCAGTTAGACTGGAAGCCGACCCCAATATAGTAGTAAAAGCTAGGCTAGGCAGAGCTAGCAAGAATAACAAAAAAGCCTGAAGGTAGTTCCTTTGTTTTATGACAGCGACCGATTTCACCTTTAAATATCGAGTCTTCTCGTCGTGTATTCCACAGAGCCTAAAGTAAGTAAGTAAGTGCGTCTGCTAGTTATGACTTACGGAGCCGAAACGTGGACACTCACGGTACGGTTGGTCCATAAATTCAAGGTCGCTCAGCGAGCTATAGAACGGGCTATGCTTGGAGTCTCTCTGGAGTCGCAACGAGGTGATCCGGTGGACAACCAAAGTTGTCGATATAGCTCACAGAATAAGCAAGCTGAAGTGGCAATGAGCCGGTCATTTTAGCCGGAGAACCAATGTCCGTTGGGGTAGACGTGTTCTCGAGTGGAGACCGCGAATCGATAAACGTAAGGAAGGATGGCCCTCAAGCTAGGTGGAGCGACGATCTTCGCAGGATGGCTGGTAGCAGCTAGATGAGAATTTCCGAAAATCGACTTGAATGGCATGCAACAGGAGAGGCCAGCAGCCATATATATATGTCCAGCAGTGGACTGCTGTAGGCTGATGATGATGATGATGAAAGCTATAAAAAAACCGAAGTAGAAAAACAATCTTCGAATATCTCAATTGAATATGATATTCCTTAACATTTTTATTTCCGATGGTACTTGATTCAGTTCCAAAGCATGGGCTTTGACATTTGTCATGAGAGCTCAAATACGACGGCCACCTCCTAGTCGTATTTGAGCTCTCATGAGCTATATTGCCTCTATTCTGTCCTACAGGCATAACAATCTACTCCTACATCATCACCGCCGTAACCGCCGTCTGCTACTACTACGTGTTCCTGTTCTCCATGTCCTGGTTTGTCTTATGGCGCTGCCGCATCACCGGCGAGCTGGTGGGCGCCATGGTGGTGCTGTCTCTCGGGATATCCAGCGAAATCGGACCCTTCAAGCTGTTTTATATGTGTTTTTATGTGTGAGATGATGTTTTTTTATAGTATCTTCTTCGTATGCTCAGGTGTAGGCACGAGTTGTAATGAGATGCATGTCATCATGCACACATAATCATGTACGCAAGATTGGCTAACTGTCATACAAAAATTTTTTTAATGTACCATGTAACGATACCTATACGAAACAATATCTGCACCCATCCGGCTTAGATAATCTTCGTCTTGTTATCGGAGAAGCAACACACCTCGTTTCTGCGGTATTGCATAAATTTCCACACATTCTATCGTCGCGGACTAATTGTCCATCGTCTGCTGAGCGCCTAAATTCTCATTTTTGGACAAAACTTTCAACTTTCAGGGATAAAACCAAAAAAATAGCGGACGGCTTTCTGGAGTGTGATGCGAACACAATCAAAGGCACCCGCTTTCACAGCAACCTGATGACCTGTTTGAGGAGTGTGAAGAAGCGCGCCATGCTGTACTGGGTCGTGGTCGCTGGCAATGGAGTCCTGTACGTCATGAAACCAGTCGCCATGCGTGGAAGGAATCTTCCTGAGAACTATTTTATAATATATGGTAAATGGTGTTATTGCTTCAGTTCTGAGTTGAGTTGAGTTGCACGATTACTGACAAATGCGTGCACTAACTGCACTGGTCCACTCAATCTAAAATAATTTAACATTATTGAATAAGTTGGCGTACAGGCCGACTACCGAGCAATGTTCATGTCGTCACTATTTTGAAGCTATTCTATAAACAACGCTATTCTTAAATCACTTGTTATTGTATCATTAATTCTAAGCGTTTGCCATTCACTGACAATATTACAACCATGCCAATATTACACACAAAATATAAAATCCGTTTCTTTTTTAACAAATCATCATTAAATAATTACGTCATTTAACGTTGCTTTGTGTAATCAGTCGTGGTCTTTACACTAACGAACCGCATCTTTGCAGGACTAGAACCCATGTTCGACACACCAAACTACCAGATCGCATACTTCATGATGATCGCCGGTGTCTTCTTCATCTGCTACGTCCCAGCCACCGTGACTGCCTTCCTAATCGTGATCACAGGCTACGCAGAAGCCCAGATGCTGGCTTTGAGCGAGGAAATGCTGCAGCTCTGGCCTGATGCCATCAAACATGCAGAATCTAAGATAGAACTAACCACTTCTGAGGAGTTAAACGTTTACAACACAGAAGCGAAAATAATCATAGACCAGTTTGTGGAGAAACGTCTAAAAGAGATCATCGGTCGACACGCGACTGTGATCAATTTGCTGAATCAAGTAGAGATTGTGTTTCGACAAGCTATTGCGATTGGATTCGTATTGTTGGTTCTTGGACTGTTGTCTGAGCTGCTTGGAAAGCTGGAGAATACATTCCTGCAGATGCCTTTTGCGTTGATGCAGGTAAGGAAAAATCTAGGCCGGTTTCGTATGTGACTGGCGATGGATAAAAATCAACTACGATACGACTGAAGATCCCAACACAATTAAACCCTACACAATTAAATACCAATTTCTTAAATAAATTATGATGATTATAAATTTTTCGTTTAGGCGTTCGTTGGTAACAGGTGATAGGGAGAGAGGTCCTTGTTCAACACTAAAGTTCATGATTAGTACAATCATGTGCTAAGCGAGTTCAACATCTTCTACAAGGTAGTAGTGTTGTAAAAAATTTAGTCCGGAGCACGGGCCACATACTATTGAATTGTCGCGAAGGATTTAAAATCTAAAAACTTATCACATGAGACAACCCGGGACCGACGTTCCTGGCCCATTTACACAAAAAGCCCCGACCACAGAAAAACTGGGAATAGCGTAGGAGGAAGAAGAAGCACTTGGGGTAGTAACCCAGGTGCGCCGGACGTAAATTTAAATATACTTTAATCCCCTTTTCTGTGTCAAATTACAGGTATCCATGGACTGTTTCGCTGGCCAGCGAGTAATGGACGCAAGCATGAAATTCGAGAATTCAGTATACGACTGCAAATGGGAGAACTTCGACAAAGCCAACATGAAGCTCGTCCTGGTGATGCTGCAGAATGCTCAGAAAACGTTGTCGTTGTCTGCTGGTGGGGTCAGGACCCTCAGCTTCACTGCTCTGATGTCTGTCTTCAGGGGTATCTACTCTGCTTACACTGCTCTTAGGTCTACAATGAAGTAGCTGTTGTAGGCAAATTTAGGAAGCACGATATATAAAACAATTTTTGAGGTACTGTTAAACCAGATGAGGTGTGCACTTCGATAATCTTCGTGTATCCCTCATACATTTCGTATTTAGGAAAAACGGACGATTATTCCCGAAGCGCATTTTTTCTTTGTATTTGTACTATTATTTAGATAGCATGTTTTATAGTTGTATTGATTAGAAAATTTTGTTTGAAATAAATAAAATCTTGATGTGGTTTATTTGGATATCGCTGCAAAACTTAACCATTCCTTATTAGTATTACTAATTTTTTGTCAGTACTATAAGATGTATTGTTTCCTAAAATACCTTAGAAATGGATAATCCTTTTTACAAGCAACTTATCATCACTGTAAAGCACAATGGGCTTTATTACAAATGAAGGTTTAAACCATCGAGCCATTTCTGCATTTCTGCAAGAAAAAAAATTTAAATGACCAAAACTGACGCTAATCTATAATTTTATATTAATTAAGAACTTTTTATTGCTCATAGTAAAGTTCACAATATAATAATTGGCTCGATATTTTAGTCTTGACTTATGCTCGGGTTACACGAGATTGGCGGAAAAGAACCGAAGTTACCAACACACCTTGCAGACTGAAGTGGCAGTGGGCTGGCCATGTTTGTCGAAGGACTGATGGCCGGTGGAGCAGACGAGTCCTGGAGTGGAGACCGCGTATCGGCAAGCGTAGTGTGGGATGCCCCCCAGCTAGTTGGACAGACGACCTCAAAAAGGTGTCCGGTACAAACTGAATGCGGAAGGCAGAGGACAGGCTGTTGTGGCGCAGCATGAGAGAGGCCTATGTCCAGTAGTGGACTGCGGTAGGCTGAGTTGATTGATTTCTTGACACGAGGCTAGTTTTTGTACACTAGTCACTTTAGCCTCGTGTATATGTCGCAGCCAACTGGTTAAATTAGCCGTTCAGTTAACTGCCTAGCCTTTCAACTAAACGGCGGCCGTTCAACTAACGGCCTGAATGATATTCAATTACAGTTTAGGTTGGAAGTCTGTAACCAATCACGCGCTAGCCGAATTGGTTGCAGTAATTAAGGCATTGCACCCCGACCAAGTGGGTTAGGTTAGGTTAGAACTGTGATCAACCGCGTTCGAGCCGAGGGAGGAAGCGAGGCGAACACTACTTCTAAAGGCCAGGCAGTTAACTGAACGGCTAATTTAACCAGTTGGCTGCGACATATACATAATTATCCTCATTTTTAGGCTAGTAAGTAAGTGAGGAAGGTAGTAAGCTAGTCTTCGTCTTCTTTGTGCTACGATTGTATTCTAGATCTTGTTGGCCCAAAACTTCGCCACTCCACTTTCACGGCGTCGTCGGTGGCAGCGCAGAGGTCACATTGACTGCAAGTTTTGGGACACAGAAGGCAGGATAGGAAGTGAAGCATAGTTTGACGTCATAGTTCCACATCCACAGCCCTGCTGTTCCGTCGAGATTAGTAAGCCAGTGAATAGTTTAATAGGAAGGGGTTTTATTTTTGAGCAAGTAGCGTTCCCCTCCGACGACTTGCCTATCCCAGCTTGTGCCTCACGTGGCCGGCGAAGCTAGAACCCCATCGGATCATTTTATTCCACGGAGTCAGTCACCGCAATGCTATTAGCTTAAAATTTACTAGCATCGTGTAAACAGCGGCGATAATTGCGTAACACACTAATAGTAGCAATGGTTTTAATTTTGACATTCCAACAACTTTCATTGTGTTATTTACGTTGTTGAGCAGACAAATTTTTCGAACATAAATGAAGCAATTCATTAGCAATTTAAAGAAAATTCGTCACAACCAGCCGCTTAATGAGACTCTGACACCTCTTACTGTGCTGACGACATAATTACTAACTAGGGGTGGCATTGAATACGAGGGATGTTCTGTTGCTGCTCCATACAAATTATTAGTCTGAATTGGTCCTTCAGCATGGTAAAGACATTTTAGCATTCATTATCTAATCTTGAGCATTGTGTGGTAGCGAATTGTTGCCGTTCCTTTAGTAGATATTTATTTATTTCACAAAACATGTGTGTAGGTAGATAAGTATGTACGTCAGATTCTAACCTGACCTATGATGGCTTTTTTTATGGTGGGAAATCATCAAATGACCCCTCCCGCTCTGGGTGGAGCGGAAGGGAGTGTCAGACTCTTACTGACTAAAACCCATCCGTGTTCCTTCCTTAGCCCTTTATGTTCCGGGGTAGTGGTAACCCTTTCGGACAATGCCCCGGCAGGCTTCGGCCCTGGCGGGCCCCTCCTTCGATGCTGACATCTCTTTGTGGCGCGCGTGGAACACACACGCGCCGTCCAGCACGGGCCTGGTCCTGTTCGGACGGACCTATGATGACTTATTGTATTAATTACCTCAAGGGATGATGAATTAAGATGAAAAATGTGAAGTTACATAATCATAACAATCAGCCTCTAATGTTCCCACTGCTGGGACACAGGCCTCCTCTCTGTGGAGGGAGTGGGCGGCAATCCACCACGCTGGCCCAGTGTGGGTTGGTAGATGTCACATGGCTTCGAATTTTTGGTTCTAGGACATGCCGGTTTCCTCACGATGTTTTCCTTCACCGTTTGGAGAGCAACGGTGATTAAATAATTCACACAAAGTAAAGCGACTCTTTTATTATCTTCTATCTATACTTACAATAAATCTGTAGAAGTGAAAATTCTGTACATTGAAAATATCAAAAAAATAAATTGCAGGGGGTGTTACTAGACCGACGCCGAACCCAAAAATGTGATTAAAAAATTTTTTGTCTGTCTATCTGTTTGTTTAGGCATCACGCAAAAACTACCAGTTCGATTACAATGAAACTTTGTATAATTATTCTTTAATATCCTGGGCACCACACTGAGTACTTTTTATCCCGGAAAAGTATAGACAATAAAAAACAAACTTAATTTTGCGGTTCGGTCCCTAGACCCGATTACTATACCAACCGCAAATAATAAGTTTGTCGTAGGTTACGTCACCCGCAGTGGAGTGCACTAAGGGGCGCTGCACACGGTTAAGATACTATAATATTTTATCTGAAGATATAATATCACTCGCCATACAATTCAATGGACTATCACACACGACGAAGATAATAAAAAATATTATATATTTTCGTATCGCGCGTGGCGCGCGGCCGCCACCGATCGGAGTCGTCATCATACATTTTTTGAACTTTGATTTGAACGGACGTGTCGAGTGGCGAGCGATCGTTCTTATTAGTATTCTATAAATTGTATGTTTTAACTGCTACTTGCAATTCAGTGCGACCTTTTTATTCCTTTTAGTTTTTACTAAGTACAGTTTAAGGTTTGTTTTTATGAGTCGTAGCTATTGATTTTAATTTTAAAGTATGGGTAGTATATTTGATAGTCTACGTAGTGACCGTAGGTTATTTTATAATACTGTTAGGTAGGATTAGTCATTTGTATAGATATTAGCTTTTAGGGATTTTGCTTATTTATTGAGTTTAGAATTAGATTAGTTATAATCAGAAATAGGTTTATTTAGGTAGGTAGGTATTTTATTTTCTGTTATTGAGGTTTTTTTTTAATTAGGTAGGTACTTAGGTTTACTTTTATAATTTAATTTAAAATTCAAAGTCCTGTGATCTTATCTGACTTATTATATCAATGCACAGCCTAAACCGCTGGTTATAGAGACATTAAATTTGGAGAGTGTGTTCTTTGTGAAGTGTATATAGGTATCAACTAAGAAAGGGTTTTTCGAAATTCCACTCCTAAGAGGGTGAATGGGGGGAGGGTGAAATTTCACGCGGACAAAGTCGCGGGCAGAAGCTAGTACAAAATAAATGAATGCAAATCTTATCATAACTAAAACACCCCAAAAATGGTGTTTTCTGGGCATTGATTTAGTAATAGGCTGATTATTATGATGATGATTGGTACATTTATGTGGTGCACAAGGCTTGGGAGACTATCTATGTCCAGCAGTCGACGTCTTTTGGCTGAAATGATGTCATGTTGCATAATAAAGAATTAAATAAATAACTTTTCACTTCTCTTGTTCTAAAAGTTCGTTTTTATGTTGTGCGTAGGCGACATAAAGTCGCTTATTATGCTCTAGTGCATAAGTAACAGCAATTTCAAAATTTCTTTTAAAGCTCGCTTTAGTTAAGATGTGACTACTGACCTATAACTACTTAATAATAAATATATGTATACATTACCAGTGTATTCCTCTCCCCGTAGGTCTCGTGGTTGCAAGCACGACTGCTAAGCATGGGGTCCTGGGTTTGATTTCCAGGCCGGGCAAAGTGTTTTCGGGATTTTCCATTAGGCATTTCTTTACAGCCCGGAGTTTGGAAGTTGGCGGTGTGAATACCCCCGTGCCTCAGACGTTAAGCCGCTGGTGCTGCAGATCTCTGTTTACTTTGCTGCCATTTAATTAATATAAAAAATCAAGTACTGTAATCTAGTGATCTCGTTCGAGACTGAAGCGACTAGATGTGAAAGGTAGCGCGTCTAGACGAGCGATAATGCATACTGGTGCGCGAAAATGCCAGCTACGCTGCACTTAGAAAACTGAAAACTTCACGGACAGGCTCTGTGCTGAGCCATCACGCCATTACCACGACAGTTGTCCGCCGGCCCTAATATTTCTAGATAATTACGCCTTTTTCTAGCTAAGCGTATATTTTTTATGTCTTTTAACATAAAAAAAAACTCTCTACCCTATCGTTACTTTGTGAATTACATTACTAGAAATTAATACCTAGTGCTTTGATTACAAAGGCTACAATAGGATGTACTTGTAAACCTAATAGTTAAATAAAAGTTATAACCCCATGAAATATTAATTTACTGGGAGTTGTGGTACAGCAACTTCATGGTCGACTATAATTTCTGATCTACTAAAATATTAACATTTCTCTAAAAGATAGAGACAGTACCTATTAAATATTTTGATTTTAAAACGTTTGTTCATTCGGTGTACTAGTTGTTTATTAGCTGCAGCAGAGAAAGCGCTTTTGCGAAAACATACAGAGCTGAGCCGAATTATACCCGAAAAATACAGGAAGATAATAAACCGCTGAAAATAATGTTAATTATCTTCAAGATAAGTTAACTGACCAGAACTGATCTGGAGATGGTGGAACTGGCCAAAAATTGTGCTGGATTCAGAAGACCAGGGAATCTCTAGTGTCAGCAACTGTTTGAAACATAAGTCCAGCGGTAAAGACTTACTGTAAGTTGTATTTTTATGTCTCACATTTCTCCAAATACTTGGGCAGCCTACCAATGAGGTCGTTATAAAAAAGACAACAAACAGTCATTAAGTGTGATGCATTTGGGAAAATATGTCGCTATGCAGGTGTGAAGACCTGTCACCTACACCAGAAAACACGATTACAGTGCTTAGCATCAAACTCTGCTATTATATGTATAAGAATTAAGTATAAAAGGGCTGATATTTTTTCAATACTTTTTAATTAAATACGTCGCAAAAGCTTGTGGAACAGCTCATCCAGAAGGAAGCAGTTAAAGAGTCTTCTGGAGAAAAGGATTTTGGGACTTTAAAAAAATGCCGAACCTACGTGAAATTGAACATGAAATCCGCAAGTTTGGCCTAGAGTACTGTGAACTGCCGACCATGTTGAAGAATGTCTCCATCCTGCTGAGGGCCCTCACTGTCAATATAGACAGCAAGTATCACAAAGGTAAGCTTGCATTTTCGAAAAATATATTCGCAGATTCTTTTTTGACATCGGTTTGTTTTATTTAATTCATATACAGGTGATTTAACCTATTAATTGAGTACAGTTACCACAACTGTATAAAAGGGGCTCGTGGCTAAGTAATAACAGCCGCACAGGTCCATCGATCAGGTTTAAGCTACACTTGCCACGGTCGGTTCGTATATGGGTTACCATCTTTACATATCAATGCCTATCTGTGCCTCTTAAAGCACGTTAAACCGTTGGTCCCGGCTGTCGTTCGTGGATCTTTGACATTCGTTACGGGCCATCAGAAGCCCGAAAGTCTGACAACCAGTCTTAACAAGGGGTGTCGCATTACTCAGTTACTGGGTTGTGGAGGTCAGATAGGCAGTCCTTCCATGTAAAATACTGGGATTCAGCTGCATCCGGTTAGACTGGAAGCCGACCCTAGCATAGTTGGTAAAAGGCTATTCTGATTGAGTTACCACAACTGGTTGAAGAATCCGTGTTGGTGAGCTAGCAAGAATAACAAAAAAGCCTGAAGGTAGTTCCTTTGTTTTATGACAGCGACATGGAACAAGTTAAAGCTATAATTATTAATCGAGTCTTCTCGTCGTGCATTCCACAGAGGCTAAAGACTAGGTCTTCAATCAGTGCGTCTGCTAGTTATGACTTACGGAGCTGAAACGTGGACACTCACGGTACGACTGGTCCATAAATTTAAGGTCGCTCAGCGATTTACAGAACGGGCTATGCTTGGAGTCTCTCTGATGGATCGAACCCGCAACGAGGTGATCGGGTGGAGAACCAAAGTTGTCGACATAGCTCACAGAATAAGCAAGCTGAAGTGACAATGGGCCGGTCATATTAGAACACGTCTACCCCAACGCTCATCGGTTCTCCAAACCGATGAGCGTTGGGGTAGACGTGTTCTTGAGTGGAGACCGCGAATCGGTAAACGTAAGGTAGGACGGCATTCAGGCTAGGTGAAGCGACGATCTTCGCAGGATGGCTGGTAGCAGCTAGATTAGAATTACCGAAATTCGAGTTGAATGGCGTGCAACAGGAGAGGCCTATGTCCAGCAGTGGACTACTGTGGACTACCTATGATGATGATGAAAGCTATAAAAAAACCGAAGTAGAAAAAGAATCTTCGAATATCTCTATTGAATATGATATTCCTTAACATTTTTATTTCCGATGGTACTTGATTCAGTTCCAAACCCCATCCTCCTACTCGTATTTGAGCCCTCATGAGCTATATTGCCTCTATTCTGTCCTACAGGTATAACAATCTACTCCTACATCCTCACCGCCGTGACCGCCGTCTGCTTCTACTACGTGTTCTTGTTCTCCATGTCCTGGTTCGTCTTCTGGCGCTGCCGCATCACCGGCGAGCTGGTGGGCGCCATGGTGGTGCTGTCTCTCGGGATATGCAGCGAGATCGGACCCTTCAAGCTGTTTTATATGTGTTTTTATAAGTGAGATGATGTTTTTTTTTATAGTATTTTCTTCGTATGCTCAGGTGTAGGCACGAGTTGTAAGAGATGCATGTCACCATGCAAGATAACCTTGTCCGCAAGAATGGCTAAATGTCATACAAAGAACTTTTTATTGTACCATGTAACGATACCTATACGAAACAATATCTGCACCCACCGGCTTGGATAATCTTCGTCTTGTTATCGGAGAAGCAACAAACTTCGTTCCTCTAAAGTTTTTACATAAGACGCTGAGACTGCAGTCATTTCATCCGCGAATCACCGCAAGAGATATCATTCGGCAAGCATCGGCGGCGCGGTCGTTTTGTCCTCCGTGTGCGGTATTGCATAAATTTCCACACATTCTATCGACGCGGACAAATTGTCCATCGTCTGCTGAGCGCCTAAATTCTAATTTTTTTTACAAAACTGTCAACTTTCAGGGATAAAATCCAAAAAATAGCGGAAGGCTTTCTGGAGTGTGATGCGAACACAATCAAAGGCACCCGCTTTCACAGCAACCTAATGATCTGTTTGAGGAGTGTGAAGAAGCGCGCCATGCTGTACTGGATCGTGGTCACTGGCAATGGAGTCCTGTACGTCATGAAACCAGTCGCTATGCGTGGAAGGAATCTTCCTGAAAACTATTTTATAATATATGGTAAATGGTGTTATTGCTTCTTATTAATTTCTGATTTGAGTTGCACGATTATGTCTGACAAATGCGTGCACAGACTGCACTGGTCCACTCAATCTAAAATAATTTAAAATGATTGAAAAATTTGGCGTACAGGCCGACTACCGAGCAATGTTCATGTCGTCACTATTTTGAAGCTATTCTATAAACAACGCTATTCTTAAAGCATTTGTTATTGGTATCATAAATTGTATGGGTTTGCCATTCACTGCCAAAAATACACCCATGCCAATATTACACACAAAATAGTAAATCCGATATTCTTTTTTAAAAATCATCATTAAATAATTACGTCATTTAACGTTGGTCCTTCACGGTCCTTACCTTTGTAAGGGCTGTGTGCAATCAGTCGTGGTCTTTTCACTAACGAACCGCATCTTTGCAGGACTAGAACCCATGTTCGACACACCAAACTACCAGATCGCATATTTCATGATGATCGCCGCTGTTTTCTTCATCTGCTACGTCCCAGCCACCGTGACTGCCTTCCTAATCGTGATTACAGGCTACGCAGAAGCCCAGATGCTGGCTTTGAGCGAGGAAATGCTGCAGCTCTGGCCTGATGCCATCAAACATGCAGAATCTAAGATAGAACTAACCACTTCTGAGGAATTAAACGTATACGACGCAGAAGCGAAAGTAATCATAAACCAGTTTGTGGAGAAACGTCTAAAAGAGATCATCGGTCGACACGCGACTGTGATCAATCTGCTGAATCAAGTAGAGATTGTCTTTCGAAACGCTATTGCGATTGGATTCGTGTTGTTGGTTCTTGGACTGTTGTCTGAGCTGCTTGGAAAGCCGGAGAATACATTCCTGCAGATACCTTTTGTGTTGATCCAGGTAAGAAAAAATGACTGGCGATGGATAAAAATCAACTACGATACGATTGAAGATTCTAGCAAATACCTACACAATTATATACCTATTTCTTAAATAAATTATGATGATTACGTTTAGGCGTTCGTTGGTCCTTGTTCAACACTAAAGTTCATGATTAGTACAATCATGTGCTTAGGAAGCGAGTTCAACATCTACTCTAGTGCTGTAAAAAATAAGGTCCGGAGCACGGGCCACATGCTGTTCAATTGTCGCGAAGGATTTAAAATCTAAAAACTTATCACATGAGACAACCCGGGACCGACGTTCCTGGCCCATTTACTCAAAAAGCCCCGAAGAAGAAGCACTTGGGGTAGTAACCCAGGTGCGCCGGACGTAAATTTAAATATATCCACGCATGGAGGATACTTTAATCCCCTTTTCTGTGTCAAATTACAGGTATCCATGGACTGTTTCGCTGGCCAGCGAGTAATGGACGCAAGCATGAAATTCGAGAATTCAGTATACGACTGCAAATGGGAGAACTTCGACAAAGCCAACATGAAGCTCGTCCTGGTGATGCTGCAGAATGCTCAGAAAACGTTGTCGTTGTCTGCTGGAGGGGTCAGGACCCTCAGCTTCACTGCTCTGATGTCTGTCTTCAGGGGTATCTACTCTGCTTACACTGCTCTTAGGTCTACAATGAAGTAGCTGTTGTAGGCATTTGCTTAGGAAGCACGATATATAAAACAATTTTTGAGGTACAGTTAAACCAGATGAGGTATGCACTTCGATATTCGGTATTTAGGAAAAACGGACGATTATTCCCGAAGCGCATTTTTTCTTTAGATATGTACTAGTATTTAGATAGCATGTTTTATAGTTGTAATGATTAGAAAATTTTGTTTGAAATAAATAAAATCTTGATGTTTTGGTTTATTTGGATATCGCTGCAAAACTTAACCATTCCTTATTAGTATTACTAATTTTTTGTCAGTACTATAAGATGTATTGTTTCCTAAAATACCTTAGAAATGGATAATCCTTTTTACAAGCAACTTATCATCACTGTAAAGCACAATGGGCCTTATTACAAATGAAGGTTTAAACCATCGAGCCATTTCTGCATTTCGAACGTAATTCCAAACAAGAAAAAAAATTTTAATGACCAAAACTGACGCTAAACTAAAATTTTATATTAATTAAGAACTTTTTATTGCTCATAGTAAAGTTCACAATATTGGCTCGATATTTTAGTCTTGACTTATGCTCGGGTTACACGAAATTGGCGGAAAAGAACCGGAGTTACCAACACGCCTTGCAGACTGAAGTGGCAGTGGGCTGGCCGTGTTTGTCGAACAACTGATGGCCGGTGGAGCAGACGAGTCCTGGAGTGGAGACCGCATATCGGCAAGCGTAGTGTGGGATACCCCCCAGCTAGTTGGACAGACGACCTCAAAAAGGTGTCCGGTACAAACTGAATGCGGAAGGCAGAGGACAGGCTGTTGTGGCGCAGCATGTGAGAGGCCTATGTCCAGTAGTGGACTGCGATAGGCCCGGTTGATTGATTTCTTGACACGAGGCTAGTTTTTGTACACTAGTCACTTTAGGGTCGTGTATACATAATTATCCACATTTTAGGCTAGTAAGTAAGTGAGAAAGGTAGTAAGCTAGTCTTCGTCTTCTTTGTGTTGGTACGATTGTATTCTAGATCTTGTTGGCCCAAAACTTCACCACTCCACTATCACGGCGTCGTCGGTGGCAGCGCAGAGGTCCCTTTGACTGCATGTTTTGGGACACTGAAGGCAGGATAGGAAGTGAAGCATAGTTGACGTCATAGTTCCACATCCACAGCCCTGCTGTTCCGTCGAGATTAGTAAGCCAGTGAATAGTTTAATAGGAAGGGGTTTTATTTTTGAGCAAGTAGCGTTCCCCTCCGATGACTTGCCTATCCCAGCTTGTGCCTCACGTGGCCGGCGAAGCTAGAACCAAATCGGATCATTTTATTCCACGGAATCAGTCACCGCAATGCTATTAGCTTAAAATTTACTAGCATCGTGTAAACAGCGGCGACGTAACACACAATGGTTTTAATTTTTGTCATTCCAACAACTTTCATTGTGTTATTTACGTTGTTGAGCAGACAAATTTTTCGAACATAAATGAAGCAATTCATTAGCAATATCCTTCAAAATCATTCAGATTGTGATCGAAAGTGAGTTACGCAAATTATCTACTTTTAAGTTCTTCTCTGTTCAAAAGAAGCTCACTTCTAAATAACGTGAAGTATTTTATTATAACTCGTTAGTCTCTATTCTTCTGTCAATATTTATTCGACAATATGGAGACTTAAAGTGCTAGAAAAAAAAAAACAACCGACTTCCAACAAAACACTACAAAGTAAAAAATAACTTTAATTTCAGAAGTCGGTGTCGTTGGTTCTGCATTTTCGTTTTTTGACACCGACTTCTGAAATTAAAGTTAATTTTTACTTTGTAGTGTTTTGTTGGAAGTCGGTTGTTTTTTTTTGTAAAAAACTTTGTAACATTTGCAACTTAAATGACTAAAATTGGCGTCTTTTTGTTTTTTCGCGGCCATCAACGAAACCATGTTTTTCTAGTACAGAATAGTGTAACAAACGAAACTTATTTGACATGATCTCTAAATGCAGTCCGAAATGAGTTATTAAGAAGTGACATTTTACTGCAGCAAATTAAAAGTCGGAGTATAGGTAAGTGATGACTCTCAGACTCAAACACTTGAATCATCTATAGGTTTCATTTGATTTGAGAGAGTTCAACTAACACACTGTACATGCCTACCAAAGAGGATTTTCCTCGACTTTCATGGGATCATCAGACTCTGACTTGGTGACAATGGGACCACGTCGAGAGCATACCGTTTCAAACCCTAATGTCAACTGCTCATCACCTGTTACAAAATATTGCTTTTCCCGATGCTGGGACGTTAATTGTTGAGGAGTTGAACCAGGAGAACTGGAGCTGATGGTGAAGTCACCATATTAAAGCAATCGAATCGCTACCCGTGAAATATTTGTCATTGAGTATATTTCCGATGGCCATCTGTGGTCTTCATCATCAGTTCCACTTCACCAAATTATACTTTCTGAATGCAAATGCTTGAGTTGTTAATGAAAATACCAAAATTGCTATATGTATGCCTATAATATTTGAGGAGTTCCCTCAATTCCTCATGGATCCCATCATCAGAACTGGATTTTGACAAAAATGGGACTAATCTGTAAGTATGTCCTTTCAAATAAAAAATGAATTTTCCAAATCGATTCATAAATGACGGCGTACAGATGTAACAAAAAAAAAAAAATTTTGGTTAAGAATAGAGAGTTTCTGTAGCAAAAGTTGCTGTGTACGAAGCTTCAATTAATAAAATGTAATCACGAACCGCTGGCATCCGTAAAGCTACAGGAGCCAAAACTTTAGAATCGATTAGAGTAGACAAACAATTGTATGCATCGCATCAACAAAGGATACCAAGACCTAGCTAGGGTACCTTTCTCGGTAGTACGTTCACGTGGTAAAATTTTCTATCTTCGCGTGGGCGAAACCGCGGGTAAAAAATAGTGTTAGTGTGTATGTGTGTGTGTGTGTGTGCAGTGTGTGTGTAGTTGCAAAGTGACAAATACTTGTTCCAACAAAACGTTCATGATTATCATGAATCATCATCATCTGCCTGCCTTTTCCCAACTATGTTGGGGTTGGCTTCCAGTCTAACCGGATGCAGCTGAATACTAGTATTTTACATGGAGCGACTGCCTATCAGACCACCACAAGTAAGACTGGTCGTCAAACTTTCAGGCTTCCGACGACCCGTAACGACTGTCAAAGATACAGGAATGGCAGCCGGGACTTCCGAGGCACGTAGGAGTCTCGGTATGTAAATATGGTCACCCATTCAAGGACCGACCGCAACAAGCGTAGCTTAACCTGATAGATCGACCCGTGCGGCTGTTATTACTTAGCCACGAGACCCTCAATTCCTACTTGCATAATATACTCGTATGTTTTGAAAATGTAAAAAATATTAATAAAATAAATACACATTGTACCTTCCTATTCAGCGTACCTTACCATCAATTCTATAAATAGACAATTAACTAGTATTGCGAAGGTGCATTTCCAAACAAACAGCCACCCTATAATTACTTGCATTCGGAAAATTCGTCACCACCAGCCGCTTAATGAGACTCTGACACCTCTTACTGTGCTGACGACATAATTACTAACTAGGGGTGGCATTGAATACGAGGGATGTTCTGTTGCTGCTCCATACAAATTATTAGTCAGAATTTGTCCCTCAGCATGGTAAAGACGTTTTAGCATTCATTATCTAATCTTGAGCATTGTGTGGTAGCGAATTGTTGCCGTTCCTTTAGTAGATATTTATTTATTTCACAAAACATGTATGTAGGTAGATAGGTATGTAGGTACGTCAGATTCCAACCTGACCTATGATGACTTAGGGTATTAATTACGGGGCAGCGGGATTGTCCGAAAGGGTTACCGCTGCCCCGGAACATAAAGGGCTAAGGAAGGAACACGGATGGGTTTTAGTCAGTAAGAGTCTGACACTCCCTTCCGCTCCACCCAGAGCGGGAGGGGTAATTTGATAATTTCCCATCCTTTTACCTCAAGGGATGATACATTAAGATGAAAAATGTGAAGTTACATAATCAGCCTCTTTTATTAAAATAAATGAATACAAATCCTATAATCACTAAATCATACCGAAATGGTGTTTTCTGGGCATTCCTTTAGTAGGCTGATTATTATGATGATGATAGGTACATTTATGTGGTGCACTACGCTTGGGAGTCTATCTATGTCCAGCAGTCGATGTCTTTTGGCTGAAATGATGTCATGTTGCACAATAAAGAATCAAATAAATAACTTTTTCACTGCTCTTGCTCTAAAAGTTCGTCTTTATGTTATGCGTAGTGCATAAAGTAATATTTTTTCTAAGACTAAGATAATTAGACCCAACAGCCACACGCACAATAAAACGTTGCAGATTAAAGTCGTTATTTCATTTTATTTGCTTTAATTTAATATCACTTCCGTGTTTTCTATCGTTGATTAATTTAATAAAACCAGACAAAATAGTTGTCATTTATTATATAAAAATTCAAAGAAACGTTTTTATGACTTGGCAGTATGAAGTACCCAAATCGAATGACACATGTTGAAAATGAAAAAAAAATTAAAACTTTTAAAAAGTTTCGTGGCGGGTATTAGCCATTCTCTTCTTCTATTTTGCAACATTTTACATGCCTGTTTCATTTTCTCGCAATCGAAGTGAAAAGCAGAGTCTATAACTCGGGCATAAACGAGCCATTTTACCCCTCGACTTAACTATCCATACTCGCCTGCGGCTCGGGTGGATATAAAATGTCTTCTTTTATGCGCTAGTTATACAATCTACTGTTGTTTAAAAAATATTTGTATGGAGGTGCGACGAAATGCATACTCACAACATCATGGTGGTGCTATTAATTAATATTTACGCGGTAGTTAAAACAGTGAAGACTTAATTGTATATTCTGAAACATTGCCGCTGTCTTGAAGGAGCGGCATGCGCCAGTAACATTGAGTGAAAAATTTCCGTGAACAGAACATGCTAGTGTCACAGTTTCTTATTAAAAAAAAATCAACTTTCTCCATGTTCATTTAATTAGATATTGTTAGCCGGAAAAACTTTATTAAAATCGTGATATTTATAGAAGTTTCGAACAGATTTTGATGAATTCAAATTAAATTAGCTAACGAAACTCTGCCTACGTGAAGGGTATCGATATCTTAACAAAATGTAATAAAAATAAAAAAGATTTGATGGTTTTTTTTAGGGGTCAACGACCACTGGTACTTTTGTTACTTGAAATATGAGTTGAGAAAATGTGTTTTATCGTTTTTAGATTATACTATCTACTTAGAGAAAAAACTGTTTTTTAGCTGATATTTCAAGTAGATACAAATACAGTGGTCGATGACCCCGCAAAATAGACCATAATTTTTTTTTGTTACGTTTGTAACATTGTGTGTTTTGGGGCCTTTGCCCAGCAGTGGGACACAATAAGCTAACAAATAAACGTTTTTTGTTTTATCATGTTTAGATATCGATAGATCGATTCGACTCATTCCGTCTGCGGAGTTTTGCTAGCTAATTTAATTTGACCCAGTATCCTCGGTATAATATTATTATAACTATAATAATTTATCTAAACTATTCGCATTTTTGACCGTTGTTTTATAATTCGAAGATAAAAAAATTTTACTTAAAAAAAGAAAACACAGCGCACGCAATTAAAATGGTGATATGCGAGTAGGCGCTGGCGATTTTGAGTTAAATTCGTTTAGGTGATTTGTTGATCAAAGATGACATTTAAGTAACTAAAACATGTGGCGCCAAGTTCTTAAGAGCCATTTCACGTTTTCGCGCGAATTTCCAAGATTTTAGTCGCCTAATTTACCGTCTTAGGTAATACTCTAACATTGTTGAACACATGTAAAAAAAAGACCAATCTTTCGTATTGATACTTCATGTAACACATTTACAAAAACTTATTTGTTTACTTTGTGGTGATTAATCTCCCACAACTAGTTTACTGAAAAATCATCGCAGAGTCAATTTCAGATTCCTATATCTATCATTAATATTTATATATTTGACAAAAAAAAATACAGAAAGCATCAGACATATAATTTTGTTGACACATAATGTAATAGAATATCGATTACTAATAACACTAATTAGTAAAAAAATAAAGTCTAAGGGCAATTTTTACGTTTTATATCGCTATTTTGGCTAGGTTTTTTGATTTGAATAAGGCGTAATTACATTTAAAAAATCATGTCAAAATAAAGTATGTTCTTTAAAAAAACTAATTCTGAAATTTTATTAAAATCCCTTCATTTAATTAGACATAATATCGTTATTGACATCACTCTATTTAGAATAAATTACAATGCATCGGCGGGCACCGATTAGTACGGCGCGAGCGCCCATCGACGAAGGATCTATGCCAATTTTTCCCGCGCGGCCGCGTCCCGATTTTCGAGCGCACTTATCGTGAACGCATTAATAAACTACGAGTACAACATTTTGATCCTCTTCGCATTTTTTTTTCATAAAGGTAAGTGTTTTGTTTATTATCAATTAAAGTGTTACTTTAGTAGGTAGTTTGTAGAATAGTTATAATATATTTTTGTGTTATTAGTTTTAGCAATGGGGCGTAAAGAATGTGTCAAAAATTGTGACATTGTGTCAAAAAAAGGAAAAATAAAAATTCTGCAGCCTTAGAGAAAGCAACAGAAGCGAGGTAGATATTTTATTTTTATTTGCAACTCATATACACAGTAATCGATCACATTATCGAAATGGACTATAGATCCGTAATTACAATTTTAATAATTCTAAAAACAATATTGATTATTTTAATAATCATTTAATTATTATTGAATAAAAAAAATATTTAAGTAATTGTAGATATCGAAACTTGACAGCTATTTTGTTTTCATTTTAGAATGAGAAGTCGTGTGAATCGAGTAGGGGAGGATAGTACCTTTAGAAGAGACGACGTGCCGGGTACAAGTGAAAAATCAGATTCGACAATAGAAATTGTATTTATTTATTTTTATTCAGACTCGATCGTTAATATTTTTAGTACTTACTTTTATATTTCTTTAAATTTCAATTAGATGTTTTAATGTTCCTTTTGTTTTTAGAACGATCACATTGTTGATGGCTGGCGTATAATTGATTTTCAATACTTTTGGAATCAATTAATAAATATAAGTGAACACAGAGAGAAGTTCGGCTGCAATTGAACTATTTGAAAATAGAAAAAGAGAAACAGTTGGGTCCCATGTCTAAATTTGACTTGAAGTGTATGATGTGTGGATCTAGCTTTGTTCTATAAACTACGGAGACTGAAACAACTGAAAGATCAATTACGGGAATTGGTCTCTCAAACTTAAATGAGATCAGTGCATCGATGGATTTGCCAACAATGCCATTTCGATTATACAGTCAAACACATGATGCTATTTTCGACATGTGGAAAACTGCTGCTGAAATGACAATGTTAAATGATGCCAAACAGGAAATTAAAGCGGCAGTATCTCGTGGCGATGTTAGCAATTCGGACCAATGATAGCGGTCGAAGCGGATGCTTGTTGGGGCAAACGCTCTTTCAAAAATAATTATTATGTTATAAATATATTAATATATAATGTCTGATTGTTTACCTGTTCAATTTTATTATACACTTATACATAACATATATTTGTGTTTTTTTATTAGTCTAGCAAGTTAGTAGACTGAATAAATAAAATCACTTTTTTTCATAAGTCTCTAACAAAGGTGCATTACAATCATGACGGCTCAAGATTGTTTAGTCCGTCTCGACACTCGCGCTACACTGTTTGCATTGTGTATGCGTGGATAGCTACGCACACATACACAATGCTGCCGTCTTTTACCTAAACTCGAGCGTCAAACTTTTGTGAAATGGCTCTTAAGTTCGGTCTGGAGTATTGCGACCTGCCGACAATGTTGTGGAACGTCTCCATCTTTCTGAAAGTACTCACTCTCAATATATACGGCAAGAACAAGACAGGTAAAACTGCTTAAAATACTACAATTACCAAAAAATACTACATGTAAGTAACATAATATCAAAATTACAACCACATCTAAGAAACAGAATTACTTAAGACAATAATTATTGCTGAACCTCCAGTTTCTGACGCTCCAGTTTGGCACAAGTTTACTAGTATATCACCGCGAATTCATACCAACACATGAATCTTCATAATATATTAACGTTATTGCTAAAGCAAAGTTAAGTTGTTAAAGACCTAGAGTTACTGCTTGCTTACTCTGCAAGCTATGTGCTTGCAGAGTAAGCAAGCTGTAGTGGGCTGGCCGTGTTAGTCGAAGGACCGATGGCTGATGGAGCAAATGAGTCTTGGAGTGGGGACCGAGTATCGGGAAGCGTAGTTTATGACGCCCCTTAGCTAGATGGGCCGATGACCTGAAAAAGGTGGCTGGGACAGCCTGGTAGCGGAAGACGGACACCCATCAAATGCACTAAGCTCTATACTAAACTATGAACTTAATTTGCCTCTTCAACCCCAGGTATCCCCTTCATCTTCTACATCTTCGTGACAGTGGCCTTATTGTGCTACTTATACGTGTACTTGTTCTCCATGCTGTGGTTGGTATGCGTGAGGAGTCGGGAGACGGGCGACATGGTAGCGGCCATGGTGGTGCTCTCTCTGGGCATCTCCAGCGAGATCGGGACCCTAAAGCTGTTGTATATGTTCTTGTATAAGTGAGTTGATGGAATATTCCAAATAGTAGGGGTAAAAAGCACTTGTGCATATTTTTAACATTGAAGCAACTCTTTAAAATTTAAGGCCCGCTTGCTTCACAAATCACAATCATTCACCGCTAAACTGATTTAAACCATCTTTCCAAAAATATTTTTTGATTTTAAATACATTTAGCTTTTAAAAGAGGTTTGTGATGCAACCAGCCTGAGACACATTTCGTTCATAGCTTCAGAAACTTTTGAAAGGCTGTTTACAAAAACAAAAATGCTCCAACATTCCGATTTAAGACAGGGAAGCAATAGAAATAAAAAGAGATTTGATCACCTCGGTATATTAAACCACAGCCATAGCTGCATATAAAAAGTGTGAAAAGTTTGTAAAGACAGGTTCAAGTAACACGTTTACATGCTTGCATGCATGCATTTAAACAAAAAAACCTTGTTTCCACTTTCCAGTGATAAAATCCGGGGTCTAACGGATGCCTTCCTTGACTTCGACTCCCATATGATCCCGGGCAGCCGGCAGGCTACCAACCTGCTGAGGTACATGCGAGACGTCAAGAAACGCGCCATCTTCTATTGGCTGGTCCTCATGGGTAACGGAACCATCTACGTGATCGCACCCTTCCTTAGTTCCGGCAGACACTTGCCTGAGGATATGCTTGTTATTTATGGTAATTGATTTATTGACTATTGTTGTGTATTTTTAATCATTCTCGTTCCTAGATTTACTAAGTTTACGACCTATTAAATTAGTTTTGTTAAGTTGTTTATTTTTTTTTTAACAAAATTAAAAACTAAGTAATTGTGAAGATATGTCCTATGCTCCACAGGATTGGAACCGATGTTGGAGTCACCGAACTACGAAATCGCATGGACTATGATGGCTTCCAGCGTATACGTAATGTGCTATATTTCGGCCAACGTGACCTATTACCTGATAGTAATTATTGGATACGCAGAGTCGCAGATGTTGACTTTAAGTGATGAGGTAGGTCACTTATGGACAGATGCTGAAGAACATTATACAACGGTAGCTGAATTCGGAAATGACAATTTCCGTACAGACTATGATAGGAAGACCCGGATAATTAACGATTACGTCTGCAAAACCCTCAAAGACATTATAATACGCCATGCAACCATCAAAGCACTTTTAAGCCAAGTGGAAGACGTATGCAGAGGACCTATAGCTGCAGGATTTATTTTGCTGGTGCTCGGTTTGATATCAGAACTGCTTGGAGGATTAGAAAACACGATACTGCAGGTACCATTCGCGTTTATGCAAGTTGGGATAGACTGTTTCATAGGTCAGAGGCTGATGGACGCAGGCCTAGTGTTCGAGCAGGCTGTTTATGACTGCAAATGGGAGAATTTTGACAAGAATAATATGAAGATGGTGTTGGTGATACTGCAGGTGTCGCAGAAGACCACGGCTATATCGGCTGGTGGAATCACTCAGATGAGCTTCACCTCCTTGATGGCGGCTATGAGGGCAACCTATTCTGCTTACACAGCTCTAAGGTCTTTATTAAAATAAGGATAACCTTGATAGTCAATTATTTAGTAGGTAGGTATTAGATGAAAATAATGTTAGAAGTATAGAAACAAAGTGAATGTTAAAAATAATAAAATCTACACAAAATTGAGTCATCTTTATATTTTGGTTCGTTTTGTTCCGTCATGTAATTTTCAGTGAATTGCTCTGGTAAACAGTAGATACCTAGTACAATTTGTTTAACACGTAATTGCAGTTTAACAAAAACTTACACTTTATTTCAAACAACTTCACAAAAGCACTTTCAGCCCGAAATATGCAGAAAATACCAAAGAATTGTTGGAAATGCAATCGATAATAAAATAACACAGGGGGATTAAAGAAAAAAAAATCTCAATAGAACCGTGTTCAACGGAGGATTGGACATGCGCTAGGCGGTGTCGACAATGGAGGATGGAGAGGGGCATATCAATATTTGAGCTTACTCTGATTCACAGAAGCCGAATAACCGAACGACTGAACGAGCAGTGGGTCTCAATGGACTCATTCAGATTGTAAGGAATGGGCTGTTATTTATTTATTTTTACTGTTTTATGTTTCGTATTGTATTTGACTTTGGGCGCTGGACATTTTTTTACTTAACTACATAGTGTTTGCGGGTTTTAATCTATGGTACACCATTTATTTTGACTTTTTCAATGACGGGCATTCATTTTTGCTAGGACTTGCGAAATGATGAAAAAAAAAAAAAACGGTTGAATTATGGAGCTATTAAATCTCATCTCAAACACTTTATGGGCAAGCGTGATAATCAATGCTTCTTCTTCTTTGAATAAGCAGAAGCCTATATATGCCACAGTTTTAAAACTGTGTCTGTGCCATACGGTGGAAAAATAATAATATGCTGGGAAAACGCCACCGCTGTACGAGTGGGTATGCAAAGCTACGATGAAAAAATGATTACAATCACGAGCCAACGATGAAATAAAAATTGCAAATATGGCTAAAGACCTATTTTATAATAGTATGGTTACGATAAGACTATAAATAGAGGGGCTTATGGCGATCGATCAGGTTAAACGACGTGGTTGGTCCGTGGATGGGTGACCATTTTCACATACCTTCTTCCGTGCCTCGGAAAGCACGTAAAGCCGTTGGTTCCGGCTGTCATTCGTGGATCTTTGACAGTCGTTACAGGTTGTCAGTAGCCCGAAAGTTTGACAACCAGTCTTACCAAGGGTTAAGTATCGTATTACCCAGTAACTGGGTTGTGGAGGTCAGATAGGCAGTCGCTCCATGTAAAACACTGGTATTCAGCTGCATCCGGTTAGACTGGAAGCCGACTCCAACATAGTTGGGAAAAGGCAGGCAGATGATGATGATAATACAATAATGGTTACGATAATATTATGATTGTACACTTCGGGGAGGTATTATAGATCTGATAATAACGCACATGTGGGGGAGAGCCTTAAATACACACATCAAAAGTGTCTAGGGATCAAGCATTTTTATGCGGATTTCTTGAGATTGAGATGTGGCTTTGTAATAAATTTATGATTTTATAAATTTATATGGATCCTTTTTGGTGCATTTCATAATTTGAATCAGG
The DNA here is from genome assembly GCA_963669345.1 of Gortyna flavago. Classification (NCBI taxonomy): domain Eukaryota; kingdom Metazoa; phylum Arthropoda; class Insecta; order Lepidoptera; family Noctuidae; genus Gortyna; species Gortyna flavago. The sequence goes on from OY770144.1 coordinate 1,801,406, forward strand.
AACTGTGAATCAAATTCGAGTAAAAGATGAAAATCAGCTGTCAATATTTTCCCTATAAAAACATACAACGCATTGAAGACATTATTAGTGCTACTGTTTCCCTACTACTGATTAAAACCAACGTTATTATGGAGCGGCGACGTCATTTAAGCAGGGAAGAAATGCTCAGAGCCGTGGGAATGATAGAAGCTGGTTCCCGGCAACGTACTGTGGCTTTAGCTCTGAATACAAGTCAGAGTGTTATCAGTCGACTTTGGACACGTTACCGAAGCACTGGTACCGTGGCTGAGCGCCATGGAGGACGGTATCGCTGCACCACACGGAGACAAGACCGATACATTCAAATCTTAACTCGAAGAGCTCCAACAATAACCGCCATGATGTTAGCCGTGAGGCTTCATCACTCTTCAGGGAACTTAATTAGCGACCAAACAGTCAGAAACCGCTTGCATGAAGTGAACCTTCATTCCCGAAGACCGCTACGGGTACCACCTATAGCAATGCACAATCGTAGGATTCGATATCAATGGGCTCTTGAACACAGAAATTGGGCAGTAGAACAATGGCGTTTCGTGTGCTTTTCTGATGAGTCTCGTTTTGGTATGAGACCGGATACAAGACGTATACGACACTGGAGAACCCCTGGACGCCAACAGCGATTAAAATCCTGCCAGGAAGTCCATCCTTATAGTGGTGGAACCATCATGGTATGGGCGGGTATTTGGATCGGCGGAAGAACTGAGTTGATTTGGATCAGAGGCAACCTCAACGCTCAAATTTATGCTGAGACGATTGTATCAGACGTCATCGTTCCTCTACAAGTGCAAATCGGTCCCTTATTTCAGTTAATGCATGATAATGCACGACCGCACACCGCAAGAGTTGTAAGACAGGCCCTCGCCGCAGCTAACATCAATGTCCTGCCCTGGCCTGCTCAGTCGCCAGACTTGAACCCGATTGAGCATGCATGGGATATGCTACAGAGAAGAGCTCTGCCGAATATGGAGGGTATCCAGTCGCAAGAAGACCTTTTTTTGTTGTTGCAACGAACATGGGCGGCCATTCCACAGCGTGATTTGGATGAACTCATTTTGAGTATGCCAAACCGATGTTCTTGTGTTGTTAGTGTTCGCGGTAGAAACACGGATTATTAATTGTTTAAGTTACCCAATAAAATTTTAAAGAAAACTGTTATTTCAGTCTTTTTTTCGAACTTTTGTGTTAGTGGTTCAAATGTCAAAAATCCCTTTATTAGGAAAATGGCAAATTTCTTTATTAATGCAAAGGTGACTTGGTTTATCGTTACTGTGACAAACGAAAACACTTTATTTGATGAATCCTTAAAGAAAATTTTAATTAATATCAATCAGGAGAAAAGTTATTGCAAAAATATATGTTGATCCCTAGACACTTTTGATGTGTGTAATATTGTTCTAAGCCTCTAGGGTTCAAGCTATCAAGTTTTCAGCAATAATTGCCAAAACTAAACAAAACTCTATAGAAATCAGACACTAATACGTTTTACATCGAACTACGAGACCTTCAGACTGGGATAACGAAGGGGTGTTGGGACCCGGAAGCATAATTACGGGTTATCAAGTCCCACGACTGGGCGATTGATAAATTATAGTTGTATTTTTTTGCCTCTTGACTTGTATCGTTGTGTTCATTCTTGCGTCTTCTTTAGATTTTATTTGATCCATTCCTCTTTCAGTGTTGTTTAAATATCAGACAGAAAAAAAAACATAGGATTGTAACTATTAAGTAGGTACAGTCAACGACAAAAGTCGATGAACATTTCAGTTTTTAAAATCTCTTTTAAATACTAATTATTGAGCTAATCATTAAATTAAAATTTGAACGGAAGTAAAATTAAAATAGCATTTATAGGAAATTCTGAAAGACAATGAATCGAATCATTTTGTGTCAATTAGGATTAAGTATGTGTAAAAGCAACACTGTTAATAGATTTTTCCCGCTGTCCGTACCTAAGTACCTACCTAATGTATTTCCATTCATGTTTTCATCTGCAGTCAGTATCATATCGGGTAAGACTAGCTACTATGATAAATTATACTCAAATATTAGTTTTACTAAACATTTTTATTTGTATTGACGAGTTCTCTTATGTAGGTAAAATTGAGTAAACATGATTAAATTTAAAACACAGCAAAGACAGAACAGCCTTCAAAAGTAATAAGAACATTATAATTAAATTAAAGTTAAGAAGTTACGTTTCATGTAGTTAAAAGTTCACTAATTTGATTAATTATTGATCGGTTCAACGGAGGCGCTTCTGTTAAATATTTTCTTGCGCCTGTTGATTATACCTAGTTTTCATTATTTTATTATGAGAGCCTTTGAAATCATACATGTGAGAGCGATGTAGAAAGACGTGTACGTCTGTAATAAAAACATGAAAACAATTTTGAAGTGAAAACTTCTTTAGCGTTGTACACTTTTTTTTGTAATGGGTAAAAAATGTTAAACTCGCGTCAGGACACGTGACCCTGATCGAAAATTCGTAAGACGGATGGAGAGTAGACAGCCGGCGCGGCGTGGGAGAGGAAGTATCCCCCTCTCTTTCTACGGCGCGGCGAAAATGTATGCCTGCGCCTGCTGTTTCGTTTAGGCGGCGCAGGGCGCTTGCGCGAATGTTCGTGTGTGTTTATTGTCATGTTTGTGTATCGTACACAAACATGACAATAAACACACACGAGCGCAATAAATAAATATTGTATTCTACCACATAAATGATAGTACTTTTATATTGATAATTAAAGCAATTCGTGCAAAATTATTCCCTAACCATTCCAAAATATCCAAAATGCACAACGTTATTATTCAAGTTTTCACTTGTGCCGGCACTCCCGGAGTGCAATCCGTTGTTTTTTTTTTAAATTATAATAAGCTGTTGTAGGTAGCAGCTAAGAGATGCCCAGTGCCAACTGACGGCGCCCGTTCAAGATCATGACGCGTGACGCATGGATCAGCACACAACCATTTTGAAGGGATCCACGCCACTACCAGCGAGACATTTGAGTGAGCGTGACATACTCCCAGCCACCAGGGAAAACAAAGGCATATTTCGGGCTAAATGACCTTCTGTGAAACATTACAAATTACCATAGACTTATAAAAAAAGATGGACTCCGCGCCACTCATATCGAAAGTAAAGCACAGTAAGTATGCCGGGAGCGCTTGTACAAACGCGGCCTCACGCTCACATTTACATCATAGTATGGCCGACATTGCAGACCGGCCGCCATTACGTGACACGACAGCGTCAATCGTCAATCACGCACACATAGATCAAACTTTCGATATGCGTGGCGCGGAGTCCATCTTTTTTTATAAGTTTATGCAAATTACAAATATACAATAAAAATATTTATGATTTTTTTTGGAGGTCAACGTCCACTGTTATTGTTGTTACTTTCAAGTAACAACACAGATTTTTGTTTTTTTTTTTTTGTTTTATCGTATCGATATCCATCGCCTCTGTTTAGTTTACACACACAAATAAACAGATGTTTAAGCTGATATTTCAAGTGACTACAAAATACCATACAAAAAAATCATCGAATTTTCTTTTCGTATTATCATGTCTTGATATCGATACCCACCACGTCTTCAGAGTTTCGCTAGATAATTTAATTTGACCCTATATTTTCTCTGTTTAGTTCATCACGTATTGTTTGGTAGTTGCAATTTATAAGAATATAAGTAATCAGAGTGAATAGTCGCTCAGCATCAGGTATTATTGTGTTCCAAGATTGCTTCACCGCTGGGGACCGCGCACATATTTGTGTTTGGACTACGTGTTACAGAAAGCTGTGGAGTCCATTGTGTGGATTTTTTTTTAAGATTTCTTGTATAGGATTTGGGAAGGGTAGGTAAGTACTGGGAATCTGCATATAAATTCTTTACCGGTCTATGATTATAAGTATGTAGTTAGTTATGGTGTTTGATTTTTTTTTTTAGGAAAAGCTCGTGTGGAGCTAACCACGGATATGGGAGCCAACGCTGACGTGACTCTACGGGCGTTGAAATGCGTTGCGTCGGCGCTACAACGCCTGTGCGGTGACGTCATCGCAGCGCTCTTGTAGCAACTCACTGCGTCCTGCGTCGAAAACACTGCGTTGCGACGACGCAACGCATTGGCAACGCCCCTGTGCAACTACTGAGATAAGTTGAAGTAGAAAGTAAAATTCTTGTGGTGTTCAAGACAACACTTAATTAAAGAAGAAACAGTAAAGTTTATTCTTCCAAAATATTCCAGAATTTTATGATCATTTTCATTGAAAATGTAAAGTGAATTACCGTCTCGAGCTAAATGTTAATGATACCGACTCGGTAACTTTTTGGTCTGCCGCAATCAAGGGCTTTGTAGGGTTTTCAATTATAGAATTCCGAATAATAATTATGAAGACTTTGTTTCAGACTTACCCGTTTTAATGTCTAAATAAATATGAGCATGCTGTTGGGATTTCAACGCTCGGCTCGGCGCCGAAAGTTTTTTATTTAGGCTGTCTTAGTAAAAACGGGAATTATAGGCCGACCGCTTAACTGAGACGTTGCCTGAGGTAGCTGATCGGTGCGGGAGGGGTGATAGTTGTCACAAGTTGACGAATCACTGAGCTCTCGCGTCACGTCACCACACCCCTCCCGCACCGCGCTCCTACCTCAGGCAACGTCTCAGTCAAGCGGTCGATCTATAGTAGTCTTGCTGACAATAATGACAATTCTAATCTGTTGTAGTAACTTCACCGTTTACGTGCCCCGTTGGTCTAGAGGTCGCAAGCGCTATCGTGTGTGCTGAGCATGAATTCTTTGGTTCGATTCCTGGGTCGGGCAAAGTGTTAATGGGTTTTTCTATCATGAATTTCTCATTAGTAGTCTGGAGGATTTGTGCCTTGTTGTTGGCAATTACTAAAAGCCTGTGATGTCCCACTGCAGGACAATTGCCTCCCTACTCTCTGTCCACTTCTCTCAAAACTGCTATTGTTATAATAATATTAAATTATTTGTATCGGTCGTAGGTACTTACGGTAGGTACGATATTCACACATTATCATCCCAAACAAGATACACAAATAATCTATAAATAAAATAAATAATTAATTTCTTTATTGGTACCTATCTATGCAGGTGTTAGTTTCATATAATTATATTCCCAGTACCTACATTCTGACTGTTGGCATACAAAAATATGATTAACTTACAGATAATTGTGAAACTAGGTTCTTAAATTCAAAATGAGGTCATGGACGGATCCATGATCTCATTTTACTCTCAGATCTATGTCTAAAATTGATGTCATAATAAATAAGATAAAGTGAAGCAAATATTTATCAATGTAGGTAATTCATCATTTATAAAATCGGTAACAGAGTACGTAATAACCAAAGACATTAAACTAATAACATTGATAATACGACATTACAACATAAGTATGTTGCTGGCTGTACCTAGTTACATAGGTAATAGTAAAGTTATGTGAAATTTGGAATATCCCGTTTAGATCACGTGCCTTTTAAAACTCTAAATTGTTGGCAGAAGAAAAATAAAGAAACTGCACCTGAGCACCAAAAAGTAACCCAACAAAAGTCGTCTCCATACCTTTCAAATCGTTCACATACTCGTAGGTACTATTTCTTGCTGACTCTAATGTATTCGCAAAGGTTGCGTGGCCACCTGACCCCAGGGATCACACGGGACTGGCCGCGGAATTTACTCTGTTGTGCGAAAATGCGCTGTTCTGCGAAATATAGGTGCGCTGTTCTGCGAAAATCCTAACCCTCCAAATATTTGAATTTTATTACAAGTTTCGCTTTATCGTGCAGTCTTTAGGTGTTTGTTTGGAAATTAGAAAAGGTTAGCGAAATGTTTGTTTTGTCTTTAGGGACTTCCGTTAGAGTGTTTACTTTTATCGCGGATTTTCTGAATGTCATGCTTATTGTAAGTGAGCTTCACTTGGTACTTGTTGACAGGCCTACACTGTTCTGCCATACCTATTGGCACTGTAATTTGAAAGCATTGTAAAAGCCAATTACTTTTAAAAGAGTGACCGTGGAGTTTCTTGCCGGCTCTTCTCCAATTGGAACCGTGCACCTAGTTTTAACGTTTCATAAGTGCTCATGTAGATTTATATGAATCAAAACATTTTAACATTGAACTTGAGTGATATTAGGTCAGACCAAATAAAAAACCAAGACAGAGCGCTGAGAACGATACAGTGAAGCATGCTAAAACTACACCTCAGCTCTGTGCATACACGCTCACACGCACACATTTACAACCATACAAAGTAAAGCGCCTGCCTGGGTTCGAACCCACGACCTGTGACAACTGGGCCACCACTGCTCTTCTGAGTAAATACCACTGAAGTACTCAGTTCCACTTCAATACCTGTGAATACAAATCGAATAGATAACATAATTAAATTAACGTAGTGGTTCCGCATACGGTGTCGATTCGAACTACTCTCCACCTGGATGCTGTCCTGACTTGCGCTCTGTTGTGGTTCAGGAGCTGGGATCGCAGAATATTGTCTATTTTTTAAAACTAAGTGCTCACACACACGAGCGGCACGTGTCAGCGATACCCCCAACTGCGGCCGTTGACAACATGTCCATTGCACATTGTTCCCAACGACAATATGCTCCACGAGGCAGGCTCGGCCTATTGTGGAGTTCATAAGCAAGATGCTTCCCTAGCGTCATAATTTTGTTTTTTTATGTACACCTAGCTATTAATGTAAATTATAAGGAAACGTAAACACTGGTTTTGGCAAATAAACATTATCTTATATAATAACACTTGTAGGAAAAAACTCGTCCAAATGCAGCCAGTACTCTTGGAAACTTCGTAAGGAAACATTGTATTTTCTTCCCTTTGCCCGTTCCTTTTTCCTTCCTGCTTATTATCTCCTATTATATCTACTATTAAAACTTGTTAAATATAATCTCATGCTTTTGTCCCATGGGGGTAGGTAGAAATTACAGACTTACCTGGTACGATCTTTACATACTCCTTTTGCTTCGTTTACATACTACGTCTCTTTAAAATCATACACCCCATCACTAGCAACTACCGTAGGTGCTCAAAAGGGAATTAGTAATTAAAAAAAAAATTGTTCCCCTTTGAGCACCACGGCAAAACATTGATTGGTGCTCAAATGGGAATTCCTTTGGTGCTCCATGCATAGGTGCTCTAAAAATAGGTGCTCAAACGGGAATACTCCGGTCGTATGACCATTATGATGTATGAACGTAAACGAAGCAAACAAAAAAAAAAACATAAAGTGTAAACAAAACTTAAGCGCAAATGACTTGGATCGCTAACGTTGTAACTACGTAAATTAAATAAAAAAAAAAATTGTTTATTGGGTCTCAAACAGTTACATTTGCAGATGTGATGGAGACAGCCCCAGTAAGTAATAAATAATACTTGTGTTGGGGTTGACTCGCTCTTTCCCTTAATTAATAGCTTATACACTATTGAAGACTACTTGCCTAGCCCGAACATTTAAATTGGCGATTGATTGATTAAGCTAGTTGGCTGCAAAATATATGTACACACAAGCTGGTTGCGAGTACTGCGCACCTTTACCTACCACCTGCGAGTACTTCACTTTTCTGAAGAGCAGCACTATAAGGGGTATATTCATATATTGCTTGTGCAGCTAACCAAGCGTGCCATTTTTTGACTATCTACTATGACGTCACAAGCACTGTTTAATGATGGGAAAATCAAATCGATGCAAAGACGCCGCCACGTGCGGCACCCGTCTCGCGGGGCTCGCCCCACCCCCGGGGCCTCGCCAGCTCACCCAGCCAGCAGTAGGTACTCAGGACTGAGCGCAAAAGTGGCGGCTTACGATTTTTGTACGTAAGCTGGGCAACCGAAATAGTTGCTCTTGCGTTATCAAGGTGTATTCTATATCTGTGGATGTAAGACTCACACACATTTAAAACTTTCAAACAATGCACGTTTAGCATAGTATTAAAACTTTTGCTCAACTCCCGAACTAGCGTAATTGCACAGCACAGGGCGCCTCACTTTGAGCAATTTGCCAGCGTGGCCACAACACCCCCCTCTTGCCCTCCCCGCATGGGATTGCATCGTGGCCAGGACTTAATTGAGCGTATAATGGCGCATATCTCCTAAAACACATTGGTCGTGAACGGACGTCGGGTTTAAATGTTTATAAATGAAACAAATGGACAGCGGCATTCGAGGGTTGGGTATTGTTTTGGTAAACAAATTAGGAGGGTAAAAAAGCAAGAGATGACGGTTGTTTTTGTAAGTACTGCTGAGAACTGAACTACAGAGTATCTAAGTAGATTCAAAACGTGATTTGAGTTACTTAATTGTAAAAATAGCTATTGTAGTAACGTTAGTTGGTACTCTAGCATCATCATCTGCCTAGCCTTTTCCCAACTATGTTGGGTTCGGCTTCCAGTCTAACCGGATGCAGCTGAATACTAGTATTTTACATGGAGCAACTGCCTATCTGACCTCCACAACCCAGTTACTGAGTAATGCGATACCCCTTGGTAAGACTGGTTATCAGACTTTCGGGCTTCTGACTACCCGTAACGACTGTCAAAGATCCACGAATGACAGCCGGGACCACTTGCTTTCCGAGGCACGGAGGGGTTCCGATATGTAAAGATGGTCACCCATCCACAGACCAACCGCGGCAAGCGTAGCTTAACCTGATCGATCGATCGACTGCGGCTGTTGTTATTTAGCTACGGGCCCCTCAATTGGTACTCTAGTATAATCAGTCTATAATATTCCCACTGCTCAATGATTTCAAAAGTACAGGCCTCCTCTCACATAATAATTATACACAAAGTAAAACCCCTGTCTGGGTTCGAACCTACGACCTACAAATCATAAGGCGGCTGTTACCATTTGGCCACCAGTTTATACTTTAATCTTAATTCCAATATCAAAAACAACAAACTTTTATTCCTCTCTGTGTTTTTATAGGACCCTAGTACCAAGCAGTGAATAATAGCCTCATTGTCTAACACAAGAAAAATGTTTTAGAACCGAAGTACATGACAAGTAAAGCTCCATAATATTGTATCAAGAATTCCTGCAATTCGCGGAATATACCAAATAAACGGAGCTTACAAAAGCTGGCCAAAATAAAATATGTTTTCTGCTCAAAACTTACAAAGCGATATATTTTTCCGGTTGCCTGAAATTCTGTTATTTGTCGTTGACTTGTTATATTTTAAACCAGTTTTATACTTTTGTTGGAACTAAGTGCTGTGCTCTACTAAAGACTATAAATGTAAGTAACATAATATGGCCTACATATGCAGCAGGTCCAAAAATTCGAAGACATGTGACATTTACCAACCCGCACTGGGCCCGCGTGGTAGATTACGGCCCACTCCCTCTCACAGAGAAGAGGCCTGTGTCCCAGCAGTGGGGACATTACAGACTGATTATGTGTGTATGTGTTTCCGGAAGGGCTAACATGACACACGCGACAATGACTCACTCTCGCGCCGAAAAGATTTGTCTATTTTATTTTTATTAATATACTTTTAGTCTATGTTGTCCCACTGCAGGACAAAGGCTGCCCTTTCTCCTTTTCATTCCTCTCTGTCTTGAGCTAGTGTGGACCAATCCTGTTTGTAGGGTCTGCCTCGATGTCGCGTCGCCGGACGTTTTATTAACACGTTCAGTGCCGGGAGCCCTCCTGGAGGGTTCACTCAAATCGCATATGGGATGCCGGGAGCCCTCGCGGAGGGCTCACTTTAAATGTACGTTTTTCTTAGCGAATATAGCATTTTAGACTTTGAAAATAAAATTAGTCGTATATTTTAACAAGATTTATTAGTATAATCGTTGGTTTTCAAATACAAGCATTTTTATTTTCAAAAATAATTGGGAGCTAGGATGCCCGTATTTCAGGGATGGTAAACTGTTTTTCGTTTAGGTAGGTACAAATATTCACTAAAAATAAAAATATTTATTTTGAGATTATAAATTAAGAGGATGAGTTTAAAAATAGAAGCTTTACAGGGTTCCGTATCAAAATGGTAAAAACGAACACCCATGGTGCAACTTCGTTTGTCTGTCTGTCCGTTCGTTTGTACAGCTGCTCATTTCAGGCACATACTTCGCTACATACAAGTTGTTTGGTTTTGTCATTTTTTATATTATCTGTGGTCATGTATACAATGTGTAACATAATTAACGCAAGACCTCATACACCCCAATTAGAGTATTGAGTTAAAAGCATGCAAGAACCAAAACTTTTTTTTTAAAGCTAACTTCTATTATTATTAAGAAAATCGTGTTGACCGTAACACTAACTTATGCATTTAAAATATGGACTTATTGCTTTGAAATAAGTTTTATTTTTCTTTGGCTCAATCACCGGTCAGTATGGCAAACGAATAATAAAAAAAAAAATTTCGTTCTCAAACATGCTTGGAAATTTGAGCATTATTTTGACAACCTTCTTTGAGATAAATCGAAGTTGCTGTACTGGCCACATACATGCGAGCAGCGGCTGGCAAAAGTTGTATGAAAATCCATATCTGTCCTGGTTTAGCGGCCAAACAAATTACATAGTAAACTCATTTAAGTCGTGTTGATCTTTTACTTCGAAAAATGGCAAGCAAGGAAGTAAAAAAAAAAACAAATGAACACTTTAACGCGGGAAAAAATATTGTTGTGCGTTATTCTTCATTGATTTTGAAAAGTAATTGTATTTTAATTTCCGCGCATTATTTGAGAAAAGTACTATACAAGCCTTGGCCACAACTAGGCATTGATGGACTTACGTATGTGTGCCTCGGCTTCGCCTCGGCTCACATTTACACGTTCGTCCTTCGATGCCTCTTTTGCTGGCCGCTGCAGTAATGTACTAATATTAAGGGGGAAGCGTTAAGGTAGCCCGCGAAATTTGCTGGTCAATATTAAGTTGTATGTTGATCAAAATTGATTCGCGGCCGTAAAAAAAAAAAGAATTTCGCGAGCTACCCTGGCGCTTTCGCCTTAAAAGTTACTGATATCGAGTCAGTAGTTAATTATGAACAAACTACTTTCAGGACTTGCGTTTATTCTGTTACGCCTTGTATGTGTATCACACCAATAGGTAGTGTGTGATTTCCGTTTGTCTTCTTTCACGTAATGAAGCTACCTACGGAATGACGCGGTGACGTGCTGTTTGTAGTCATAGTATAGGTATAGCTGAAAGAACTTATGCTAATTAGAGGCAATAGAAGCACGGGAGCGAAGCTACAGGTAAAAGTAGTTAAGACATAAATTTTTCTTGTCTCAATCGGAGTTTTTTCGTCATTAATTTATACGTACTTTCTTAAATATTGATTATATATGAATAACGATTGAAAGTAGATAATTCCAGAGTGAATCATGAACGTCAAGTAAATAATAGAACACTAAACGTTAATAAACTGTTACAAAATAATAACGTTTTTATTACATAAAAAACTACTAATACTTATTGCATATTGTAATTGTTGAAAAAAAAAAATACATTGCATGAAAATTTCAGAAGAGGTTGGACACCCCTGTCACGGGATCAAAGCGAGCGATTATACTTTTTCTTCATATTTTTATTTTTTATATTTCTCGTCTCCACCCCACTAGCACATGTAAATACCCCCAGAGATACTAAATATAGCAACAAGACGTTCCGAAAACACTAATTTACTTCTTTTTACAGTGTTTTATAATACGGTTTCAAACCTAATGCCGACGACCCTCCTCGAGGGTTCACTTTAGCGCAAACGTAATGCCGGTGACCCTCCTGGAGGGTCCATTTGCAATATGTATGGCGGCATGGCGTATGAGCTCTATGAAAAGTGGGCGGAGTCGAAAGTGTTAAGGGACCTCGTGACTTGTTCGACATTCTGCAAACGTGTCCGGCTCAGTCCCACATAAGCTTGGCTGTTGTGTCTGTGTTTCTATTTGCTCTACTTGTAGCGAAATCTACAAACACACGTCATACTGACGTCACACGAAATCCTGCATCTCGCAAGCAGAGTTTACCGCGAAAATAGCATATAGGTATAATAATAATAAATAATAATAATAATAATGTTTATTTAAAGAAAATTAGACATAGATTACAAAGTATTATAACTGGCTAATTAAGGCGAGATTAAGTGGTGTAGTCATCTGTAGCCGAACTAGGCAGAGCCTGTATTTCGGCTATCAGTGCCAAACCTCTCGAGTATTATACAATACATAAAAGCCATAACATGTTTTCAATTTTATCTTGTACATGATCACTCTAAGCAGTTTATAATGTATTTACTTAGTTATTAGAGGTAAATTAAGAGAAGAAGAGTTTGTATAATGTTTGCATGCAGGACCTCTTATTTGTTTGAGATGGGGATGTACGTGTCTGGTGTGTAAGAGGATGTGTGTGGTGTAGTGTTCTGTTGTGTGTATTAGTGTGAGTGCGTGCACGAGTTTGTGTGTATGAGTATTGAGTATATCACATAGGGTTTTTATTAGGATGCAATGCACAGAAGAAGTTCAGTCTGTTCATAGGTTAGACTTTTCAGGTATTCGGTAAGTTTCATCTTGCATTGCGTTTTTGTTAATGGGTATATATTAAGGATTCTGTTTAACCTATTGTAAATCAATGGACCAATGCAGTGGGCAAAACGTTGACTAAATTTAGTTTTAAACTGCTCAGTTCTTTCACATACTATATCTTTTCTTCGTTTTTGGAGGAGCATTGGGTTGAAGCTTAGTTTACTGTGTTGAAGGAGGACAACGCTTATTATGTATAGCTGTCTCACGGTCAAGACTTCCCATTCATCATATAGAGTTGAAGTAGGGAATCGGATAGGCTTGAACGTCGCTACCTTCAGTATTGCACGCTGGGCGACCTCGATAGATTTCAAAGTTGTTTTTGATGTCCCTCCCCAAGCTGATAGACAATATGTAAGAAGCGATTGGCAAAGAGCATAGTACATCTGCTTTAGCAACTGAAAGTCAGCAATGTGCCTCAGGTTTTTAAAAACATATATTAGCTTTCGTATTCTACAGCATAGCAGCCTAACGTGTTCCTTAAAGTTAAGATTGCTATCTATGTTAACTCCTAGATATTTCATTGTATGAACGCGTTCAAGTGAAGGACACTTGCAGTTTATTCCGGAGTGACACTCGTGTGAAACGATATTTCGCGCGATGCCAACTCCATTTACATTTTTTATGCTAAAGCAGATGTACCTAGTTTTATCTACATTTAATGTAAGAATATTGCTCTGGAGCCACCTCCTCACAGTATTGAAGCCTCGCTGTGCAGTATCGAAAGCCTCTTCCCATGTATCGGCAGCAAAAGAAATGGCAGTATCGTCCGCAAAAGATATGATTTCACCATGGTTCAGTTCAAGACTCGTGAGACCATTTATATACACTAGAAACAACGTGGGTCCCAGTATGCTACCTTGTGGAACACCGTGTGTAACCTGAAGGTGAGAACTTTTACAATTTCCTACACGGACACACTGAGACCGGCCATTCAGGTAGCTGGTAAAAAGTTTCAGCTGTGTACCTCTAATTCCCAAACATTCGAGTTTGTCCAGTAAGAGGGAAACAGAAATCGTATCAAATGCCTTTGCGAGATCTAGGAAGATAGTGAGACTTTTTTTATTTTTATCTAAATTGGAAGTAACAAAATTTACAAGTTTATTTACAGCTTGCTCAGTTGATTTTCCTTGTCGAAAACCATATTGGTTAGCTGAAAGGAGTTTATTTTTTTCTAAATATTTAACTAGTCGTAAATTTATAATTTTTTCTAGTATTTTTGATATCGCAGGTAAAATAGATATAGGTCGATAGTTATTGATACGATTTCTGTCCCCACTCTTATAGATTGGACAAACTTCTGCTTTTTTAAGGGCGTCAGGGAACACTCCATCCTGCAGACACTCATTTATGATCTTTGTAAGAGGTGGTACAATAATGTTTCTATAAGTTTTCAGAAATTTGTTACTAATATTGTCTCCACCACTGGCAGAGTCTGATTTTGAGTCCAGGATGAGACGTTCCACTTCCTCCTCAGTTGTGTCTATGAGAGCAAACGAATGCGGACTACTGATAGCTGTGGTTGAGTTGGTTTGTCTGTTGTTTATAGAGTGCGTGTTTTGCACGTGTATTTTGTTTGCTAGTGAACTTCCTACTTTAATAAAGTAATCATTTATTTCGCTCAAAGAATTCTCAGGAGAGGTTGATTGAGTTAGTAGTTCTTTTGGATGATTTGTTATTTTTGATGTATTTGTGATCTCTTTTATTGCTTTCCATAGTTTTTTATTATCATGTTGTGCATTTTGAAGTTGATTTTTATCATACTCTATTCTAAGCCTTCTTAGCAATGCATTGCAGAAGTTTCTGTATCGCGTGTATGTCACTTTTAGAATGAAATTTTGTGGTGCAAGCTTTGATTTCAAATGCATCATATCCCTATTTCTTGTGCATCGCAGCAACCCCTGTGTCATCCATGGTTTTATGATTTTGTTACGTTTGGATAGGGTAATATGTTTAGTATTGTTAATAATTGCTTGCTGAAGACAATTTGTAAAGTAATTTAAAGATAAGTTTGGGTTAGGTAAGTGATAAATAGGGTCAAAGTTAATTTTTACAAGATCCTGCTCTAGGTTTGTAAAGTCAACCTTAGTTATTGTTGTTACTGCAAATTGACGCGTTTTCTTAGCAGTCACACTCAGTAGTACAGGATAGTGATCGGTTAGAGTAGCTTGTGGAACTATAGTAGTGACTGGAAAGCTGGTCTTTACCAATGCATGATCCAAGCAAGAATTGCTTACATAGCGGGTTATCAGAGTGTGAGCTGGCAAGAGGCCATGAGAAGCCGCTAAAGTCAGATAGCGTTCCCCGTTTAGGTTTATTTTGCTCGGTAAAATATCTATGTTAATGTCACCTATTACAAATATCTGTTTGTAGGCAGACACAGTGTGTAGTAAAGCGTCCAGGGATGAAAGAAATTGGTCAATGTTTTTGTAAGATGGGGAGCGATAAAATGCTAGTATCGCGATGCTGTTGTCTATTTTTGCGACCAGACAATTACATTCTTGCACGAGAGGCTCCTCTATCGTTAAGCTAAGGTTTTCCTCATAGTAGATCACTACCCCATCATTTTGTTTGGGGTTTATTTTCGTCCCGATATGAGAGTAACCTTCCAATATAGGTATAACTGAAGAGCTTGAGAGCCAACATTCAGTCAGTACAATTATATCACATTTTAATTTCATTCTAGTTAATAGAACTTCAAGCCCTGGCATGTTACAGCTTATGCTGCGAATGTTTAGCGTGAAGATTAGTAAGTGATTAGGGTGTAGTGATACTAATTTATGACAGTTTTCAATGTTTGTTTCATGCGATTGCGATACAGACAGTTTATCGATATTTTCTGTTAGGTTAATTATATCATTGAATTTAACGTCAATGTAAAGTATTGAAAGAAATATTGTTCACGGTTACGGTATAGTATTTGGGATGCGATATGGTAACTAGAAGGCTCAAAATGGTATGCGTGCACTATGTTTGTGATGTATATGTATATGTAAGTAAGTAATAATGTTGTTGAGAGCGTGTCGTACATAGGTATTTTTGTAAAAGGTTCAAAAGTGGCTAAAAGATCGTGTGATAGGAGGTCACAAAGTATATTATGTATGTGAGTTAATTTATATGAGACACTGTGAGTATAGTAGTGTTTAAATTTTGAAAAAAATGTGTCTTTAGCGTATGGTGTATAATTTCTGTATGGTGTGTTTAAGTGTAAACAAAAATGACTTACAATTCTAATCGAGGTAAAAACATGCGACATGGAATAAATTAATGACAAACCGAAAATGATAGTTACAACAAGGAATAGTCATATTGAATTCCTTAACTTATCCAGATCCGTGTCATGATTAATGCGAACGTGAGATGAGTCTTCGGTTTTTTTAAGATAAACAAACCCATTCGACGTCCAGCAAAAGTCATATCCGTGGTTTTTTTTAAACTGCCTGGCCAGAAAATACAATCTCTGAGACTTGTGAGTTAAGGTTTCAGTTATGTAAAGTGGTTTAGATTGATAAGAATGGTTCAAGTGGGTAGTATTTAACTTTTCTCCCTTTGCTCGTGTTTTATTGAAGCACTTTACCGCCTTGAGGATTTTGTCTTTTAGCAAAACGGAAGTTAAATCCACGACAACTGGATTTGATGCATCTTTCGATTTCAGTCTGTAGACGTCACGAATATTAGCACAGTCGATGTTGACACTCAAGGTCTTGCCCAGTTGCATTATTTCGTTACATAGATTTTCTTTAGACTCACCGTTTTGCTTTGGTATATTCCGTATTTCTATGCCTGCTCCACGGGACTTTCGCTCAGACACTTCCAATTTTTCCTCCAGTTCTTTAATTAAAAATTTATCCTCTTTTCTTTCTTTCTCTAGAGTGGAAATTTTTTGCAGGAATTCGTCATATTTGCTCGACATTACTTCTAAACTGGTTTTTAAATCTTGAAAACGTTTTTCCTGTTGTTTTGAGAAAGTCGAGAACATTTCCTTAATCAGTGCTGTAACATCTAAGTGTTCATCCTCATACTTCCTTTTCTTTCGTTCAGTGACATTGATTGCGAGTGTATGAAGATTAGGCTCTGACTCGCAGTGCTGTAGCGGTGAGTCACTCGTAACCGTAGACAACGTAGTAGAAACCTCGCCACGAACGTTCCCAGGCACCACTAACGGCATAGTCGGCAGGGCAGGTGAGGCGGGGGGTGTTCTATTCATTGGCATAGCGGCGGCGCACGCGCGTCTATCTGATTGCAGAGCAAGTACCAGGGTAGTAGGATTATCGCCGGTAAATTCACAGTAACTGTATGAACTATTACAGGGACCAAGTTATGGTTGTTACTATCGAGTAAGTCGAAGCTTTGTCCTTTCCGTCCAGTTTAATGAGAACTTTGGGTTAGTACAATAGGTGCGTAACCGACGAGTTTGTACGAAGCTGGCAGGATTACTGCTGTCTCTTTTCTGCACATTGATGTCAGACGACTTGCTATCCCTTATGCGGGCGCCTCACTGCCAGGTAGTTAGTGTGATGTTGTAGTGTGCGCGAGTGTGGTATTTACGTACTCACGTCTCGCAGCAAATCGGGGTGACCTCCTCGATCTTATGCACTCCTAATTTTATCAAGTATTTATTTGGTGGAATTTGACTTTTAATTCAATTTAAAATTAACTGCGGCTAGAGGCACGTCTACTCTTATCAGAGGTCCGAAAGGAAGGGGCGGCCCGATATGAATCATCGGGCAGTTGCCAGATAACACCCGTCTGGTCGGAGGATCCTCCCTTTTCTATGGAGGGTGAGTGAACTTTACACCCTGTTCCTCATACCTCCATATAGGTACTTATTTAGTCTAGTGGTTGCAAACGCTAGTACTCAGCATGAGGTCCTGGATTCGATTCCGTTAATTATGTTACATATTCTATAGGTACACATCTGCTTATCCCTTCGAGGATTACAAGTGTTATGGCAGTCGCTTTCTATCTATAAGCAGTGTTTAATTGTCGCCAACAGTGGCGTACCGTGCTAAAAAAACCGTGGTGATTCCATTCGACAGGCTTCCGAGTCGAAAATGACTCATTTTATGTTATCTGATTTGCCTAGTCCTCGATAGCAAGTAGCCGTCGCAAGAATAGTTGTCGACTATTTGGTTTAAACTAGCAACATTTTCGGGTTTCGGATTTGTGAACATCGTTTAGAGGACTCCTTCGATAATTGATTGATTTTTGAAGAAAAAAACTATTAAAAAAAAAACTGTCACGGTTGTCAATTATTTTTTTTTAGATAGCCCGGATAGTTAATTTTTTTGTTTTTTTTCTTTCAGCATTATGCGAAGTGATTGAAAAAAATACAAAATATGTCATAATTTTTGAACCGTAAAAAAATTCACCGACATTCTCAGGGTTAAAAAGTTTGGAAATGACCTTGCCCACGTCCTTATTCAATTTGATCCATACTTCTAGGGACAACCTGTATATTGCAACCCTGTAACATTAAGTCAGTCAAGTGGCCCTCTTAGTAGGTAGTTTCTATTATTACTACGGAAAAAATCAAACAACAAAAAACGTATTTGTCCTTTTTTTTATTAATATTATTTACAAATCTAATCACATCCTTTTGTTCATCTAAAATATACAATTAGTATGATAGAAGTGCTAAATAAAACTATCAATCACATCTGGAGCAAAATTACGTTCACACTATGTCCAAGATTTAATATGTAGGAGATTTAGGTCATAGATTTCAGAAGTTTTTTTTTGTTTCTGTACGTTTTTTTTTTCTTAAACATACATTTTTATTCTTAATACATTTTTGAAATTTTATAAAAACTCAAATTATTGATACTTATATTTTTTTTAACTTAATATTTTTTTTCTATTCCAAAATAAAGATGCCACAATAAAAATAAATTGTTTCTGCAAAATTCAAAATTTTAGTATTTTTTTTTTATTTCAAAGCGACAAACAATGGAATGGTCATCAATGAGATCATTTTAATGAAAAATATTTTATAAAGTTATGTACATAGTGTGATTTCTAAAGATTCATAAAATATTTATATTAAATTAGGTCATGCTCTTTACTTTTTATTAAAATACTTAGAAGTTTATAAAGAGAACGGAAACTTGTAATAATTTTCAATACTTTATTACAAAATAATCTTAACTGATATGGCAGAGCCAGTCCGAAAACTTTCTTCACAAGACGAGGTTTTACATTTTATCAAAATGTCCTAATTTATTGTTTATTAAAAAGTTGGTTTCAGAATCACTTGTCAAAACTACTTTACAATATGCTACTGAGAAACAAAGTCTTTCTAACTTTTTATGATTTGTTTTCCAATTATGGACAAACTTTTTTTTCTACCTTCGTGATTCCGGGCCTAATTTTGTGCTCAAAACTGGAAAACAAGTATAAAAATGTAGTCTGTTTCACTTTAGTGTGCATACACACGAGCAACACGCGTCGACGACAGAGGCAACTGCAATTCATTTCAATTCAAATCTTTATTGCATTCACATGTGTATTATAAAAGATCTTAATAAATGTTTAATGTTTCACATGGACCCGTCGGGCACAACGATTTAGTTTAATAAAAAGAGTAGCATGCTTTAATTGATAATTTGAATAAATACATAACACACCATGTAAGGTCATTTAAAATTCAATTCATGAAATGCCGCGTGCCGTCGACAACTTGTCGCTCGTGTGTTTGAGTATGGTGCTCACATACACGAGCGGCATGTTGTCGACAGCTGCCGCCGACAAGAGTTGACAACAGCCGTCGACACTCGTGGTCGGTTGCAGTTGCCTCTGTCGTTGAGGAGTGTCGGTCGTGTGTATGAGCACTTATATTTTAATCTGAATTTTCTCAACATCTGTACAAATGACTACTGAACGTTAGTGTACACGTATATTTACAGTAAATACAATTTACAGGCCGAACAGGTAACTAAGCTATCACTAATTACTTCATAAATCATTCGAAGGCACATCTTTGTTTATAGAATGACCTAATTTTATTCTGTCTTTATTCTGAAGCTAGTGATCTATAGAACTTCTTCACGAGGGACATTCTTTTACACGCTTATAATACTAAAAGTTATTCAATATTTACAAACAATTGCTGTTTAGATGTTTTATGAATTTCCAGTTTTTATTTATATTGCACTTATTTTTTTGCGTCAAGCGCGTAAAAGAAACCTCTTCATTATCATCGACCAACGACAGTGTAAATCTATACTAAGTTGATTTATTTCACTTCGTTGGCAAGTATAAATATTTACATGAAATGACAAGAAGGTAATGTATGAGGTCTTCTTTTTTTGGTTAAAATCACAACAAGTACGATACTGAAAATATAATTACTTTTTTTATTTATATTTTATTATCTACACTCCGCTCCGGCCACGGTAACTATCTGACCATTTAAAAACACTACAGTTCATTGTACACGACTTTGGAATCACTCGGCTCACTTTTTTGGAACACGAAACATTTGAAGTCAACGGTCATTTTCAAATACTGGCCGTTGGCGCTGTATTTTTTATATTTGAATTTGGAGTTTTAGAACAGAAGGACCACAGCATACTATTAAAAAGAAAACTTATTTCATTATATTCACATCAGACGGTCCAAAATATCATGTGCAATTTCAGAGCGCCAACTCGTCACCAAACCATTTTATTTAATCACGGAGTGAGTTCGGTCCCTAAGACACCATTGAAGACTGAGACTGTGTTTTCTTTTATTTTCAACACGCGTCATCAGTCCTTCTGTTTAAATATGTCTCGATTCGTGACCCTCGCTCGGCGTCACACGCGTGCGCCGCTAAGTAGTGCGGCGCCAAGAGCGCGCGCCGCTCTGAAGTGCGGCGTCACATGCGCGCGCCGCTCAGTAGCGCGGCGCCACACGCGCGCGGCCGAGCGGCGAGCGGAGCGGCGAGCGGCGCGCGGGGGCGGGCTATGGCTTCAGTCGCTTGAAGCCCGCGCCGTCGTGCCCGAGCTTCAGCTCCTCGTACAGCGACGGATCCACCTCTCGGGCGCTGGAGACAGTGGTTCCAGGGTTGTTGAGGGTCTCTTGTCTCCAGGCTGCGGAGTTTGATACGCCGTTCGCCATGGGTGCGACGCCATTGCCGTTTGAACCGTTGGCGGTGCCGTTTGGTATTGTGCCCTGTTGGAGAATAGTTTTATGAGTATATTCAGCTAACAGATCGGCTACAGTGCTATTTGAGTTGCAATATCCCAAACAAACCTTGAAACATTTAGAAAGACTAAATTCAAATGTGTGGTCACTTACGTTGACGGCTGTGTCAGGATTTGGTTCCCTGAGGTAGCTCGGGTTTTCAAATGCTACACCTCCTTGAGCCTTAAGTCTAAGATTCTGGAAAAAAAAAGATGCGTTAGTAAAAAACAAAAGAAAAAAAAAGGGTTAGAAGTAAATTAATCTAGCACTAACTAGTCCGGTTGTAACTAAAAACTCTTTGCTCGAACATAAATTTCGAGAATAGCTCACGGTGAGGCAATAACATTATCAAGACGACTATTGAAGTATTGCTGTTTGTGGAGGCTATTAACCTACTGTTGAATACCGTAATTACAGAAACAATTACAAAGACATTGTGTCTCGCGTGGATCCACGATCCTTAGGAAGGGTTAATGATCTCGCTCTTTACGCGGCTTACCATCAGATCGTAATTGATGAATATTTATATGGATGACATACTTATGTTTGGCCAAAAAATTATTAGTAGTAGGATTTATTGGTTTATGAATAAGACTTCCTTACCTTTCTATATCTATAATAAAAGCCGGCAGCCAGCAATATGGCTGCGACCAGCACGCAGGCGACGGCCACGCCGACCGCGGACGCGGCGCTGTTGCCGCCCACAGGCGCAGCCGCCGCGCTTGCCTCCTGCCCGGCTGTTGTGAACATTATCGGCTGGCTGAGGGATGATGTGCCTGGGGGACGGAAGAATATATGTTATGAAGGATTTAATGGTGTATTTGAAGACGGAAGTTGCAAAAATTTTGTTGAATGGCGTGCAATAGGAGAGGCCTATGTCCAGCAGAGGACTGCTTTAGGCTGATGATGATCTACTTGAAGACGAAAACTGACGAAGACTAAAACAGAAATGTCTTTAGCAACTGGTACTGTAAGGATGAATCTTGAAACCTCAACATAACACTCGAAGATACAGCTTGTGGCCAATTTTGACAACTAGGACACTGACTTGGGTATGTCCAAGTATTATCGTCATTTTGGTTGCAGTTATTTATATGGGGTTTATGACATCATGTATTTTTGCTGTGGATAGATTCGCACTTTAAACCTTGATGTTGATTCAGTTTGAACTATCACCAATATCTGTAGTTTCTTCACGTTCCTTGTACTCACCAACATCGTTAGCTGCCTTGACGACGCACTCGTAGCGTACGTCATCCTGCAGACCAGTGAGTACGACGCTGGTCTCGCTGGTGTCCAGCTTCTCCGGCACTTTGGCACCGTATGCCCTCCAGAATACTCGGTATAGGTATACTGTTTGAGGGTTCTTGAGGGGAGCTTCCCAGCTGTTGCGAGAAAATTTTAACGTTAGTAAAATAAAACAAAAAAAAATACTTGTTTAAATCTGTGTACTGGTATATAATTTTGATTGGGTTTTGCATAAGACTAGAACTTGTACTCTTGCTTGAATATTAAATTTTAAAGATGAATAAGTTTTGGGCTACTTGCATTTGACAACATTCTTGCTTAGTAAGGAATGTCAAAATTCTCTGGATGCTTGCGGTGCAGAATTGTTTGTTATGGCGGTGCTTGGAGCAGGTCTTTGACCAATGGGCGTGTTTCTAATGACGATGATGATGATAAGTACCCTCAAGAGGAACATGGTTTCACAATTGCAGTTAAAACCTGTTTACCACGTACCTCAGTAACACAGAGTGAGGAGTAGGCGCGACGTGCGCCTTGAGACTCCTGGGCGGGCCCGGCAGGCGCGCGCCCGAGTCGCGGAAGCACGCCAGCGCGCGGCGCGCGTGCTGCAGTGCGCATGCGCGCGACACGCCGCCGCCGCGACACAGCTCCAGGCAGCTGCGCGGCACGCCCCACGACGCGCAGCAGCTGCGGTGGTCTGCGGGGACGCGGTGCTTAAGTGAGGTGCAAGGTTGCAAGCAAGACATAGATTGAGGGTGTTCTCTGAAGCCAAGTAGGTAAACGGTATGAAGAAAAAAATGTTTCCAGGATATAAAAAAAATTGCATAAGCTCTCATGATAAAGACGATTATACTTATTTATTAAAACTTTATGCACAAGTAAAAAAAAATATTGTACAAAGGCTGCCTTAATGCCTAATGCATTTTCTACCAGTCAACCTTTGGGTGATGCAGAGACAAAATATAGCAGTGCAACATCGAGATAAATAGCTCAGAAATGACTATAAAATACAAGAACAAATCCTAATCCGTAGATAGATACATACATATAAACAAAATGAACTGTCAGGAGAAATAATGATCGATAGAGGAGATTACGAATCCAGCAAATCAGCTTTTTTTCTTTTGAAAAAAATATAATTGCCAAACTTAAGTGGCAGTGGGCAGGGCACACTGCTCGCAGAACAGATGGCCGATGGAGCCGAAAGGTTCTGGAGTGGCGACCGCGTACCGGAAGATGTAGCTTTGGAAGGCCTCCCACAAGGTGGACTGACGACCTTATGAAAGCCGCAGGAACCCGTTGGATGCGAGAAGCACAGAACCGAAGTAGAGGTACTTGGGGTAGGCCTATGTCCAGCAGTGGACGACTTTCGACTGAAATGATGATGATGTTTCCCGCCGGGTTATGAGCCATTCTTACCGGATCCATCAGCCGCACACTTCATGAGTTTATCGAAGTCGTTCATGCACTCGGGGCGGTCCATTATGTTGTCCATGTCCAGATGGAAGCTGCACGCGTCGATGCACGAAGACGACACGTTCATCTGCACAAAATAGAGGATCGTGAAGTTTCTAGACAGTACACAGCTTCGTGGAAAATATGTTAAAATGTTGTTCTTTTGTATTAAAGTTTTATATTTTTACATCGTATTTATATGGCTGGAGTTCGTTGTCACATTGAGTTAAATATGGCCGTTCTTCAGCTCAGGTTGTTTTTTTTTTATAATAACAGTCGACTCATATGAGCCTAACAACAGCCAAAAAAAAAACAATTAAAAACTCTAGTAGCCACACAAGCCACTACACCACGAAAATCAAACTTCGGTTCACAAAAACTGCCCAAAAACAATTCCAATCTAAAACAAAACACGTTTTCCAACCCTAACAAAACCAACCCAATTATCGTAGAAAACAAAGACAAGCTTGTATAAACAACTTCGCGTATCAAACTTACAAATAATCCCGAACTTCGTTACTGAAGTCCCAAAGACATCAAATTATCGGGAAGGCTTCCAAAATTGATGTTTTCAAAGAGCAGTCGTGGCGTGGTTACAGTTTCGCCATAGTTTATACTTAGATGGTACGATACCAGACGGGCTATTTCTGTGACGCAACTGGTACCTCCAATTTAAGGCTGGAGTTGTCACCCCGGATTAGTTTGCTGTGTTTACGTTGGGTGTTCTAATTTGAATTGGCGTAGATGTTATTTTGGGCGTTTATGATTCAAGTTTGACTGGCGTTTTGTTGACAGAAATGTTATTTGAGGGTGTGAAATAACGAGGTTTATGGACTTATTTGTTCTCCCTGATAATCATAAAAATAATACCAGCATATTACAAGAGCTGTGGTGGCTAAGCGGTAAAGGCCCCGACTTACGAGTTACATAGGCCGTGGGTTCGTACTTTGTGTACTTAAATAATTTCATCACCACAGATCTTAGAAAGTCCAAGTTTTCTCACGATGTTTTCCTTCACTGATATCAGAGATGTCCAAGAAAACGTCGAAAAGTACATAAGAATGTTCCTACTATTGTTTGGAGATAAAAAAATTTGGGAGTTTTTTTATACCGACCCTAGGAAGTACAAACAAATCTGTAAAGGTTACTTCAAGGACAAGTCTACTTACTTGTGCACAGCACTCAGTGACGTTGTGATGCGGCATGGTCGGCCGCAGTCTCACGGAGACAGGCCTCAACGTCTTGCCGAACGCGTTCTCCGCGTGGCAGAAGTAGTCGCCTTCATCTGTTTCTGCTATCTTCTTTATTATTAGGCGCATCGTGTACTTGGTTTGTTCCTGGGGAAAAAAGGAAATTGTAAGAAACTGGTGATTTTTGACATCTAATATTTTAAAAGTTTTTTTTTTTATTATCATTAGGTAAGTCTTTGATCTACCTCGCATACCGGTTGAATGCTGTAATTACAGACACAATTAAAAAGCCAGAGTGTTTCGCGTGGATCCACGTCCCTTCAATACGAAGGGTTAACGGACGCTTAAAAATTAGGTTCCTAAGTATCTAAAATTCATATAAACTGCCCATTTTTATTACAGCAAAAGATTATGCTGTGAGACACCTCTAAGTTAAGGACTAGATTTAAATTAAAAACAAAAAAAAAACGAAAAACAACCAAAAACTTATTAGACCCTTTTTGTTACAAATGATCACTCAAAACTCAACTTAGAATACATTTCACTAAAGTAGATAACTATAAATTATCTGAGAATTTGAACACTGCTGTAGGTATAAGTACCTAAATTTCAATCTTTTCTCTCATAGCAAAATTTTCACCTAAAATGACCGTACAACATACACTACTGGAAGTAAAACGTAAACGCCAATCTACTAAAAGCACAAATGTGTAGCAGAAAAGATTCAGTCCCAAAACAAATGACCCAAGTACAAAATACCTAGTTTACAGGCTCAAACCACCGAGAGCGGTAAAACGGAGGTTCGACTAGTAACTGAAAAGTTTCGATGCAAGAAGTTTCGGCGTCGGATCGTTCGTTGTGTCATTTTATGGAGGGAACCACCTTATTGGAAACTTTGTGACACAAACTGTTAACAAGGATCAAGACGGCTTTCGTATGCACCCTTTGTACGTACCATTCCGGGGATCGAGAAAGTTCGGCAGCGTATAAATAATTGAAATACGGTGATATTGTGATTTGATAACTTGAGACTCCATTATCTTCAAGTCTTTATCTAAAGGATGTCGGGGTTGTCTTCAAGTTTGATCAAAGAGGATGATTATCAGTATTTTACACAAAGAGACTGTTGTGGGACCTTTACAACCCAACTATGTATAATTGAAGATATGGATATCTTTAAGTTTAATCAATAGTCAGAATTTCAAGCCTGTTTATGACAACTGTCGTAGATATTCGAATGATTGTATCTTAGTTTTGTAATAGTACTCGAAATTAAGTACAATGGTATTCATTTTTAATTTAATCGAGATTATTAAAACGCTGCAAAATGTTAAATAAGTGCTGTATATAGATATGATGCGCATATTAGTTAAAGTGTCAAAAGCATAAAAAAAAACTATGTAATAATGTAAAGAATAAAATGTGTGACGAAATCTGCGGAGTAATGGCGTAACACACAAAATGGCAATTACGTTTCATGTTGACAATTAAACAGTTTGCGTGACTTCCGTTGTCAAGCAGACGAGTTTTTTGAACTTATGAAGCAATGGGTTAGGAATTTTCTTCAAAATCCGTCGGATTGTGTTTGAAAGTGTGTTACGCAATTAGGATGCTGTTCAACCTACCTCAGGATCAGCTAACAGCTGTATAGTGTAGTTAGGTCCATCAATGACAGGAGTCCTTCCGTTGGGGTCTCTCCAGAATGCGACTGTGGGCTTAGGGAGAGCTTCCACTCGGCACTCCAGGATGACAGCGTCACCAGCGGCAGCCATCGTGATGCCGGAGGCTTGGATTGTGGGTATGTCTGTGTGGAAACAAGAAGGTTAGCAGTGTGCTGTGGTTATAGATTGAGTTAATGCTCACTAGTCGGCACGACGCGGCATGGCACGGCAAAGCATTAACATTTGTATGGGCAGAAGCTTTCGACGGCGTGCCACAGCTTTCCACGGCATCCTCAAGTCCCCTTGTGATTGTATCAATGAAACGCTTCTGCCCGCGACTTCGTCCTCGTGAAATGTCACCCTCCCCCCATTCACCCTCTTAGGAGTAGAAATTTGAAAAATCCTTTTTTAGTGGATACCTAATCTTCACAAAGAACACACTCTCCAAATGTCATGTCTCTAGGACCTCTAGGATTTAGGCTGTGCGTTGATATATCAGTCAGTCAGGACTCTGAATTTTTACACAGATGTGAGTGCCGAGAGTATGACAAAATCATTTCCGCTTATGAAAATACTTTACCATGCCATGCCACGCCATACCGCCTGGTGAACGATTTAGTTGAGTCTGTTAATATGTTGTAATTTAACTCGAATCTTGATCATGTTCTTGGTTAACAAATAATTCATTAGTTGACACGATGAAAAGGATAAAACATGCAAAAGGCGGGCATCGTATGGAGCTAAATTATTTGGTTTTAAAAAAGAGGTTTCAATTCCAATTTCATTACTCTGTTTAAAGCTTTATAATGATTATTTACAGATTTTATGAATCTAGCTAGACTATGGTACATACGTGAAATGTTAATCTTCCTGGAAGCTTGCATGGGAGTTCCGTATCCGTTGTCAGCGTAGCAGGATATCTGGTCCATGTCACGGCTGACGTTGTGGATGACAGTCACCATATGGCGGGTCACCTCTTGGCGAACTAGACGACCTGGGAGAAGAGGGGGAGTTGTTAGCTAAGGGTTGATAAGCTAAGTCAGGTGTTGAATTACCATTGTACTGCTTAATGTTTACCACGTGACGTGTGCCATTAAATCGTAGAAAGGACTGTTAGAAGCAATACTGAATTCTCTTAAATCTTTCATAAATTAATGATCCAATACAAATAAATAAAATTGAAGTGCCTATTTATAACGTCAAAATAATAGATTTGACTTAATAAATGCATATCATGACAGTATATATGGTACTTAAACAAATAAAACATTTTTTAAATTTTTGTCTATGTTTGTTCCGGCTATTTTTTCTGAAACAGCTGAACCGATTTTGACGACACATAGCTGTTGATAGAAGGATTAAATAAGGTTACTTTTATTTTAGAAAAAGAATTTGGGTTACGCGCCAAAAATTAAAATCCATCCGATAAGCACGTGAACGAAGTCGCAGTTACAGCTAGCATAAAAAATATTACATTTACCTATTATTTTTCAAGTAACTATTGGAAAAGTTTAGCAAAGTATCGAACTTAGTAAACGGAGCATGTACTCGAAGTCATTTTAAAATCATATTACAATAATAGAAAGAAGGTTTTCAAACGTTTTTCAATTAGCTAGAAAACAAACGAAGAACATTAATCCACCTTATTAAAAACTTGTGCAATTGTTTTAGAAATCAATAAGTTTAGGTTAAGATGAAGCCAATCAACATGAAGTGACGTTATATTGGAAAACGATTGGAGCCGAGGCAATATCCCGCAGTAGCCTTGTTACCATTGAATAATTTTGGTACAGAAGTTTCAATCTACCTAAAGTGCAGTAAAAAGGTTTCGCGTAGAAAGGTGCGAGATGAAAATGTTTCAGTGTATCTTAACTGATATTGTAAGTAAGAATGTTTGTCAAGAGCAAATATTTTATCACATACAGTATATTTAGGTAATATGAGTTAACTCAACGGGTTGGTTAACTTACAAGCATATTATTGTGGCATTAGTAAACTAGATCCACCATTGCCCCTTAAAAATCAAGATATCGCGGTTTGATAGTGTCGTTAAAATATTTTAAGTGAATTTCCAATCGCAAATTGCCACGAGTGTGCCTTCTGAGTGTTTCAAATTGTAATATTCTTTAGGTCTTATAGTATCCTTATTACTGGTCTCGGTCTTGCGTCTTTTACATTTTGTTTCGTAATAATATTCAATTAAGTTTTGTAAGAAATATAAATAGGTTTATTTAAGCTTCGATGTAATTTATATTTTATTTAGTTTCGTAAAGTATGTTTTGTTTTAAGTGCTAAAACGTAAATAATATGAATATATGTATGCTATTTCAATTCAATAATAATAACCGGTCAAGCTTCGCGCGTAACCTATGTGTTACGATACAATAGAAAATCAATTGTGTCTCATTTTCGGAGCTTAATGAGTTAAACATAGAAAAAATGAGACATAGCGCTCACGTGCTAACCAAAGTATCGTTAAAATGGGACAGGGAATGGCAAGTGTAGATAAAATGGCGCCCAAATGGGACAGAAAGTGGCTATTGTAGATAAATGGTGCCCAAGTGGGGCAGGAATCGCTAGTGTAGATCAAATGGCGCCCACGTGGAGCAGAAAATGGCTAGAGTAGATACAATGGCGCCCAAGTAGGACAGGAATGCAAGTGTAAATAAAATGGTGCCCAAGTGGGGCAGGAATCGCTAGTGTAGATCAAATGACGCCCACTTGGGACAGTAATAACACTGAAGATTTGTGTACAAAACTTTCATATTCATCATCATCTGCCTAGCCTTTTCACAACTACGTTGGGGTCGGCTTCCGGATGCAGCTGAATACCAGTATTTTACATGGAGCGACTGCCTATCTGACCTCCACAACCCAGTTACTGGGTAATACGATACCCCTTGGTAAGACTGGTTGTCAGACTTTCGGGCTTCAAAACAACTACAAAACTTTCATATTACCCATAGATAAATTAACATATTCTCAATAAACACAAATGCTTACCAGAAATATACAGTGATATGGTCGGCGTGGGTGTTCCCATGGCGATACACAGGATTGTCATGCTGGAGCCTTCCACCACCAAGTTCACGGGGTTCACTGACGGTGGCTGGTGGGAGAGGAATCAGGTTTAATAATCAAGATCACATGAAACGATAAAATAGTAACAGATAAAATATATAGTACTAAAATCGACATCGTCTATTTGCATCGTCAAATAACAAATAGCTATCATACTCGTAAGTAATTATTATTTTCATAACTTTAACTATTTCCGAGAAATGATCTAGCTAGTTGCATTTGAAAATAAAATATTGTTATTTACGATCTGCGGAATTGAAAAACTAAGTTAATTTTGAAATAAATTTTACGTCAAGTAATAATTTAAATACAAATTCATTTGAAATGTTCCAAGATGGCCGCCTCAAGAATCGGTGTATTGCCATCGAGACTAGACTGTTCACCGTCTATTGCATAAAAGGGATATGAATGCAATTTTATATTTCGTTTCTGTTTCCTTTGAGCTTTTTATTTTAATACATTTTCTTATAACTCCTCAAAAGGGCCAATTTGCATTTAAATCCTCAGTAGAAGTATGGCTCGTAATGGCAAAAGATATTGGATTCAATGATTCTGTATATATTATACTTAGGGATGCTTTTAAGAGGTAAATAAAGCGTTTTTTATGAATGCTGTTTTTTATTAGCCGTGTGTAACAAGCTATTTGCTCAACGTGTTTTTCTATGGCAGATTATAGGAATTGCCTATTGAAAAACACGTTGAGCAAATAGCGTCTGTTAAAAAGCCGTATCGGTTAAAACTAGCACTTGTAAGTTCACGAATATCGATGCTAGGTAGACTTCATAGTTTACTATGATAGGTATGATAATTTTTGAGACTTACCTCAACATATGCTGGGTAGGCCGGGTCAGTCCAGGCCAGTAAAGTCTCCGAAGGTTGCGAGTCCCCGGCGGCAGCGTGAGCTTTCACCCAGATAACATACTGTGTGTTGGGAGACAGCTTCTCCAGTGTGTGTCCAGGGACTGTTGTGGTTATGTTGGTGACGTTTGTCTGGCTTAGCTGGGCTGGCGATTTGAAGTACAACCTAAAAAATTATGGCTTGTTTACTTTGTGCTTTTAAATTGTTTTTTTTTTGCAAAGCTCAGACTTAACGATCTGAAAGGGTTAAGAGGGATAATTTCTCAGAGCTAGTGAAAGAAGAAGAAGTAGAAGTAGAAGTAGAAGTGAGTTTTTGTTATAAAAAGTTTGAAGCCGTTTGAAAGGCCAGTTTCTTCATAAAACATTGATTTTCGTAAACTACACGTCATCCTACTTTAAGTTCACTGTTCTGTATTGTTGCTTTTCAATTAATAAAAGGAACAATGCTGGCTCCATAGTGCTGAAAACTACAGCGACAATTAAAATTATTCACATTTTTATTAAAAAAGTTCGCGGACTATTTGGCAGTTTTCGGAGAATCCCGGTTTAAATTCCACCTGAGCTGAAACTGTTGCTTGCCATCCGGAAATTCATTCGTGAAATTTTAACGATACTAATTATTCAGAAGTTATTTAAATGAATAAAAGAGTTTCCGGGAGAGTTCTATCGATACCCTTGCGATCTGTAGATCGATGACATCGTTACAAAATATTTTGAGAAATCATAAATGAAGAATGAGTTCATATTATTATAATAGTTATTATTCATTATTATCCCAGTAGCAGTAACTTAACAATTGCAGTGTTTAATCATTTAATAATTGCAGTGTTTTAGATAGATTTAATAAAAAAATATTTAATTTCTTGTTGACATTCATTGAAAGGTTCAGGTAAAACAGATGAACAATAATAAAAATATGTTTTCAAAGGAAATGTTTTGAGTACCTACACCTGAACGAAACCAGTCGTTTTCTTTTATGTTCGGGGTGATTCGTGGCTTATAGGCGAAAATATTTCCTGGGTGATCTGGGTCGTGCAAAGTGTTATTGGGTTTTTCATCAGGAATTTTTCCGTAGCAGCCCCGAGCCCGAATTTGTGCCCAGTTGATGGAAATAGGTTCGCCTCCTAAGACTTGAACATAACTGACAAAATGTGGGTGTTACTGTACCCCCTCCCCAACCCTCTGGGAAATACAGGCGTGATGTTGTGTTATGTTTATTATTAAAATAGATGGAACCTACGCGAGATGGTATCGCTTGACATCTGCTACTAGCGGCACCCCGTAGTTTTACCCGCATAAGTCTCGACCCCGTAAGAATATCGAGATAAAAAGTATCCTATGTCCTATTTTAGGTCATGGTTTAGCTACGTGCCAAATTTCATCCAAATCCGTTCAGCCGTTTTAGCGTGTAACAAATAAATATAGAAAAAATAAATTATTTCTCTTAATAACAATAGTTTAGATTTAAATTAAATAAAAGCCAAGGGTAAAAACTGTTCAGAAAATGACTGGAACACACTGAAACGAAGATAAAATAATACACAAGCCCCTTACTAATAAACGTATTATATCAGATGAATATATGAACACACCGATTTCTCTCTCTAAGTCGTCAGTAATTTGACTTTCGAAAGAAGAAGACAAAGCGTTGTGTAACTATACAGACGATATACAACGTTTATTAGTAAGGGGAAAGAAGTACAAGTGAACTCACGTGTATGAGATCTTCTCGTCAGGTTGTGAGAACTGCGGCGGCTGCCACGTGAGAGTGAGCCATGTCGCCGAGTGAGACGACACAGCCAGCGAGTGCGGCGGAGACGGTATACCTGCCACTTCTTTCTCTTCTGTTTGGAAGAGAACACAGAATGAAGATAAGGAATATAATTTTTTACATTTTTTTTTGTATCTTTTCGAAGTTTTCAATTACTTTGTGAAAAATTCAAATGAAAAGCTTTATACAGAAAATTCGGAATAATGAAGTAGCTAAAATGATTGAAGTAGGTAATAGGATTTTCTACTTAATTTTGTCCTTTTCGATTCTTAGAAAGAGATTAGACGGTAAAGCAGGTCGTCCTTCAGCTTTCTACAAATGGATTTTGGCGGTTAAGGGTCTGGACTAGTTGTCTGCATTTTTGCTGAACTGGGCCTTTTTGGTGCAGTCGTGAGGCACAGTTTCCCGCTAATTTCTTACATCGGACTTTACACTTTATATCTGATGGTATGTGGATGTGGTATGGATGGCATATCTGGTGTATTGTGTCTTTTTTCTGCTAAATAAATGTATTTGTCTCTTTCTTTCTTTACCCAGACAAAATCCATAGACAAAGTATTGACCCTCAAGACTTCCTATAGCCCACCACTTTCATACGGAATATTCATCCACTCACCAGTTTCTGTGACATTGAAGAGCAGCATGCTAGACGGCAGCGACTCCCCGAAGCTGTTGGACGCGACCACGAACACGTGGTACGTACTGTTCGGCTCCAGATCCTCGAGGTGCGCCGTCGTGTCTGTTACGTTCATTTTCTGTATCAAGCAAGGAGGGAATTTCTTATTAGTTTGTTGGAAATTTTAGAAGTATCTCATTCATACCTCGTATCAAACATTTTGGCAGTCACGGCCAAGAGTTGAATAAAGCCTAGTTTAGTTTAAAAAAAAAACAACTGGCTTCTAAAAGACTACAAAATTACTTTAATTTTGGAAGTCGGTGTGTGTTCGTTTCGTTTTATCCACCGACTTCCGAAGAATTTTCGAAATCGATCGACAATTGCTGGAGGTATCCCGTAACATGCACACGAGAAAAAAAAAATATACAGTCGAATTGAGAATATTTCGATATGCGTGGCGCGGAGTCTATGTGTAATACTTATGTAATGAAAATTACCTACATCTTTAGGCCTTTTGAACACACACGTTTTTTTGGCCATGAAAAACCACTGTTTATTCGCCGTATGTAGGCACGGTCGTCAGTGTTTTATGGATCACTAATTCACTATGGAAGCTTGTTGGCGGACACGTTTTTTCTACGCTCCGCCCGTACCGAAAAGAATCCGTGCCGTGTAAAAGGGCGATAAAGGTTTTTATTGCAAGGAAATAATGCTGAATCGAATTAGTTGCATTCACAGTGAACTAAAAGTACTATTCCGTTTTATTCTACCTCAGTCTACCTTAGCTTTAGGTATTGCACAACGACCCAGTTAGAACCTAAGAAATCTATTGTTAGAAACCTTAGGTGTATTTCAATGCACGGCGCGTTGGAATTCAAATGGAAAATGCATTGGGGCAGAAGAATTTAATGGGTAACCATTAGGAGTCCTCACATAGAATAGAACAAGTACGAGTCGGACTTGTACATGAACGGTTCCGTACCACTGTACAATATTTGACACTACATATTATTATTTAAAAATACTTTAGTAAAAAAAAAAACAAGTTTTTTGTTGTTGTTATAGCGGACATCGTAATACACACTGTGAAAAATTCAAGTGTCTACATATTACGGTTCAAAAGATACACAGCCCTGTGACGGACGGATGGACGGGAGCCTTAGTAATAGGCTCACGTTGCGCACGGAACCCTAAAAAAAGGAAGGTTTTTTACAAGAAAGTACAGTGGCTATTTGAGTCATTCTGAAATTGTAATGGGACTTGGGGAGTTGGTATCCAAGACAGACCAGATATTGCATAAGAAGTTTGCGGAATATTAATCGAGCTGGGAATTATTATGTAGTTTTAATCTGTAGTTAGATTATATGCAGTTGTTTGTTTTTAATAACAAAAATAATTATACGCGGAATCACGTGCTGAATTTATGATTACAATTTGGGCGTGGAAATCCCGTCACCCTGTATATACAGTGTGTCAGGTTAAACGAGGGACATGCTTTAAGGGAGTGTACCTAGTACTCATGAAAATGAACAACTTTTTAAAATATGGAACGGACTCAAAAATATGAAAAAAAAGAAACTGCTGTTCCCTACATTTTGTCCAGTTATGCAAATATAAATGTATAGAGCGGCTGGTTTTATTTTCTCGATTTCAGTGTTAGTCTCTTAGTAAAAGTTGTTAATTTTCATGGGTACTGCACTCCCTTAAAGTATGTCCCTCGTTTAACGTGACACACTGTATGTCGGATTGAAGAATCAGCTGTTTTACAAAACCGCAAGTGACTTTACAAAATAGCTCCAACAGTTGAATTGCTATCGCCCTACGTTTTACAAAAATGCTACCGACGTTTAGACGTACCTGCGAATTGCAAATTTTTTTAGAAAATTTAAATTTCTTGGGCTACCTTGGCACATCCTTAACATATCCTAAATACATTTTTTGTCACTCACGCTATAAGTAGTCTGCATAGTGTTGTAGCTGTAGGGCTGCGAGTTGTTGTCGAGCTTCTGCCAGTGCAGCACGTACCACGTGACGTTGGCGCCATCTTGCGGCGCCGCCCAGTGCAGCCGCACTGCGCCTGCGCGCGCCCGCGCCTGCAGCTCGCGCGGGGGGCCGGGGAGCAGCCCCGTGCCTGGGGGGGGGGGGGGGGGGGCAGACTGTCATGCGAGTACGCAATTGTCGCACTCGTTCATATGACATACTCGCGTGCAAAACCAAGGTCCGTATATACTCGTACACACGGCTACACATCAAGCTAAACCTAACCAGTATAAGTTGAATTCTGATTGTAAGAAATACCTATACAATGCGAAGTCAGTTAAAACTGGAAATGTATAGCTTGATGTGCAGCCGTGTGTACCTCATTTTATTCAGGTGTAATCTCGTATTCGCGTGACAGTCGCTTTCAATAACGACGCAGGGTAAGGCGGGCTTAAAATTTTGGGAAACCCTTAAAAATTCAAAATAACGGCTTTTAAGATGGCTTTTGAATCACAACTGCAACTTGTATGAGCCTTGTATGAGTAATTCAATGCAACCAGCTCCATTAGTGAATGAGGTATGTCAACGATTACGTTGACAAATAGTCTAGACTATTATAAATATTGCACAAAATAAAGGATTTGGTTACTATAATGATGCTACTGTATTCTGAAGAAGACAAAACTGACCTTCCTCGAAGCACTGCACTATATTCCCAATGTAGGGCACGCAGGAGTTAACGCCGCCGCTGAATGCGCCTGCGCACACACCGCGACACGCCGCCGGCACGCCGCGCCGCTCGCAGCACTGCTCGTGGTTGCGACCTGAGCAACACAATATGCAAGCTTGTAAACATTGCAACAATGGTTTTCAGGAAAATATTGATTCAAATCTTTTTTACTGCCTTCCAAAAGATCTTGACAATCCTTAGAAGGAGGATCAAGTCTTGTTAGTCAAAGCACAATGAAAAATTTAAAAAGTAAGAACCAAAGTATCAAAATATCTTGCAATAAGGCTCGCACTCTATTCCATGGAACTTCACTAAATCTTCTTTTCTTTCTCTGAGTTTGCCGGCAATATGTGGGTGAGCAACACCTCTACCTAACCTTTCACAAGATACAGGTGTGATGTTATCAAAGTATCTAGATCTCAAGTCAGGGACTTTTTTTTACAAAAGAGAGATTTGAAATCTCACCTCCAGCGCCACATCTGAGTAGTTTATGGAAGTCCTGCGCACAGAGCGGCGCTAACATCCTGAGGTCGGACATCTTGGCGTCGTACGAGCACAGCGGCATGCACACGCCCGCCAGCGACACGCGCGCGCAGCACGCCGACACGTTGTACGAGTTTGCTACTTCTTCCTCTTCCTCTATTACCTGAGGAGAGAAATAAACCTTTAGCCACATATGCTTGAGGTTTTTGTAGGAGTACGTAAGGAACATCGACAGGTGTCCGTCCTAGTTTAAAAGTTGCTGTAATATTTGCAGGACTACGCTAGAACAGGAACCCTTTATCAAATTTCATTCGTATGTCCTATTTATAGTCTGAACACTTTTAAGCTAAATCTGAATTTTTTTGGAGCTCTCACACTAATTTTATAAAGGCGAAAGTTTGTGAGTGTGTGTGTGTATTTATATGTTTGTTACCTCTTCACGCTCAAACGGCTGGACCGATTTTGATAAAATTTTGTATGGAGGTAGCTGACACCCTGGATTAACATATAGGCTACTTTTTATCCCGATGTTCCCACGGGATCGACACTTATGCGAGTGAAACCGCGGGGCGCTGGGCACTTCATATGATCGAAAATTTTGTCTGCTCAACAACGTAAATAACGTAACGAATGTTGTAGAACGGTCAAAAAAAAATAACAACCCAATTGAGAACCTCCTCCTTTTTTTCAAGTCGGTTAAAAAGAAAGCCATTAGGTACCCCGCTGATCTTAATAGTAATATCACTAGGATGGAGAAGGGAGCATATTTGAAATGCAGTAGCCACAATATTGGTTCTTGTGGGTTGGTACTCACTTGACTCTGTGTCCTGAAGATCAGTCTGGGAGATGCATCTCCTACTCCATGTTCATTCACAGCTTCTAAGTAAATCTCATAGTCCGTGTTGGACTCCAGGTCTTCTAAGATATACGGTGATTGTACCTGTACAAAAATGTATAGTGTTGTTACATTAGATGTCCATGATTTTTTCGATAGGGAAGGCAGTTTCAGAGTATTTTAGAATGAAAGTAGACCAGCCCTTGAGCTAGTTTAATGCATTGACTGCCAACGCGGTCACCGGTGACCACGAACAATAGATCTTCTGTTGTGTCTGTTACCTGGCAGCCAACGTGTTAATAATAATTTTGATAGTTTTTAACAAGCCGTCATGTATAATTTTATGGAGGTAGAACTAAATAAGAAAAAAAAGTAATTAAAAAAAACTAAATAAAAAACCCGAATGCGGTAAAAAACTTAAGTTAAAAATAAACTGAAAGCTCCCCGGCCGGCCGGCTACCCGGTTGCCGGGAGCTGGGTACCCGGCGGGGAAGTGTATAGCCATGTAGTACGTAAGCTTTCACACGTACCGGCGTAGTTTGCCTGGCAAGGGTTACCGAAATAATTATTATATTTAATAATAATAATTATTATTAACATTTACAGTATTTAATTTAATTATGTAAAAAAAAAAAAATGTAATTTTATCTTGTAAAGTTTTATGGCATAGGGCCCTGGTAAAGGTCACGGGGATCAGTTGGAAGTGGAAGTCTTACCTTCTCCAGAATCCGGTACTCATCTCCAGTCTGCAGGGTCTTGTAATGCAGGTTGTAGTACTGCACGGTGTCTGCTAACGCCGCCGGTGGGGACCAGTGGACCACTGCGTAGTCTGTGTCGATGTTGGTGAGGTACAGCCGCGAGGGCGCGCCCGGGAGCACGCCGTAGCCGCGGAGCAGGCAGTTCGTGTAGGAGTTCATGTAGCGGAGACATCTGGTGGGGGAAATGGAGGCTTAAGTATAACAATTGTAGTTTTTACCGGTACCAATACTAGTAATTAGATAACATTAACAGACCGGTAGGTTTCGTTATTATTATCGTTAACATAACGGTAATTGGTAACGTTACCAAAAATACTTTTTTTTACGGTAATTCGGTCCCTGGCAGTATGAAGTACCCAAGTCAAATGACACATCATGTTGTAAATAAAAATAAAAACTTTTAGAAAGTTTCGTGGCGAGAATAAGCTATTCTCTTCTTCAATTTTGCAACATTTTTGAACAGTGAAAATACTGATACTTTACGCTTGTTTAATTTTTTCGCAATCGAAGTGAAAAGCAGAGTGTGTACCTAACTCGGGCATAAACGAGCCATTATACCCCTCGACTTAAATATCCACCGTCGCCTGAGGCTCGGGTGGATATAAACGTCTCGGGGTAAAATGGTTCTTTTATGCACTAGTTGTACAATCTACTATTACAAATCCACTTCACACACTCACTGATAAACTAATTAGACATACAAAACGTAGACACAGGCACGATTTTCAAGACAAGATTTTCAAAATAATAGAGATTACTCTTAACGGTAACTGAAAAGTAAGACTGCTATGGCAAATTATAGCGTATTTAATAACTGTCTAATCTATTATTAACTCTGAAGAGTTTGTTTGTTTGAACGCACTAATCTCTTTTTTAACCGACTTCAAAAAAAGGAGGAGGTTCTCAATTCGTCGGAATCTTTTTTTTTTTTTATGTATGTTCCCCGATTTCTCGAAGACGCCTGGACTGATTTGGAAAATTGTTCTTTTGTTAGAAAGGGTATACTTCCAAAGTGGTCCTATGATCATCAGGTCAGGATCTGATTATAGGATCCCAGGGAAATCGAGGGAAACCCTCAAATTTTATTGGCAAACCTATAGCGATTTGGATATTTTTTAGAGTAACTTGAGCATTTGCTCTCGGAAATCATCATTTGGTAAAGGGGAGCTGATGATGAAGACCACAGACGGCCATCGGAACTAATCAATGATAAATATTTCACGGGTTGCGATTCGATTACTTTAATATGGTTGCTAAGCAATTTATGCTCGTCACAATGCGTGCGGTGGTGGAGTGGAGTTCTCCAGGTTCTTACCAGGAGAACTCCTCAACAATTAACGTCCCAGCATCGGGAAAAGCAATATTTTGTAAAAGGTGATGAGCAGTTGACGTTAGGGTATTGTAACTTAGATTAATTACAAACTCTCTCACTAAAAAGTGAAAAATAAAAACTTTTTTACAAAAAAAAACAACCGACTTCCAAAAAAAAACTACAAAGTGATAAATAACTTTTATTTCGGAAGTCGGTGTTGTTGGTTCTGCATTTTCGTTTATTGACACCGACTTCCGAAAAAAGTTATTTATCACTTTGTAGTTTTTTTTTGGAAGTCGGTTGTTTTTTTTTGTAAAAACGTTTTTATTGCATTTGATATCCACGACCCTTAGGAGCCAGCAAAAAGACCAAAATGAAAATATTTTATTCACATTTTCACATAAACCTACATGGGCACTTATGAAACGTCAGAAGCTAGGTGCACGGTTCCAATTGGTCGTTTCCTATGAAGAAGAGACGCTAAGCGAACACGAAGTAAAAGCGCGGGCGGGCGATACGATGCGATGGGGTGGGACAGAGGAACAAGTTATTTCACGAGGTCGAAATTGTGGGCAGAAGGTAATGTTTCATATTATGAAATTGAAAAACGAGAGTACCTATAATGAAAAATAAAATGAATGTACGGCAAATAAACACCGATGGATGTCAAACTCCAAAAGAAATATTGAAAATGTCTCTTTTTTAAAGAACCCTTGTTATTGATTGGAGGACACTGTTGGGCTTCACCGTCATTTTAAGAGTTCAAAGGAATCATAAACAATATGCTTGGATTGTAATTTGATTTTATGCCGTAGCTTACCTACTTATTAACGAAGGTACTCAATTTGTTTTTGTTTGTTTAAAATTAGATTACTTTTGTATGTTTCCGAATTCTTTGATATTCGCGCAAGCAGAGTTTACCGCGTAACTAGCATATATACGTCCCTACATCAATCGTCGGGGCAGGTGCCCACCAGACGCGATATCATGGTCGGAGTATGCTCCCTTCTCTATGAAGGATGAGCAAACTTTACACCCTGTTCCTCATACCTGTATATGCTTATGCTATATAGGACCCACAGAGCCGCATTAGCTTCGAAGACTATTGTAAATTTTGTGAAGCACAAACTTGTGAATATATCTCGTAAAGTTAAGGTCTACCAGTATTCCGGTAACTTGGATAGTTGGATACGGGCAGAATACTTGCAAATAAACTTAAGCCCGATAGTGGTCCAAGTTTTGCGGGGAACTTCACTAACTCCGCTCAGATATTTAGTTTAAAAATCATATTTTAGAATGTTTTAAAGTTGCCTCATGAAACCTGGAAGATTATTTTTAAAATATTGCAGAATAAGTACGTTAGAGTTTAGATGGTTTAGGTTTTCGTGTTGGAGAAATAAATTGTCTTGAAGTTTATGAAATAGGATTTCGTATAAAATAATTTCATAGACTTAACTAAACTTTTTGAAGTACCTAAGTAATGCTATTACTCTTAAAGCTAAGAGATTACAAAGAATTCCTTGGATCAAGGTGCTTTATTTCAATTTTTTTTTAAATTGGCTTATAAATGACTATCTCGGTTGCCTAGTGGTTTAAAGCGTGACTGCTGAACGTGAGATTTTGGGTTCGATTCCCAGGTCGGGAACAGTTTCTCAGTATCAAATTCAAACATTTTTATTTGTAGAACATAGGTAAACGAAAAATATACCGATGCTATTATTACAATTAATCTTATCAAGAGAAACAACTACATTTTTTTTATGTTTGTTTGTTACGCTTATCGATATAACGGCAAAACGGATTTGGCTTAGGACATAAAATACTTTTAATCCCGATATTCCCACGGGATCGAAACTATAATGCGGGTGAAACCACAGGGCGCAGCTAGCTATCAATAAACTGAACCCTATATATTGCTGTCAACGATGTAAAAAGATAAAGTGCTTTTACCTACCCCTTAAAAAAAACTAGCATGATGTTAAATTGATTAAAAAAAAAGTTAATTAAAACCACTGTTATGTTGGCACTGAATGTCTACAAACTGAGTCTGGTCTAGATAAGTTCGGGTGACGAATCGAGTTATTGGAGTTCCAATTTTTAATCCAATTAGTCGCCTCGCTAATTGAGCATGAAATTGGGACAGCTGATAAAAATTTCCAGCTCACATCTCTAGTTGAAATTGTTGAACGAGTTAGGTCAACGCAAAGGATTTCTTTGCTAGCATCTCAGGCAATTTTTCGAAGGGGTATGGTCGTGGATATATTAAAAGCATTATAATTGTGTATCTTTTAAAAAATAGGTAATTTTATTTATTAAACAGATACGATTACGTTTTTGTCTTTGCCTTAAGAATTAATAATATATTATTATAAATAGTATATTATATTAAAATAGCCTATAATATTCTTGCAGTACTCACAGAGTGTCTTTTTATATTCATATTACCCGTATAACTCTCGATCCGATGAAGAACTAGCAAGGGATCGAGGAGGAGGGGGGGTGGAGGGGGGTACTCAGGGGATCAGACCGGAATAAATCCTACGAGACTATCAGGATAAAAGTATCCTATGTCCTAATCCTGGTTATGGTCTAACTAGCCTGCATCCGCGATTTATTTGCCAAAAATGTAAACAAATATGAGTTTATGGAAAAATAACTTAAATACAATACAATAAAGTTCAGTTTATGCTACAACTTAAAAATTTTATAACTCTTTCAATAGTGCTAGTCACTCGAAATTAACTTAATTACCATTAAAATAAAGTTGTTAGTTGTTTAACTTAAAATAATATTAATTTGAAACAAGTTTGAAAAGACTTAGGTGCCAAATTTCAGTAACAAACAAACATACAATGCCATCTAATGTAATTTTAATGTTCCATTCGAAATAGTTCTCATTAGGTGATTGATGAATGATACGAGACTTTATAAGGTCTTTATTAATTCATAGATCATATAGCAAGAGAATATCTTGTTGACCAAAACAAGAAAAATATAAAGATACACACACACACTCACACAATGTACATTTGTGTGGTTGAAGTATTAAATAATTAAAAACTCCAACTCACTTAAAATGATTGAAGTCGAGCGTCGTAATGTTCCCGCTGCACAGCGGCAGGCAGGCGGCGGGCAGGCCGCGCGCGCGGCAGCACGCCGTGTGGTCCGCGCCGTTGGCGAGGCAGCCGAACGTCGCGCCCGCCCACGGCGCGCAGATCATCAGGTCTGTCACCTGCAACTGAGGTTAGCGTCGGCTCGCTGGGTGATGTGCGTTAGTCACAGGTGAAGGGAGCGGTGAGATGGTGTGGACTGATGGGAGTTAGTGGTGGTGAATGTATTTTGGGTGTGGGTTAACGAGTGATGAATTTTTGGCTTGGAGCACTCCTTTCAAACGGCAATTGATGGGATAAAAAGTTAAAAGTATTGAATACTGAATTGTTTCTTGCAATGATTGTACGAAACCGTTGATCAGA
Source organism: Gortyna flavago (assembly GCA_963669345.1). Classification (NCBI taxonomy): domain Eukaryota; kingdom Metazoa; phylum Arthropoda; class Insecta; order Lepidoptera; family Noctuidae; genus Gortyna; species Gortyna flavago. The sequence continues at coordinate 1,843,623 of OY770144.1, forward strand.
TGGACTTTGGTACATTAGACTCATTACTAACTTATCAATTGAAGTACACACATCGAGATTCAGAAAAAGGACGCTCGACAAAGCCGATAGTTTTTTCGCCATTTGCATTTAATAATATGACAAAGGATCCAAACTCTTAATCCTACGTTTTCACAGCTTGATTTAACGTGACATGTTTTATGATTATGATCAATGAGCTCATCCCCAACACACAGATGTCCGTGGCCACTTACTGCGATGTCCTGTGTCCGCGCGGGGTCGCACAGCTTGTCGACGCAGCCGTCGTGGTTGACGCCGGCCGCCACGCAGCAGCCGCGCACGTCGGGCAGCTTGGGGGCTGCCGCTACCTCCGTGGACTTCATCTTACCGGGGGTCAGGGTTAGGGACCTGGGGAAGATGGTCTGGTTAGGAACAGCCTTTAGCTTGTGTAGTCTGTTTACTTTTACAGCCGAAATATCGGATCGTGATTTTATTTTTCTGTCTGAACAGACAGCTGGGCTACTGGAGAATTTGTTGCGCCACTTCTTCACTAGAAAGTGGTGAAGGGCGGGCGTGCCGGGAACTGTCTTATGTAATTTTGTCGTTCGAAAACTGCTAGTTTTCAGCCTAGTTTGAATAAATGACTTTTGATTTTGGATGAATGACTTTTGATTGAATAAATGACTTTTGATTTATGTTTGTCGTTTTTTTCACGATTCATGAGCGTGTGACTACGGTTGCGGTCGTAAAGTCTCTCAAAAAATAATATGAATAATAATTAACCGAAATCCGAAAAAAAGACGATTCGTCCTTTAGTGAAAGCGCTGTAAACGCATTTAAAAGCTGCAAGCGAAACACAAAACGTAATAAAAAACTGTAAATGCTGCAACTGACGAAAAAAGGTATCACAAAATTTGGAAAATTCAAACCATGAGATAGATAGATATCTGCATTTATTGCACAGAATGGAAGCAAATGCTAATTTTCATGTGTTATCAGAGTAAAATAAACGTCTTGTAGGTACTTGATTCGCAGAAACCCTGCAACTTTACATAAATAGTTAGCCGCCATCATTGACTTTAAACATTGTTGATGTTCAACATTGAATTGAATTTGTTTTATTTTTATGTTGAACTAGCGACACGGCTTTGCTTAGACTGATTTTTACGATTAGACTAAACATTTAGAGATTTTATAATTATCTGTATTTTAGTTTGACAAAGACGTATATACCTTCCGAAATTAATTCTCTATGATGGTAAAAACCGCATCAAAACTCGTAGCTACAGATGCGGAAACCTGACAGCTAAGCAGACACAAAAGTTACACATACGTACATGTTCCCAACATACATATATAGGGTTATTTTAAATTGGCTAGCTAAACTCCGCAGATACGACGAGTATCGATAACTAAACACGATAAAATAACAACATTTGATGTTTTTTTTGTGGGGTCACCGATCGCTATTGTTCTTGTTGTTGCGTTGTTTCTTCAAATAACAACAACAACAGCGGTCGTTGACCCAACAAAAAAACAAATCTTTTTATTTTATCGTGTTTAGATAACGATTCCCATCGCGTCTGCGGAGTTTAGCTAGCCAATTTAAAATAACCCTGTACATAGGCCAATTTAAAAGTTTTACAAACAGCTTTGATAAAACTCACCTGATCGCATAACTTGGCAAGCTGGACCCATGGATATTATAAGAAGTCACTGTGATTTCATACATAGTGAAAGGCAGCAAATCGTTCAAGATAAAATAGGTTTTATTCGGAGGCACTTTGTACGTCATCGGCAGAATAACCTTCATCGTGTCATTGTTCTTGATGGAACTCTCTGAGGGGTCGATGAGGTGGGCATCGAAGGAGCGCAGAGTGGTGACGTTGACCACGTACTCCGTGACCGAGTCTGTGTTCTCGACGGGGGGGCTCCAGGATATGTTCAGTTGTTTTTCGTTGAGAGGTTCCACTTCTACGTCTTCTGGAGGGCTAGGGAGCAGTTCTGTAAAGGAGGTTACGGCTAAAATTGTGCATATAGGTACACTGTTTACTTACGTGACCTTTTCAAATCTACGGTGAAATAGTGATTTGAGTTTTATTTTGGGGCACGTACATACGACAGCAAACAGCTTAATTTTTATAGCATATTTAAAAAAAAAACAGAAGCAAGTCTTCAGAAACTGGTACGATTTTTGAAGTCAACAGGCCTTTTTGTAGGAGCATCGTTTACTTTTGGCTTCTTAGAAAATTGTTGAGTATCGATCTGAAGGGAAATAATAATTTTGTGAAAAACAATGATAACTTTATCAAAAACTTACCAATCCCTTCAACAATGCAGGCTAACGTCTTCTCCATGTAAGAAGCACACGAGTAGTGTGTCTTGATGTTGTCAGTCACAGGAGTGAACTCTCCTCTGCACACGTCCTGGCAGATGTCAGGCACCCGCTCCTGGACACAGCAGGGCACGTGGTTGCGGCCGTCTGCCATGCATCTGGTGGGAAGATTTTGATAAAGAGTTTGTGGGCAATAGTAATAGCTTAGAATTTATAATAAGGTAGTTTGATGAATAGTTCGTGGGCTTCTGCATAAAATTTATAATAAGCTGGGATGTGGTTTTTATGTTGTTCGATGGGCAACAGGCAGGCAGCCTTCATGACGTTAAGTGGGCACTTCCTCGTATGGATAATAGCATAATCAATGTTCCCACTGTTGGGACACAGGCCTCCTATCTGTGTGTGGGAGTGGGCCATAAGCCACCACGCCTACTGAGAACGGCCCGCAAGCCCAGTGCGGGTTGGTAGCTGTCACCAGTCTTCGAAATATTGGTGCTAGGATATGCCGTATAGATAGTGCTAATACCACAATCATCACAGGTGAGTTGCCATTTGTAATCCCAGAGTCAAGCAGTCAGTTGTTTCACAAACGTCCGAACGAATTCATAAAAACTTTTTTTTATAATGCAATCGAATGGCATTGTCGAAAACAATGCAATGAAAGAGTTCTATAGATAATTATGATAGTTTTGTAACAACAACTTGAAGGCAACAAAATAATAATTTCGTAAAACTAACGTCTTAGATTAATAAGATTGTTTAGTTGGTCAACGAGGGAATTATAACTTAGAGCAGGAAAAATAATTAAGGCTATTAAAGTGCAATTTTGTTCCTGTTCTGCTAGTAGATAGAAAAGTCATACTTTATTAAGTACCCCTTATAAACTGATCTCAAGGTTTTGATAAATTACTGTTGAAAACTAAGGGTAGTACGTAACACCGATCGGTACAATTTGTCTTAATACAAATATTGTGATTGATTACTGGGCTCGGTCGTTTTAGTTAGGGGACTATAAAACATTACTTTACACCTTGTTCGCATCATGTAATAAATAGTCTTCCAGACCGTTATCAGCCACGGCGGCCAATCTCGATGGAGACTAGCTTTCGGCGCGGGAGATATTATTATGCAAAAGTGTGTGCGCAGACACAGGTGCACTCACTTTTCCCTCACACTAAAAGTCCGATGGGACGGCAATCCGACACGACCGGATAGAGATCAGGCGCAGGACGATGGTTTAACGTGCTTTCCGAGGCACGGGAGTACCTATCCGCTGCCAACTTCCAAACTCCAGTCCTAATGGACAAACCCAATAACACTAACCCAGGACCCCAGGCTCAGCAGTCGCATTTGCGACTACGAGACCAACGGGGAGTTATCATCATCATCAGTAGGTACGATGTTGACAAGGTACTTCGACTTTTTTTTATCAAAATAATAGTTTCAGCTCTAGGTTTATAAATTGGCGCTTCGAAAATAGTCATGTTATAAAGTAACTATTTGTTTTTATTTTCACGGGTTATTTAATACAAGTACAGACGCCAGCACATCAAGCTACTACAAACTGTGAAATTTCTTTAATAAATTTTAATCTTTATCGCTAAAGCATACGGTTCAATGCTGATTGGGAAAATTTGACAGTTTCGGGTAGCTTGATGTGCTGGCGTCTGTACTTAGCTAGCACAGAATCGGACTTCTTCGAAATATAAATTCTCCTCACATACTAACAGTAAAGCTATAAAATAGTTTCCAAAAAATTAAGTCTAAGAAAAACTTGGACTCACTTGACAATAGCAGGGAAGTCAGGCTGACAAGTCTCGGGGTCCTGCCCCGTTCCTTCCAGAATAGTCTGGATGCTGCAGAAGCCGAGGCAGCCTTTCGTGACGTTGGCAGAGATGCAGCAGTCGGTGTAGTTGTGTGATAAGGCCAGAGATGATAACGTGGGGATGTTCGCTGAATAGCTGTCTGTCACGTTCTGGTTCTCTGGTGGTGTCAGTCCTCGGGATATTACTGGAAGAGAATGGGGTGTTAGACAAATTGCTTTCTTTGGTGAAGTCATGCTGTAAGGGTACGGGATTGTACCTTAGCTTTAGGCCATTGTCAGATATGATGAAAATGAACATAAAGCTAGATACTAATCCAAATAGTCTGTGTTATCCCACTGCTGGGACCTTCGTCTCCTTTTCCCACACGATTGCGTTTTCTGCTAATGCGAGGCAGTCTTTTGGGTAGGCTTTGATATTATTCTGCTGGGTAATAGGCTACCTCTTTTGCATACCAATCACCTCAAACCTGTGGAAGTTGCTTCCAGGTGTTACTGGCATCATGTTATGGGTTTGGTTTCCACATTTAGTTCTTCAAGTCGACCATTGTTCGTGTACCATTGTACTGGCATCATAATCTCTTGATTGTTTTTTTTGTGCTATTATATTGTACTAGCAGCGCCCCGCGGTTTCATGCGCATAGTATCCTATGTGTTATTCCTGGTTATGAACTATCTGTGTGCCAAATTTCATCCAAATCCGTTCAGTAGTTTTTGGGTGAAGAAGTTACAAACGCATTCACAAACTTTCGCCTTTACAATATAAGTGTGATTTTATACATAGAATGAAAGCCTCTATTACTCGAGATTAATTTCACAGCGATTAAACAAACCTGTAAGTTTATGGAAGCTCCTGACAGGTGGTTCCGTGTTCAGCTCACACATGTACAGGCCTGCGTCTGAAGGCTTCACTGACTTGATGACCAGCGCCCAGACATCGCCTCCCTTCGCGATACCAGGGCCCGGAAGAGGCTCATCAGCTAAGAAGAAAGGATTCATTAGTACACAAATATTAGGCTAATACTATTCTTCGCTAATTTATGGCATTAAAAATGTTCCCTATTCAACCAATTTTCACCCCCTTGAATTTAGTTGGGTCACCGATCTTTTTTTTGATGTTGTAAGAGGCGATTGATGGGCTGTGCCAAGGGTCCTGTCTATAACAATATATATAACTAAATGGGGAATGTCAAGGGTTCATCCTGCCATTAACACCATTAACTTAAGCGGTGATTTTTGAGGCACCATGCTTAGTAATGAAACTATTATGTGACCAACAACTTCATTACTATCTATAATATATACATTATATAAAATGGTAAACTGACTGTCTCACTGACTGACTGACTGGGTGATATATCAACACACAGCCCAAACTGCTGGTCCTAGAGACATGAAACTTAGAGGGTGTATTCTTTGTGAAGAGCTAGTATCCACTAAGAAAGGATTTTTGGTAATTCCACCCCTGAAGGGATAGAATAGGGCATGGAAATTTATATGAAATTCCGTCAGTTTTGAAGTTAGTATTTTCAAATTTTGTGTTTAGGCTGATGATTGAAAATTAATTTATACGTGTCTCAGATAATTCCACCCCGAAGGGTTAAAAAGAGGGATGAAGTTGTGTATGGAAAGTCCTTAATTTTCGAAGTAAAAATCACAAAATTTATTATCTAGGCTTATGGTTGGAAGCTAATGCAACGATGTCATTAGAATTTCAACCCTTAAGGGGGTGAAAAGGGCGATGAAAATTTGTTTTTAATTAAAGTATGTATTTATAATTCAAAGTCCTGACTGACTTATATATCAGCGCACAGTCTAAACCGCTGATCCTAGAGACATTAAATTTGGAGGGTGGGTGTTCTTTGTGAAGAGTAGGTATCCACTAAGAAAGGGTTTTTCTAAATTCCACCCCTTGTTTTATGAATGGGAAATCATCAAATGACACCTCCCTCTCTGGGTGGAGCGGAAAGGAGTGTCAGACTCTTACTGACTAAAACTCATCCATGTTCCTTCCTTAGCCCTTTATGTTCCGGGGTAGCGGTTACCCTTTCGGACAATCCCGCTGCCAAAATGCTACCCCTAAGAGGGTGAATGAGGGTAGGGAAAAATTTCACAGTAAAAAATTACACACATTTTATAGTGTTCTTCGAAGAATCCTGACCTTATACGCTAAATACTAAATACATTCTAAGTATGGAGGAAATGCTAAGTAAGTCTTCGTCGACTTTATCTTGCTGAAGCCATTATAATTGCAAATTCAGAAGCGTTTCGTTACAAGTAAATAATATATTTGGTGCAAGGTCGAGAGCAGGTAGCTATTTAGGGTTTAAACTTTTTAAACGGAGGCAGTTGAATAAGGCGGTTGAAAAGGTCAAGGTTAGAGGTCCATTATTTCTAGATACTTGGTTATTTTGAATAACTGAAAATGCATAGTTATCATTGTTATGTGATTACAATGTGTTATAGAACAGAAATGTTACAAATCTGTATTCTGTAGGTCTGTTTCTGTATTCGTTGAACACAATAACAGAATTTTATAAACACGATACGTGGTTACAATATCTTGCGCCGACCCCAAATAAATTGGGATATAAGGACAGAAGAATGATGGTGACGTTGTTGCAATATCTTCTACAAATAAGTATAATGAATCACTGCATATTTTTCAGTTAAATACTTTTGTATTTTCAAGTTTGAAAACGTAGAATTTAGTTTCAAGAACCTCTAATTACGTACTCAGTAAATCCATAACAGTAGATATAGCAAACACTGAACTATATAGACACAAGAAGTTTTACTATTCCAACGCCTATAGCCATTCAATATCTTCGAAGGTGCAAAGAATCAAAGTCAATACTCACAGTCATCATGCAACACATCGACCCTGTCATCTCTCGTGACCCTGACGCCTCCAGCCGTCAGAAGCTGCAGGTCCTTCGCCCGCCTCCACAGCACAGGTCTTCCCTTAGCCCCGAGAACCACGCACGTGAGGAGGGCATCCTCACCACTCCTGATCGCGACTCCTCCGACTGCTGGCGTCCTCATGTACGCTTTGGGCTCGGGTTCTGTCTCTTCTTGCGAGCTGCCAGTTGACGTGCTTGCACTTTCCACTGATTCATTTCTTACTAGTTCTGTGGACAAGAAAAATTAAGTTGTTAGAGGTGTAGTTTTTAATCTGGTATTATTTATTTTTAGCTTATGCTGTCCCACTGCAGGGCGAAGGCCTCCTTTTCTCCTTTCCACTCATCTCTCTCGTGGGCTAGTGTGAACCAAATCCTGTCTGTAGGCGTCAAGCTCGTCCCGCCATGGTATGATGGTGGTTTAAAGTTCGTTTTTGTTCAAAATTAGGAAGAGGGCAACACTAATGTTTGTCATATAGGGTTTTGTTTATAAACGGTGATTAAAGTGACGTTTGAACGTCAAAAATGTATGGTTATACAATGGCTAATCACTGCAACGTTTTAACGTTTTTAACGTTTGGATATGTGTTCTACGATTAGCTCTAAAGGTCTTTGAATTAATGGTAATGACAATGAAGGTATTTAAGTTAAACGTCCAAAGATATTTATTATATAACATAAATATAGATATTTATTTTTATTTAGATATTTATTTTTATTTAGATATTTTTGAATACATATTAGAATAAAAATAAAACACTCATCGCAGGGTCATTTGCCTTCATAATAAAAACGAAAACAGAAAATCAAAGTTCAAACAACTCTACCCCACAAAACCGAAAAACAATCACTCCAATACCACGAAACCACATTTAAATGGAAGCAAACATTAAACCGAAATCATTACAAAGAGGGTACTATTAAAACAACCACTTAAAACGTTTTTCCAAGTACTGAACTATTCTAAAGCCCTTTGAAGGATTTAAAAGGCAATTCGGACCTTACCGCTCCACCTCCTCTAAAAAGGTCATCTATACTTCAGTTTGAAGTCTACGCGAATATAAATGACAAAAGAGAGGTTTGTGGTCGGGTCCCAGTGTTGGCGGTAAGCTAATTCTTAGTTTTGAACTGGAGAGGTTTTAATTTAGGATGTTTTTGAAGGAAGTTCCGGAATAAATCGTGTGCACTTAGTGAGGTGTAGTTTTCACATTGATTGTCACTGTGATGAGATTGCAACTAGATTTTAAACGTTTTCAAGTACGGGTATTGGCTTTCAGAGCGAATTTAGGTAGTTAAAAATTTATTCATTTTCACAATATACCAAAAATCATCAACGTTTCTTCGTTATTTGCACCCAATGGTTCAATAATTATTATTTCAACAAATCAGAAGCCAGGGTTTTTCCCTCCCTTGGCTAACTTGCACGTTTACACACAGCAACTGTATTTAATGTACCTACATTACATCGCATTATAATTTAATATACATTATAGCTGCCGTGTGGTCTCCTGGCGATTTCTATGGAAAGATGTAATGAGATGTATCGTGCTATAATATACATTTTTACATTATAGCTCCTGTATGTGAAGCGCATAACATACTCGTACATACTCCATTGTTGTTTGAAACATTATTTTTTATTTTGTCTTTCACGAACTGTGTTCAAATAAACTTTATTCTTTCTTTCATTTAAGTGATTGAGACTTTTTGCATGGGACAAAGAAAAAAAAAAACAATATTCCATTGTAACGTAGGTACCTCAATAATAAAACAAACATTTTACGGATATTTAAAATAACAACCGATTGTGTGGGTTTATAATATTGAAATAAATTAATCATTCATGCTATTGATTATATTGTTATGATGAAACACGTGTTCTATAGTATTTTTTACCCAGAATGTTTTTATAATAGCTTCCTGCTTATTTAAATACGCATCTGTAAGTTCCTGCTTATTTAAGTACTATATAGGTACGGAGGTGCTTGTAGAACAGCCGTACGGGTCGATCGATCAGGTTAAGCCAAGCTTGCCGCGGTTGGTCCGTAGATGGGTGACCACCTTCACAAACCAAGACCCCTTCGTGCCTCGGAAAGCACATTAAGCCGTTGGTCCCGGCTATCAGTATCAGTCGTCAGTAGCCCTAAAGTCTGACAACCAATCTTACCAAGGGGTATCGTATTACCCAGTAACTGGGTTACGGAGGTCAGATAGGCAGTCGTTCCATGTAAAATACTGGTATTCAGCTGCATCCGGTTAGACCCCAACATAGTTGGGAAATGGCTAGGCAGATGATGATCTGTAAGTACCTACTAGGTGCCCCTATTGCGATACGCACAGCACGCTTAGCACTAAAATGTACGTCTGCCTTCAAATCAAGAGTGAACAGGCATCTTCTAGGCACGCTCGTTCCATCATAGACCTCATCTATCGCTTTCCATCAGGCGTGATCGGGGTCAAGAGCGGACCCATTTAACAAAAGAATTATGTGTCAACGTAATAACACCAGGGCTATGCTATGAGGTCTGTGTGCTCATCGAGTATTACGGAACGTCACGTCGTCAAGCGGTTGGACGACTCTTTACGTGACCAGAGTGCTGGCCTATTTTAAGGCTAAAGATACAGCATTGCCATCGAACGTGGCTATGCTGCCACCCTTTTGGGAACTTGTCTTATTGGCAGTAGAATTTTTTGATGCCCAATGAGATCATTCCTTTTTTATATATATATTTGTACATAATCGGTAGTCCTCTGCCTATACGTTCTAGATAAGCGTGATGTTATGATGATGTATACCTATAACATAATAATATATGTACAGACGACAACATATAAAGCTACTACAATCTGTCTCTATAATAGGTTTTCAATTTTATGGCCACAGCATATGGTTCAAGGTTGATTGGGAAAATTTTACAGTTTTGGTTAGTTTGATGTGCTGATGCGTCTGTACTTGTTTATTGTATTTGAGTATATTTCACTGTTAACTAATAAAAACTGAAAGTTACAAGATATGCGTCAATCATAAACTGTTTACTATCTATGATTCAAGTTGGCACTCACAAAAACTAGTAAAAGTCGGTTAAACTCCAAGAAGTCTGTTATTTTGTTGGCAGTGACATGGTTCAGACAACTTGGGCGATTAAACTTGCTAGAAGATTGAAGGCTTTAGAAGTTTTGTCACAATGACTATAAGTGGTTGGGTTGCCGCAAGTTTTACATCAAATAAAGGAACTGAAGATATATTTGTTGGCAACAACACCCCTCTTGGTAACTTGTTTGGTGGTCCTTTGTACGATTTAGAAAATAAGTTTCAAATAGCATACATATGTAGTGACACAGTACCTGTCACACAGTACCATTCGTTACCACCGAACCAGTTACCACATACCACCGAACCAATTACCACATACCACCGAACCAGTTACCTTACCACGTTTTGACATCCTGCAAGAAACAGTGAAGCAACCGTCTTGAAAAAGACGAGTACGTAAACAAAAGCACCTGATAAAGAAACAGGATAGAAACAACGATGCGACACGAGCGTTATCACAACGCCGTGCCGCATGCGTTCGCTTCGAAAGAAGCGGTTTGCAAGCGCATGCAGAGCAAGCAGAAGCACCAGCACGGTCCGTATCTTCACTGCACGCTTCGGGACCTCGCAGATGGACTCAGGACGCGGACGACACACGCGTCGCGCGCAGTGACAGGCGACCTGCACTCGACGACGGCTTCTGGGGAAAAGGATCGCACTCTTTTTTTTATTTTTATTTTTAATACATGGCATCTCGCAGTTCATCCTTTATGAGGATGGCTACTGCTTAACCGGACTTTCCTGTGGATGCCTCGAATTAAGGCCTCCAGCCAGGGCATACAATAACTTAAAAACTAAGCGACAGCGCTAAGGGTAACCCCCTGCGGGGTTCGGACCTCGGCTCAGGGCGTCGCTGGAAGAGGACAGCAAGGGACAGGCTGGATCGGTATTATTATTGGTGTTTAGGGGCGAATTTAAAACTACAGGCTCAGCTGCGCGGGCTGGCTCGAGCAAGGGTCGGGGGGGGCACGGTGATGGTGCGGGGCGTCGCGACGGGCCTCGGCGGCGAGGACGGAAGGACGGATGTCTGAGCTTGTTTTTGTGTTGTCGACTGAGAGTACTCGTGGCCTTACTGCTCTCCTGGAGGAGGGTAGTGGCGTCGTCGGGGATGGTGAGGGTATGCCTTGGTCGGCGAATCCTACTTATGCGGGAGGGAGTGTATCGGGAGGCCGCCGCAATCAGGGGATTGGGGTGCTTTATGGCAGAGTCGAAGAAGCGCTTGGAAAGGCGTTTCATGAACTGCTGGATGGTGGGGAGTCTGAGATCTAGATGCAGATTCACATTTCGGACATAGAAGGGGGCTCCCGTGACCTTTCGGAGGAAACGGTTCTGGAGGGTTTGCATTTTATGCAGAAATCGCGGCTTGGCGTGTGCGAAGACTACGCAAGCATAGGTCATGATGGGACGGATGACCGCGGTGTAGAGGCGCAATTTGCACTTGAGTGACAATTTGCTGCGGGCAGTTATCATGGAGTGGAGCCTACCGAGAGCGAAAGAGGCGCGCGAACGCGCCGTCTTTATGTGCTCGTTGAAGGTGAGGTTGTGGTCTAGGATGACACCTAAGTATTTGGCTCGCTTTCCCCAGGGGATCGGCTTGCCATACATAGAGATCGGGCGCGGGAGGGGGGGGGGTAGTTTGCGCGGTTTCGAGAAGATGACCGCCTGACTCTTATCGGGGTTGACCTCGATTCTCCATTTCCGGAACCAATCGCTCAAGGCGCTTGCGGAGGTTTGGAGGTTTCGAGCTATGGATGACTGGTTGACACCCGAACAGTATATGGCAGTGTCGTCGGCGAAGAGCGCCAACTGTGCCTTTTTACTGTTCGGGATGTCACTAGTGAACAGGGTGAAAATGAGGGGAGACAGAACGGAACCCTGGGGGACTCCGGCGCGGATGGGGTGAGGGGGAGAGAGAGCGCCCTCGATACGGTAGCGGAAAGTGCGGTCCGACAGAAAATCTCGTAAGATGAGCACGAGACGGTCTGGCACACCTAGCAGGTACAGCTTATATAATAAGCCATTGTGCCAGACCTTGTCGAACGCCTTCGCTATATCGAAGAACAGGACGCCTGTCGAAGCACCTCGCTGAAAAGCAGCGCTAATGTGCTCGACTATGCGGTGGAGCTGGTGGATGCACGAATGCTTCGTGCGAAAACCGAACTGTTCGGGGGGGATGAGGCTCTTTGCTTCGGCATAGTCTTTGAGGCGCTTATAAATAAGCCTCTCGTAGACTTTACCGAAAACATTGAGCAGACTGATGGGGCGGTAGCTGGAGGGCTCAGACTTGGGCTTGCCTGGCTTTGGGATGCCTATGACTGTGGCTTCTTTCCACATTTGGGGGAAGATGTTGTTGCTCAGGGCGCCATTGAAGATGGCGGTCATGAGCAGTATGAGGGGGGCGGGGAGGAGTTTGTACACCCTATTGGTGATACCGTCCGAACCGGGGGCTTTGCGGGTTGCGAGCCCTTTTATGATGTCTTGCACTTCGTCGGGAGTGACGGGAGGCAGAGGATCATCAGGGTCTTCGACTGGCGGGAGGGAGGCTCTCCGTTCGACTTCAGCGTTCACCTCGTCGAGGTGCGCTCTGTCTACTGGTTGAGAGCTGGGAGTGCATTGAGCCTCTAGGCTGTCGGCTAGGCATTCGGCCTTTTCGAGATTTTCGAAAGCGACCGTTTTGTCGGGGCGTGTGAGGGGAGGAACTGTGGCCTCTTCAGAGGAGCGGAGCTTCCTCTGGAGCTGCCAGAAGGCGTGGTGGGTGGGCTCGAGTTCGCCGATCATCTTATCCCATCCCTCGGAGCGCCATTCCCCTATGCGTTTCTTTACAGCACGCTGTAAATGGCGCATGTGGGATTTAGGATCGCACTCGGCGCGCGACTCCTATTTATGCCTTCGCGGCGAATAGTGTCGTGTGCAACGCAGCCCCCGCGCCCCGCGCGCGTGTCGCCTCAACGGCGCGTCGCGATTGGTCAAATAAATGTAAGCAGTAACATGCTAAACCTAAATGCACTATTGGCAATGTAGATATAAGTAGGGTTTTTACAAAAATAAATCAGTCTCAATTACCAGTCTGCGGAGTTATTATTTTCAAATACCTACTGACACTCTACACCGTACAAAACTCTTAAATTGGTGACCCCGCAAATCGAACACGTTCCTGAAGCCGAAGCCCGAGTTCCTGCAACATCGAACTCCTGCAAGATCCCAGAGGAACCATGAAGAACGACGAGTTTAGCGACGCTCAGGGCAGCACAAGTGAGAAGAGCGACGTGGCAACAGTCTCACTTCCGGCACGACTACCACCATTTTGGCGCCAAAACCCGCGTCTGTGGTTCGCGCAATTTGAAGCCGCCGTTGCTGCCAGCAAGATAGGTGAAGAGCAGAAATTCAATCTCGTCGTCCCGCTACTAGGAAACAGCGACCTAGAACAAATCGGAGACATCATCTTACATCCACCGACTACCGGCAAGTACAGCACGCTCAAGGACAGACTCATCTCAACGTACCAAGAGTCAGACCACCGGCAGTTACAGAAGCTACTCAGCGGCCTCGAACTCGGCGACAACAAGCCAAGCCAGCTGCTGCGTAAAATGCGAGACCTCAGTGGCAAACTATTATCAGACGAAGCACTGAAGGTTATGTGGCTCAACCAGCTGCCCACACAAGTTCGCGCAGTGCTCTCCGTCAACACCGAGTCAGCGCTCGAAGTGCTAGCTGCGATGGCAGACAAAATGATGGAGCATTTTGAACCCGCTACAGTCGCCGCAGTCTCCACAGCAAACCCTTCGTCAACAAGTCCAGCAGTCAATGAGATACAGCTCAATGCAATAACAACCCTACAAATCAGCATGCTTACGAAACAAATAGAGAAGTTGTCACTCGAAGTCGCCGAACTCCGCAACCACCAACATTCGTCGTATCGTCGTTCCCGCCAAAACTCTGCACATCGTTTACGCTCACGCTCACAGTCAAGACAGCGTAATGATAACGCCCGCAAGCCCGGCGACCCCGATTGGGTGTGCCATTACCACTACCGATTCGGCAACAAGGCACGAAAATGTGAATCACCGTGTTCCTTAGCAGCAAAGCGGGAAAACTAGAACGTACATCGACAGTGGCGGGCGTCGATGTAAACCAAGCAAGCCGCCGCTTATGTGTGATCGACATTAACAACAGGGAAAAATTTCTTGTCGACACGGGAGCCGACATATCGGTACTAGCCGCCCGAAACCAGAAATATGCAAGACCGGCGGTGAATGCAGGCTACCAACTTTACGCGGCAAACGGAACAAATATTCGTACCTACGGAGAGCGCACACTCGAGCTCAACCTAGGCCTTCGAAGAAGTTTTAAGTGGACTTTCGTCGTCGCCGATGTAAAGACTTCGTTACTGGGTGCCGACTTCCTAGTGCATCATAAACTGTTAGTCGACTTGCACCAAAGAAAACTCATCGACCGAGTAACCGAGCTCAGTGTGAACGCCGTGAAAATTAACAGCCAAGAAGAATCAATCTACATTATCAACCGCGACCACAGTCATCACGACCTGCTTAAGAAATATCCAGATGTACTTCGACCAATGACACTGAAAACTCCAGCCAAACATGACGTCACGCATCACATCGAGACCACTGGGCCGCCGATCTACTCACGGCCGCGCCCTCTACCGCCCGACAAATATAAGGCGGCAAAACTTGAATTCGAGCGCATGATCGAGATGGGAATATGCAAACCGTCAAACAGTCCGTGGGCGAGTCCACTTCACATCGTAAAGAAGAAAGACGGATCACTACGAGTATGCGGCGATTACAGAAGACTCAACGCCGTCACCGTTCCCGACCGATACCCCATTCCACGAATCCAAGATTTTACTTACCAACTCCATGGAAAGAAAATATTCTCGAAACTCGATTTGAAAATGGCATATTTCTGGATACCCATCGCAAAACAAGATGCTCAAAAAACAGCGATAATAACACCGTTCGGACTTTTTGAATTCACCTGCATGACGTTCGGTTTGAGAAATTCCGGGCAAACCTTTCAACGTTTCATGCACGAGGTTCTACGAGGGCTAGATGACAACGTATTCTGTTTCGTCGACGACCTGCTCGTACACTCGAGAAATAAGGAAGAACACCGCCGCCACTTGGAACTAGTACTCGAACGACTTAATACCTACGGCGTCAGTCTAAACATCGACAAGTGCGAGTTTGACAAGGAAAACATCGAGTTCCTCGGTTACGCAGTGTCATCAGAGGGAATCAAACCCACTCAAGAACGAATACAAGCCATAGTGAACTATCCGAAACCACAAACAGTCCAAGAACTAAGAAGATTCTTAGGAATGATAAACTTCTACCGTAGTTGTTTACCTCATCAAGCCGAGTACCAACACGAATTAAATAAATTCCTACACAACAGCAAAAAGAACGATAAAACACCAATACAATGGTCTCAAGTAGCAGATCAAGCCTTTGAGAAATGCCGACAAAGCATACTCGAGGCAACGACACTGACGCACCCGATTCCTAACGCGCCGCTATGTTTGTTTACCGACGCATCGAATACTAGCATCGGCGCTGTCCTACAACAAAAAGTGGACAACATATGGAGACCACTGGCATTCTACTCAAAAACTATGAGTGAGACGCAGCGACGCTACAGCGTGTACGATCGCGAATTATTAGCAATGTACACCGCAGTGCAACACCTACGACGACTGATAGAGGGCAGTGACCTAATAATATTCACCGATCACAAACCTCTAACTTACGCGCTGACAAGAACACCGAGTAGTAGCGATACACCACGAAGAGAACGCCAGCTACACTACATTAGTCAGTTCTGTACGAAGATCCAATACATTCACGGTGATAAGAACGAAGCAGCGGACGCCTTATCACGCATCGAAGAAATCAACTTGTCACATTCCACGATCGACTACAACCAACTCGCTCAAGACCAAGAAAAGGATGAAGAACTGAAGATCTGCATGTCTAACCCAAGTCTAAAGTTTGCGCCTATCACATTGCCCGGAGGTCAACGACCCATCATATGTGAAACATCAACCGGCAACGTTCGTCCATACCTACCAGCGACTTATCGTATAGTAGCATTCAAAGCGCAACACGAACTAAGTCACCCTGGTGTGCGAACAACAAGAAGAATAATGTCTACAAAGTTCTTTTGGCCAAGTATGAACAGAGAAGTTGGTTTGTGGGCGAAATCATGCATCGGTTGCCAGCGCGGGAAAGTTCAACGACACGTTATCAGTCCACTCGGCGAGTTTCAAAAATCAACACGGTTCGAACACGTTCACGTTGACATCGTGGGTCCACTGCCGCCATCTAACGACTACAGATATCTAGTAACAATGATCGACCGCTGCACTAAATGGCCGGAGGCAATACCTATCCGTGACGTCACCGCCGACACTGTTGCTAAGGCGATTTACGAGGGATGGTTATCGCGATTTGGCTGTCCGTTACGTGTAACGACGGATCAAGGAAGGCAATTCGAATCATCGTTATTCAACTCACTGATGAAGAAATTTGGCATCACCAGGATCCGAACTACTGCATACCACCCGCAAGCAAATGGTCAAGTCGAACGCTGGCATCGAACCTTGAAGGCCGCGCTCATGGCGAGAGGCGCCGGCACACACTGGAGCGAGGAATTACCGACCGTGCTGCTTGGACTACGTACAGCGCTTCGTGAAGAAACACAAGTCAGCCCGGCCCTGATGACCTACGGATCGACACTGAGAATACCGTCAGATTTCTTCGTGCCTACACAGCCGAAAAATGAAGATGCAGAATTCGTACGCCAGCTGACCGAAACAATGGCATCACTCGCACCAAGCAGCAAGTCACGTGTCAACAACAGGAGCACGTTTGTATACAAGGACCTAACGACATGCACTCATGTTTTCGTGCGCAATGATACCGTACGAAGTCCATTGACCCCTCCTTACGACGGCCCGTTCAAGGTGATTCAACGTGATGGCAAACATTTCACCATACAGATGCCACTTCGAACTACAGTTGTCTCAATAGACAGACTTAAGCCAGCGCACCTGCTCAACGAAGAAGAGTTTACCACTTCTACAACATGCGCGCAACAACAACAAGCACCGCGCACTAACAGTTCAACTGCGAGCGTCGAGCCGCGGTCATCGACCCCCAGCGCACCGCGCGACACATACGTCACTCGATCCGGCCGCGCGGTGAAACACAACGTACGCTTCGCTTAGGGGGGAGTGATGTAGTGACACAGTACCTGTCACACAGTACCATTCGTTACCACCGAACCAGTTACCACATACCACCGAACCAATTACCACATACCACCGAACCAGTTACCTTACCACGTTTTGACATCCTGCAAGAAACAGTGAAGCAACCGTCTTGAAAAAGACGAGTACGTAAACAAAAGCACCTGATAAAGAAACAGGATAGAAACAACGATGCGACACGAGCGTTATCACAACGCCGTGCCGCATGCGTTCGCTTCGAAAGAAGCGGTTTGCAAGCGCATGCAGAGCAAGCAGAAGCACCAGCACGGTCCGTATCTTCACTGCACGCTTCGGGACCTCGCAGATGGACTCAGGACGCGGACGACACACGCGTCGCGCGCAGTGACAGGCGACCTGCACTCGACGACGGCTTCTGGGGAAAAGGATCGCACTCGGCGCGCGACTCCTATTTATGCCTTCGCGGCGAATAGTGTCGTGTGCAACGCAGCCCCCGCGCCCCGCGCGCGTGTCGCCTCAACGGCGCGTCGCGATTGGTCAAATAAATGTAAGCAGTAGTAACATGCTAAACCTAAATGCACTATTGGCAATGTAGATATAAGTAGGGTTTTTACAAAAATAAATCAGTCTCAATTACCAGTCTGCGGAGTTATTATTTTCAAATACCTACTGACACTCTACACCGTACAAAACTCTTAAACATATATAAACTGACGTTTTCTCCTATGAGAGGGTAGGTAAAAACTACAGAACGGCACCTGCTACGATCCCTTCATAGCTTTGTTTAACGAGTAAACAAAGCTTGAAGAAAATGTGTAACTAATTATTTTAAGATGGTGGAATTAGTTAAGAGAAATATGAATGTTTTTTTTTTCAAGTAAGTACCTATTTAATTTTATTTGAGAGATGTGGTGGCCCAGTGGTCCCAAGTTGTAAGTCGTAGGTTCGAATTCAGTCAGGTGCTTTACTTAGAGTAAAATATTTTATCACCATTGCTCTCAAAACGGTAAAGGTAAACATCTTGAGGAAACCGGCATGTCCTAGAACCAAAAATTCGAAGACATGTGACATCCACCAACATTACATTACAGTCCACTCCTTCTTACCGAGAGGAGGTCTGTGTCCCAGCAGTGGGAACATTATAAGCTGATTATGATGACATTTCTATAACACTTATCAACTTATCAAGTTGTCGGTAGCTTCACGGTGACCATTCACAAAATCGAATTCCACTGCGTCGACAACATTGAATCTCGCATTATGTGCACGGGTTTTTCAGCGTAAAGGTTTGATTTTGAGGATCTTAACAATAACATAACCCCGCTAACACTACGTCCTTACTGCCTTCTCATTTAGATTCATCTCGGGCGAGTCACGTCCGACCGGGCCCCGGATAAAGAAATCAACGCAAATTGGCCGCACATACGCTTCAATTTACCACATATTTCACCGAAACGAAACAATCTGTATGATAACTAGTCTGGAGTGGCTTTAGCACAGAAATTGGGAAGAAAAGTACGGGTATAGAAGGCTTGCAGGTGGATGAGGCCGGAATAAAATCATGTTTTGTATACGAAGTGGGTGGATTATGATGATGAGGGTATGTATAGAGTATTATGTTAATACACAGGTATTGTATACCTATCAAGGTTAGCAATAGGGAGATACTGGCATGGCAACAAGGAAATGCACCTATCAGAGGTTATTACTTGAAAAAAGCTACACTTTCAGAAGCTAATGTGCTCTTCACTCTTTCAATCACATTTTCAATCAGAATCCGACGAATTGTCTTTAAAAAGAAAAAACGTTTACTTGCGGTAAACATGACGCAAAAAAGAACATAAACACAAAAAAAAAAAATAAGAAAAGGTTAGGGGAAACATGCGTCACATCCACGCAAAACGGCTATAGCTCAGCATTATGCTGCGATCCTATGCAAGTCAGACCCCAGCGCTGGTTTTCAGCGACAGCCGGCGCTGACGTGGCTTTGCAGATTTGTTTGTACTGCCGAGATTAGTTTTACTGGGGAGGTTAAACTTACATTGACAGGTACTTCGAGCCGTTTGGGGTTAAAATACTAGGGCCATGGGGTCCGAGTGCCCACTTAGTATTTCGAGACATCGCCAAGCGGTTGGTCGACTCATCACGTGACCAGAGGGCTGGCCTATGTTTTGGCAAAAGAATCAGCATTGCCATTCAACGTGGCAATGCTGCCAGCCTTTTACACGTTTACTATTGACAGCGATGCAGACGGATTTTTTGATTATTTCCCCTCCTTTTATACTAGCTAGCTAGTTAGCTTTTCATTGAAACTCAATTATTTTTGTCTCCAAACAATACTGAAGTCTTGTACTTTCTTAGCTTGGCTCGAACATAACTGATATCGGTTAAGGAAAACATCGTGAGTAAACTAGCACCCTAGTTACGAGTAGGTACATAACAAACTTTCAATTACAATCCCAAGGATATTGCAGGAAATTCTTAATCCTTAATTGCTTCGTAGGTTTGAAAAGTTCGTCAGCTTAACAACGTAAATAACGCAATGAATATTGTATGCCATTGTAAGGGTGTTTACGCAATCACCGCGCTGGTATACTTGAAAAAAACAAAACAAAGTACTTAAATAAAAATTTAACTTTATTATCTACCCTATGCATAATCAGCCTATAATGTTCCCACTGCTGGGACACAGGCCTTATCTCAGTGAGAGGAAGTGGGTCGTAATCCACCACGCGGGCCCAGTGCGGGTTAGTAGATGTCACATGTCTTAGAATTTTAGGTTCTAAGACGATGTTTTCCTTCACCATTTTGGGAGCAGGCCTGTCTGGGTTCGAACCTACGATTTACAACTATTGGTCTCATTATATTCATCATCTTTTTGAGAAATTATAATCGATCGAATAAAAAGTTGAAACTTCAGCAGGAATTTTACGTTAAGTTCCTCGTAAAATATCTGCTGACGTTTTTTCAAAATTTTACGTAAAGTCCCTTAAGAGCGTTTACGCCGTACGGCATTTCATACAAACTTTCAAGCCGTTGTTTTTCGAAATGAATGAACGGATTTTAATGAAACTTTATACACATAAGCAGGATACAAAGGTCTAAAAAGTAAGCAGAGAACATTGTCGAAAAATTGTGTTTTGAAAGGTAATTAGGAAAACATTTAACAAAGAAGCAACACACGTGGTAGTAGCACTAAGTAGTCCCTCAGAGATTTCATTAACGATTAATAAAAAAGTACTAGAATTAAAAATCTCAGCAGTACTGCATTACAAAGCAGTTCTGCTGCAGTTTGTAATTTATGCAAATGGATGAGAGAAGAATGGAAACGTGCGCTTTTAGAAGTTTGAGCTGGGATTTCATTTACTTGACTATGTTATGCTAAGTATTACATTATGCAGATAGCCTATATACCATTGCTATACATACTCGTATAATATGTTTACTGTAGGTACAGTGCTTTGCAAAACCACAATACGATTTTTACTGCCGCCATAAAAAATCCTTACTAATACATATTATAAATGGGAAAGTAAGTCTGTTTGTTACCTTTTCACGCCTAATCCACTGAACCGATCATCATGACATTTTGCATAAACGTTGTCGATAGAAAAGGACTTATGGTACCGTTCATCAAAAAAAAAAACTGTTCTGAAGAAAAAACAATAACTTTCGACGGACACAATTGCTGTAGGACGCTAGGTGGCGCTATGGTCTTTCGAATCATGATTGAAATATGACCCGACTTTCTGAGCAGTATTTTAACTAAAAAACATTAAACTCAATTTATTTTCAAATAAGAACATCTATTAGCTGATTTAAAATTAGAGAATTTCTGGTTTAAATAATCAAATAAAACCCCTCAATTTCCGAAAAAATTCACAGATTTGTTTACATTTTCATCAGATATTTTTGGAACAAACCAGATCAGCAGGGCAAAGGGTGCAACAAAACTGCACCTATGTAAGTCTAAGTACAAAAGTTGAAATTAAGTACAGAAAAAACACACAAATGTATTGCAACAACTTTCAGTATTGCAACGACTCTGAAAAACAAACATTTCGGATTGAATAGGCGTCGATTCACATGGTTATTTTTTCGTGAATTTAGAGTTGCTCCCACACTAAAAATAACTTTTTAATTTAAATTTTTATTTAATTTTTTGTCGAGTACTAGGCTTTTGGCTACTTTATTGTGTGTATTTTATAATGTGCGTCGCATTGTTGCAGAATAACAGAATAAACAATTTTGCTTTCTGAAAGTTGTTTGTAATTAAGGTTCGTTCACCCCGCTACAATTTAACTTTCAATAGGTACTATGTAATATGTAACCTGTGATTATATGCACTGCGCTAAGAAATTGCACTTACAATGAGGGCGTAAAGTGAAGTGTAGCACAATGACGTCACGGAAAGCACTTTCCTAGTGCGCTAAGGCGTATGATGGGTGACACAAAGGTGACGTTTGATTTTAAGTAAGGTTCTGGAGTATATGTCATTCTTACTGTCCTAAGCAATATTAAATGAGTAAATCGGAAGCTTTGTCTGTCTGTCAGATATTTCTTGACACCTCAACTACTGAAGCGATTTTCACCGAGTTTTAGAGGAATACGTGTTTTTCTGGAAAATAGCTTAGTTTCCCATTGCAGAGAGTGCTTTCAAGAGTATTAAAAAAAAAAAAAACTGACTATTTAAATGTCCATATTTTGTTAGTATTACATTATCAGGTGGGGGTTATTATTATTGGCAGAATCAATTTTATTTAATGGTATTGGTTTAGGTAATGGCTTGATGAATATATCAATAGAAGGCAGTATAATTTCTTATACTATGGATTAAAAAAAAAAACAGTCCTTATTGATTTGATTCGATAAATAATTTACAAGTCATCTAGTGCTAGACGGACCAGTAGTAAAAATTCCCTTGAAAAAAAAAACAAACATCAACATTGAAATACTGCGACTTCTGTCAGTTCTCCAAACTTTTTACCCGTATGACACAAGGACCTAACTGCACCTGAAACACTGCCTACTACCTGTAGGTAGATAGGTATATATGTAATGTCACAGTGGCACTCGTACCCACGAGTCCTCCAAGCTGTGAAGAGAGTCCTCGCTTTACATCCTACCTGCTTTAACTTTTGTTACGAAGACTATGTATTTTTAATGGCTCTGTATTTTTATGATCATAATTTTAGATATTACTAGCTTCTGCCCGCGACTTCGTCCGCGTGTAATTTCACCCTCCCCCCATTCACCTTCTTTTGAGTGGAATTTCGAAAAACCCTTTCTTAGTGGATACACTTCACAAAGAACACACTCTCCAAAAATGTCTTTACATGACCAGCGGTTTAGGCTGTGCATTGATATAATCAGTCAGACAGGATCACAGGACTTTGAATTTTATATTAGATTATAAAAGTAAACCTAAGTACCTACCTAATTAAAAAAAAAAACTCAATAACAGAAAATAAAATACCTAAATAAACCTATTTCTGATGATAACTAATCTAAACTCAATAAATAAGCAAAATCCCTAAAAACTAATATCTATACGAACGACTAATCCTACCTAACAGATTTATAAAATAACCTACGGTCACTACGTACACTATCAAATATACTACCCATACTTTAAAATTAAAATCTATACCTACGACTTATAAAAATAAACCTAAATAACTCTACCTTAAACTGTACTTAGTAAACTAAAAGGAATAAAAAGGTCGCACTGAAAAGCATGGTTTAGAATTGCAAGTAGCAGTTAAAACACACAATTTATAGAATGCTAATAAGAACGAACGCTCGCCACTCGATACGTCCGTTCAAATCAAAGTTCAAAAAGTGTAAGCCAAATTCAACCTTCAGCACTACATTTACAGTGCGGGTGACGTAACCTACGACAAACTTATTATTTGCGGTTGGTACAGTCATCGGGTCTAGGGATCGAATCGCAAAATTAAGTTTGTTTTTTATTGTATATACTTTTCCGGGATAAAAAGTACCCAGTGTGGTGCCCAGGATATTAAAGAATAATTATACCAAGTTTCATCGTAATCGAACCGGTACGTTTTGCGTGATGCCTGAACAAACAGACAGACAGACAGACAAAAAAAATTTTAATCACATTTTTGGGTTCGGTGTCGGTCTCGTAACAACCCCTGCCATTTTTTTTTTTTATATTTTCAATGTACGAATATTTAAACACTACCATAACAACTAATACCTATTTTATAAAATAACAACAAAAGAAATTCAAATAAACTATTTAAAGACTAAAAGTCGCGCTGATAGGCACGGTTTGTTAATATCAATTATTGTACAGACAATAACAGCTGGCTGGCTTATTGACAGCAATAAGGTCGAACGCTCTGAACGCATCAACAGCCAAATATTGAATGAACCTCGCGTTATTTTTTTTTTGACTTGACCACTCGCAGTTGCAACTCGCTAAGGTTGCCCGGACCTCCCGCCTTTTTATTATACCCTAGCCTACCGCCACTACCCGCGTCGAGCGCGCAACCGTTACACAAAAATAATCCTTATGGCATGATTCAGTATTCACGCGCGACGGCGCGATGGCTTATTAGCGTATTTCATGTATAAGTTTGGTGTTTCTATACCGATTACTATGATTCTTTTTTTATTGAATAGGTAATAATATTAACTTCTTATAATTAGGGATGAGTGAGAGTATTATAAACGTAAGAGTAAACCAATATAATCAGAAAGCTCCGAACTGCTAAGCTATCGGGACTTACACGTGTTATTGTGAGTCAACCATAACAGATAGACATATGCTGTTGTGGGATATTTTTTAGATAATTTTATGTAGAAAATTTCCGTCATAAATTATTTCTATGTAGCTTTAACCATTAAGGCTGCACACGCGACGGAAGCTTAAAAAATGGAGCAGCTTCTCCCGTTTTCCCAACATTTCCTTTCACTGCTCTGCTCCTATTCATTCTAGCGTGATGAAAAGTATACTATAACCTCCCCAGGAGTATAAAGAATAATTATTCCAAGTTTCGTTAAAATCCGTCGAGTAGTTTTTGTTTCTATAAGGAACATACAGACAGACAGACAGACAGACAGACAGACAGACAGACAGACAGACAAAAATTTTACTGATTGCATTTTTGGCATCAGTATCGATCACTTATTACCCCCTGATAGTTATTTTGAAAATATATGTCATGTACAGAATTGACCTCTCTACAGATTTATTATAAGTATAGATAAAAGAAAATGTTAATGGCACGTGAAAAGGTAATCCACAGAAAATCAAAAATAAAAAAACAATTACCTATTTTTTTTAATTTTTTTTTATTTGTAATGAGTTTGCTCTTGACTCTAGTTTAGATCAGAGGTGACAGAGACAAAGTCGACGATGGAGTAATCTTACCCAGAAGAAGCCTATTCACTCTCACTTTGAAGAGAAGGCTGTATACGCTCGGAAACACAGACGCAGGATAAAGCTTTGTGTCAGTTATGTACTTTACCTGGCGTGTTTGCTCTCCTACTTATTTCCTACCTAATTGGAGGGGGCAGACGGACAGACCTTGTAGCTGTAATTTTGTGAGCTAAACTTTTTACTGTAGTTTTCATCATTACTATTGTTGTTGCTAGTCATGTCGTGCGATTACGCTATTGGTGACAATCTCAGAAGGCCAATAAATTCTCGTAATTTAAAACGCTAAAAATCTAGTCGCAGTCTCATCTGGGCAACAAACAAATGTCAAAAACCAAATTAGAGGTATTTTTGACAGATTAAGGCTGAGATCTGGGGGCACGTTCACAAAATTACGAAAATTACCCCTCTGTTCTAAACCTATAATGTGAACCTAGTGCATGATATACTGTGATTGTTACCTGTTGTAGTTGCCTTGTGAATACAAAAATAAATAAAGTAACACTATTTATTTTCTTATCACAAATAATCATATCTAATGTATTATTTGAAACAAGCTTAAAAACTACGTGAAACTAGTTTGTGAGAGACTGGTGCTGGTGTCTCTAACAAGGTTGTGGAGGTCAGATGGTAAGTCGCTCCATGTAAAATAATGGTATTCAGGAAGCCGACCCCAACTTAGTTGAGAATAGGCTAGGCAGGTGATCTGCATAGAACCTAGTAAAAGATAAGTCAGAGCTTCATGTAAAATAAAACAAGTAGGTATAACAAACTTTTAGAAACTTGTTTTTTTAATCACTTGTAACCCAACTGAAATCCATGAGAGGAAAAACGACAAACTAGAAATAAACACACGTACAAATGAAAATTTACTTTATCACTAAAATTGTAAAGTATAATATGTTTGTAGTTTTCACCCCTTGTAAATATTTATTATGAGGTTTTTTTGGTACGTACAAGGGTTGGATTCCAGTTTAATGGAATCCAGAGGGGCGATGTGGATTTGAACCTGGTCCTTCTGTCCCTCATGAATAGTAATGGGGGTTTGGGACACAGTATGGACTGAAAATTACTTTAGTTGAGGACAATGTAATGTATGAGGATGTTTCTATAATTTGTTATTGAATTTAAGGGGTTTTATTTCCTTGTAAGGTGGGTGGACTATAATGTAATGAAAAATATGTATTTACTCGTTTTTAAATTAAGGGGAAGTTTTAGATGACAGATAAAGTCGTTTATGGCATATAAAAGTGACGTAAAAACGATAAAACACAGAAAGGTTATTGCAGTGGTGTTTTGTACCCATAGTAGGTTTCAAAAGTTATTTCCTATTCCTGACAGTTATGAGTTTTGAATTAAAAAAAAACTGACTACATTCGGAAGTAGTTAATAAAACAGTAACAAAAATAAACAGTTCAGTCCATCACTTTAAAATGTTTACTAAAGCTTTCTAGTTCACAAATAAAAGCAACACACAAGTTTTCCAAAGCCAAAATTGTACAGAATTCATATTAAATCCCGACATACCCAGAATATGAGAGATTGTCAGAGCTTAAAGAACACAAAAAATTTACGA
The DNA here is from genome assembly GCA_963669345.1 of Gortyna flavago. Taxonomy (NCBI): domain Eukaryota; kingdom Metazoa; phylum Arthropoda; class Insecta; order Lepidoptera; family Noctuidae; genus Gortyna; species Gortyna flavago. Next base: position 1,869,986 of record OY770144.1, read on the forward strand.
AAAACACAGCGTCGTTATAAGCCGCATCAAAACAAATTAGTCCAGGAGACAGCGCAGGACAAAGTATTTCCATATACAGCTTGAGGCATGGCGGGATTTTCACAAATATTCGCAGTCGCGTCGCAGCATCGCATTTGCGGGCGTACTCCTAGCTCTTTGCCTAGTCTCAAGAGCTCTGCTAACACGAAATCGCGTGTGCTCTAGGATATATAAGCCAGGAGACAGATCGTAAATTAAGACCCGTTTGTTTATACAAGGTTCAACGATATTAATAGTCGAGGAGCTGGTGGGTTCTAATTTTGGACGATAATGTATTTTGTAATTACTTACTATAAAGTCAGCGTTGCTAGTTGTTACTGAATAAGTGTTAATATTGTTAAAGTATAATTAAATAAGTAATAGCAGTCTTCGAAGGACTGGAAGAAAAAGTATCGGTCGTCCGGCGGTGAGACGGGTGGACATCGTTTCGATTGCGAGTAGAACCTGGATGAGGCTGGCACAGACAACTGGGGTGAAGACGAGTTGTGGACGATGATGATGACGATACAAGTCTTACTCAGACACTGTTTTAATATTTTACCGAGCGACTTCTTTTGTAAAACCACTTGGAAGAAACCACCCAAATTCCCCTCCTTAAAAAAAAACACAAGCACGTAACACGATTTAAACGTATCAGTTATTCAAAACAAGCTCTTATGAACAGGTAAAACGTTTTTCAATTTAATACGACCAGGTACACTTGCTCTCGGGGTGCCGCAGACTTATTAGAGGTTCCCGTGATGTATGCAGATCGACCGACTTTACTTACGTGCTCAAGTTAATCAATGTTTACATGAAATTTGTTGACGAGATCCTTGGAAAATGTGTTTTCTACTTGCTTTAGATTGCTTTAAAAATAAACAGGATTGGTCGTGGAAGCTTAAAATTGTTACGTACCAGCTGAAAGTAAAAATTGCTCCGTGGATGGGTGACCATCTTTACATACCAAGACCCTTCCGTGCCTCGGAAAGCACGTTAAGTCGTTGGTCCCGGCTGTCATTCGTGGATCTTTGACAGTAGTTGCGGGTCGTCAGAAGTTCGAAAGTCTGACAACCAGTCTTACCAAGGGGTATCGTATTGCCCCGTAACTAAATACGCGCATTGACGTGGAGTTGCGGACAACAGCCCGTATTATTTATTACCTATTACCCAGTAACTGGGTTGTAGCAGATAGGCAGGCGCACCATGTAAAATACTGGTATTCAGCTGCATCCGTTTAGACTGAAAGCCGATCCCAACATAGTTGGGAAAAGGCTAGGCAGATGATGATATTGTTAAAACTTATAACCTAACATTTACAGGATCACATCAAAAAATAGTTCTAAAGACTATTTTAGCGAACACAATTTCTTGCGCGCCACACGCTTTGCCAATTTACTCCCCGAATTCACAACACCAACTTAAGCTGACGAAAGAAAATTGACGCAAAGCCTTGGGGCTTAAAGCAAAGCCCTATGAGCTACCAAGTTAAACAATATTCCGCAAATTACTTGAGCTTGACCTATCTACAACAATGGCAACTTAACAACCGGATACTCTCCAGCCAAAAGCCGAGGTTGAGCCTAGTTTTCGATACCCCAGATTAGTTACGGTTATGTATCTGGCACATATTTTCACTGTACTTTTTAAATCACACATCCATTCATCATTCAATCTATTTTTTCATTTGAATTTGTCTAATCTTCTTAGATAAGACAAATTCAAATGAAAAAAAAAAAACAACATTTATCATTTATAGGCACTGGTTAATAAAATGCACAATCTTAATTAAATAGAGAAAGGCAGCACACGGCTCTGAGCCGTGTGATCTGTAACTCAGGATCTTCAGAGATAAAGAAAGGTTTAAAAGACCAAAAAATTGAAATCAAACACTTAAAAATATGAATTAATAAAAGCAACGCTAGCTCCGTGCTTAAGAGTGACGTAACGGCTTTACGTGCTGCCAAGTTAAATAATGTTTAGTAAATTACATGAAGCGCGGCATACCGTCAGCGTTATTACGTCAAATGCGACGCTGGATTAAAATTTTAGTTCGTCTTTGTTTGGAACTGAATGTCTTGAACGTAGCTCGCTTTTTGAAAGCGCGCGGAGTTGAGATTTTATGTAAATTTCGCCTGTGGAAGTATGTTACTGAAACATGAAATGTGTTACTTGTATAAAGTTGATGCAGTTTTAATTATAAACTTAATGTAGACTGTACCTATATTTCATATAATCAGGCCCAGACTTAGAGATCTGGGGCCCCTAGGCACTTGAAATTTTTGAGCCTTGATAGATAGTATTTCCATTGAACCTACGGGTGGTGTAGGTACCTTGATAAGGTATGAACGCGGAGCCTGTAGCCTTTGCTACACCTGTTACGTGGTTAATCCGGCCAAGCTGGTCGGGGTAGCAGGTTGGGTGGTCCCCTAGGCTTGTCTTTGTAGGCTCCGGCGGAAATCCGGGCCTGTATATAATGTTAGAAAACTATAAAAAAAAATCAAATGTCATTTATTAAAACTAGGCTGAGAATCAGCAATTTTTGAACGTTAATATTACTTAAGACAGTCCCCCAAAATAGCCCTCCGTTCACCACTTCCTAGTGCTTTAGCTGTGGCTGTCGTTATTTCCAGACAGCTTGTAAGCCTAAGGGGCTAGACCGGACATGTCAACTATCGCATTTCAGGTGAGCCTGGAGCTAAAACAAGCTCCGGAGGAAAGCGAACGAAATGGCTGGTGAGAATTTTCATTTCGGTAAACACTGCAACAAGCAGTGGTGGCCAATTGGCAACGACTGCGACTTACGAGGTGTAAGGTCGTAGGTTCGAACCCAGACGGGCTTTACTGTGTGTATATTATTTCATCACCACTGCTCTCAAAACGGTGAAGGAAAACATCGTGGAGAAACCGGCATGTCCTAGAACCAAAAATTCGAAGACGTGTGACATCTGCCAACCCGCACATTGCCCGCGGGGTGAATTACGGCCCACTCACTCTCACCGAGAGGAAGCCTGTGTCCCAGCAGTGGGAACATTATAGGCTGATTATGTTAAATACTGCCACACTGCTGAAACCAGCTAGGTACAGACGCCAGCACATCAAGTTACTACAATGATCTGTCAAATTTCTTTAATAGATTTTCAACTTTATCGCTAAACCATAAGATTAAAGGTTGATTGGGAAAATTTGACAGATTCGGATAACTTGATGTGCTGGCGTCGAATCTGTACATGTGAGAAGGATAGATTGTAAAGGCAGGTCTTCATATTTCAAAAAGATGTTGAAATGTGTAAAAAAGATGTTGAAAAGGGCTTGACGACGAGATCCTTGGATAATGTGTTTTCTACTTAATTTACGTTGCTTTAAAAATAAATAGGAATAAAAATATGGACCCTGTAAGGGCACGGCAAAAGGATCAAAATACTTAATTAAAATTACAAAAGAACAAAATAAAAACTACTACTAATATAAAAATCTAGGTATTTCCATTAATTGAACCATAAAATAAGGACATAAATAGTTGGTATGCTATTATTATAACATAGGAGTACTAGCTGCGTCTCGCGGTTTCACTCGCATAAGTGTCGATCACATGGGAATATCGAGATGAAAATATTCTATGTGTTATTCTGATGTACCTACATTTACTATATTATTGAAAAGTTTCATCAAATTCCATTTAGCAGTTTTTGCGTGAAAGATTAACAAACATCCATCCATATTTCCTCACAAACTTTCGCCTTTATATTATTAATGTGAAGTGTGATAAAAAAAAACTCTACAATATTATAAGGTGCGTATTTCACACATGCGCATCACGATATTGAAAACATAGAAGACAATAAAATTACTCACTTCCAAAAACGAAAATCCCCAAGTGAAAGATTTAATTAAAAATTCTAAAACCGCAGTACCAATTAACATCACTCTCCATACCCTCCAACAATTCTAGCCTCCCCTCCTGCAATAATCACAAGTCATTAGCCCTGTAATTTACCCCCACTTCAGCTAATGGCGCCATATCCATAAAACTGTAAAGCCTACCTGTTCATGTGACGATGGCGGAGATAATCCGGCGGCTCGTAACTCTTCCACGATAGAGCGCATTCCACACTTATTAACTCGGGTCTACTCGGGAGGAGTCGGGACTACTCGGGGACATTCGGGAGGTATAGGCAAACAAGCTATTTGGTGTACAGACAAATCTATTTTAACCTTTCCACTGCACTGCAATATTTTTTTTTACCATAACATAACATCACGCCCGTATAAATCGAAGAATCTGGGCTGCTACAAAAAAAAATTTGGTGGAAAAACCGAATAACGCTTTGCCCGACTTTGTCCTGTGTGTGTGTGTATTAGTGTGTGCGCGTGTGTGTGTTTGTGTCTTTGTCGCATGTCTTGACTTGCGACGATCTGATCAACGCAGAGGCAGTTAATATATTTTTATTGTGTACGTTATACGTTTTTAAAAAGTACTGACTACTTAGCACAGTTACAACATTGTAATTGGAAGGGTCTTTTGGTTTATAAGTAGTTGGAAGTTACAGTGAGCTTAAAACTTTTTCTCGGTTCTGAAGTGGCCTACTTGCTGCATAATACCCCACCTCTCATCCCCGCGGTGATATGGATTTGTTACTGCGCAGCTACTCGCCTCGTGTTCAGAGCCGCCACACAGTGGAACGAATGTATGGGAGCGGTTGGACGTAGACATGTCCGAAAAATAAGAGTAAAATTATGACAAACTAATGATGCCATCTTATTCGATTACTTAATGCCTTCATAAATTGTGGTGATGAATTTCTTCACAACTCCCATATTTCGGGAGTAATTTGAGAAAATGTGAAATTTTACTATGAAAATGAGTGTATCGAGCTCTCTCCCTCCTGATTCCGGGCTTGTTTCAAGTAGCGGTCTCTAATATCGTAATGCTATTACTAAGAGCTATATTTAATACTAAGACACATAGTGCGCCAAATGTGCACTTTCTGGGATAAAAGGAAATGAAAATTTAAAAAAAAAACGTTTTTTCCCCATTTGTATTTACTTTAAACCGCAGACAGACTTATTAAGAGGTCTATAAATATATTATATATATACAGAAATATATATTAACAAAAATATTCACAAGAACTGATGAGAGTATGACTTTTAAGTAAGTTGATAATAAATTACCTAGTTTCATTAAAAGTACAATAAATAATTAAGATGTAAGCTCTAATTTACTAAGTTACACATTTTAAAACAATAACATCATTTAATTATCTTCGTCATCATCATCATCATCAATTAATTCAAATTCAGAATCGATGTCCGCTAAATCATTTATGTTAACAAATTCGATGTCACTTTTCTCAGAATCCGTAAGCTCATAAAATTCCTTAAAAGAAGATTTTTTTACAAACTTATTTCCTTTTGGACGGATACTTGTAACAAGTGGATCAGAAGACAGTAAAAGATTGTGCATAATATCTTCATTGCATGAGATACTGCTATGCTTTCGAGAATGCCCCTCTCTATATTTTCTAAAATCTTTATTTCTAGCCTCAGATGCCTCTTCGGATAGAAAACCAATGGGCACAATTGACATGTTCTGAACTATGTCTGGCCCATGCATTAAAATTTTATGAAGTGAAGAAGGCATATAATACCATGGGTATAACTCCACGTAAAGCTTAGCAGTATCAAAGCAGAACTCTCGGAATTTAGTTACGTTGATCTTCTCTCCTGATGAAATACACTGCAAGATCACACAGATTTTTCTTAAAAGCATAGCATCTATTCCGGTCAGTTCAGCAGATTTAGTGTAGTTTTCAAAAAATCTCCTTGCCGAGTTGCCATTGTTGGTGGATCCACTGCCTTGTTTCACAACATCGAGAAGTAAGCCCGTTTCTCTTCTTACAGCCTCTTGAACTCTTTTCTTCCTGTCATCAACTTGCCTTTTTGCTATATCACCCCTTACTTGCCATGATTTTATGTCTAATTTGTAGGAAATGTGTAATAAGCATTCCATTGAGCGAATCCAAGCGTGAAGGGTGCTTAAGCTATATTTATACATGTCCTCGTTTGCGTGTTTATCTTTGATTAACTCTAAATTATTCATTTCTTTAGGACAAGCCTTGCATATGTCACACACTGAAGCTGCTGTATTGGATATAATGGAATGAATTTTACCATCAATCATTGTCAACAGCAGTTGGTGTTTGACACTAATTCCATCAGTGATGGTGGATGGAGTTAAGGCTTCAATCTCTGCTTCGATTTCAGCCATCTCTCTCTGCACATTTTCTTTGGTTTCCTTTATAAACTTAAACAATATTGGCCGGCAAAATGAAGTGGAAGATGGTCGCTCGTTTTCCCAAATTGTTACACCTTTTGAGACGAGCCGCAGTGGTACAAGACTAATCATAAAATTACTAGCAAGATCGATTTGCTCATCTTCACTCGTCCTTTGATGATAAATGCTTTGGCTAGATGATCCGTCAAAACCCCATTTGCTGGTCAATACGAGCTGTTGATTGGGATCAACAGGGGTTTCTAACGACCTAATAAGTCTTCTTGAGGTTAAATCCATCAAGGCTTGTAATTTGATTTTTGCAGAGCTCTCTGTAACTGTGAGATCTTCTTTGGCCGGATAGCACTTAATTTTTTCTTTAACCAACATGTAGTAACTCGGGTATTGAAGAGCTCCTTCTTGAGTGTTGAAATCCCGAAGAGTGTTATAGCGCCATTTCGATAAGTTCATCGATACATAAAGAGCCAATGCCTTCAAAGGGGATATTTCCCGTACCTGAATTGATTTACCTTCAATGAAGGCTTTGATTTTTGAGGCCTCTTCTGGATTCTCCGTCAAGTATTTCATAACATAAGCTGTATCGCTTTGTCCTGCCTTTTGAAGCGCCCTTTCGGCCGAAAACATAATTTCAGCGCTGCTACTGCTGCATGAAAGACTATCTTCAGTGCGTCTTCTTTTTTGCCGGTTACTAAGGTCCTCAAAAGATTTACGAGGACTAGGATGTGTACAAGTTGAAGCATCAGATTTAGCAGGAGAAATTATGGGCTCGATGACGTCACTTATATTTTCTGTAGAAGGTTCCATATTTTCATTCTGTAATTCCGGCCATTGAATTGCAGCCTGTAGCCAAATCTCATGTTTCTTCCGAAACTTATCTGTGCTTCTTCCAGACTGTGTCCATTTTGCATAAATGCGGTAGCAAAATCGACGACACCAGTCTTTTAAACTTGTTTCAGCACTTTCACATAACTGAACACAACTGTTATCTTTTAAAACACTGAACAAATAGTTAAAGTCGCGTAAATCTTTATGTGCGCGTGCGCATAAAGCAACGTGAATATCAAGATTTGTATTAAAATTTGGAAAATACATTGCGAGATTAGCTTGGATACAACGAGGTGTAAATCAACACTGATTTTAAAGTTACTAATAGTGACCTATTTATATAAAATCCAGGTATCCCAGGTATCCTTTGTTAAATATTGCAAGGTAATTAGTTATTGTGATAATTAGTAAATGATGCATGCTAAATTAGTGTATTAAGAGCTATTTAGTAATTAAATAATAGCAATGTTCTTATCAGTAATCATTAGTGCATCAGTTTTATATGTAAACCTTAAGTCCCTAATTATATATCCTAATTAGCTTATATCTTCTCTAATTGGCTGCTCAGAAATGTTATTGTAATAAGGTAAACCTTTAGAAAAACGGTTTTAATCAACAAAATAAACAAAAAATAAAAAAATTGTGTTATAAAATAAACATCACTCTTTATCCCAGAAAGTGCACATTTGGCGCACTATGTGTCTTAGTATTAAATATAGCTCTTAGTATTAGCATTATGATATTAGAGACCGCTACTTGAAACAAGCCCGGAATCAGGAGGGAGAGAGCTCGATACACTCATTTTCATAGTAAAATTTCACATTTTCTCAAATTACTCCCGAAATATGGGAGTTATGAAGAAATTCATCACCACAAGTTATGAAGGCATTAAGTAATCGAATAAGATGGCATCATTAGTTTGGCATAATTTTACTCTTTTTTTTCGGACATGTCTACGTCCAACCGCTCCCATACATTCGTTCCACTGTGCGCCACACAATTTACATCGGGCTGTAGCAGCCTGTATAACAAACCGCTTGTTTGACTGTGCTTGGGACTCGTAGTGAAGACTTATTGATGGCAACACCGTAACACTCCGGAGTTGCGTTTGTAACTAGGAATCGAGATATATGGTATTGTGTGGGTATGTGTTTATTACTGCTTCATAATTTAGTTGCGTGGGTAGTGTGTACGGTTATTTATACTTTTTAATTACATCATGACGAATTTCAACGGAATTGTTTTCTGTGGATGGGTGACCATTTTTACATAACGAGCGCGAATGAAGCCCTTTTGAAAATATTCTTTTAATGGGAAAGTAATTGTTCCAGTTTTTAGGTCACTAAATGAAATAACAATATGTTACAGTACGGCCACCGAGAGAATACTTACTTGACACCTGTCACTTTCATACAAACGAATACGTGTTTTGCGAATTCGATCTTTATTATTGACTAGAATTGTCGAACTGACAAGTGACAGGTTCTCTTGACAGCTGGACCGTAGGTAGTATTTAGACTGATTGAATGTCGATTAGAGTAGATTAATAGTAGATTTGTATGAATAATGTTATTTCACAAAGCGTCCTTGCCCTTCATAATATTGAACTTCATACTTATTGTAAGTACTTGTATTTTTTTTGTGACCATTTTTCTTGGCCGTTGGTTAAATCGTGTTTGGTTTTGTAAAACTGAGCATTATGAACTGTGGAAAGAATTGACCAATATTTTTTTTAAGAGCTACTAAACAGGTTTGAAATCCAGTCTTATTTTATCTTTTACCCAGTAACTGGGTTGTGGAGGTCAGATAGGCAGTCGCTCCATGTACAATACTGATACTCATTTGCATCCGGTTAGACTGAAAATCGATTCAATAATTTTTTTAGAGGCTTCTACCAATTAAAGTTGGGAAAAATGCTAATCAGATCATTCGTATAGATTTCGTTATGTATAAAAATATAGTCTCACTCTTGTGACTGATTTCGTCACCTGTACACGCAATAAAGGTACATAAGGAACAATACAGACAATTCAAATGGTGGTCTACGTCAGGTAAACTCGAATATAGCTGAAATTGGTACAGATATTTGCAGTCCAATAGTCTTCAGTAGTCTTTGCGCAGCTTCAAACCATATTTGTGTGAATTAGAACAATTATTTACTACTCTCTTACCTATTTAGTTGGGAAAAGGCTAGGCAGATGATGATGCTCATAGAAGAGCAAGTCTGTTAAACTTATTGCAACAAACTATTTATTTCCCATTTCATTATTAGCTTCAAAAATTCATGGCACACCTATTAGATACTGCAGTGTGCGTCGCAAGCGCCGCATGTAAATTATGGAGTAGGTTCCGGTTTCATTAAACGCTTTAATAAAACTCTTGGGCCCGCGGCCGTGTTTTACCGGGATTTCAAACGTTTGTGAATGAACTGGAAATACCGCCACGTATAATTTTGTAGTCTGGCTACACTGAAATTAATTATTAACGGTTTCAAAAATTCTTGTTTGAGCATTAAATTTGTATATGTGTTAGCTTGAAAAGTGGTTCTAAATCTTCTCGTCTGTATCGTGGGTGGTTGTAGCATCTATTTTATATGTTCTGTGGTTGTAGCATTTCTTTAATACTCGCTTTTTCCTTTGTTTTTTGTTGGGTGGATTTGTTGTTCGTAAAGGCTATTACTTATAGTTTTCCTTTAACATAGTGAGGTTTTGTTTAAGACGACGCCGACCGCGTAGTGGCGCCCTCGTCGTTTTCTTTTATTTTATAATGAAAATGCAGAAAATAAGCACGTTAAGTTGTGCTCCACAAGATTAAACGTTAATATTATTACAAACGGTAGATTTACATTGTTTAGTTTTGTTATAAATAGTGGCCACTACCTATTATCCGTTTTCGTGCTCTTATTAATTCATTTTAATTCTAAAATAAAAGAAATAACCAAACAAACGATTAGGGCGCTACTGTGCGGTCGGCGTCGCCTTAAGTAGAATCTTTTTAACAAGCCAGATTAGTATCAAATTTGTTATTGGAAAAAGTAAGTCACTACGAACTACTGAGTTAGCTTATCATTACCAGCCTATAAACTTTCCCAAACTAGGACTCAGGCCTCCTCCATATGAGAGGGAGGGGGCCGTAATCGCGCCCAGTGCGGGTTGGTAGATGTCGCATGTCTTCGAATGTTTGGTTCTAGGACATGCCGCTTTCCTCACGATGTTTCCCTTTATAGAGGTATGAGGAACAGGGTGTAAAGTTCACTCATCCTCTATAGAAAAGGGAGGTCCTCCGACCAGGTGGGTGTTGTGTCTGGCGGGCAACTGCCCAATGATTCAATTCGGGCCGTTGTATATATGCTAGTTGCGCGGTAAACTGTGCTTGCGAGATGCAGAATTTTGCGTGACGTCAGTATGACGCGTTGTTCGCATGTGGCGTTGTAGATACCGCTACACCTTCATCGTTTTAAGAGCAGAGGTCAGTGGTGATAAAATAATTTACAAAAAGTAAAGCGCCCGTCAGAGAGCGGACAGGGTGTCGAACCTACGACCTACAACTCGGAGTCGCATCCGTTTCCATTGGGCCACCAGTACTCTCAGTTTTATTATATTGATTTTAAAAAACGTAAATTCACGCCTGTATTCTTCTAAGGGTTAAACAGAAGTGTACCTATAGCTGTAGAAGGAATATTTTTTTACTCCCTTAACTTTTCAGTAACTTCAACAAAAACAAGACAAGCGCTTTACTTTGTGTAAATCATTCGTCAGCACTGCTCTCAAAACGGTGAAGGATAACATCGTGAGGTAACCGGCATGTCCAAGAAAAAAAAATTCGAAGACATGTGACATATATCTACCAACCCGGACTGGGCCACAAAAGTAAAACCGGATCAGACCGGAATAACTCGGAATGAGAAAGTTGGATAAGAAAGAGATTAAAACAGAAGAAGAACTAGCAGGGGAACGAGGAGGGGTGAGAGGAGTCCAGGGAATCAGAACGGAATGAATCGTGGATTACGGCCCACTTACCGAGAGCAGATCTGTGTCCCAGCAGTGGGAACATTATAGGCTGAATTTGCTATTATGTAACAAAACGGTTCATATTTTGCTCTTGAATGTTCATATTACCTGCTAAGTAGTGTTTAAGAAAAGACGGCAGACAGCAAAATAAGAGGAACTACAAAGGGTGGCTCATATTGTATGGCTTTGATATTAGTGAGTGTTCGTCTGCGCGATAAGAAATGAAAGATTTCTCTCGGTGGCGCAGCTTCCTATGTGTTCTTTGTTTGGGGACACATGGACGCGGAGATGTGCAAGCACAAGGGATTATTGGCTTCAAAAAGGAGAATATTGTTAATTTATTTATTTATACAAACAAAATTGTACGTTATATGCTAAATTTTAGGTTACAAAATAATTGGAAGTGAGTAATCCACGACGTTTCCACAGATTACCTAGGTTAAATGTTATTGGAAATGTTAATGATTATCTGTGAATGGATTCTATATTTCTTTTATGACACACACAAAATAACCGGCCAAATAAAGCTGGATTTTATTTCTTTTGCTAAGCATAAAATTTATATGCAACAAAGCACTGCAAAAAAGTTAAAAAATACAACCATAAGCTACACAAACAAATGGCCACGTAGCAAAAATTACTGCAATATTCTGCTCCATTGAATCCCCAAGTGAAATGTGATACGTGATATGATTTAATTATTTAGTGGCGTTGAAACTCGTGAGAGTCGCCGTGTCTGTGCGTTGGCCTAATTTGCGAGTATAAGCGATTTAGTGTCCCCTTGGATAAGCAGGTAAAATGTTTCGTAAACATACTTGCGAAATAATGTGGTGCCTACTTCAATCTGCCTAGCTTTTTAACGGGTCCAGTTTAACTGGATGCAGCCGATTACTAGTATTTTACATGAAGTGACGATCTGACCTCCACAAACCAGCTGACTGGTAATGAGACTTTCGGGCTTCTGACGACCCAATAGTTTCAATTAAATAATTACAACTTTTCAGACTCAACATTAAGATGAAACAAAGAAGGGAAGAAAGAGACACAATTCATACGTCAAAACTAGACTAATAAAATATAATTGAAAATTAAATTTCACGTTTGAGGATTGACTCCCAAAATACAAGTCCTGGTTTTGTTTGCGTATCAGTTTCAGTAGGTACCTTAAGTAAAAATAAATAAATACTGTATCCAAATTCTTGTGAATGCTTCTTGTGAAAATAAACTTATAATATTTTGCTACATTTATAAAAAATTAAAGAAAGAAAGAAAAATAAAGAAAATACGTTTATTTGCGGCAAATATGATGCATAAAAAGAACAGAAACACAAAAAAAAAAGTTGGGAGAAAACATACGTCACATCCACTCAAAACGGCCATCGCTCAGCATAATGCTAAGACCCTATACGAGACAAAGCCCCACAACAATTCGTAGATTCATGATTTTACTGTCATACCATGGTTAAAACTCTCTAGTTTCAAATTAAACGTTTTATTCAGCGATGCAGCTAGCGCATAAAATTAAACATTTATCAATGTCCCGTAGCCTAATCCATACAAATTATGTTTTTGTTCGAGAATTAATTTGTAGAGCGACTAGTTTAATTCATGAACTTAATTTTAATTGTATTTATTGGCAATTCATGTTATATTGTAAATTGTTATAATTTCAGTAACCAATGCGCATATTTTAGTAGTACATAATTAATTCTAATTATGAAATCATGCAAATATAATTATTTAAGTTGTGGTTTAACTTGTTTCAGTAAATAAATCAACGTTAACAGCGGATGATCCCTCTGAACGGATGATTATAATACAATTAGTTAAGTATAAATGTTAAAATAAATACGGTAACAAGTTTCGTGTTGATGTCCCTGCCACCCGTCAATCTCAATCTGAATAATGTTGAAGGATATTGGTAATCCATTGCTTCATATGTTCGAAAAATGCGCCTGCTGAACAACGTAAATAACGCAATGGATGCCGTTGAACTGTCAAAATGAAACCCATTGCTACTGATGGTGTATTACGCAATTATTCTGCAGTACATGACTCTTAACCCCCTGGAGTATAAATTTTTCAGGGGTTATTAAAAAAAAATCTGCAGTTCCATAGAAACTTGCGCGGTCAAAATGTATAGAAAAGCTGATTTTTTTTTGACAACCGCCGAAATATGTCTGTGTATGAATGCTGTGTGAGGGTGCTGAAATGACAGTTACCTACAGTTTGCGCATCGATGTCGCTGCCATCTGTATGTTATGTACCCCTTCTTTCATTCTAGAAAAATAAAAACAGTTTGAAGGTTCCTAACGTAAAGTTGAAATAAATTTTTGGCTAAGTTCGAGATTCGTTCGTCACTCTTGCTAACTGTGTGACACTCCGGATCGGTGGATCCATTAAGTATATTTGCCGACATTTCCAAACTGAAAGAGGTCAGATATCGACAGATTGGAATGATGTATTGTTGCTAGATTTCATTTGGTGAAATCCTTTTTACAACCCCGGATTTGTCTTTTTGATGTTCGACTAAAGAACGATCACTTTTGAATCGTTGTGTCTCGGAATTTGCAGCTTTCTTTTTTAATGGAAGGGAGTGACTTGATGCTTTTTTGTTTTTTAGAGCGATTATTTCATGGATGTATTTTTTGATTGTCGATTTAGGTCAGTGAATTCACAAATAATATTAAAGTAGCAATAAAAGTATGAAATCTAATCTAATTAATCTGTATTGTCCCACCGCAAGGCAAAAGCCTCCTTCCCCCTTTGCCACACAGTTCTGTCTTTTGCTAGTGCCAGTCCTTTCGGTAGCAGTCAGAGGGACCCAAATGATGGTACTCTTAACCCTATTTGTCATCTGACATCCGGCAGACAAGTCCAAAGTATGAAAATGAGCAGTAATTTCAGATTTTTTTGCCTACCTTATCCTACCTACCTTAGTGGATACCGCTGCCTACCAATCAATCTGTGTAGCCTTTTCCCAACTATGTCGGGGTCAGCTTTGAGTCGAACCGGATGCAGCTGAATATCAGTGTTTTACATGGAGCGACTGCCTATCTGACCTCCACAACCCAGTTACTGGGTAACGTGATACCTTATGGTAAGACTAGTTGTCACACTTTTGGGCTTCTGACTATCCGTAAAGACTGTCAAAGATCCATCAATGACTGCCGGGACCAACGGCTTAACGTGCTTTCCGAGTGCATGGTCACCCAGCCACAAGAAGACCGCGCGGCAGACGTAGCTTAACCTTCAATCGACCCGTGCGGCTGTTATTATTTAGCCACAAGCCTCTATTAAAATTTAACAAAGAAGTAGGTACAGCAAACAATTTATAGAGCTTGTTTTAAAGTGCTTGGCCAGATTGGCAGCGCTCGAGCGGGGAGCGGGCCGGGTGCGGGAACGCGCGCTATCTGCCTGTCCGCAGTCAAGCGCGGCTTCGTTCTGAGTGTTGTCGTGTCCAGTGTTTGTCAAAATATAATATGGATGAAGAAGACTTATTTTTACTAGAATAAGCTCGAACTAGTTTGTGAACCCGGTCTCAGAGCGGCCCGCCCGCGCACTCAATGCGGCTACTTTTATTAACGAGCTATGGCGTGAGTTGCCTGCATGCTCCTCGCGCCAAGCAGGCCGCGCCGCTCACCGCGCCCGCGTGCCCACTATGGACGCTCGACTCAAATGAAGTTCTTATGTTTCAGTACGCCGCGCCGCGCCAGCCTCGCGCCCGCGTTTGCAGTCTGGCCAAGCACTAACAGTTACCGCTATTCCCGATAAAGTGCATGACCAGCAACTTTGCAGGTGTTCACAATTTCATTGATTTTTACCCAGTCTTTAATGGAACTGACCTAGTTTTGTTAATGTTTGTATTTTAAAAGTACACACTGTTAACTTTTAGCAACGATAGAGGTTAGAGGTATACTTGCTTAGTTAAACAACCCTTTGCCAAGTAAATAAGGGAAACACGTTATGTCTACATAATGATATTAAAAAGTTATTTATTAGAAAAAAAACACTTCATCATCACCACTGCTCTCATAACGGTGAAAGGAAAACTTCGTGAGGAAACCGGCATGTCCTAGAACCAAAAATTCGAAGACATGTGACATCTACCAACCCGCACTGGGCCCGCGTGGTGGATTACGGCCCACTCCCTCTCACAGAGAGGAGGCCTGTGTCCCAGCAGTGGGAACATTATAGGCTGATTATGTTATGATAAATGATCTACAGGCTGTCAGCAATCGTATGTCTACAAAATCGTGTAAATTGTGAACCCTGGTTTGCTGAGTTATGAATATCCCTTATGTAATAGGCTGAGATGTTGGATCACTTTATAGAGCAATTGAGATACAACACCTACTTTCAAGTCAGCTGTTCCCTAAAAGGAAAAGAAGAAACGGAAATAAGGATTTCGTATATCTGACACAGAACCGCATATAATGGACTAGTTGATATGTATGATTCGGGGTAATGCAACTGAAAAAAAAACTGCATTTGTCGCACAAAAACAAGGTTTCCGAGCCATCTATAATCTACAAAAGACTGACAGTTGTAAACCTCATTTTAAAAACTTAAAAATATTAACTTTATCGTCCATGTAGGTACACACGGCTTCGCATCAAGCTATACATTTCCAGTTTTAGCTGACCTCGCATTGTATGGGTTTTTCGTATAATCAGAAGTCAGCTTATACTGGTTATGAGGGGCCCGTGGCTAAATAATAACAGCCGCACAGGTCGATCGACCAGGTTAAGCTACGCTTGCCGCGGTTGGTCTGTGGATGGGTGACCATCTTTACATATCGAGACCCCTCCGTGCCTCGGAAAGCACGTTAAGCCGTTGGTCCCGGCTGTCATTTGTGGATCTTTGACAGTCGTTACGGGTAGTCAGAAGCCCGAAAGCCTGACAACCAGTCTTACCAAGGGGTATCGTATTACCCAGTAACTGGGTTGTGGAGGTCAGATAGGCAGTCGCTCCATGTAAAATACTGGTATTCAGCTGCATCCGGTTAGACTGGAAGCCGACCCCAACATAGTTGGGAAAAGGCTAGGCAGATGATGAGCTTATACTGGTTATGTATAACTTGATGTGTAGCCGTGTGTACATTTACGAAACTGCCCTTTTTGTCAGGCGCAACCTGTCTTAGTTTTCACAAGTTAATGACCTGTGCTGTGTGTGTCCTGAGCTGGTATGCTACATTTGGTTAAAAGAAAAACTGCATTGTTTCGGAAAAGAATATTCGCAATGGCTTTAAAGTTTTATAACAAACTACCAAAGCGTATCAAACTAGCAGACAATATTAATGAAATCAAAAAGAAGTTATTTCTATCTCTGATCGAGAAGACATATTAATCTGTCGAGGAATTCCTTGATGACCGAATATAAATGAGTGTAATTGGTTGTGAAGTATTGCTTGCTTGTTATTTTTTCATTAAATAAGTAATAATTTATTTCTGTTAATTTAGTATATTGTGTTTCACGAACTGTGTCCAAAGATACTTTTTTTCTTTCTTTCTTATAATAATGGGAATATATGTATATGTTGACTGATATTCTAACTATGTAATCTAATGCTTTTATCTGGGATTTCCTGCTATTTTAACTGTAAGTAATCATGATTAAATTATTAATATTATTATTTGTACACCACCAAGTGGTAGGAAATAGAGATCATATTAAACTTGACTGTAACACCTATTGTAACCTATGTTCACACATAAATTAATTGAATTGATGGAACTCTAATTACTTCAGAACACGAATAGGGTAAAAGTGCCAATAACGCGATCAAAAGAGATTAATTAAAACAAACACTAGCATTGTGGTGGGTGCACCAATTTTCGTCGTAGCCTCTGATTGAGTTGGGCGTATGAATAGTGACGATAATTAAATGCTTCCCTCACTGTAATGGATTTGTTTTGTGATGTTGTGTACTGGTAATGCCAGCTTTACAAGTGCACTGTTAACTTTAACGAGATTTCTAAATGTTATTGTTGTATTATAATTGTGAGCAGGAAAGCTTCACTTCTTGGCATGATTATTTCCTTAGGCAGCTTCATATTTTTTTATGTAGAACTAGCTATGCCTGCGACTTTGTTCGCGTGCTTATTGCATTTCTTTGGGTTTTATTTTTTTAAGCGGAATTCTAATTATTTTTCTAAAATAAAAGTAGTCTAAGTTACTGCTTATAATATCAGCTTTTTGCCAATGAATGTCCAGTAAAAATCGGTCCAGCCGTTTCGGTAATTAGCCGCAACAAACAGACAGAAATACAGACAAAATCATTTTTTTTTTATTTCCGCTTATACTTTCCGTATTTAGTAAAAAGCAGTTTTTTGACATTACAAACAGACACTTCAATTTTATTTATTTGTATTAAAATAAGTAGTGAATTATTTCAATTAAATATTAAATGCTACCCCTCACTGTAATGGATTTTTTTTGTGATGTTATGCCCTGGTAATGTTGGTGGCAGCTTAACAAGTTCACTGTTAACTTTAACGAGATTTCTAAATGTTATTGTTGTATTCATAAGTATTGGCAGCGGGAAAGCTTCGGTTCTTGGTATGATTATTTTTGACATTTGCTAGAAGCGTTTCCGTCATATTTATCAGACGTCATGAAAATTTTATTTATTTCTTACATACTTCTTTGACATAATCTTTTTATTATTTGACATTATATACTGACAATTCTAATTTCAACTCTTTATTAATGGTTGTAATAGCAATCATTTGAACTTGGTTTTAATAGGTTTTTATATATAATTTTTTATTTATACTTTTGATAGTTTCTTTTATAATTTGTAAATGTGAAGACTTTGTAGGCCTTGTAGATTTTAGATCCGTAGACCATTTTTTATTTTATCAAGTACCTGGTACTTGTTGACAGGCCTACGCTGTCCTCCCATACCTACTGTAATTTGAAAACATTGTAAAAGCCAACTATTTTTAAAAGAGTAACCGTGGCGTTTTTTTGTGGCTCTTCTCCATAGGAAACGACCAGTTGGAACCGTGCACCTAGCTTCTGATGTTTCATAAGTGCCCATGTAGGTTTATGTGAACACAGGTTGCGCGTCGATATTCCTGCCACCTTGTAGTACTCCAAAATGTCGAACAAATATTGATAGACGAGTAAAGACGAGACACAACTTTTTAGCACTCGTTTCTCTTTTAAACAGAATCCTAACTTAATATTGTAAATGCGAAAGTTTGTTTGTTACGCTTTCACGCTAAAACGGCTAAATGGATTTGGATGAAATTTGGCACATTGGTAGACCATGACCTGGAGAAGGACATAGGCTACCTATCATCCTGGATCGCAGACGAAGTCGCGGGCAACAGCTAGTAAATGATGAATGATTTTATTTTTGTAAGTAGGTTGCACAAACACTTCATATTTTTTTAAACTAGATGAGGTCGGCGTTTCCTATCTGACTACTCTGAGAAGAAAGGCCGAAACAAACTCAGAGGTCACAGTCTCTTTTAAAGTCTAGACATAATCTTGGTCAGATCATATGAAGACCATGTAGATCGATGTCTGGGATGGTCTTTTGAAGCAAGAACCACACGTAACTTAATCTTAAAAAGAACAACAGGCTTATAATAACCCTTGTAAGACCTTAATTACCATGTTTTGTCTTACACAACAAAATAACATCTCTAACAACCCATCCCACAGACAACAGTTTCCTCAAGTCGTCCCAATTATACCCGTCTTAAACCAAACCATAAACAAACAATTTGTCCATTCTCCCCTCCATTCAGAGAATAATGAACTAGTTCACTAGCTAAAACCTTTATCTGTCGTCAGCACGCCCTCTGGCGGTCAGACTGTTTGCACAAATCAACAAGGCTGGATAATTGTGGATATCGAGTTCGAGTAAGTTTTGTCGAGTTGTTTGGCTTCGTAACTAGATTTTCGGGACTGTTTCCATGTAGGTTTTTTAAATGATATTATAGACACGTGTGTGATAACACCGCCTTTTCGTGAATGCCTTTGAAACGCGATACAGTGCAGCGAGCTGAGCTGCTCGATGCGATCCGCTCGATACGAGCATTGCGAGCGCATTTTTACAAACAAGTCAAGTACAGGTTGACAATAACTTGCTCGAAGCGAGCGTTCGCCACGTTTAGTGTATCGCCGTTTTGAAACAAGAAATGGAGCGCCATTGAGCCTTGTGCTGGAAGCGAGCGTTCATCGCGTCTTATGTATCGCCGTTTTATAACCAAGCTCGCCTCGAATGATACATTACAAACGTTGCAAGTCGGTCTCCGCCTTTATATCAGTTTCAATCTGTCAATAAACATATTATAATTTACCCACGTCGCTGAGATGAGTTTACGACTTGAATTTAACGTTTTTAAAGTACCCACCAACGAGAATTTTCCTTCATTTTGTACACGTTTTTAAATACTCATGATGTCAAATCTAATTTCACGTAACAAGATTGGATGATGTTATTTTGCATAGGTGATCCCCACACTTAACATGTAATTTGGCAGATTTGCTCCTCAGGACGACTTAAAGAAGGTGGCTGGGGTTGACTGGAAGTGGAAGGTGTAGGACAGGGTGTTGTGGCGCAGTTTGAGGGAGGCCTATGTCCAGCAATGGACTGCGATAGGCTGAGTTGATTGATTCCTATATAGGCTAGGATAGGATCCTAGGATAGGCTGACTGATTGAGTCTAACAACCAGTCTTACCAAGGAGTACCTATCGTGTTACCCAGTAACTGGGTTGTGGAGGTCAGATAGGCAGTCGCCATGTAAAATACTGGTATTCAGCTGTACAGCAGCAGTCAGTCTTCATATAACCTGACCAAGATTACGAGTATGTCTGGACTTTAAAAGAGACTGTGACCTCTGAGTTTCTTTCGGCCTTTCTTCTCAGAGTAGTCAGATAGGAAACGCCGACCTCATCTAGTTCTTCTCTCTTGTGATACTCGAGGTTGATGAATCGGAAGTGGAGTCTCTTATTCTCCAATTGCGAAATGATTGCGCAATAGGTTGGGATGGCATATCCCCCCTGGTGCTAAAGAGTTGCCGCCAGACCTTGACGCCACCATTGACGTATGTCCTTAACTGTTGCCTTCTAAAGGGCATCTTTCCTGATGCGCTAAAAAAAGCTATCGTCCATCCGATTTGTTGGGGTCTCCTGATAGCAAATTAAACACGTATTGTTGCAGGGAATAATTGCTTATTTATTTTGTCAAAGATCCTTCCTTATGTTCTATTTTAAAACATACAATTTGTGCTAGGCTCACCTACGTACAATATTTTAATTAACCAATAAGATAACACTGATTCCATAAACTTAAAACAATCTGTGATCCACGAACAACGATGAACGCGCACCCATCTCGCTCTGACGCGTGCGCGACGTATAGCGCCGCCTGCACGCACACTATAAATATTGCCGGCGCTGGCGCATCTCGTCAGTACGAGTCATGCCTTACAATCTTACTCGTAGAAACCCTGCAACAGCATTGTGATAACCCAACTTATTACAGATGACATGTACAAAAGATATATTTCCAGCTGGTTATTAGCTTTACAATTTCGTAGTATAATAATCTGTCAGTTTAGTATTGTACAATCAGAGGCGCTAGTGTGGCGTATAATATAGGAAAATAAAAAATATTCAAAATATAATACTACACTAAGGTTAACAATGTTCTCCCTAAATAAATGGTATAATATTAGTAGTACTGTTAAGAATGTGTTGCCATAATTAATTCATTATTTGCTACATAGAAGTTTGATTAGTTCTATTATTGGAGATAAGCAAAGAGTGTTTATTGTAAATATAGGGTTCGTTAGAATAAATTAAATATAAACATGCGTGTCCATGATGATAAGTCATTTTTGCTGATAAAATTTTTTAAATAAAAAGATCTTACATACTTTGGTAAGAATTTAGAGATATTTAAATATATGCCCTGGCAGCACTGGCAAGTAATAAACAAAAATGGCTGTTGTTGTTTTGATGTCGTTCTGCTGTGAATGCTGTGATCGTTCGTTGTCTGCTGTGATCGTTCGTTGTACCTATATCCCCCTTACTAATAAACATTGTGTATCGCCTGTATAGTTACACAACGCTTTGTCTTCTGTCGAAAATCAAATTACTGACGACTGAAAGAGAGAAATCGGTGTGTAACTATTCGTCTGATATAATACGTTTATTAGTAAGGGGGTGTGTAATTTAAATAATATCTAAATATGTTGTAGTAAACAGATTTTGAATACTTATATCATCGGTATAATTTTACTATCTCTGTTATAGAAAACAGTTGGACCATGAATGGATCTAGGTCGCGCGATTATAATACTGACACGGATGTAGTTTAGTATTTTAATCGCAGAGGGCGCTTTTTTAATGTTATCGTTCAAATCGCGCAAGATGGCTCTCTATTTCCGTATATACAAAGTACTCTTTGGTTTTGACCATGCCTTACAATCTTACTCATAAAAACCCTGCAACAGCATTGTGATAACCCAACTTATTACAGATGACATGTACAAAAGATATATTTTCAGCTGGTTATCAGCTTTACAATTTCGTAGTATTATAATCTGTTAGTTTAGTATTGTACGACCAGAGGCGCTAGTGTGGCGTATAATGTAGGAAAATAAAAAAATATTCAAAGTTAATACTGCACTAAGGTTTACAATGTTCTCCCTAAATAAATGGTATAATATTAGTAGTACTGTTAAGAATGTGTTGCCATAATTAATTCATTATTTGCTACAAAGAAGTTTGATTAGTTCTATTATTGGAGATAAGCAAAGAGTGTTTATTGTAAATATAGGGTTCGTTAGAATAATCTAATATATAAAATTCTCGTGTCACAGTTTTCGTTGCCATACTCCTCCGAAACGGCTTGACCGATTTTGATGAAAGATTTTGTGCTTATCCGGTATCTATGAGAATCGGCCAACATCTATTTTTCATCCCCCTAAATCGAAACCTACGCGGGTGAAACCGCGGGGCGCAGCTAGTATAATATAAACATACGTGTCCATGATGATAAGTCATTTTTGCTGAAAAAAATGTTGAAATAAAAAGATCTTAAATACTTTGGTAAGAATTTAGAGATATTCAAATATATGCCCTGGCAGCACTGGCAGGTAATAAACAAAACAAAAATGGCTGTTGTTGTTTTGATGTCGTTCTGCTGTGATCTTTCGTTGTCTGCTGTGATCGTTCGTTATACCTATATCCCCCTTACTAATAAACATTGTGTATCGTCTGTATAGTTACACAACGCTTTGTCTTCTATCGAAAATCAAATTACTGACGACTGAAAGAGAGAAATCGGTGTGTAACTATTCATCTGATATAATACGTTTATTATTATTATTAGTAAGGGGGTGTTTAATTCAAATAATATCTAAATATGTTGTACACACGGCTACACATCAACCTATACATAACCAGTATAAGCTGACTTCCGATTGTACGAAAAACCTATACAATGCGAGGTCAGCTAAAACTGGAAATGTGTAGCTTGATGTGTAGCCGTGTGTACTTAACAGATTTTGAATACTTTTATCGGTATAATTTTATTATCTCTGTTACAAGAATATTTATAAAACAATTGGACCATGGATGGATCAAGGTCGCGCGAATAAAATACTGACACGGATGTAGTTTAGTATTTTAATCGCAGAGGGCGCTTTTTTAATCTGTTATCGTTCAAATCGCGCCAGATGGCTCTCTATTTCCGTATATACAAAGTACTCTTTGGTACGAGTTTGCTTCCGCGGCCGGCATGTCGTCCGTTGGTGCGGCGAATGTTTGTGTGGCGTAAGTATGTGGATACGCGAGTCCCACATCACTCCCCTTTAAGTGAAGCGTACCACAGGCTTCACGACTCTGCCGGATCTGGTGGTGTAGGGCTGAGTTGGCCTAATGTCCTGGTGGTTATCTTTATCTTCGACGGGCTCGTTGTACATGAAGGCTGGTTTGAGTCTGTCCAAAGATACTATTGATGTGCGTAGTGGTAACTTGACCCTGTAGTACTTGTCATAGCGCTTGATAACTTCGTAGGGCCCATCGTACGGCGGCGTTAGCGGCGACCGTACTGTGTCATTTCGCACGAAAACATGTGTGCACGTTGCGAGGTCCTTATGTATGAATGGCTCAGTATGACTGCTGTTCGAACGCGGGGCACTTTTAACTGTTGCCATTGTTTCCATTAGGCGACGTACGTAATCGCTTTCATTGATGCCTGTTTTTGTTTTTATGATTAAGTCTGATGGCAGGCGAAGTGTTGTCCCGTACGTCATAATTGCCGGGCTGAGATTATTGTTGCGTAATGCTGTGCGCAGTCCCAATAGCACAGTGGGTAGCTCTTCTGTCCACTGATTGGTCGAACCGCGTGCCATTAATGCTGCCTTCAGCGTCCGGTGCCATCTTTCGATCTGGCCATTTGACTGAGGATGATATGCCGTAGTGCGTATTCGTGTTATGCCAAATTTCTGCATCAGCGATCGGAAGAGCTGGGACTCAAATTGGCGACCTTGATCCGTTGATATTCGCAGTGGACTTCCAAATCTTGCGATCCAGTTCTCGTAAAGGGCTTTTGCGACCTTTTCAGCGGTTATGTCGGGCAATGGAACAGCTTCGGGCCACTTGGTGCAGCGATCGATGATGGTCACGCAGTAACGGCAATCATTTGATATTCGTAGCGGGCCGACGATGTCCATATGTATATGTTCAAAGCGTTCTGATGATGGGAACTCGCTCAGTGGAGTTACGACGTGGCGATGTACTTTAGCTCGCTGGCAATCGATGCACGCTCTGGTCCAATTGCTGACATCTTTATTTATATTCGGCCAAAAGAATTTTGATGTTGTCTGCTTCCGTGTCGTTCTGATACCGGGATGACACAAATCATGTTGCGCTTTGAATGCTACAAAACGATATGTATTCGGTAGGTATGGTCGAGGCGTCCCAGTCGATGTTTCGCACGTGATTGGTTGGTTTATTCCAGGCATTGTGACGTCAGCAAACTTCAGATTAGATTGGCTCCTCAGTTGCTTTAACACGGGATCGCTTGCTTGTTCGCTCGCTAGCTTATCGTAGTCGATAGTGGTGGGGCATTGGATGTCTTCTATGCGTGACAAAGCATCGGCTACTGTGTTGTTTTCCCCTTGTACGTACTTAATGCCAGTGCAGAACTGACTGATAAAATTCAACTGTCGTTCTCGGCGTGGTGTGTCACTGCTACTTGCTGGGCGTGTCAGTGCGTGGGCAAGTGGCTTGTGGTCCGTATACACCGTTACGTCGCCTCCTTCGATGAGCGTTCGAAAATGCTTCACAGCTGTATAAATCGCCAGTAGCTCGCGATCGTACACACTGTAGCGTTGTTGCGTCATACTCATCGCTTTTGAAAAATAAGCGAGAGGTCTCCACGCGTTATCGATTCTCTGTTGTAGTACTGCGCCGAGGCTGTAGTCTGAGGCGTCTGTCATGATGGCGAGGGCACAGCCGGGTACTGGATGCGTTAGTTCGGTAGCTTGTAAAATGCTTTGACGGCACTTTTCAAAAGCTAACTCTGCTGCCGGGTTCCACTCGATGGGTGTTTTATCGTTGCGCTTCCGATTGTGTAAAAACTTGTTGAGTTCTGATTGTAAGTCGGCTTGACGGGGTAAGCAGCTACGATAAAAATTGAGCATGCCTAGGAAGCGTCGTAACTCGGCGACAGTGTTTGGTTTCGGGTACTTTGTTATTACGTCTGTTCGCTCTTCAGTGGGTTTGATACCGTTTGTTGACACCTCGTAGCCAAGAAAATTTATCTTTTCCTTGCCGAACTCACACTTTTCTACCTTTAGCATGACGCCGTACTCCTTGAGACGTTCCAGCACTTGACGTAAGAGTAGTTTATGTTCTTCCTCGCTCTGCGAGTACAGTAAGATGTCATCGATGTAACAAAAGCAGTTATCTATACCCCGTAGAACTTGATGCATAAATCTTTGGAACGTTTGACTGGCGTTCCGTAATCCGAAGGTCATACATTTAAATTCAAACAGCCCAAATGGTGTGGTAATAGCTGTTTTCTGAGCGTCTTCTTCATTTATCGGTATCCAGTAGTATGCCATTTTGAGATCGAGTTTTGTAAATATCTTCATATTGCGCAGCTGGTAGGTGAAGTCTTGTATGCGGGGTATCGGGTATCGGTCGGGTTGAGTGACTGCGTTTAGCCTACGATAGTCACCGCAAACCCGTAGTCCTCCGTCCTTCTTCTTTACTACATGGAGTGGACTTGCCCATGGGCTCTTCGAAGGTCTGCAGATGCCCATCTCCAGCATATGATCGAACTCTTCTTTGGCAGCCTTGTATTTATCGGGTGGCAGCGGGCGGGGTCGGGCGAAGAGGGGGGGGCTTGTTGTTTCTATGTGGTGAACGACATCGTGTTTTGCTGGTTCTTTCAGGGACATCGGCCGCATAACCTCTGGATATTGCTTCAATATTTCGTAGTAAGTTTGTTCGGAGCTAATGACGTGTACTGTTTCTTCGCCGGTCGTTATTTCAAGCGCATCGATCGATAAGTCCGTCACATTATCGATGAGCTTCTTCCTGTGGAGATCTACCAGTAATTTGAAGTGACGCAGAAAGTCGGCTCCCAGGATTGAAGTTTTCACATCTGCCACGATAAACTGCCACAGGAAACTGCGACGTAGACCAAGATTCAGTCTGAGCGTCTTCTCACCGTAGGTATTTATGGGCGTATTGTTTGCCGCATATAATCTGTACGCGCTGGCGGTCTTCATTTTTCTTTTGCTTGTGGCGGCTAACACCGAAATATCGGCGCCTGTGTCCACAAGAAATCGTTCTCGGGTATCCCGATCGAAAACACAAAGGCGGTTGGTAGCACACGGGACACCGACGTCCGCCACCGTCGATGTCGGAGCTAGTTTAACGACGGCTGAGTCTTGTTTCTTCTGCAACACGGTGATTCGCAGCGCTTTGCCTTGTCCCCGTAGCGATAATGGTATTTACACTCCCACTTCGGATCGCCGGGTCTGGTTGAAGACTTATTCCCCTGCCGCGACCGCGACTGTGAACGGGACCGGGAACGAAACGGGCGTCTATAACGATGAGCTGTGCGTCCACGTAACTCGGCGACTTCTAGACATAGTTTCTCCATTTGCTTTGACAAGACATCTAATTGTGCGGACATCACGGGCTCTTGTAACGTGGACACTGCGGCGACCGTCGATGTTGAGGGTTCTGAATATTCTGCCATCTTGTCAGCCATCGCGGCGAGTGTGTCGAGTGAAGATTCCGTGTTAATCGACAACACGACGCGCATCTGTGTGGGTAGGTGGTTGAGCCACTCGATCTTCAAACCTTCGTCCGTGATCATGCCGCTGCCTAGTTCTCTCATCTTGCGTAGTAACTGTGTAGGTTTCTGGTCACCCAGTTCCAGGCCGCTGATGAGTTTTTGAAAATTTTTCACGTCCGATATGTCATATACCGTCAGCAGACGATTCTTTATGGCTCCGTATTTGCCAGTGGCTGGCGGATTGTATAAGATGTCCGTGATATGTTGTAGGTCGGTGGTTTGTAGCTGCTGCAACACATATCGGTACTTTTGATCATCCGATGTCTTCAAAGGCTCCACGACGGCTTCAAATTGGATAAACCAGGCTCGTGGTATTTCCCTCCAAAACGGCAACAGTCTTGATTGGATGGAGACTGCAGCCAGGTCGACTTCGGGCTTCGGCATTTCGCTTTCGCTCGGGTTTTCTTGCGACATCTTCGATCTGGGTTGTCGGTTCAGTTGTCGGGTGTCACCAGTTGTTGGGGTCTCCTGATAGCAAATTAAACACGTATTGTTGCAGGGAATAATTGCTTATTTATTTTGTCAAAGATCCTTCCTTATGTTCTATTTTAAAACATACAATTTGTGCTAGGCTCACCTACGTACAATATTTTAATTAACCAATAAGAGAACACTGATTCCATAAACTTAAAACAATCTGTGATCCACGAACAACGATGAACGCGCACCCATCTCGCTCTGACGCGTGCGCGACGTATAGCGCCGCCTGCACGCACACTATAAATATTGCCGGCGCTGGCGCATCTCGTCAGTACGAGTTTGCTTCCGCGGCCGGCATGTCGTCCGTTGGTGCGGCGAATGTTTGTGTGGCGTAAGTATGTGGATACGCGAGTCCCACAGATTCATAAGGGAGGGAACAGAAACTGTGTCAACAATTACAGACCTATATCAGTCCTCCCAGCACTCTCTAAGATACTAGAAAGGATCCTGAATAATAGTTTAAAAAAATTCCTTAACAAACATCAGCTCATAGCTGAAAATCAGTATGGTTTTCGCACAGGAACCTCAACTGAAGATGCGGTTCTTGAGCTGACGCAATCGGTTGCTAGGAATCTTGATAGTAGAGTTAAAAGTCTAGGGATCTTCCTAGACCTTTCTAAGGCATTTGACACAGTATCTGTTCCCAAACTTATCTCTAAATTGGAACTCCTAGGAGTTCGAGGAAACACCCTTGAAATTTTCAAGGACTATCTTAACAACCGGACTCAAAGAGTAAAAATTGGAGAGCATATAAGTGAGGAAGTCTCAACCTCTTACGGTGTACCTCAGGGAAGTATTTTAGGCCCCACCCTCTTCCTAGTATATGTCAATGAGTTGTGCAGAATGACCATCCCCAACTCCAAGATCATTGCGTATGCAGACGACACCGCAGTCATAGTTTACGGACCAACTTGGGAGAGCGTAAAGCGCCACGCAGAAGCAGCAATAACAAGTATAATAAAATGGCTCAATCTAAACTTACTAACCCTTAACTATGATAAAACATCGTACATTCCTTTTGCTATCCGGCGTAACAACTTGCCCGACAAATCCTTCTCCATATCAGTGCACGCCTGCTCCAAACAATCACAACAATGCTTATGTCCGACACTTAGAAGAACTGATAATGTGAAATATCTGGGTGTCCAAATAGACGGAGGATTACGATGGGACAAACAGGTTGATGCCATTACCACTAGATCTATGAAACTTGTGCATATTTTCAAATCCCTCAGAGACTCGGCTGCGCCTGAAACCCTGAAGATGGTGTACTTTGCATTATGTCAATCAGTCATTGGATATTGCATCACAGTATGGGGTGGTGCAAATAAAACCAGTCTCCTGAGGATTGAGAGAGCGCAGAGAGCAGTTCTGAGGGTGATGTCGAGGAAACCGTATCGATATCCCACTACGCAACTATACGCTGATTGCAAAGTACTTTCTGTGCGCCAGCTTTTTGTGCTGAAGTCTACTGCTAGGAAGCACGCTACCGTTCCCCCAACTGACCCCAAAAAAAGGAAGAAACTACCCTTAAGTACCCCTCACAAAACATCATTCGCTCAACACCAATACTACACATTAAGTACATACATCTACAAACAAATTCACAAAAAATTAAACATTGTCGATCTAAATAAATATGAAATTAAATCAAAACTAACGGCATGGCTCCTGGATCAGGACTATATACAAACAGAATCCTTACTTAAGTATGTCGTTTAACTACCTACACAAATCTCCAATCACACACAAAACACACATACAAACGCACACACTCACACACACACACACACACATACACACGCACACCCACACACACTCACACACCCACACACACTCACACACCCACACACACACACGCAGACCTCACGTATAGAATAGTACTTATTAACTTTATTATCTTGGATCGCTCAGGTAGATCGACACAGTCTACTATAGCATTATACTTTTAGCATCACCTTTTTAAGCTGAATCACTGTCTCTCAAGATACAGGTTGCCTAGTTTGAGAGGCAGGGTTTTCCATATTGTGTACAGATTGTAGTCCTTGGATTGTATTGCATTGTGTTACTACCAAAGCTTATTCAAAATTGTCTTTATATACAGCATGTTTAAAAAATCTGTAATTTTTATGAAATAAATTTATTATTATTATTATTATTTTTTCTTTTTATCTCGGGACCATTGAGTCCCGGTCCTTTGGAAGGCGTACGAGGGGCCGAAGCCAACTCGCAGAGGCCCTTTAGGAAATTTTAATGAAATGTGACACCTTATTATTATTATAGTTTTATAATATATTTTTTTCAAGGATGGGAAATCATCAAATGACCCCTCCCGCTCTTGGTGGAGCGGAAGGGAGTGTCAGACTTTTACTGACTAAAACCCATCCGTGTTCCTTCCTTAGCCCTTTATGTTCCGGGGTAGCGGTAACCCTTTCGGACAATCCCGCTGCCCCGGCCAATTTAACGTACTTTCTGAGCCACGGATCTACAGTACATTTTATACGTAATACAAATAAACAAGTCACCGAGTCTTAAGCTATGAAACTTCAATTATGTTTAACAGATTCCAATTCAATTACTAGTCTGCAATAAAACCTAGCTAAAAATTAATGGATTTTCCGACGAGCGAGTTTTTTTAATATTGCTTTGAAGAGTTGTACAGCATGTTGACTTTTTGGCACTGGTTACTGAAAGTTGATGCTGGAATTTTATCATTCTGAGGCAAAACGTTCGTGCATGGTTTTTTTAGTTTCTTTTTTCCTGATGTTACTAGACTTAGCCTCCTAGTTATTATGTACATCGTGCTTGTTCATGGGTTTTAGAATACAACTTTAATATAAAATTCTAGCTCTGTAGCATCAATAAATTAATGTTTTATTTATCTTTGTAGGGTTTGTTTCGATAGGTACGTATTAAAATGTAAACTACAGATTTAGGGCCGATTTTCAATCGTCTGATAACTTTTATCAGAGGAATAATTATGACGGTTTGATAGCGTTTGTTAAGAAAATACCTATACTACTTTATTTCAAATCGCCATCCATATTTATTATTAAGATAAAAGTTATCTGACGATTGAAAATCAGCCCTAAAGCTACCGTTTCCTAAAAGTGTGACGACTATCATGAAAATGACGGCACCGGGGTTTGACTTTACGGTGTCAAAAAACGATCTCTAGGAAAACATACAAACTCAAAGCATTTATTTCAATTAAAAGATTTACAGACACTTTTGAATTGTGAAATAGTCGGGAATAAAGTTGAATATTTTTTATTATTCCCCGTTGTGCACCACGGTAAAATATTGATTGGTGCTCAAATGGTCAAACCTTTGGTGCTCTAAAAATAGTTGTTCAAACGGGAACACTCCGAAAATATGAAGCTAGTTGCTCATTCCAAAGCGTAGTAGGTACTTATTGAAAAGGACGGGCACGAAACTCCATGGACACTCTTTCAAATTATTATTTATGTATTTATCTATTTACTCGTACATGTACGGATATGACCCAATGCGGTAAATGCGCTTATCCTAACTTAAATTATACTAAAATCTATAACTTATTATAAATAATGCATTCCTTGTGAATTCACTCAGAGAATAACAGAATAAGTAATAAGTAAGTAGTGTTAAGTAATTATATTTTTACAAAAATATTAGTTACATCATTTTATAATTACAACTTAATTACAAAAATTTATGTTACAGTGACGTCATTCGATGGTAAATTGCGGATGCAGCCGCCGCAGTCTCAAGAAAGCCTAGCTTTGTGATCTTAGCGCTATCAGCTATCAGACAAAAAAAAAAGACAAACAAACCACAATATCCTATACAGCATTGATTGTTCTTCGCTATGAAAGACGTCTCTCATAGTGAAAGTTGTCAATTTCTCTACGCAAAAATATTGTGATCACTAATCAACGTCAATTTCACCCATAGTGAAGTCGAATTCGAAGCTCCATAATAAACAACGCCCTAATTTTCCGATGTCTTGATTCATACACGTTATTTATTTTAGTAAGCAGTTAATCAAATAATATTGCTGTTACGTTGGCAAGCCACCAAAAACTATGGTTTCGCTTACGACGCGATTTATAATCAGCAGAGAGTAAACGCGGGTCGGTTAGAACACGGGTCGGTTGTTACAGATATTACATTTAAGTTTACCTGGGTAAGGGCGCATTTCACCAAACTTTTATACCTAGATTATGTCATATCTTGAGAATAAATGTAGAATTTTTACAGATTTTCCATACTAGAACTGTCAGACGTCAATTTTATTCCACGGATAATAGATATTGACTTTAGTAAAATCAGCCCTAAGAAGTAGGTAGGTCCAAAAATGTTAGTACAAATACAAATTTTCTCAATCAACCTTCAACCTAATACTTTAGCGATAAAGTTGAAAATCTATTAAAGAAATTTGACAAATTGTAGTGGCTTGATGTGCTGGCGTCAGTACCGGAAAATTTAGTTTTGACAACGTCAAAGCAGGGTTTGTAGAATTAGCGCCGTTTTTAACCGTACTGTGAGAAATAACCTAAAATGTCGCCTCAAAGATTATGATGACCTTACAAAATAAATATGTCAAAAGAATTTCGTGTATTCCCATTATTTGTATGTTCTCACACAATCTGTGTCTTGCAAAGTCAAAATCAAAAGTCATTTATTCAAATTAGGCTAAGAATCAGCACTTTTCAAAATTACATAAGACAGTCACCCAAAACGCCCGCCCTTCAGCAATTTCTAGTACTTTGGCTCCACAGCAAATCGACAAATAATATAAATAATGTAGTATCGTATCTAATCTCAATAAAATTCCGAATCAAAACGACGCACATAATATTTTAAATAACATCGACATTAGAATTCAGCGAAAGTTATTTTTGGTGGCACGCCATCCTGTTTAATAATGTATCGGTCGGAAGCATGTTTCTGAATCACTTCACACGCTAGATAAAATGAAAACTCCGAAATATCGATATCCGTATCTGTTATGATATTGGTGTCATAACAGAAATTCGGAACGATTCCAAACTAAAGGCGCGAACCCACTGCTGCGTAGGATGTGTGAAGAGTTGGTGGCCCAGTGATTACGGCCGCGACTTACAAGTTGTAGGTTGTGGGTTCGATCCTAAGCAAGTAAACTATTTAATCACCATTGCTCTCAAAACGGTGAAGGAAAACACCGTGAGGAAACCGGCATGTCCTAGAACCAAAAAATTGAACTGTAACCCAGCAGTGGGCTGATTATGCTAGGAATTGCACGAACGTTAGCTGCGCAGGTTATTTGTCAGCCACGCATCCGTATGGCTAGTAGTGTGGCCGTAGATTCTACCTAATATTATATATAATAATAATATAATAATAATAATACATTTATTTCAGACCTTAAGTCCATAAAACAATACACATTACAATTTTATACACAAAAACATACATATATATAATAAACATATACACTAAAAACAACTTATTTTAAATAATTGAATGATGCACGATGAGTGGTCATCCAGTGCCACATTATTGGACTGTCTATCCTATCGGCTATAGCCACCAAGCTGTTGGAGCTGTCGCGTACTCGCCGCATCAGGGATGCTATCCGTGTCCGCATCAGTGCGTAAAAATCTGGCACGCCATTCTCCGCGAACATCGCCGATGCACTGCAAAAGCGCGGCAGTCCCAACATAACTCTGAAGGCGTTATTATATTGGACTCGCAGAGCATTGTGCGAGCTTTTTGTATAGCTGACCCATAGGGCACATATATATATATATATATAAATGCGAAAATAACTTTATCCGTCTTTTGGCCTGTCTGTTACCTTTGCACGCCTTAATGGTTGAAAGCATTCAGTAAACGGATAGACTACGATCTGGGTTAGGATATAGGATACTGTTTGTCCCGGTGGTACATTTCCACGTGGGCGAAACTAAAACCAGTTTTCATAGCGAACCTAAATACCCGTGCGTAGCTTAGCATTGGGCAGCAATGGAACTGCGCCGTTATTCTGTCGGAAAAGGGTTGTACTGTAATCGTGTGATTCGAGTTGACTGAATCGATTGGAATCGTCTGTTCGTTTGTTTTGAGTTAATAATTAGGAAGAGGAAATTAAATCCCGTATATGGTGAAGATGTTTATGGTATGTTGATGACAAAATTTAATTTCTAAATCACGGGCAGAAGCTAGGTATTTATAATAATATTTATATGGGTTATAAAAATTACGCAGAGAATAAAAGTGTCAAAAGAGGTTTAGTTTACTTTTTTCCGATAAATATATTTCTCGAATAAGATTATTTACACATTCCCGTATTTGTTGGTACAGTTCTTATGGATAAAATGGTTACTGTTTTCACGTACCTTCAGTGGTTTCTCCTAAAGTGGCGACGAATAGCGCAAAAAGCGCCACTCCCCACGACACCCGTCTCATCTGAAAGAAAACATACATTTATTAGGAAAAATAATAAATAATTTATTTTGGACTTTTTTCTTATATGGCTGTACTTAGACCATGGTATGAAAAAGAAGGGAGTCAATGACAGTGTAAGGCCTCGGTCTCGATGTCAGCGATAGCGGGGCAGGGCACGCCGCGATAGCGGCGGTAAGGCCCCTCTTTGAGGAGTGGCTAGAGAGGCGTCACGGCGCCCTCACCTACCGCCTGACGCAGGTCCTCACCGGACACGGATGTTTCGGGAGGTTCCTGCACATAATCAGGCGGGAGGAAACGCCCGGGTGTCACCACTGCGAGGATCGCCCAGAGGACACGGTGGTGCACACGGTGGAGGTCTGTCCCGCTTGGGCAGAGCACCGCCGTGTCCTCGTAGAGGCGATCGGCAGCGGCGGCGACCTCTCGAACCCGGCCCTGGTCCAAGCCATGGTCCGGGGCGAGAGGGAGTGGGAGGCAGTCACCTCCTTCTGCGAAGCAGTCATGCTAGCGAAGGAGGTGGCGGGATGGGCAAGGGAGAGAGCTGAGAGGGCCGCCCGTCCCAGCCGCCGCGGTAGACGCTCCGGGCGTCGGGAGCCGCGTGACGACTCCCGGCCACCGTAGGCGCGGGCCTGCGGACGGCGAGTAATGGGTAGCTCGCCGTCCGATCAGGACCAGGCCCGTGCCGGACGGCGCGTATGTGTTCCACGCGCGCCTCAAAGAGATGTCAGCAGACATGGAGGGGCCCGTCAGGGCCGAAGCCTGCCGGGGCAGCGGGATTGTCCGAAAGGGTTACCGCTGCCCCGGAATACAAAGGGCTAAGGAAGGAACACGGATGGGTTTTAGTCAGTAAGAGTCTGACACTCCCTTCCGCTCCACCCAGAGCGGGAGGGGCCATTGGATGATTTCCCATGCTTAAAAAAAAAAAAAAGCGATAGCGTCAGGCGTTAAAAAGCAAAAAAATAAAATGCACACTACGTCAATGTAGACGCGCGCGCACCCGTATGGATGCCGTATGTCATTACTTCCCAGAATTCGATCCTTATTAGCGACATTATCGAATGGTGTAATAATAGTTAGAATATGTTTTTTTTCAAAATCAACAGGTTCGATTCCTTAGAAATATTGATTTTTCAAAAATCATATGATGCAGTTTTAGTTTTCATCAAAATCGAGCCCGAGACTCCTTTGAGTATTTTTCGCTATTCCTCATAGATTCTCTGATTTGACCATCCACGACCACTTCAAAAATTTACCCTATATAGTGAGCTAGCGTGGTACTAGTTCCTTCTCTGTATGACCTTTTATTATGGTAAGATCACTACCTTCACCACTAAAGGAAAGTCAACAAAATAAACAAATAAAACCTTCTCAATTCGTCCCACACTCGGTTTCTGTGTATGCTTCGCGAATGCCATTACAGCGACACACAAAATGGCGTTACATTCAGACTTGAAACAAATATTTGTTGGCATTGAGAATGTTTGTTCCAATATACTGAATCAAATGGAATTCTAGAAAAGGGCACAATTCTAAGCCATGAATTACAAATCTAAAAGTGTTTGTACGTACAAAGCTTTTATCATTTAACCCATTATAAGAAGGTATCATCTTATACAAGGTGTAACAGAATAAACGCAAGTTCTGAAAGAATTTCAGTAACTCTTAATATAGGATTTTTTTTTCAGAAATTATGTATTTTGCCATACTGACTGCCGATTGAAGCAAAGAAAATTAAATCTTACAACAAGGCAATAAGACTCAATTTTAAGTGCACAAAGTGTTGCTACGGTGAACACGATTTTCTTATTAAAAATAATTAGCTTTAAATAAAATAAGTTTTGGTCCTTGTATTATGCTTTTCACTCAATACTCAATAATATTGGGGTGTTAAAGGTCTTGCGTTAATTATGTTACATATTCTATATTCTTGATTTATCCTTGTTAAATAGCTATTCAAAGTCAAAGAAAACTCTTTGTTTTTCAACCCTTGGGACGTTTACCTAAATCTATACTTATAATAAATCTGTAGAGAGGTCAATTCTGTACATGATAAATATTTTCAAAATAACTATCAGGGGGTAATTAGTGACCGATACTGATGCCAAAAATGCAATCAGTAAAATTTTTGTCTGTCTGTCTGTCTGTCTGTCTGTCTGTATGTTCCTTATAGAAACAAAAACTACTCGACGGATTTTAACGAAACTTGGTACAATTATTCTTCATACTCCTGGGGAGGTTATAGTATACTTTTCATCACGCTACAATGAATAGGAGCAGAGCAGTGAAAGGAAATGTTGGGAAAACGGGAGAAGTTGCTCCATTTTTTAAGCTTCCGTCGCGTGTGCAGCCTTAATGGTTAAAGCTACATAGAAATCATTTATGACGGAAATGTTCTACATAAAATTGTCTAAAAATATTCCACAACAGCATATGTCCTTCTTTTATGGTTGACTCACAATAACACGTGTAACTCCCGATAGCTTAGCAGTTCGGAGCTTTCTGATTATATTTGTTTACTCTTACGTTTATAATACTCTCACTCATCCCTAATTAAAAGAAGTTAATATTATTACCTATTCAATACAAAAAGAATCATAGTAATCGGTATAGAAACACCAAACTTATACATGTAATACGCTAATAAGCCATCGCGCCGTCGCGCGTGAATACTGAATCATGCCATAAGGATTATTTTTGTGTAACGGTTGCCGCGCTCGACGCGGGTCGTGGCGGTAGGGTATAAAAAGGAGGGAAGGTCCGAGCGCGAGCTTCATTCAATATTTGGCTGGACAATAATTGATATTAACAAACCGTGCTTATCAGCGCGATTTTTAGTCTTTAAATAGTTTATTTGAATTTCTTTTGTTGTTATTTTATAAAATAGGTATTAGCTGTTTTGGTAGTATTTAAATATTCGTTCAAATTACAAATATATACTTAAAATAAATCTGTAAAGTGAAAATTCTGTACATTGAAAATTTCAAAAAAACAAATGGTGTTATTAGACCGACACAGAACCCAAAAATGTGATTAAAAAATTTTTTGTCTGTCTGTCTGTCTGTTTGTTCAGGCATCAGGCAAAAACTACCGGTTCGATTACGATGACACTTGGTATAATTATTCTTTAATATCCTGGGCACCACACTGGGTACTTTTTATCCCGGAACAAAATATACAATAAAAAACAAACTTAATTTTGTGGTTCGATCCCTAGACCCGATTACTGTACCAACCGCAAATAATAAGTTTGTCGTAGTACACGACGAAGATAATAATAATAGGCGAGCGTTCGTTCATATTAGCATTCTATAAATTGTATGTTTTAACTGCTACTTGCAATTCAAAAACGTGCTTTTCAGTGCGACCTTTTTATTCCTTTTAGTTTTTACTAAGTACAGTTTAAGGTAGAGTTATTTAGGTTTATTTTTATAAGTCGTAGGTATAGATTTTAATTTTAAAGTATGGGTAGTATATTTGATTTGAGGGGCCCGTGGCTAAATAATAACAGCCGCACAGGTCGATCGATCAGGTTAAGCTACGCTTGCCGCGGTTGGTCTGTGGATGGGTGACCATCTTTACATACCGTGTCCC
Source organism: Gortyna flavago (assembly GCA_963669345.1). Taxonomy (NCBI): domain Eukaryota; kingdom Metazoa; phylum Arthropoda; class Insecta; order Lepidoptera; family Noctuidae; genus Gortyna; species Gortyna flavago. The sequence goes on from OY770144.1 coordinate 1,906,978, forward strand.
CTCCGTGCCTCGGAAAGCACGTTAAGCCGTTGGTCCCGGCTGTCATTCGTGGATCTTTGACAGTCGTTACGGGTAGTCAGCAGCCCGAAAGTCTGACAACCAGTCTTACCAAGGGGTATCGTATTACCCAGTAACTGGGTTGTGGAGGTCAGATAGGCAGTCGCTCCATGTAAAATACTGGTATTCAGCTGCATCCGGTTAGACTGGAAGCCGACCCCAACATAGTTGGGAAAAGGCTAGGCAGATGATGATGGGTAATATATTTGATAGTGTACGTAGTGACCGTAGGTTATTTTATAAAACTGTTAGGTAGGATTAGTCATTCGTATAGATATTAGTTTTTAGGGATTTTGCTTATTTATTGAGTTTAGATTAGTAATCATCAGAAATAGGTTTATTTAGGTATTTTATTTTCTGTTATTGAGTTTTTTTTTTATTAGGTAGGGTTTATTAGTAGGTTTACTTTTATAATCTATATCTATATATACTTATAATAAATCTGTAGAGAGGTCAATTCTGTACATGATAAATATTTTCAAAATAACTATCAGGGGGTAATTAGTGATCGATACTGATGCCAAAAATGCAATCAGTAAAATTTTTGTCTGTCTGTCTGTCTGTCTGTCTGTCTGTCTGTCTGTATGTTCCTTATAGAAACAAAAACTACTCGACGGATTTTAACGAAACTTGGTACAATTATTCTTCATACTCCTGGGGAGGTTATAGTATACTTTTCATCACGCTACAATGAATAGGAGCAGAGCAGTGAAAGGAAATGTTGGGAAAACGGGAGAAGTTGCTCCATTTTTTAAGTTCCGTCGCGTGTGCAGCCTTAATGGTTAAAGCTACATAGAAATCATTTATGACGGAAATGTTCTACATAAAATTGTCTAAAAAATATTCCACAACAGCATATGTCCTTCTTTTATGGTTGACTCACAATAACACGTGTAACTCCCGATAGCTTAGCAGTTCGGAGCTTTCTGATTATATTTGTTTACTCTTACGTTTATAATACTCTCACTCATCCCTAATTAAAAGAAGTTAATATTATTACCTATTCAATACAAAAAGAATCATAGTAATCGGTATAGAAACACCAAACTTATACATGTAATACGCTAATAAGCCATCGCGCCGTCGCGCGTGAATACTGAATCATGCCATAAGGATTATTTTTGTGTAACGGTTGCCGCGCTCGACGCGGGTCGTGGCGGTAGGGTATAAAAAGGCGGGAAGGTCCGAGCGCGAGCTTCATTCAATATTTGGCTGGACAATAATTGATATTAACAAACCGTGCTTATCAGCGCGATTTTTAGTCTTTAAATAGTTTATTTGAATTTCTTTTGTTGTTATTTTATAAAATAGGTATTAGCTGTTTTGGTAGTGTTTAAATATTCGTTCAAATTACAAATCTATACTTATAATAAATCTGTAAAGTGAAAATTCTGTACATTGAAAGTTTCAAAAAAATAAATGGCAGGGGGTGTTATTAGACCGACACAGAACCCAAAAATGTGATTAAAAAATTTTTTGTCTGTCTGTCTGTCTGTTTGTTCAGGCATCAGGCAAAAACTACCGGTTCGATTACGATGACACTTGGTATAATTATTCTTTAATATCCTGGGCACCACACTGGGTACTTTTTATCCCGGAACAAAATATACAATAAAAAACAAACTTAATTTTGCGGTTCGATCCCTAGACCCGATTACTGTACCAACCGCAAATAATAAGTTTGTCGTAGTACACGACGAAGATAATAATAATAGGCGAGCGTTCGTTCATATTAGCATTCTATAAATTGTATGTTTTAACTGCTACTTGCAATTCAAAAACGTGCTTTTCAGTGCGACCTTTTTATTCCTTTTAGTTTTTACTAAGTACAGTTTAAGGTAGAGTTATTTAGGTTTATTTTTATAAGTCGTAGGTATAGATTTTAATTTTAAAGTATGGGTAGTATATTTGATTTGAGGGGCCCGTGGCTAAATAATAACAGCCGCATAGGTCGATCGATCAGGTTAAGCTACGCTTGCCGCGGTTGGTCTGTGGATGGGTGACCATCTTTACATACCGTGTCCCCTCCGTGCCTCGGAAAGCACGTTAAGCCGTTGGTCCCGGCTGTCATTCGTGGATCTTTGACAGTCGTTACGGGTAGTCAGCAGCCCGAAAGTCTGACAACCAGTCTTACCAAGGGGTATCGTATTACCCAGTAACTGGGTTGTGGAGGTCAGATAGGCAGTCGCTCCATGTAAAATACTGGTATTCAGCTGCATCCGGTTAGACTGGAAGCCGACCCCAACATAGTTGGGAAAAGGCTAGGCAGATGATGATGGGTAATATATTTGATAGTGTACGTAGTGACCGTAGGTTATTTTATAAAACTGTTAGGTAGGATTAGTCATTCGTATATATATTAGTTTTTAGGGATTTTGCTTATTTATTGAGTTTAGATTAGTAATCATCAGAAATAGGTTTATTTAGGTATTTTATTTTCTGTTATTGAGTTTTTTTTTTTATTAGGTAGGGTTTATTAGTAGGTTTACTTTTATAATCTAATATAAAATTCAAAGTCCTGTGATCCTGTCTGACTGATTATATCAATGCACAGCCTAAACCGCTGGTCATAGAGACATTAAATTTGGGGTGTGTTCTGTGTGAAGTGTATAAAGGTATCCACTAAGAAAGGGTTTTTCGAAATTCCACTCCTAAGAGGGTGAATGGGGGGAGGGTGAAATTTCACGCGGACGAAGTCGCGGGCAGAAGCTAGTATCAAATAAAAAGGCTAACATCAAACAACTGAAGTAAACAAGCCTGCCTAATCAAATGTCTTCTCCAATTGTCTCGAATTTATATTATATAGAATTACTCTTCCCCCCGGTTCACCCCCAATTAGTCTTATTTACCGACGAGGATTAACCATTATTCAATGTTTGACGAAGGAAAGGTTAATTTTATGTTGTAGATTAGTTTAACATTTATTGTTACGTTACCCAGTAACTCAATACCAGCAAAAAAATTAAATTTGTCTAGATTTTTCCCAACTATGTTGGTGTCGGCTTCCGTTCTAACCAGATGCAGCTGAATACCAGTATTTTACATGGAACGACTGCCTATTTAACGGCCTGGCCACGACCTTGCCGCTATCAGCGGCAGTTTAGCGCGGGGCGGCGAGCGGTAAAAACAAATATACAAAAATTTATGAATCATGCCACGACGTACCGCACGCAGTGTCAACGCTAGCAGTAAGACACCGCGCCGCTTCCCGCTAAGCCAAAAGTCGTGGCCAGGCTATGACCTCCACAACCCAGTTACTGGGTAATACAATACCCCTTGGTAAGACCGGTTGTCAGACTTTCGGGCTTCTGACGACCCGCAACGACTGTCAAAGATCCAAGAATGACAGCCGGGACCAACGGCTTAACGTGCTTTCCAATGCACGGAGGGGTCTCAGTATGTAATGATGGTCACCCATCCACGGACCGACCGCGGCAAGCGTAGCTTAACCTGATCGATCGACCCGTGCGGCTGTTATTATGTACTTAGCCACGAGCCCTTAATACCAGCTATTTGTATAAATTATATTTTCTGAAATACGTTCAGGTTCGTAAGAAAAACTCACGTAAATAGAATCAATCATAGCATTTCATACGTATATTTGTTGGCCATATTTCGTATTATAACAATACTTCGCTACCAAATGATTCGATAAATCTTACTTACATAGCATTCGGCTTCCAAAGAATTCGCCAAGAAACGTAATAAGCCAATAACTCCGCAACCCTTTTCATAGTATCAAGGAGAAATTTTCTTTGGCCCACAAACTCGCTTTTCAAGTTTTCAACTCTGAATTTTCTACAAGCATTTTATTCGAACAGTCGTAGAGAGCGCTACGAGACCGCTACGAGAGCGTAATTGCTACGAGGCTACGGGCTACGCCATGATTGCGCGTCGGACCGCGTTCAGCGGTAAACCGACGGTTTCATATTAATTGACTTCTTTGTTTTATTTCACCAGGAACACTAACTTCTGAATGTGGTCGGTTAATTTTGATGACACGTTTCAATCTGTGGTTTCACTGATGCAATTAAAAAGTTTCCAGCGGTACGGACGATTGGTAAAAACTGTAATTATTGTGGGTAAGTATGAACATTAAACTTCGCTTCAAATGCTATGAAGCGCGGATAAAATGGTCGTTGAAGATTCATATTAATTATAGACATTAAGTTAAGTCCTTTCCGCGAGTGATGATATCTTTTAAGAACGAAAATGTCTCGAGCTAAAGACTGAGTGAGAATATCAAAATTAATAGTTTCGAGACATTCTTAAAATAGATAAGTACAAGTAGATAGATAAGTATAAGTAGTTAAAATAGATAAGTACAAGTAAAATACAATACAAAAAAAGCAAAATTAAAAATTAATTCTCTTATTTATTTTTATCTTTAATTATTATAAATGATTTCAATTTACAAGATAATATTTACATTCTTTTTTTCTTAAATAATAACAATCATCATCATCATTTGCCCAGCTTTTTCCCAACTATGTTGGGGTCGGTTTCCAGTCTAACCAGATGCAGCCAAATACCAGTATTTTACATGAAGCGACTGCCTATTCTGACCTCCACAACCCAGTTACTGGGTAATATTATAATAATATGTACAAGTCTACATATAAAAAGAAGGGGGAAATAGTCATAGGACATCAAAACTTGTTGACAAGTTCATTGTTGCTTTAATACACAAATACGGACAAGGCGAACAGTACACAAGGTGTCTGCGTACAGAGGGCCGCATATTGCTTGCATTACAGTACAGCCGTTAGGCTTACAGACCGCCCGCAACGTTTTATGTGCGGCGACCCGTTATGCTGGGCTAAGCGGTACTGGTACACACTGGGTGACTGTTATTGTGTCTGTTGAGTCTGATTGCAAACACAGAAGTGCTAAGTTTATGGACTCTTTCTGACGTGATGTTACACACACACACATGACGTTCTAATTTTGATTTTTAATTGCTTTGAATAATGGATTAATTTAATTTTAATTATTTGATGTTTCAATAGTATCCTAGCTACGAGTATTTATCTGTACGCCGCGTCGTTAAGGCAAAACATGACAAAAGTACAGGAGAAATAAAAAGACAAAAACATTTATTAAGAACATAACTAGGTCAGTGCATATGTTGTGCTTGTGGGAGTGGTATAATATGTTATGGCATATACTCGTGTTAGGTAATCTCACAGCTTTTCTCACAAAATAGACCGCATCTCCAGTGCATCAATGAAGTCTTCAAAACTTTCCCCAGTTGTGTCCTCACCTTAACCCGGCCCGCCAGCGCACAATACGTACCGACCGGTGTATAAGCGGCTTGATTACACAACCCAAACCCGCTGTTTATACATGAATAATTAAAGCGAGCGTATCACAATGGCCGCGAGTTCGTAGCAAACGAGGCTTCGTGTGTTACTGAGAGGGTTTTAGAAGGTGGGGTTGATTTGCTGACAGTCAGGAATTGGGGAAAAACGGGACGGGAGTTCACGGGAGTAGTTTGAAAGGGTAGTGGAAGCGGGTGGTTCATACAGGTATAGGCAATTTATTTAGAACATGCAAGACTAACAGATTAATGGGGGATTTTCACTTGGTCGCTTACCAAATCGCCTCACAAAGTCACAAGCCGAATCGCCACCCCATTTACACAAGTCGATAAAAATCGCAGGTGACTAGTAAATTTTGCATCAAAATGTCGACCTTCATGCGGTGGGCGTTCGCCTTCGGCTGAGCATTTTCACGGTCGATTTTAGTCACTGCCGCATGCTACCAGCCGCCACACGACAAAAGTCGAAACCTACTCTACTTTGGGAAAAACAAATCAATATTTGCGAAAATCGTGCGCATTAAATATCTAAATAAACGAAAGAAAATCAACGGAAAGCCAATAACTAGAAGTATTACAATAGCCGTGAATTCATATCAAACGAGGGTTCGCGTGCCACTAAGACGGTTTTAGGGGTTGATTTGCCGACGGTTATGAATTGAAGTGAAACAGGACGCTCGTGGAAGAGATTGGCGAGTATTGGAAGCGAGTGGTCTATATCGACGGTAAAAAGGAATTAAGAGTCATTTTTTTTTATCACTTTCACACTATAGGCATAACGGAGAGCCCCCTGTGCAGAGCTTGCATGGTGGCTGATGAAACCATTGCGCATGTGCTCTTTGAGTGCACAGGCGTCACCCAGATCAGGACACAAACCCTCGGGACACCCAGATCGTACACAGATGTTCTCAAAAGACCAGGAGACCTAATCAGCTTCTGGAGGGAGGTGGGCTGATTGGAATAACCACCAACGGCCGCCATGGCCCACGCACAATGGTCCACTGAAGGACTAAGTGCGGAAACCAAACCCATAACATAGAACATAGAAGCGTCATTTTGGTCAAAAAGGAGTTATATATGCCATCCTACGTAAAATTTTCCGCTCTTTCGAATGCGCTTACTCCCATGGCTCTACGATGACTTTTAAGGCGTTTATGCCCTAGCAAAAAAAACATAAATGACAAAATACTTACGTCAATTTTTCTAAAATTTTAACTTTGAACGGCTCTCCTGAACATTTCATTTTTTGTCACTTGTCACTTATACCCTATTTCCTCTTAACCGTCGATATGAGTAATTCCGGCTTTTTTTTTCTACAACGATTCCTTTTTTGTATAATTAGGTTTACATATTTTGCAGAATATCATGATGTTTACCTTTCCGTCTGCTAAATAAATGTATTTTATTTCTTTCTTTAATTTATTGAGAACATGGAACATGCATATATGCATAGCCAGAATTTCACAAAAATAGTATATACAAATGGTGGTCTTTACACGACGAAATTGCGTTAGTAAGTCGCAGCAAATAAAAATCTAAATAAACAAAACCAAATCAATGGAAAGCCAATAACTATTATTAAATATAATTATTCATCTCGGTTGGAATTAGATTAGAATTTTAAATGTGAGCACACTGAACACACTGCTGTAAACCCAGCGAATGTTTGTAAAAACCTTGATTGGACTATTGAATTCGCTGTTTGCATGGTTTCATTTAATTAAGTTTTTGTACAAGCTATCAATGTATCTTATAACAATTACAGACGAAGTTGTTGTGTATTATTTTGGTTGTCTAAAGCAGACAGGAGTTGAGTAAACAAACTCTGTTTCCCTTGGGACATAGCGAAGGCACGAGAGGGGCCGACCGGTGCGATGCCGGGCCATCAGAAGCCTCGGAAAACCCGTTTTTATGCGTTGAAAACGACTCCGGAGTGTCTTTCGGGAGTAGGAGAGCGATATTCATACTATTCGACTTTCCCAGAAACAGCAGAGAAGCAGTCAGATACTCTTGATGTTTCAAAAAGTAAATACAACTATAATTTGTGGCCTATAATAAGGGGCCGTCTCCACGAGCGAGAGGATCGCGGCGAAATTATCGTCGTGCCTCGTATTTCTATACACTCCAAAAACGTGTCTTTACAAAATTTTATGGCACGGCGAGACTATCGCCGCGATTCTCTCGCTCGTGGAGACGGCCCCTAAACCTCTGAAAGAGGTTATTGTAAGCATCGTTACGAAAATCTTCCACTCACTATGAGACCAATCCTAAAATTGCAAAACAAAAACTGTCTTCCTATACATTTTATCGATTTCATGTGAACACAAGTGTACTAAACGGCTGATGTTTTGTTCACGGTTTCAGGATAAAGAGGTTTAGATTAAACAAAAAACCGGCCAAGTACAAGTCAGACTCGCACACGTATCTATGGTTCCGTACAAGGCAAAAAAACGCTGAAAAAAAAACTCGTTTCTTGGAAAAAAATAAGTTTAAAATTAAAGGTGGTATCCCTTTTTTTTTTGTTTATAAGCGGCTACCAACTGTCTACCTATTACGGTTCATGAGATACAGTCCGCTGACAGACAGACGGACGGACAGCCGAGGCTTATTAATAGGGTCCCGTTGACACACTTTGGGTACGGAAGCCTAAAAACTAAGCTAGTAGAAACAGTGTATCTACATTACATTGATATACCAAATCTAGTAACAGAATACACATACGAATTTACAACAGTAATCTTGGCATACAGAAATTATCTCCACGGATTTATGCGTTCAATCCAGCCTGTAATTGTAAGGTGCAGTCCATGCGTAGTAACCACAGACTATAAAGTCTCTCTCTACCTATTGTTCTAGGCAGAATGGAGTATAGTCACAATGTATAGGGACTGTTAGATACGGTTGTAAGAGAGCTGTAAACAATTGAACTAGTCCACATAGGTATCGTTTGAAGCTGTGTAAAGGTCAGTTAAAGATACTGGAGTGCGAATATCTGTACCAATTTCAGCTACATAAATATCGAGATTACCTAACGTTGAGTAAACGTGGACGTCTATCGAATTAGGCGATTCACTGCCATTTGAATTGTCTGTATTGTTCCTTATTTACCTTAATTGTGTGTACAGATGAGTAGATAACAAGATTCGGACTATATTTTTAACTGACGACAAGAAAGGATGTTTTCAAGTCAACGCGTATATTTTTTATTAATGTATGACCACGGTTTACTTTTGGGGTTGGCCTCCAGTCTTGCCCAATGCAGCTGAATACCAGTATTTTACATGGAACGACTGCCTATCTGACCTCCACAACCCAGTGACCGGGTAATAGTTACGATACCCCTTGGTAAGACTGGTGGAATGACTGCCGGGACCAATGGCTTAACATGTTTTTCGAGGCTGGTTAACAAAATCTAGTCTTTAACATAAATGGCAGTTTAATTACGGAGTCATTAATTAAAAAGTTCCATAATTAGGATAAAGTCATTTAAAAGTTCCCTCATTAAGTATATTTAACTACAATCAGACCAGCACCATTATTATACGTAAACATACATCAGCAGAATGATAAAAGGATCACGACAAAAGAGTAAAAACGTAGTTTTTTTTACAAAGCTCTCTCCACATCTCCGTTTCTGCGCTTAGCTGACTATGTCGCACCGAGTCGCTGCGATCTGAATACACCGTTATGTTAGTTACTTTTTTAATTAATTGCAACTGAAACACGACGCTAGCTTATACGTATCAGCTTAATTAAATTTTAATTTTACCTCCGTTCAAACAGTGTAGATCAGAAATGGGTGACCATATTTAAGAATGTGGTAAAGACCATCAAATTGAACAACTTTCTCCGTGCGAACAACTTTCTGAGGTTTTGTTTCGAGAACCCACAAAACCGTAAAACCGTACTCCGTGTCGAGTACGTACCTACATCGAAAATGCATTTCGGATTACGAAATGCCGATAATTGGTTAAACTCGGTTTCAGGAATTAAATTCGGATACAAAAGTACCTCTCAATGTGATTGTATTAATTTAATTTTTGGCTGTGTTGCACATAGTTACTTTTATATAAAGTAATATTAATTAATACATAATTAACGTAGTACGAGTTGAGTTGTGATAGGTATTTGCAAAATCATTCGGAAAATGTATTAATTAATATAATGTTTTGTAATTACAACAACGTTAATATTATTTTGCCAAAGAGCATATTAAAGATATATGTTTAGGTAATTATTATTAACCTTACCAAATAATTATTATGTAAGTTCCCCAACTTATAACAATAACAGGCTGATCTCATTAAAGTAAAATGTTATACTTACTTATTTAATGTTAATAGCATATTTTAAAAATTGCTTAGGTATTGTTCATTTGTGTACTAAATTTATTTTAATTTTAAAAATTATTTTTATACTTTTTGCTGTTCCCTACAGAGTCCATAATTGTACCTTAGCTTTAAGCTATTGTAACACCTCTACAACATTATGGAATGCAAATAAATATTAATATGAGCAATGGAGCGCAGCATTTTAGGCGTTAAAATAACTGATAGAATACGAAACACCACGCTGCGCTCCAAAACGGGGATCGTAGACTTAGGCAAAAATGCTGCCAAGCTGAAATGGGATTGGGCGAATCACGTCGGCCGTATGCATAATGACCGCTGGGCAACAGTCTCCACCTGTGCCTGGACCGCGCCACCGAGGCCGGCCCAGGAAGAGGTGGCGAGACGATCTAGACACGTACCGCAAGGGTTGCATGGAACTATTTGGTCAGCAGTGGGAAAGCGCTACGCTAAATAAAAATAAAGTCAAAGTCAAAGATTTATTTGCTAACTAAGTGTACATTTTTTTTTTTTTTTTTTTTTTTTTCGTATTTTTTTTTTTTTTTTCAATATTTTTTTGTTACCAAGTTATAAGCAATGGAATGTCAATCGATGTTGCCCTACTTACTGACCGAAATGACGCCAGATGATCTCTTTTACGCCGCGATTTCCTAGAAGAGCGTGTCCGTCACATCCGTTATTTTGACCGGTATTTGACGTTAAGGTGTCAAAAAACGCTCTGTACTTCGACAGTCGTTATTCTGTGTTCGTTCACCGCTTTCATAGTCAACTAAAGCTTTAGGTAGGTAATAAAATTTATTTATTTTAACTCTACGGTTATTCACTGTCTCAAAAAAACATCTTATGCAGTTTCTTACAGGGTTTCGTCCGAACGTGACGTCCCGTTGGCAGACGTGGCACGACATTGACACACGGCCATAGGCCGAGGTCTATAACTTAGATATGTTTCCGTCCCTATCTGGCATTTTCAGTTTGACAGTTAAAGTTAAAAGTGCGTACTAAGTAACGTTTATAGAGTTTGGCCTGATTGTCTACCCTTTCTAACTCAGTCTCAAATCGCGAATACAATTTTTACATTATTACAGGACTCAACCAATCAATCTGCCTAGCCTTTTGCTATGTTGGGGTCGGCTCCCAGTTTTACTAGAAACAGTTGAATACCAGTATTTTACATAGAGCGACTTTCTATCAGCCAAGTAATTGCGTAAAATACTATCAGTAGCAATGGGGTTTCATTTTGACAGTTCAACAATATTCATTGCGTTATTTACGTTGTTGAGCAGACAAATTTCTCGAGCAGCAACGGATTAGCAATATCCTTCAAAATGATTCAGATTGAGATTGATAGGGTTTTACGCAATTGGGGCCGACCTCCACAACTCAGTTACTGGGTAACACGACACCCCTTGGTATTACGAAAGCCCCCAGCCATACTGCGGAAAAAACTGGATCCCTCCTCAATATCTATCATTTTTGCATTACTCCTCTTTCATCGAATTTCAAAGCAAATAACATAAAAATACGAATATTAAATATTTACCGTACAAGCCCATAACTTGGGAATAAGTATAAACAAAAAACCGTAAATAAATATTCTTTGTTATTGGAACCGGTAAAGCTATCGGATATCTAACGCAAACTCAATCAGTACCGGTAAATATATCGGTACCTACCGGTGAATATAGCAAGATGGCTACGTTTTCAATTACATTGCGTCTTTCGTTGCGAGCAATGAGCAATGTTGATTGATAAGCATTGATATGCCTTGATTGATAATTTGATTCGATTGTCGTTGTGTATTGTTGTGTGTTTAATATTATGATGTTGTGTTTGTTTGAGGAATAGGTAATAATTTCTTTATCAATATACATGGGGACTGCCGACAGACGTGAACACTTAAAACTATGAATTATAATGTTGCAAAACATGACCCCTTATAGCTCTGCCATAGATAAATACTGCTATTAGGTACAAAATGTCGCTGACGTGTACCCAAAATTTTTCCCCTACCAAAAATCGCTCACCGCGCCTAAAAACCTTTTCACTTCAAAAATATGTAACTTACATATTTAGGTATTACTTCATCTGTACCAAACCCAAATAGTTCGTAATCCAATCACCGAAAGAAGTAGCAAATCATTTCACTATCCCAAAACCGAACACTTTAACTTGACCCCTCTATCCAGAACCAATCCATGCATTCACAAGGTCATGTTGAACCGGTCGATCGATTGCCAACAAAAATGGTCCCAATTATGTATTCAGATGGCGTCTGGCTGAACTAACGAAGTAGGGATGTGTGGTAGGTACTCGTACTTAGGCGACACTTAATCGGTCCTTGCCGATAAGCAGGCTTTTTACTTTTAGACGGGGATGTGCTTCATTGGTTTTTGGGTTTTGTTTATCGATGAGAAAACAGATTTGGAAATGAAGAGAAATGAAATGAGGGTTGTGTGTTCGTTTTATTATAAAAGTTCTAGGTATCGCATGAGTTAAATGTTTTTTTTTTGATTCCTAGGGAAATAAGTAATAATCTACATCATTTCATCTGTACAATTACAAATGAATGTACATTTTCTTTTCTGTTTGACCGCGTTGTTTGTTGACTCTAAACCACGCCACGGATTGTGATGAGGTTTTCAACATCACTTAATTTATTCCAGAAGGTTTGTGTATAAATTCTGATATTTCGTCAAGTCGTAAAAATCGTGCGAAGCTGGGGCGGATCGCTAGTAGGTATATCTATACATATAATAAATCTGTAGACGAGACGTTTCTGTACATTGAAAATATTTCAAAAAAAAATAGTTGGGGTGTTAAAGGATAACCAACAGATGCCATTTCATCAATTTTTGGAATTTTTGTCTGTTTGTCGGTTTGTCTGTTTGTCTGTTTGGATGTGACAGATTATTGATTTGAACAGGGTCAACGTAAAAAGTACTAAACCAATACGGTTACTTTTTATACTCAAATATGGTGTAGAACTCGGAGCAGTGATTAGTTTTTATTTCATCGCAATCGGTTCACTCTATCAAAAGATATAATCAATTTAAAGTATTCTAGAACAACTTTTTACGTTTTTTAGTAACACGTAACGACATCTATTGGCGCGATATAGTACCTACTAACGAAAACATATTGTTGTTGTGATGTGATGTGAATAATCACGTCCTATTAGTTTATGCTTACTTAAATGACGAAATAACACAGATACCTACTTATGTCTATGTTATTTTAAAAAGTAATGATAATGATTATAATATTAAACAAAATCGCTTTCCATTGATGGTTTATTTAGTGGCGCCTGTGGCGATAAAATAATTTTAAACAAAAAGTGAGGATAATATAAGATAATAATAATTAATGTGGTGTTCTGAGCGATAGAGAAGTTAGATAATTATTGATATAGAAAGTTGAGTAACGCAGAGCGTTTTTTAACGAAGTTCTTATATGGAGCTTGCGGTAGGAGTTCTAAGGTAGAAATCTTCAAATAACGAAAAAGCGTTATGCCTCATTTTTCAAAGTAATAGGTAGATAGAGACACACACACAGATAGAGAGAGAGCTATTTTTCATGGTTTCCGAGGATCCTGACCCCGGTAAGTGAGGTCAAAAAGAAAATCAAAGATGGCGGTTGCCTAAATTTTTAACTTTTTCGTCATGGGTGTCGTTTTCATGGTTTTCGAGGGTGCTGAAGTCGATAGTCAGGTCAAAATGAAAACCCAAGATGGCGGCTCCATTTTTTTTAAATGTTTTGTCATGGGTGTCGTTTTGATAGTTTTCGAGGGTGCTGAAGCCGATAGTCAGGTCAAAATGAAAATCCAAGATGGCGGCTGCAATTTTGTTTTGATTTTTTGTCATGGATGTCGTTTTCATAGATTTCAAAGGTGCTGAAGCCGATAGGCAGGTCAAAACGAAAATCCAAGACGGAGGTTGCAATTTTTTTTTGTGGGTTTCGTTTTATTGGTTTTTGAGAGTGCTGAAGCCAATAGTTAGGTTAAAATGAAACTGTAACGGCTTACCCACCGTCGATTGGCCCATGAACCGTTGGTGAACATTATCTTTAAACCATTAACTTTTTTCCAAAGGACTTTTCACCCACGAACGTTTTGCCAGCATAACTCTACGTCAGTGAATGCTTTACCCACAGAATGTTTTGACCAATAACTTTTCACCCAAAGAACAAGGCCAACAGACGCCGGGAAAGATGAAAGTAAAATAATAATAAGACGTAGTCCTTTATTTCTGTGAAAAGGGTATAAAGTAACCTAACCAAGCCTAACCTCGGGGTGCCCTTCGCTCGCTTTGCTCGCTTACTTGAGCCGCCATCATCCCTTCGAACCCTACCTGTCCGAGTCGGGGTGCCCCAAGTCCCGAGCTCGCTTCGCTCGCCCTTGCATCCTTAGTTCTATTTGACATGGGTCAAATGTTCTTTGGGTGAAAAGTTATTGGTCAAAACATTCTGTTGGTTAAGCATTCACTGACGTAGAGTTCTGTTGGGGCAACGTTCGTGGGTCACAAGTCCTTTGGATGAAAAGTTAATGGTGTTGACCAACGGTTCATGAACCAATCGACTGTTGGTAAACCGTTTCAGTACTGGTTAAAATGAAAGTCCAAGATGGCGGCTGCAAATCGAAAAATTGGTAGTGTGTGTCGTTTTCATGGTTTTCGAGAGTGCTGAAGCCGATTGTGACGTCAAAATGAAAATCGAAGATGGCGGCTGCAATTGTCTTTTTCTTTTTTTATCATGTGTGTCGTTTTCATGGTTTTCAATATAAACTTACACGACTTTGTGTGAAATAAAATAAAATACAACCGACTTAAAAACACACTTCAAAGTGCAATAGACCTTTGGTTTCAGAAGTCTGTAATTTCTTGCCAACGCGCAACGTCTTCCCAAACTAAGGTTATTTTGCACTTTCTAGGGTTTTTGTGGAAGTCGGTTATATTTTTTTGTAATTATCTTTACAATTTTTTTTCTGGTTTTCGGCAGTATAAGGTCTAAATCAAAATCATGTCTAAAGTTTTCATGGGTTTCATCTTCGTAGTTTAAATGGCGGCCAGTGTCAAATATAACCAAAGTTTCATGGGTTGCTTTTTACACGGGCAACTTTATGTAGAAGCTCTTACCATTAATGTATTCTTCCTTTTATCATCTAGATATCTCGATGCTTTATAAGGCATAATATTGGTAGGTATATATGATATCTTCAATACCAAGTTAAGAAATTCTAAATTTACCACAGAGAAGAAACCAAGACTTAGAAAAACTAACTTCAAACTTCACCTACTAATCTCAGATATACTTTAGATAAAATGGTGATATGATTTTACAAGTTGGTATTCTAAGACAGACGCAAAATAAAATTTTTATTTTGCGTCTTTCTTAGTATACCATTAATGGACATAAATATGGCTGTTTGGTTAGATAATCAGCCTCGAGCATTCGCTTTTATTTTAATTTATTCTCAAAAATCAAAGTGACACTTCGTCGCATTGTCATTATGAACCATGAAGACGCAGTGATTGCAGTCGAAAGGGCCGTGGTAGCGAACCCTAGGTAAGGAAAGCGTTACCAGGCAAGATCTGATGATTCTTCCTTTTCAATGAAGGACTGGCAATTACACCTTTCCTAAGCGACATATTACCTATTGTTTTCCGACATCCACGCGAACGAAGTCGCGGGCACAGCTAGTAATAAATATGAATCTAAAACGTCACTTCCAAAGTTGAAAAGACTTGTATTTTCTTTTCAGGTATCACCTATGTTATCACTATTAAAACATTGAATTTAAAGCATATTATTTGTTATATACTTCGTTGGTACGAGTATACCTACATTTTGTTACACAGTTTTAACAATAAATCAAGCAAAACTGAACGGACCCCTATAAATTATAATTTAGTTGGGGACTGTAATCTGATAATCTAATTACAAATTAGATAAGCAATTTGTAAGATAAATTATAGCTATTTTGTTTCAGTGATCGGTTTTTGTAATGAATCATGACCTTTGTACTTACCTAAGAATATTTAGAAAACCAAAATTTATTTGTCCGGCTAGTCGCTTGCGAAAATATTTTACAAGAATTGGACATGAAAATACGACAATAACTCAAGCTTTATGTAACTAATGACGTTCGTTAAGGGGCTTGTGGCTAAGTAATAACAGTCACACGGTTCGATCGATAAGGTTAAGCTACGCTTGCCGCGGTTGGTACGTGGATGGGTGACCATCCTTACAGGTAAAGCAAATACTTATTTTTTTAATAAAGATAAAAGATGTATACAGGGAGATTTTTTCAATTGTTCATGGAAGGATCCGGAAAATTCACCGCTTTCTTACAAACTACAGTAAGACACGACATGGACATGGGCTAACTAACACGTGAACTTCACAAAATAAAAAACCAACATACGCATTGACTTACTTTTGAAATCATTGAACATACGCCTATTTTTTCACAGAATAAATCAATGTGTCATAATTTTAAATATTAATAAGAAAAGTAGTGATTTTATTACTGATTATAGAATTGAAAGTATGTGATTTGCCTCAAATGATTTTTGTATCAGTGTAGTCATGATGTTTAAAAGTTGACAGTAGCTTGCTACATATTTGTATTACGTGGTTGACTGGTTGACAGTTACCGCAAAAGTATGGTTTACGGAACGGAATAGAAACATGGTGTTTGGAGCATCGCCTAGGTCAGAAGTTAGTGTCTCTTCGAGTTTCTAAACCAAAAAGTTGTCTTCAAGAAGTCCTGTAAGGATATTATAAATTGAGTACCTAATTAAAACCTTTTTAAATATTGCTAGATACCAAGTTTGTATGTGTGCAAGAGTATAAATACTTACAGAAATGTTTATAAGGGAAAAGGTGTATTCATTTCACATGTATCAGAAAAATCCAAACGTTTTCATAAAATTAATGTTGCACGTTCCGAGCGTATAAGATAACTGGGTAAATAAATAATATATTTCTATCACGATACCATAAATAATTCAAGAGTTGAGATCGCCGTGAAATATGGTGAGACTTGGGGGTGAATAAATAGAAATTGCTCTCAAAGATTCACCGATTTTTATCCGCCTTTTTTTACTTTGCTTGATTCCTTCGTCACGTCATTATAGATTTATGGTTAGACTTCTATGTTTATGGTCGGCTCTTTGGATAGATCCCGGTGATATTTATTTGTTTACGTGTGAATGTAATATCTTTATTTGGCTGGGTTGTAGATTTATTGGTGAGCCATGTACCTTTTAGCTGTAATTGTTTGAGGTTTGGTTAGAAATTTATTGCAGGGCATTGCTCTGTATGCACAGTGACCTTTTCAATATTTGGGTGATTCATGCATACACTCGTGGCCAAATGATAACAGCCGTACATCCATCGAAGGTTAAGCTACGCTTGTCGCGGTCGGTTCGTGGATGGTTGAACAACTATTACATATCGAAATCTCTCCGTGCCTCGGAAATCTCGTTTTGAGCCATTGGTCCCGGCTGTCAATCATACGTCTTACGGGTAGTCAGTTATCCAAAAGTCTGACAACCAGTTTAAACCAAGAAATATCGTGTTACCCAGTAACTGGGTTGTGGAGGTCAGATAGGTAGTCGCTCCATGTAAAATACTGGTATTCAGCTGCACCCGGTTAGACGGAAAACTGACCCCAAAATAGTTCTGTAGTTTTTGCTCCCTTGGAAAAAAGGCGTGTTTATGTATGTATGTATGTAGGTAATATAAGTATCTCACCTTTGGTTTGGGGTACGGAACCCTTTGGATTCTTATCAGCTAGCTTGCTAGTCGCATGCGAAACCTGGAACAAAGACAGACTTCATTAGTTATACTAAATTTAAAAACAAACAAAAAAGAAATTACCATCCACAATTTTTTTTTAACACTAAATCTTTGAACATGTGGCGACATCTACATCGCCACATACGAACTAGGCATCATACTGACGTCACGCAAAAATCCTGCATCGCGCAAGCAGTTTATTTACCTCGCGACTAGTATATATTTTATACAAACGTCCCGACATCAATCGTTGGGCAGTAGCCCGCCAGACAACACCAGTCTGGTCAGAGATTCCTCCCTTTTCTATGTACCTTTACACCCGGTCCTCATACTTTTATAAGCATAAGCACTTTTGCAAATTCTTGATTTAAAGCCGAGTCGCTATCCTTCACTTAATATCGCAATGAAAATTGAAATATTTTAGCGTAGGTGTCTGTCTACACGTGTAAGGAAATATTATACAAACTAGCAAAGCTTGTTTCATATTCCAAACATGACCTAAAATAAACACAACCTAAATTAGTAAAAAAACTCAGTAAACAAACCTACCTATGCAAGCTAGGAAACAAACAATAAATTATAACGAACAAGAATTTTCGTCACGTTTTTTACACTGCAAGTCTGCAACTTCAGAACCAAAAGAAAAAAAAATGGCCGAACTTCCCCGAGGTTGTAACTTGTAAGGGCGTGAGCGATCGCCCGTCAAATATTTAGCCTTTGGGAGTAGCCTGTCAACGGCCGGCCGTCTAACTTTGTGCCCAGGGCAGAATACTAAGGAGTCCGACTAAGTTGGGGACTTAAAATATTGATTTAGCGTGTTCTGGTGAACAACGTAAGCGATTCCGAACGAAGAATGGGATGTCAGGCAACTGTCAAATGTTTGTAACGTATTTATAGTTCGAAATTTGAACGCAGTGGAACGTGATTTTTATTTGAGTTAAGCACTTGTCTCTCCGCCGACGAGGAAGCGACTGGATATCGACTATTTTCTCCCTCAAAAAATTTATAATGGAAACTCAAACTCGCATTCATTTCAATTAAACTTTTTACTACTACTTTTGAGAGTTAACTATTATTAATTTAATTTTTTTACCAACACAGGTCCTACATTTATTGCAACTTTCTTGAGCGGCAAAATAGTCTATAGCTAATCGCTTCCTAGACTAGCTCGGTTCGTGCCTGGTGACAGTAATCATGCGTTTGAAATCGCCGCGCTGTCAGCCGGGTGGTCTACAGCTTCGGGCTTATGTATCGTCCAATAATATGTTCTATGCGTAGTATTTTTTTCTTTTACTGTTACTAGTAAGACATCATGTAAAAAGAATCTATTAATAGAAGTAAAGCGTCAGTTTATTTACGACGGCCGCGGCTTACGTAGGTCGTAGGTTCGAGCCCAGACAGGCGCTTTACTTCGTGTAAATTATTTCACCACTGCTCTTAAAACGGTGAAGGAAAACATCGTGATGAAACCGGCATGCCGTAGAACCAAAAGTCGAAGACATCTATTACTTATAATAAATCTGTAGAGAGGTCAATTCTGTACATGATATATATTTTCAAAATAACTATCAGGGGGTAATAAGTGATCGATACTGATGCCAAAAATGCAATCAGTAAAATTTTTGTCTGTCTGTCTGTCTGTCTGTCTGTCTGTCTGTCTGTATGTTCCTTATAGAAACAAAAACTACTCGACGGATTTTAACGAAACTTGGTACAACTATTCTTCATACTCCTGGGGAGGTTATAGTGTACTTTTCATCACGCTACAAT
The DNA here is from genome assembly GCA_963669345.1 of Gortyna flavago. NCBI lineage: Eukaryota > Metazoa > Arthropoda > Insecta > Lepidoptera > Noctuidae > Gortyna > Gortyna flavago. Next base: position 1,926,271 of record OY770144.1, read on the forward strand.
GAATAGGAGCAGAGCAGTGAAAGGAAATGTTGGGAAAACGGGAGAATTTGCTCCATTTTTTAAGCTTCCGTCGCGTGTGCAGCCTTAATGGTTAAAGCTACATAGAAATCATTTATGACGGAAATGTTCTACATAAAATTATCTAAAAAATATCCCACAACAGCATATGTCTATCTTTTATGGTTGACTCACAATAACACGTGTAACTCCCGATAGCTTAGCAGTTCGGAGCTTTCTGATTATATTTGTTTACTCTTACGTTTATAATACTCTCACTCATCCCTAATTAAAAGAAGTTAATATTATTACCTATTCAATAAAAAAAGAATCATAGTAATCGGTATAGAAACACCAAACTTATACATGAAATACGCTAATAAGCCATCGCGCCGTCGCGCGTGAATACTGAATCATGCCATAAGGATTATTTTTGTGTAACGGTTGCCGCGCTCGACGCAGGTCGTGGCGGTAGGGTATAAAAAGGCGGGAGGTCCGATGTCCGGTTAAGCAGAAAGGCAACCTTAGCGAGTTGCAACTGCGAGTTGTCATGACAAAAAAAAAAAAAAGGCGCGGGCTTCATTCAATATTTGGCTGTTGATGCGTTCAGAGCGTTCGACCTTATTGACAGACAATAATTGATATTAACAAACCGTGCTTATCAGCGCGACTTTTAGTCTTTAAATAGTTTATTTGAATTTCTTTTGTTGTTTATATACTTATAATAAATCTGTAGAAGTGAAAATTCTGTACATTGAAAATATCAAAAAAATAAATGGCAGGGGGTGTTACTAGACCGACACCAAACCCAAAAATGTGATTAATTTTTTTTTAATTTTGGTCTGTCTGTCTAGGTCTGTCTGTTTGTTCAGGCATCACGCAAAAAGTACGAAGTACGAAGTCCGATTACGATGAAACTTGGTATAATTATAATTCTAAACCGTGCTTTTCTGTTTTTAATCCTCTTAGTTTTTACTAAGTACACTTTAAGGTAGAGTTATTTAGGTTTATTTTTATAAGTCGTAGGTATAGATTTTAATTTTAAAGTATGGGTGGTATATTTGATAGTGTACGTAGTGACCGTAGGTTATTTTATAAAACTGTTAGGTAGGATTAGTCATTCGTATAGATATTAGTTTTTAGGGATTTTGCTTATTTATTGAGTTTAGATTAGTTATCATCAGAAATAGATTTATTTAGGTACTAGCTTCTGCCCGCGCCTTCGTCCGCGTGAAATTTCACCCTCCACCCATTCACCCTCTTAGGAGTGGAATTTCGAAAAACCCTTTCTTAGTGGATACCTTTATACACTTCACACAGAACACACTCCAAATTTAATGTCTCTATGACCAGCGTTTTAGGCTGTGCATTGATATAATCAGTCAGACAGGATCACAGGACTTTGAATTTTATATTAGATTATAAAAGTAAACCTAAGTACCTACCTAATAAAAAAAAACTCAATAACAGAAAATAAAATTCCTAAATAAACCTATTTCTGATGATAACTAATATAAACTCAATAAATAAGCAAAATCCCTAAAAACTAATATCTACTAATCCTACCTAACAGTTTTATAAAATAACCTACGGTCACTACGTACACTATCCCCATACTTTAAAATTAAAATCTATACCTACGACTTATAAAACAAACCTAAATAATAATTTAGGTTTATTTTTTAAAAACTAAAAGGAATAAAAAGTTCGCACTGAAAAGCACGTTTTGGAATTGCAAGTAGCAGTTAAAACATACAATTTATAGAATGCTAATATAAACGAACGCTCGCCTATTATTATTATCATCTTCGTCGTGTACTACGACAAACTTATTATTTGCGGTTGGTACAGTAATCGGGTCTAGGGATCGAACCGCAAAATTAAGTTTGTTTTTATTGTATATTTTTTTCCGGGATAAAAAGTACCCAGTGTGGTGCCCAGGATATTAAAGAATAATTATACCAAGTGTCATCGTAATCGAACCGGTAGTTTTTGCCTGATGCCTGAACAAACAGACAGGCAAAAATTTTTTTAATCACATTTTTGGATTCTGTGTCGGTCTAATAACACCCACTGCCATTTATTTTTTTGATATTTTCAATGTACAGAATTTTCACTTTACAGATTTATTATAAGTATAGATTTGTAATTTGAACGAATATTTAAAAACTACCAAAACAACTTATACCTATTTTATAAAATAACAACAAAAGAAATTCAAATAAACTATTTAAAGACTAAAAGTCGCGCTGATAAGCACGGTTTGTTAATATCAATTATTGTCCAGCCAAATATTGAATGAAGCTCGCGCTCGGACCTCCCGCCTTTTTATAACCTACCGCCACGACCCGCGTCGAGCGCGGCAACCGTTACACAAAAATAATCCTTATGGCATGATTCAGTATTCACGCGCGACGGCGCGATGGCTTATTAGCGTATTTCATGTATAAGTTTGGTGTTTCTATACCGATTACTATGATTCTTTTTTTATTGAATAGGTAATAATATTAACTTCTTTTAATTAGGGATGAGTGAGAGTATTATAAACGTAAGAGTAAACAAATATAATCAGAAAGCTCCGAACTGCTAAGCTATCGGGAGTTACACGTGTTATTGTGAATCAACCATAAAAGATAGACATATGCTGTTGTGGGATATTTTTTAGATAATTTTATGTAGAACATTTCCGTCATAAATGATTTCTATGTAGCTTTAACCATTAAGGCTGCACACGCGACGGAAGCTTAAAAAATGGAGCAACTTCTCCCGTTTTCCCAACATTTCCTTTCACTGCTCTGCTCCCATTCATTGTAGCGTGATGAAACGTATACTATAACCTCCCCAGGAGTATGAAGAATAATTGTACCAAGTTTCGTTAAAATCCGTCGAGTAGTTTTTGTTTCTATAAGGAACATAGAGACAGACAGACAGACAAAACTTTTACTGATTGCATTTTTGGCATCAGTATCGATCACTAATTACCCCCTGATAGTTATTTTGAAAATATATATCATGTACAGAATTGACCTCTCTACAGATTTATTATAAGTATAGACTGATATAGATTTTATTTTCTGTTATTGAGTTTTTTTTTTATTAGGTAGGTACTTAGGTTTACTTTTATAATCTAATAAAAAATTCAAAGTCCTGTGATCCTGTCTGACTGATTATATCAATGGACAGCCTAAACCGCTGGTCATAGAGACATTAAATTTGGAGAGTGTGTTCTTTGTGAAGTGTATATAAATATCCACTAAGAAAGGGTTTTTAGAAATTCCACTCCTAAGAGGGTGAATGGGGTAGGGTGAAATTTCACGCGGACGAAGTCGCGGGCAGAAGCTAGTGTAACATATATCAACACGCACTCCCGCGTGGTGGAAAATGTCCCACTCCCTCTCACCGAGAGGAGGCCTATGGCCCAACAGTGGGAACATTATAGGCTGATTATATGGTCAATTTATTTATATTGTCGGTTTAAACCCTATTATGCCCAAATGTTGTTATTTTAGGAAGTTTTGGTGTCTTCTAAAATACTTGGCGTGTGTTACGTAACACCTCTTTTTATTTTTAAGTAGATATTCCTGTTATTTTGGGTTACAGTCAAGGCTTTTATCGTAAGATGATTTATGTTTATATTTTATAACGTAGTACGTATATCAGGATTTCAGGAAGCTACCGAGGGTTAAATGTAGAAGTGCATTCATATAATAAAGTAGAAAATACCATTAGTCAAGGCATTAGATTATTATAGTTTAGAATTTTAGATAACCTGATGATTCGATGAATAGTATTATGACGTTATTCTTTTAAATTACGCAACGAATTTTAAGGTGGTTTTCACCATCTTTTAGAAAATGTATTCCGGGGTGGAAGAACCGTACTTTGACGCAACAGTTTTCTAAACTATTATTCAGTACATACGAGTACCTAGCTACCTCCATCTAAAATATTCTGAAATAAAATCCTGAAGCCTATTATCGTATTACCACACCAATATATTGCACACGAAATAAAATTAAGTACAAAATTACGCAAAGGAATCCATAACTTATCACAGTCATTTTCATACTCCCGCCATTTTCCGAGTACCATAAACGGGCCGTCCCGTACGGCGGCTACAATATTTAACATGACATTGTGCCCCGGTTGCCTGTTCAGTCTGTTTACACCTCCCCGGAGCTGTTCCGACATGTTAGCGGACGTGCGGTGATTCCGCCACAGTTTATTGCCAGTTTTTTTGTGATATTGTATAATTATGTGTTCTTTCCTGGTTCTTAACGGGATTTTGCGCGTGAAAAGTGACAACTTTATTTTTTATTTGTGGCTTGGGTGTAGACTTTTTCTTACATTCTTCTTTTAAAATGTAATTCGTATAGGTGCTAATTTATTACACCTTATTTATGGAAGAAACTCCTTTCATAAACTTCCTTACGTGTTTTATTAAAACAAAATAGGTAAGAATTTGTATATTCTTTATCTTTTTGAGTTTCTTCATAAATCTTTTATTAGTATTATGACGCCGTCCTCGCTTTCACAAGATATTTTTCTTCGGAGTTAACCCTATACTGCGGTGCTGTAGTCGCTTGCATTTTATGAGGCAACTTTAATAAATAGTGACGGTGTTAACCCGGCGGCGGGGCGCTACTTTGCATACCCCTCGAGTGCCATGGTTTGTTTTTAAATGTAAATCAGCCTCAGTGAGATAATTATTTTCTTGTGAAGTCAATGAATATTGAATTGGGTGTAGGTACCTATTAATTGTGTTGGCATTAAACTTTGACTATTATTTTTTGTAGAACAGGGTGGGCGGAGGACAGGGTGTTGTGGCGCAGTTTGGGGGAGGCCTATGTCCAGCAGTGGACTGCGATAGGCTGAGTTGAGTTGATGATTTTTATAGCATAGTACTTATTCACAATTCACATATCTGAAGGCCAATAAATTCTCGTAATTTAAAACGTTCAAAATCTAGTCGCAGTCTCATCTCGGCGACAAACAAATGTCAAAAACTTGACAAAATGTAGGGAAATTAGAGGTATTTTTGACAGATTGAGACAGATCTGACTGTGAACACTGAGATAAAGTATAACGCTAGTAATAATAGTTCTATGACTGTGAACGATCTTAAAATTACGATTACCCCTCAGCTGTTTATTTTGTGTTTTGAATTACCTATACATTTTGTTTATACAGGGTGGCAGGGACGTTGACGCGCAACTAGATTTTTCGCCGGTTATTTAAAAAAAAAAAATTGCTGTTCCATACATTTTGACGGAGTAGGTATTGCACTTTTCTATGAAACAGCAGATTTTTTGATGGCCAATGAAAATTTTCTACGCTACGGGGGCGGGGGGGTCTAGAATCGTGTGCTGATGCTGAATTCATGGTTATAGTTTGCGCGTCAATGTCCTTACTACCCTGTATTTTAAAGTAAATCATATCTACACGGGGCTACAAGCAATTCCAATTACTTACTTCTATTAAAAAAGTTCGATACTTTCACCTTTCATCAGCATTTTGACAAAGTAATAAGTAGGTACTAGAAACTCCTGGCATCAAGATAAAGCGCCGGCAAGGACATTAATAATGGGGGTCTATGCATGAGACACGCGTTTTGGGGAAAGTTTTGTTCGAAACTGTGGAAAGATACCTACGTGAAAATATAGGTCTATTAATTCCTAATTCGCCATATAAGTAATATGGCAGATTTGTGCAAAGACCAATTCCCGTAATAAAAAACATTCAAAATCTAGTCAAAATTTTAGAGGTATTTTTGACAGATTGAGACTTAGAACCTTGTTAAAATTGCCCCTGACTTCAGAGGGGCAATTCTCGTAATTTTAAGAACGTTCACAGTCTGATCTCAGTCTCAATCTGTCAAAAATACCTCTAATTTCCATACATTTTGACAACTGTTTGACATTTGTTTGTCGCTGAGATGAGACTGCGACTAGATTTTGAACGTTTTAAATTACGAGAATTGGCCTTCTGATGTATCGACTAAAACCTAAGTTTTAAAACGACATCCATGACACAACACTGGTCTTAAATTCAATTTCGAAATACGAATCCAATCAAAAGTCCCTGTTCCGAAACCGTTCCAAATTCCGACTCATTTGAATTTGGAACCTAAACCACAAATAAAAAGGAGTTCGGCAAATGTCATAATGCCACTTTTATTCTTTTGTTCAGACTTCAGAGCACTGAATATTACATAAAATATATTTATGTAGATGTTGCTACCTACAACTACTTGAAATATCTTATTCGACGCTTTTCACGCGCCATCAATTTTCATGACACAGTTGAGGTCATAAAAGAAAATAGTTTACACTACAGTTGTTAGAATAATGTTAGAAAATGGGCACTTATATCCATTTTGGTTTTATATTTGTGTGCATTATCGTAGCGTTCAATTGAAGTTGTTATGAATTCTTTTGCGCTCTACTTAACTTAGTTTTATAGCGTACTTACCTATTGTGATTATGTTATGTAAGTAGGTATATAAGATACATTTCGTCACAACATGTCTTTTTCTTCCATACTTCTCTATTAGTCGTCATCTGGGTAGTCACCTACTGTTATTATTTTTATTTATTTAGATTAATCAACCAAATTTAACAAACAATATTAAGGTAAATACAGAATTTTCTTAGTATTACCTACTAGATGAGCAATCATAAAGTAGAGCAGTTAAATCTATATACTATGATAGCCTTTCTGACTGAAACAAACAAATAAAGCTGAAGAGTTGTTTGTTTCAGTCGGATTGTAAAAATCTTTTTGCATTTAGTAGCCGAATTCTTGAGGAAAGGCTCTCATAGTCATATTAACATCACGCTAGGGCCCTTAGGAGCCGAGAAAAATGATGAAAAGTCAGAAAGAAGGCTAAGCGAATCCGAAGTAATAGCTCAGGCAAGCGATGCGATGCGACGGGGTGGGGTGGGGGAACAAGAAATTTCATGTGGACGAAGTCGCGGGCAGAAGCTATTATTTATTTAAAACAAACCAAAGGTTAGGTTAAAAACAAAGATAATTAGGTACTCTTATTTTATTAAATTCGACCTACTAACAAATTTCCTGTTAATAAAATTATACCCCCATTGCATATGACGCAAGACCTACATAATCCTCAACACGGGTGACTCACAAGTTAGTTCAAAGCGAACCTAACATTTTGTTCTATAAGTGGCCTGACCACAAAAGGTTAGAAGGCGCAGTTAGAACTCACGACCTTTATTAACCCAAGTCTGGCTCCCTAAATTATAGAAGCCAACCTCTTTGGGTTAGACCTAAAAATAGCTAGCTACATCCATAATAAAAGACAACGAAGAGTCTTCTCGTGTTTCTGAAAATTAATAAAAAGGTCTGCAAATAAGCGTTCTATTTTCAAAATTCTAAAGCTCACCGAAATTGTGCCGAAATACTGCTGTGTCTAAAATCATAATACCAAAAAAAGAACAACGATAATACGTGAGAAGGCACTCAACATTTATATCTTTGCCCAAAAAAATATAATAACTTTTTAAAGGCAATTTTAAACCTATGAACATTCAATTGAGGCCAGCGGGAAAGTGTAACAATTTCGGTGGGAACGTCCCGAGGGGCGAAGTGACCGGCGGCGGCAAAGGGTTAGATACGGTACCGATTTATTTCTATTATCATCTGACCGCGGATGGGTGTGTGGTCGGCGTACTGAGAGCATGATTATTTCATTCTAACGTTTGACCAGCGATTGTTAGCAACCTTTTATTCGAAGAAGGCCAATTCTCGTAATTTAAAACGTTCAAAATCTAGTCGCAGTCTCATCCCAGCGACAAACAAATGTCAAAAACTTGTCGAAAATTAGAGCGTTTTTTTGACAGATTGAGACTGAGATCAGACTGTGAAAGTTCTTTATAATTACGAGAATTGCCCCTCTGATCCTATGCTTAGTGCTAAGCCGATAGCTTTAATATTAATGTCTGCTACCGGAGTGTTTTTTTATATACTTAAAAGATCAGGCGTCCTGGAAATGGCTTATATTCTTATTCTCCGAAAGCAAGAGTGCTGAATTTTATTGAAAACCTATTTTCGCTACAGCAACGGAGAGATATACTTTAGTCAGTTTTGAAGAGGTACTAAGCCCAACTTTAGTAGCAAATCCCGACTTTTCTTTTACAGACATTAAAAGCAATTTTCCCGAAAATTTTCCAGACACAACAAAAGAAGCACCCCACTCCCAGTGTATTACATTCTTAACCCTTCACAGAGAATAACTTGCGGGTCAAGATGTACCGATTGGGTTTTTCCCGGATTAAATTTCAGGCACTTGGCTCTCTTGGGATGTAAGGGTTGACGTGGGGCGGTGGGGTGGATAGGATCTATATAGGATATAATAGTGTGGCACTGACAATAATTGCTCTGTCGCATGTTTGTGCCTGCTTTTAATAAAAAGAGGATTCTGTTTGGATTCGGATTTTGAATTTGAACAGGATTCTTTTTATTGAATTTGAAACGGTACTTTTGGAACAAAGTTCCTTAAGGCGGCTTGCGGTAGGGGTTGACTGGTAAAAAAAGATTTATAGCGACTTTTTCTCTGTCTCTTTCTTTCTATTATTATACGGGTGAGTGTGTGTGCGTACGAAATTCGTTCTTGACGGGGGTCCTCGACCGCACATTTTTTATTTGGAATTGTTTCGTCTGTCGAAGTTTTCTAGCTAGAAAACAGTCGGCAATTATGAGCCAAAGTAGCAAAATGTTATAGAATTCGTACTGATTTAGAAAGGGTCAATCGGAAGAGTTCCGTCTTATCTGCCGTACCTATTTCTCATCTCAAATCTATTATTATGTAGCTCAAGAATAGCATGGAATAAGTATTCTATATTACGTACATCATGGAAATTACAGTTTTTTTTGTCTCCTATACTCTTTCACACGCTGTCTACATCTCTCTATTTATTATCTTATCGCAGGTATGCGGTATGCAGGTATTTCTTATGAAATAAACATCGCCTTTGTACCTATTTTTCAGTTCTGTTTTTTTCTTGTCTGTTTTATATGTGTGTACTTTACATGTATTTTACATGGGGCAACACAATTTCAATAACATTCAATTAGATTTACATACATGCGGATGAATTTTTCGACGCTTGTTTTAGTTAAGTAAGGATATCATTTTATTAATTAATTAGATATTAATTTTTATTTACTTGCATATTATTTTAATTCTTAATAAGTATTATTATACATTAATTAGTAGTAGATAAGTACTTACAAATTAAGCAACAAAACTAGCCGTTCAAAAACAAGCGCATTTAAAACAAAGTAATGCGAAAAACCCTACACAAACAACAATACCTACAAGGAGCAAAAAATCTAGAAAGCCCGAAATCCCAGTTCCAATTATACCAGGATTTATCTATTCCACCATTTTACACTACAGATTAATTTGAAAAACGCGAGAGTACACAATAAATCGCTCTAAACTGTTGCCATAGCAACGACAAACGTTGTAATTGAATTTCAGAGCTGTATGTTTGTGTTTTGTTCAAATCGCATCCAAATCTGCGTTCATAACTTTATTTGCAGTTGAAGTTAAGCCTTGACAAGGGTGTTGTCAGTTACACGCAGATCTCGGTGTTGCGAACCTGGTCGATACAACTCATGTTCGCTATGTTTTACGTCATGCACGGATAATTAAAGTAATAAATGTTGGTTTTAAGTTGTGCCAACATTACGGTGATAATTTTTGATGATCATTATCATAATTATAATTAATAGATGTGGTGGAAAACAGACTGGCTAGTGATTTAATAAATTAAAAATGTTTATATAAGTAGATCTTTTACGACACATTTATACGTCAATATTTTGCTGGTCAATTTTTTAAATCTAGATGGCTCCGACATTTCCTAGCTGACTGCTCCCTGAGAAGAAATGCAAACAGAAACTCAGAGGTCATGGTCTCTTTTAAAGTCCAAATATTATATTATTAAGATATTATTATGTGAGTCGAACAATGCAGGGCTATGTCTGGAAGGGTCTTTTGAAGAAAGAGCCATTGCAGCTTTGAGTTGACCTGTCAAAACAGACGGCATACATACATCAGTCATCGTGTACCTCAATGCTATTTTAGAGAGCTCAACGACCCGTCACACGAATCGTCGTGTGTCGTTGAGCTCTCTAAAAATTACGAGAATTGCCCCTCTGGTCTCGTAATTTTAGAACGTTCACAGTCTGAACTCAGTCACAATCTTTCAAAAATATCTCTAGTTTCCCTTCAATTTTGACAAGTTTTTGACATTGATTGTTGCTGAGAAGAGATTCCGATTAGATTCTTAAGGTTTTAAATTACGGGAATTGGCCTTCAGATCTATAGGACAGTGCATGAGAATTATGACAGATAGGTAGGTTGCGCTTTACGGCAGCTAAGAAATAAAAAGACTGTCAAGGCATCTATTTTGATTTTTTGAGCTGTTGTTTATTTTCGGAGCGTCTATATAGAATTGAATCTTTGAACAACTCTGTAACAAATTAGTGTGTTCTTTAGTGTTTGAGAACTAAGGAGGTACTAATTTTAGTAGCCAACCACTTCTCTTAGACGTATTTTATTTAGGTAGGTAGGTGAGGTAAATGCCTCTCCGCATACAGAGAAGGTACGAGCATTGATCACCCACGCTTGCTCAAGACGGGTTGGCGATTTCAGAATTACATAATATATTACCTATGTAAGTGGTGGCCTGTAGTAACGGTCGCGACTCACGAGTTGCAGGTCGGAGGTTCGAACCCTGATAGCCGCTTTACTTTGTGTAAACTCATCACCATTGCTCTCAAAACAGTGGAAGAAAACATCGTTAAGAAATCGGCATGTCCTAGAACTAAAAAATTCGAAGACATGTGACATCTAACAACCCGCACTGGGCCCGCGTGGTGATTACGGCCCACTCCCTCTCACCGAGAGGAGGTGTGTCCCAGTAGTGGGAACATTACTTATAGGCTGATTTTGTAATTTATTAACCTATAAATCCTCACGATGTTATCAATCACTGATGTTAGTGTTGTCCAAGATAAACTTGGAAAGCACAGAGTGGGTGAAACAGAATTATGGAAAAATATAAAATAACAAACGACATAATAGCTAAAATATTATGGCACTCGGAAAATAACCCGTTTAAAAGCTCCGTTCAGAAAATAAAACCTTTCGACAATGCAACAGTGTAAAATTGTCACTCGTATAAACTTTAACAGCAAAACATAAAGAAAATGGACATTATATTTTACAGTTCCATTTTGCGCAACGTTGCATCAATACGAAAATAGAAATATCGCATGACCGTTCTAGTGTTGTGTTTGAAAGTTATAAAATCCTTAATTTGAATTTGTATTCAAATGGAACTGGCCGCGACACGGCAACACGCCATTTTGCCGGGAAATTATAACGACGTTTTTATTTTTAGAATTTAAATACCTAGTTGCTGTATTTTTTTTTTATTTAGGTAGCTAGGCTAGAGACCCGCTCCTGGTTGGCACGATATTTTCGACATGACAAAACAACGACATTTCGTTGTTTTATATGTTAGTTTAATATATGTATTTTATACCTACATAAACTTTTCGAAATAAATTATCTAAATAATAGTGAAAACGGTTGCGCAGCTTAGAAAAAGAGTGACCGTGGAGTTTCTGGCCGGCTCTTCTCCATAGGAAACGACCAATTGGAACCATGAACCTTAGCTTCTGACGTTTAAGTGCCCATGTCGGTTTATATTATGTGAAGTAAAATGTGAAGAACAATGCAATTAAAAAATAATTTATAATAATTATACATAGGTACTCGTAGCGTAGTGTTTTATTTATTATTAATTTTGTGGGAGGCGTTCTTAGCATTTCAATTTTAATAAATTAACAGACAAAAATAGTGTTTTAAAACGTTAACACGAATAAGGAATCGCAGTTTAAAATCAAAGTTATATATCTTTTCTAGGCTAGCGAGCTCTATCTTTAACCACATCTCTTCGGACGAGGCAGTGGTTAAACGCAAGTCTGTTGGGATTGGAAAACGGTTTTGATTTTAATTCAGTTTTGTTATTGGATAAAAAGATTTTTTTGGAACGAAGTTCTTTAACGCAGATTGCGGTAGATGCTGGTAGAAACCGTCATGTAACGAAAAAGCGTAATGCACCCTTCATGCAGCCTTCTATCTCTCTCTCTCTCTCTGCCTCTTTCTATTATATCTCCATTGCTAGTATATATAGTATAGCATAGTTAGAATAAATAATAAACGCCACGAAAACCTTCAAAACACATCAACAACGTCACTTCAATAACATCACGCCCGTAATCCTCGAAGGGTTATGTGGAAGTGTACCTAGAGCACACCCATGTAATGTAATAGGGGGCGAGCCTATTACCATCAACCGGGCACAAACCCAGACTCCGGGATGTTACTGATAAATTCCAAATAGAAAAACCCAACAAAACTTTGCTCGACCTGGAAATCGAACCCAGGCCCTCATGCTCACCAGACCACTAGACAACAAGGATTTGAAAGAAAAAAAAAAGTATTAAAATGTTGAAAACCCCATTTCGGAACGATTTTCAAATAAAACTGCAACCGAGAATGCACGTTCTAAATTCAGATACGTCACCAACCCTCACTTTAATTTCAACGGTGCCAGTATCAAAAATAAAGCTCGCGAGCTAGTGTGATTAAGTTTTTTCCATTCTGCAACTCTTCTTTGATGAGTTATTTTCAGTTGCACCACAACGCGAATGGAATTTCAAATTTAAAAGTTTCCTTGTCATCGCCGCGCTGCGTTCGCTGAAATTCAGTAACTGATGCAATTTTTAAGAGCAGCCCCGTTTTACTGGAATACTTCTACCGTCCTAGTTTTCGCGGTCTTTTTAGGTTCCATATTTAAAGTTGAATTAGTGCCGCCATGCTTTTATTTTTCCCGCACGAGGTGGAACGTGAATTAGTTTTAATTTTAAAAGAAAACAATGGCGGTTGGCCGTTTGCCAAAGCTCGGCATGAATTCATAAAATTGAAATTTCACAAGCAATTTGCAACGTCAATTGTTATATGGTTAGTCGGGGGTGTAAATATGAATTTTAAATTGCGGTAACGAATTTCGAGTCTAAAATATTTCGCTCAAACGTGTATATTTTGAAAGGGTAACAATTAAAAAATGTTTTTCTCTGCTAAAGGAAAACAGAGGCATCTTCACATACCAAGAACCGTCCGTGCCTCGAAAAACAAGTTAAGCCGTTGGTCCCGGCTGTCATTCGTGGATCTTTGACAGTCGTTACGGGTCGTCTGTAGCCCGGAAGTCTGACAACCAGTCTTACCAAGGGGCATCGTATTACCCAATAATTGGGTTGTGGAGGTCAGATAGGCAGTCGCGCCATGTTAAATATTGGTATTTACCTGCATCCGGTTACACTGGAAACCGACCCCAACATATAGTTGGGAAAAGGCTAGGCAGATGAGTTTGTTACGCAATCGAGGGGCTGATTCAATTAACATGACATGATGACAGCTGGCTTTGATAACTATTTAGAGGTCTACCTATAACGTTTTAATGGATAGGCTCAACTATCACACGTCTGTTATTTGATACCCATAGACAATAATCAATTAGGTAGGTGTAGATACTGAGCAACTTGATACCAGAAACAATATTATTACTTAAATATGGTGCAGGCGACCGGACCAGCAACCACACAACAACAACAACCACCTACAACCCACCAGCATAACTTTCAATAAACAGCGACTTCGGATAAAAGTTCACGTACCTAGTTACGTAGGTCTAATGCTAAAAATTTAGAATTCAAATCTATCGGAACGCTGCACTCGAGAAATTCCGAATGGAACACCGAATCATGAACGATGGAAAATAGAAAAAAAAAAAACGTGACGTTGAAAAAAAAACATCGCCATTGAATCGAAAAACAAAAGGATTGGAGAAATCCTTGCTGGGATGTGAATGGTCGTATCTGCAAAAAGGCGCCAACAATGGCCGCCGACTGAAAAGAGATTTCAGAAATCGTATCATGGAAACAATAAAGATTTTTTTCGCATTGACGTTGACGTTTGAGGTGAAAACGTCTGCGGTTTGCTTTACGGGTTCCGTACTCAAAAGCTGACAACGAGAGCCTATTACTAAGGCTTTGCTGTCCATCCGTCCGTCTATCAAAGGGTTGTATTTCTTGAACCGCAATAGGTAAACAATTGTACACAGAGTGTTTACCGCAAAACGTTTGGGGTCTGAGGAACAAAGTTCAAAATAAAAATCAAAGCGGCGGTTGTGAAAATTTCAAAATGTACATTTTTGCAGCTAATTAGCTTGGATTTTAATTTGACCTCATTCTCGGATTCAGCATCTTCGCATCGGAAACCATGAAAACGAAACACCAAAACCTCACCAAGACCTCACTCTCTCTGTCTCTTTCTATTACATAAATAAAAAGTCGCATGGAGGTCGCATAACGCTTTTACGTTACGTGACGATTTTTTCCATTTTACTCCTACCGCAAGCTCCGTAAAAGAACTTCGTTCCAATAATAAAGAAAAAATAAATAAAAAAAAAAATTCACACGAAACGTGTATTTCTTTAAATAAAAGAAGAAAAGAAAGAAAATTTATTTATTCAGCAAAAACAAAACGCACATTACAAATTAAAAAAGACATAAAATATACACATACAACATAGCTTAAAATGGCTGAAGATTTTTCCATTGCTTGATGTCAGGGTCAGGGACCAAAGACAACACACATTAATTTGACATTGACAAATTGAGGCTGACAGTGACATTTGACTTTGACAATATAAATCAATCCATGATGCGCCCGCGACACTGGCTTATTATTAAGACAACAAAACAACAACAATCAAAACAAAATGCCAATTGCACAGTGGAAAAGTAACTACTTTAGTAACAATCAAACAACAATATTAAGGACAAATAAAGTACCTATTTAAAAAAAAAATGTGTGATATAATTGTACAGCATTTTGTGTAGGTACGACTCGCACTTGACCGCTTTTTTTCCTAACGTAATAATATTTGGTTATCCTTGCCTTGTTTTTCATGTTAACCTATTATTGTTAGAGCGGCCATTTGCATTTTTGTCGTAGGTATTCTTAGTTCTGTTGCGTGGAAATGTTGAGCTGTTTTTGGTTTGGGATTGCACAATCCGATTAATTTTGCTGTTTGCTGCGGTACTCATAACAGTTTATATTTTCATATCTGTTTTTGAATAACGCAGCATTATGCTGATATAGGATATGTTTTGGCCTCGCACAGGTCTTTTTTTTGGTTTATTTTCTTTTTTTTTTTGGTTGTTTGTAATGTACAGACGCCAGCACATCAACCTACTACAATCTGTCAAATTTCTTTGATAGATTTTCAACTTTACCGCTAAAGCATAAGGTTCAAAGTTGATTGGGAAAATGTGACAGTTTCGGGAAGGTTGATGTGCTGGCGTCTGTACCTAACTTTATTAGTTTTAAATCCTTTTTTTCACTATTTGTATTTCCTGTGTGTCCCAAATAAATATTTGTCTCTCTTTCTATGGGTATTAGGGTTATAAAACTCTTTGAATAAGTAGATTCTAATCTATATGAATGTGCTCATGCGTGAATGACGGAAAACAAATTAGACTTACCTACCTTACTTCTTTTTCTTTCAGAAAAATAAAAGCAGCCTAAGTTACTCTTTATGAAATCATCATTCATCTGCCAGTGAAAATCCTGTCAAAATCGGTCAAAAATAGTTTTTTTGTTTTAGGTATGATACTTTGATTTTATACTTTTGTATGCATTTAGTAAAAAGCCTGTTATTTTGACATTACAAACAGACACTTCAATTTTATCTATTTGTATTTAAATAGATTGTGGTACAGTCTATCAAACTGAACAACTTTCTCCATGGGACCAACAAAAATAATCAGCTGTCCCATAAATTTGGATTGGGAAGGTAGGTAGGTACTGAAGTTTTGTATGGGACAGCGGATTATTTCGATTATGATGTTGGTCCTAAAGAGAAAGTTATTCAGTTCGCTGGTCTGAATCACATCCTTAAATATGACTACATCTTTCTAATATATCCTGTTTAGGATCTACCTACCTACCTGTACAGTTTTAGAAGTACCCGCAAAGAATACCTACCTAATAATTGCAATCTATGAAAAATCAAAGTTCTACTGTATTCATTGACCCGATAGATTGGATTCGTGTTGTTTTGCATCTAAATGTTCATCTGATTCAGCGAGCCACACGTTTAAACAAGAGTGAAATGTTTTGGTATAAGGGCCCGATCACACGTACAACAAGCACACCACAACGACAACAAATGCACTGGTGTTAAATGTATGAAAATTAAAGTTTATTCACACAGACCACATTAATTGGTCGTAAAAATCAACCGTGTGGGTGATACCGACCACATCAAGGCCAAAACGCAACTACCAGCGAGGATCAGGAACAGTTGTACCAGCGACACAAATACGAAGAACAAGAAATTCACAGTCATGTACCTAGGTAAGGCCAGGGAAATAAATGGATAAGCAAATTGACTAACAACTTAAATTGTTGGTTATTTCAAATCACAACTGTCATTACTTGACAGTTGTATGAAATGGCTATGACACTAAAAATTTAAGTAGTGTTGATTGTCACCACAGAGCATGTAACCTTTTTGTCACGTTGTATAACAATGATGACAATGAATATCCCAAAGTACAAATAAAGTCACACAGTCGTAAAAGAAATTTACAAAGAAATGTCATCTGTTTGACGCAATGTAGCACTGGCCGTCAACGAAATATTAAATTTGTCAAAGGCACACATAAAGTCGGATGTTACCCAACGAACCTTCGCGACTGATATTCGCGCAGCGGCGCGTGCGCTCCCAAGCGGACAGTTGTGAAAACTGCGCAAGGGCAGCTTACATAAATGTTGCTAAGTGTTCGTTTATAGTGTCATTGTCTCTAATGTTTGAATTAGAGCATGGCCCAGTGTGTCGCGATATTGTTATCGGCGCACAAAGGTCTTAGTTAGAACTTAAAAACCTAGAATATGTTATAAAATAACGTCACGCCTTCAATTTCCCGAAGGGTTAGGCCCTCATGCTTAGCAGTAGCGCTTGGGACCACTAGACCATCGAGGCTGTAGAATCCTGTTGATTCCATATTTATGTTCACTGGCTCACTACCACACCAAGCGCCATCGTATATAGCCTGCCTCGCTTTGTCTGTTGTGTCTTTGTCCGCCATTCCTCGTGACTGACAGATGACATAAGTGACAGCACCTACCCTGCTTGTGTGAATGAGACAGTGTTTACATATATATTTAATAGATACACTACAGAGGCAGTCAAAAAAGTCATCATAAAAAAATTAGTTATTACTTTGGCACCGCTTGCACCCATAAATGACTAGAAGGATAAATTCCCCAAGGTTTGACGCTACAGGGTCCGTAATTGTACCTTAGCTTTAAGCCATTGTAAGATCTACTTTGTGACGCATGTTTCCCCCTACCTTTTTCTTTACTTTATTTTTTGTGTTTATGTTTTTTTTTTTTTGCGTCATGTTCACCGCAAATAAACGATTTTTCTTTCTTTTCTTTCTTTCTTTCTTTGTTAACTAGATCTGATAACGTTTAAAATACTTTGTACCCATTGGGTATAGTAATTTTATTCTAGGTACATCGTCTTTTACATTTAATTAGGTATAATTAATCATCATCTGCCTAGTCTTTTCCCAACTATGTTGGGGTCGGCTTCCAGTCTAACGTCTGCCTATCTGACCTCCACAACTATTTACTGGGTACTACGATACCCCTTGGTAAGACTTATTGTCAGAATTTCGGGCTTCTGGCGACCAGTAACGACTGTCAAAGATCCACGCCGAATGACAGCCGGGAACACGGAGGCCGGGACCTACGGCTTAACGTGCTTTCCGAGGTACGGAGGGGTCTTGGTATATAAGGTTAGTCCTACCTTGGCAAGCGTAGTTTAACCTGATCGACCGTGTGGCTGATATTACTTAGCCACAAGCCCCTCAATTAGGTATAATTAATGTACTTATACAAAATGTCATCATCATCATCATTTCAGCCGAAAGACGTCCACTGCTGGACATAGGCCTCCCCAGCATCGTCAGTATTCGTCAGTTCGACCAGTTCTGTGCTTCTTGCATCTAACGGACAGTAACTACTACAACTACAACTAACTGTAAGACCTTCTTGCTCACTCTTCTCGAAACGCAATTACTTTTTGGAAGGGCGCGGGCCTAGAAAATAATTAACCTACTTGAACTAAATGATTATTTTGCTATTTTAATATTTCTTGGAACCCAAAATTTCCATATCTTTAGAATGAAATTAATATGAATATGTAACAAACAACAATACAATCATTTTCTTAAAATACAAAAAAAGATATAATAAAAAAATACCAACTAATTGTAAATAAACCACAAGGCGGCGACCTCGCAAAAATTTTCTTTGAACCGAGATCAAACAAAGCTTCTAATTAGTTTCTTCATCGGTTTTAATTAGTTCCTCTACAGTGCGGGGTACGATTTGTAATGACAAAATGTACCTAATAACAGACGAAAAGTCTGACAAATTGTTCTGTCCATGTGTCGAGTCCTTGCTTCCTTATAGGGAGTCTGTCGGTCCGTGTGCGACGTGGTCATAGGGTTGGCAAAGCAAGTGGCCCAGAGCAGTGGTAGCCCAGTAGTAACGGCCGCAACTTGCGAGTTGTAAGTCGTGGGTTCGAACCCAGAGAGGCGCATTAAGTACTTTATTTATTTCATCACCACTGCTACGAAAACATCGTGAGGAATCCGGCATGTCCACGAATAAAAAAATCGAAGTCATGTGACGTCTACCAACCCGCACTGGGCCCGTACGTTTGGAAGGCGTACTGAGGAGGGAACGAAGCCAACAACACTTTCCACTTCTCTCTGTTTGAAGCTGCTAAGGACCAGTTCTTGTTGAAGGAGTCCAGCTCATCCCGCCATCTCCGTCTGTGCCTGACACGATGTCGCTTGCCATCACGAGGGACCTATTGGGTATGTTTGGCCCCTTGGTCGTCTAACATGCGGCATAAGTGTCCAGCCCAATTCCATTTAAAGAAAACACTGAGTCATAAATATAACAAAGTGCATCAACAAATCAAATTCCAATCTAACATTCTTATGTCAGCCCTACACAATGCGAACGCGCGGTCCTCCGGCCCTACTGATCTGTATGCAGCAGCCTACAAGAATCAAGGCTAACCACATGACTAAGTACTTGGTTATCTAAGAATTAATTGGTTAATTGTTATTTTACTGCCGCCACAAATATGTGAGCGAAAAATATAATGAAGTGCGATCTTATTGGATGGACTGCGTGTGTACCTGACCTTATTTAAAAAGATGTGGCTAAATAGCCTCACGGGTTTATCGAAGGTTAAGCTACGCTTGCCGCGGTCGGTTCGTGGATGGGTGACATCTATTACGTTTCGAGACCTCTCCTTCGGGCACGTTAATCCGTTGGTTCCAGCTGTCACCAGTAGATCTTTAATAATAATAATAAATTGCCTGAACTAGATAATCCTGTGTTTCAGGCGAGTCATTTTGTAGGTGGATAAGAAAGAGATTAAAACAGAAGAAGAACTAGCAGGAAATCGAGGAGGGGGGGGTGGAGGGGGTCTCAGGGAATCAGACCGGAATAAATCGTTTTTTCAGGGGTATTGTGTAACCCAATAATTGAGTTGTGGAGGTCAGATAGGCAGTCGCTCAATGTAAAATACTGGTATTCAGCTGCATCCAGTTAGACTGGGAGCCAACATCAACATAGTTGGGAAAAGGTTAGGCAGAGAGTTGTGATAGCTTTGGAGGAAGCGTTTTTTAACGCCTTAGAATGGTTTGGGAACAATAGATTATTTTGATTTGTAGTTTAAATATTTCTATTTCTAATTAAATCCCTACCAAAGTTGATTTTAAAAGTTAAAACTTTCAACTGAATCTAATTTTTGCCCATGACATCTTAAAATTATACAGTGAAATGGTGTCTCTTTTGATTAATAATTAGGAAATATACAATCAAAATATTTATTTCAATAGTTCATTTAATAATCCTCAAGAACTTCATCCCATTCCGAATTGTAGATAAATTAAATTAATAATTTTGTCGATGACCAGCAAATTTTCAAAATAGACGAAGCACATTTTAATTAACTTTGGATAATTAAGAACAAGGATAAGCAATCATCCAATAAAATCATCTGGTATGTATGCTGTATATTAGATACATAAATGTATACGTATACACACTTACATTCATACATTCTTCCTCAAGGAAACTGCTGTAAAGAACATTAGGACACATAACTGCTATCTGGAATTGGCAAACTTAATCGTTCTCTAACGCCTTATACCAGCTGACATTGTACTTTATTATCTTAACGTGTCGTCAGTCAAGGTCAAGCACGTTATTGTAATATTAATAAGACAATGTATCAATTTAATAAAAATTAATCTATACAAATTATAAATGTTAACGTCGTATGAATGCGTTGTTCTCCTAAACTAAACTACACAACGGATTGTGATGTGGTTTGCACCATTATTTAGGGAATTATTTTGGAAGATACATTTACATCATCATCATTAATTATTTCTACCGAAAGGTTCTGTGCTTCCCGCACACCTTCCCTTCTCGGATTCCTGCGGTCTTCACAAGGTCTTCGGTCCATCTTGTGGGAGGCCTTCCAATGCTACGACTTTTGGTACGCGGTCGCCACTCTAGAACTTTTCGGACCGATGGCTTTACGGCATGGCTTTATGTATAAATATAACACATTCGCGTTTAATGAAATAAGCAATATATAAAGGTCTAAAAAGTTAGGTAAGAAAATTTTCGAAAAATAGTGTAACAGGCAAACTAGAACGATTTTAAATTTTCCATAGATACAGAGATTTCCAGTTATCTTTTTTTAAATAAGGCGTTTCGAAAATGTTCTTTACTAACTTTTTATCCTGCTTATGCGTATGAAGTTTCATTACTATCGGTTCATTCATTTCGAAAAACGAGGGATTGAAAGTTTGTATGAAATGCCGTAAGTCTATAGAACGTCGTACGATCTATAGAAATCTTGTTGTTTTGTCAAGTAAAATCGTGCGAAGCAGGGGCTATAAACTAATAATAAAGAGGTAACATTTTGAGTTTGTATAAAAGGCCTAATCTTCGGAACCGATCCTAAAAATTCTTTCCTTAATAGAAATACAGGGTTGCCGAGTGTCACTGTATAATATACATATATATTATATTTAATTTAAACAAGAATTTACGAGAACGAAGTCACGGACAGAAGCTAGTGTTTTATAAGACTCAATGTATTAATTTTATATTGTTATGAGCGATGGTTATTGCATCCATTAGGTACGTTGAGGTCAACAGGTTTAGCTGTTGCAGGAAAATATTAGCAATTGATTGGTTTGTTTTATTGTTCTGTTAGACGTGCTTGTATTGAATTACGAAGGTAACAGCCGGAGGACTTAAAAAATACCGAAATTATTTTAATAATGTTTTAATAAGATAAAAATTACATTTGAACTTATAAATGTCTAGATTCGGACGATGCTAGTACCGAAGTGAAGTAAAAACGATTAACTAATTAATAATGCAATTCTACTGATTCCTAAACGTGGATGCGGCATCAGCAGTCCACGAAGCAGGTGAACGCCCTGCGACACGAGGCGTTGATTCGATGATTGGGTAGGTGGCATGTTGCTCTCAAAACGGTGAAGGAAAACATCGTGAGGAAACCGGCATGTCCTAGAACCAAAAATTCGAAGACATGTGACATCTACCAACCCGCACTGGGCCCGCGTGGTAAATTACGACCCACCCCCTCTCATAGAGAGGAGGCCAGTCATGTGTCCCAGGTCCCAGCAGTGGGAACATTATACGCTGAGTATATATTTTAAATCTTTCCTTGATATGATTTCGTGTTGTTGTACATATTCAATAAAACAATATTGTTTTAGCCTATTCGGGGATACAATTAGATGAGAAGTCTTTGTATTAAAATAATAATTTATCCAACGCCGTACAGACATTACAGAGGCGCGAAATTTGCGTAGTCGTTCCACATTACAAGGCCTTGAGTCCCAGTCTGTTGTGTACAACAAAGGCTGTAGGTACTTCTACGTAAATTCAATTATATTCCAAAATAATTGGTTTAGGAGAAGACTCCAGTGTGATTATTATTGAAATAACATCACGCCTTGCCAGAGGAGAGTTGGGCAGAGGTGTAACTATAGCACACCCACATTTCACCAGTTATGTTTAAGTCCTATGTGATAGGAACCATACAACAGAAAATCAATTGTGTCTCATTAGCGGAGCTTGATGAGTTAAACAGACTCCGGACCCTGGTTGGCCGAAGGAAGAAAAACCAGTTCAGGTGGAGATTCATAGACGACTCTGCCTTGGAGTGTAAATGTGGTGCTGTTCCACAAATGATGGGACACTTAATATCGTGTCCTGTCAGCTGCACGTTACAGGAACTGAAGGACGCTGGTGATGGCGCTTAAAAAGAAGCTGAATTTTGGGCCGAGTCCATTTAGATTGCTATCGACACGCTAAGAAGAGGATGTAATAGGACCCTATTGCCATCAACCGAGCACAAATCACTGCTCCTAGAAGCAGTGGTGTCCCAGTGGTAATAGCCCCGACTTACGAGTTCCATGTCGTGGGCTCGATCCTAGGCAGGTGCTTTACTTTGTGTAAATAATTTCAACACTACTCTCGAAACGGTAAAGGAAAACATCGTGAGGAAACCGGCATATCCTAGAATAAAAAATTCGAAGACGTGACATTTACCAACCCGAACTGGGCCCGCGTGGTATATTACAGCCCAATCTCTCTCGAAGAGAGGAGGCCTGTGTCCCAACAGTGGGAACATTATAGGTTGATTATGTGCACAAATCCAGACTCAGGTCTGCTACTGAGAAATTTCGGATAAAAAAACCCAACAAAACTTTGCCTGACCTGGGAATTGAACCCACGACCTCATGGTCAGCAGTAGTGCTCGCGACCACTAGACCAACGAAATAGTTATTTATTGAAATGTGACGTAAAATTCGATAATGGCGTCTCAAATTTCATATCTATCTACTATTTTGTGTCCTGGAGTGTATTCCTGCATTATTTTCTCTATTTCCTTCAGACACATCTTATGACTGAACTCAGCAGGATTCCCATATAACTCTCTTTACTTGCAAAAATAACTTACATTTTAATGCTATTTTAAAAGTTGTTGCTGGCTTCTTAGGTATTTTTGGTGCTGTAGAGCCTTCACGCAGACGACGTCGCGGGCAGCAGATAGTAGGAGATAAAAAAACCAATAACACTGCACAACCTGGTAATCGAACTCAGGACCTCATGCCCCAAAGTAGTGCTTGTTGTACTAGTAGACTAACGATTTATATATCGCTCATTTGGAGAAACATCGACTTAACTGCTACATTTTTTTTCATCTATGTTTCCTAACGTAAATACGCTTTCTAAGTGCTGTATCATATTTAACTCATTTTTGGGAAAAAATACATTTACGTCAATGTTTCTCCAAATAAGCGATTATGTGACGTAAAATACGATAATGGCGTCTCAAATGTCATATTAAATTGACTTCTACCACGGGAGCCTCATTATTGACGGCAGATTGTTAGACAGAATTAATTTGTTCCCTAGCATCATTATCTTAGCAGTTTTTCAAATAGATAGAATCTTAATTGATAATGATTACAGTTATTAGTTTTAATTTATTAATTTAATTCTCATGACGTTGTTCATTTTCTTGTAGCCTCTGGCATTATTGTTATAGGTAATATTATCGTTTTATGAAACGAGGCGACGGACACTTTAATTCTTTGTTATTTAGACTTTTATTCCTATAATATATAATTAATTATATTTTATTTGTTACATTACACTAATAATTAATATTTATTACAACTGAATACAGTAAATAAATCATAAAAAAGTATTAATATCATGCATTTGTTATAATTTCACATTCTTTATTATTTATTTGTTTATTATTATTAGTAAAAAAAAATAGATTAACTCTTTATTGAATGACTTTTGGACGCCTGAGAAAAACGTAGCTATTTTGGGCTTGAAAATAAAAATTATGTCCCGTGGAAATATCGGGATAAAAACTATCCTATGTTCTTATCCGAGACTCAAACTATCTCTGTACCAAATTTCATCTAAATCGGTTCAGCGGTTTAAGCGTGAAGAGGTAACAGACAGACAGGCACACTTTCGCATTTATAATATTAGTATGGATAATTATGTTCTTCAGAAAGGTCAGGTGCATAGTACTCGCAACCGCCGTGCGTGTATGACCAGATGTATGAACGTAAACGAAGCGAAAGGAGTATGTAAGGCGGTTTTCACACTGCTACGGAAAGTACTCCGGTGTGTGTGCGGTGCTGCAGTTTTTAACTTTGACTGTACTGGCAACCGCAGCACCGCACACCGCCTAAGTATCGCAAGCTGGTGGCGTTCTGTAGTTTCTACTTACCCCCTTGGAGAGAAATCGCGAATTTATATATCTACTAGCTGCGCCACGCGGTTTCACCCGCATGAGTTTCGATCCCGGGGGAATATCGGCATAAATGTAGCCTATGTGTTAATCCAGGCTGTCAGCAACCTCCGTACCAAATTTGATCAAAATTGGTCTAGTTGTTTGAGCTTGAAGAAGTAACAAACATACAAATACACTCACAAACTTTCGCCCAAATAATACAGGGTGAAATTTTAATCACTGATTTCCTCTTAAGGGGTCATTGTACTCATCATTATGAACAACCTTTACTATGGGACCAAACATGAAATCGCGAAAAAAAAATCGGCTGTTCCCTACATTTTGACTAGTTATGCGAACATGAAATGTAGGGAACAGCTGATTTTTTTTCGCGATTTCATGTTTGATTTTGTGTTTGTGTGTAACTATTTTCACAACGACAATGTCTTGATTCATTAAATTAAGCAAATAATAACGTGTTTAGCACCCCTAAATATTGCGTGATTATGACTAATCTAATTACGGAAACCGGTAGTAATGGAACTGCACTGTAAATTTGTCCACATGCGAATATTACTAGTCAAATATGAAACTGGATGTTCCGCAACAAAAACCAAAAATTCACAAGCCAAGCGAACTGCAATGTATTGGGAATTTCCCAAAGGTATTAGAGAGAAGTAATTATGATTTTTGTTTACTAGTTTTTAATTAATAGTAGTTCATATTTTTTGAGCAATTAGGTACGAATTGCTACAATATTGGATTAGAATCCAATTGTGCAGCAATTAATGCGCCTTTTATTTTAGTCTGAGGTCTTCTAAAAACCATTGTTTCACATAGTTCTATACAGTTTCCATAGTTTTATATCAACACTCTCTCTACGCAAAATAAAACTAGACTCACTTTAAAGTACGTCACGTGAAATCCTGCATCTCGCAAGCAGAGTTTACCGCGCAACTGGCATAGATACAATGGCCTAGCATAGATATAAATGAATCATCGGGCAATTGCCCGCCAGACACAACACACTGGTCGGAGGATTCTCCCTTTTCTATAGAGGATGAGTGAACTTTACACCTTGTTTCTCATACCTCTACATATACTCCATATTATGGTATGGTAACTAAAATTGTAGACACTTAACTGGATTCTTGTCAACACATACTTCTGACGGCGCAGCAAGTGGCGCCGTCTGGTTTTATTACGAAGTTAATCAGAAGAGAGACTCTATTTGTCAGTAAAGAGTGACACTGGTTGACGACTGTCGCTCTAGCAGACCGTTACCTCGATGTTTGCAGAGCGGCACAATCATCGTAATATTGAAGCTGCTGACCCACTAATACGATAACCACTTCTGGTAAAGGCTGTTACATCTATTTGAGGCTGAATGAACATTCAACAAAAGAGATGAGTATTCAGCATCGTCGGATATAGTTCAAGTTTAATAAAAAACCGATGGATGTTGTCGACTGAAATTTAATTTAATAAATGAGCTGTTTGTTTTCTATTAATAAAAAAAAAAAACCACAACATCCATCGGTTTCTTACTAAACTTCAACTGTATCCGACGATCCTGAATACTTGTCTCTTTTGTTGACTGTACCTACCTAACAATTTCCTATCCTCTCATAGTTAGGCATCAGGTACAAACCCAACAGTTTTCCCTATAACTTCAATTGTGCAGTAATTGGCCTATTATAGTTAATTTCATTTGTTTAGCGACAGAATGGCGTTCTTCAACAATGTTGTGCGATCGTGCCACGTGTAATGCTGACATGCACTTGCATTGTCACGAAACGCGAGATTTTATATGGAATGAGAAGAACTGGTTATGGAAATGTAGCCTAGCTAATAATAATTTGTTTATTTATTTACTCTCACAATGGTTTTGCAGCACTTAACAGATTTAAACTGTACAAATTCACATTGTGAGAGGAATGCTATACTTAATAGGTTTAGACAAAATCTGTGTTACAGGTTATACATAATGTCCATACATAATGGTCATACATAATGGTCTCATAAAAATTAACAGGTAGGTAATGATTAAAGACGTCGAAGATGTCTATTTACTGGACCATAGTGCGGCGGTGGCCTTTCTACCAACTGCTGCTGGAAACTCGGATAAGTAACGGAATCGCCTTACTTTGTGTAAATTATTTCATCACCATAGCTCACAAAACGGTGAAGGAAAACATCGTGAGGAAACCGAAATGTTCTAGAACTAAAAATTCGAAGACATGACATGTGACATCTACAGTACCAGCGCGTGATTAGATTACGGTCTACTTCTTCTCACTGAGAAGAAGCCTGCGTCCCAGCTGTAGGAACATTAGAGGCTGATTATGATAATGATGAAACGATTCGCGTAAATTATCATTTAAAACACGAGCCACTTATGTAACTTACTTATTTTTTACAATGGAACAATTGTAAATATGTATATCTTAGACATTGTATGAAACAATAATTATAAGCATTAGAAACAGACATCAAATTAAATTAGAAATTTTCTTAATGATATTTATTCCACAAAGACAACAATTACAATTTACAAACTAAAAAATATATAAATTATAAATAAATATTTAACACAAAATTTAAGAAAAAGGCAGGAGCTCATTGGGCATCATATTCAACACACTGTAAATTATTTTATGAATATGAAATGAAATCAAAAAATTTGTCCGCATCGCTGTCAATGGGAAATAGATACCTACATAAACACAAAAATCCTAATAAATTATTGACATATAATGGACAAAATCCAAAATCATATTCAAGTGACCGACAGCTTACCTTTGCTCAATAATTATAGTTCTTTCCCCCTTGGGGTTTATCTAGACCACATCATTTACCTTTTTATTTTCTCCCCGAATATTATTAAGCCGATATTCTTGTTTCTTTTTTGTAAACACACAAGATATTGATAGGTCTGTAACCTCAGTAGTCAGACCTGTCTGGACGAGATCTAAAAGGTCATAATTATATTTGTTATTATTGTTAGCTAGTAGCACATTTTATATGGGAGCGTTGAACTTGAAATCGTTTTTGGAATTAGTTTTTGAATGAGTGGCGGCTTTGTTAATAATAAAAATGAGTCAAGCGCAAGTCGGACTCGCGCACCGAGCGGTCCGTACAAATGTGTAGGTATGTAAATAGTTTATCACGGAAAACATTTTTTTTTTGTAATGTGTTTCTTCCTATAGTTATGCTACGTAACATTGCTTTTTGCCAAATTTCATGATTCTAGGTCAACGGGAAGTACCCTATAGGTTTTGATTCCGGAACATAAACGCCCGTAACGTTTGATTGCGTTGACTTAAAAGTTTGATTTTTTCACTGCTTGATATTAATTTCAACTTGATAACTCCGCGCGTTCCTGAGAAAAAGGGACTTGACCGACAGACAGACAGACGGACAACGAAGTGATCTTATTAGGGTTCCGTTTTTCCTTTTGAGGTACGGAACCCTAAAAAGAGGTACAAATGGTAATTATATGATGATCATACATACATTAATAACATTGAATCAGAAAAAAAAGAGTATTTAGCAGTTTGTGGACACGATTTCCAAATGTAGTTTTCCGTATGAAATCTCTATAAAGTCTGAAGATAGAAGAGATAAACTTTTCAGAAAAATGGTACCGCGCCGGGCGAGGCCATATTAAAGTATAGCTTAAATCAATACGAAACGTTGTACTTCTAATAAAAAACCTGTTACTAAAAATCTTGTAAAAACACTCCGAATTCCGTAATATTTTAATTAAAGAAACAATAGGAGATACAGCTCAAGTAAAAAAAAAAACTCATTAAGCTGTCCAACATAATTGGAACTGTACCTTTTAAAAAATAAAGTTTATTTTAAAATGAATTTTGATTCAGGAACTTCGGGTTAATACCAGCGCTTGCTTCCTTAATGCACCATTCAACTGATAGATGTGCGAACTTTTTAAGGTCGATCGTTTGATGGTCTAAGATCTACCTATTAAAATATTAATAGTATGATCTTCGTGAGATCCGGAAATGAGAATAATTGTCTGTATTACTGTTCCGTTTCGATTCAAGGATACTTTAACTTGAATTTATCGACATAAAATATTATCTATTCATGTAGTATTTTTTTAATTATTTATTCATTAAAGAATAAAACTAAATATAAACAGAAACATCACAAAAACGAAGTTAATCTTTTGTGAACTTAGGATTTAGAAGAAATGAAATTAAAACAATTTATTTTCTCTTCATAAATAGTGGCATCTTTTATATAAATTATGAAAAACAAGCTTATTAAAATCTACTAAATTTCAGTTAGGCAGTCGCTCCATGTAAAATACTGGTGTTCAGCGGTTACACAGCGACCCCAACATACTTAGTTGGGAAAAAGCTAGGCCGATAATGATGATGAAGCTTAAAAACTACGGGATATTAGTATGTGCGAGACTAGTAGGTATTTGCACTAGATAATTAAGTGTGTATACTACCGTTAAAAAAAAAACTGGAATAGCGATGAGTTCGTGTATTCCAGAGTCAAAACAGTTTTCTCCGTTGTATATTTTGTATTACCAAAGCACCTAAACATGATCATTATTTACAATGCCTTTAATGCGTTTGTAACGTAGATACTAGGTTTTGAAATCGAGAACAAAATCATACAGACATTCCGATTCTACAATGCGATACATACCAACTTTGTTAGACAATATGTTAACGAATCACTGCACATTATTGTTCTAAGTAGGCTACAATACGCAAGGCCATAAAATACAGCTTATAACCAGTTTCAACCACGTTACATAATACGAGGATCTGTTTGTTCAAAGTAAACACTAATTAACGATGCAATTAATTGTCCGTGACATATCGATCTATGCGACGTGATCTTAGCACACGACCTCAAGAAGCATTAGTGATCTTCTTTATATAAATTAAAAAAGATGTAATCTATTCGTGACTTAAAAAAAACGTACTCGTTTTTGTAGAATGGACTGTACGGAGCACACCTTCCGTATTCACGCTACATCAATAACACTTTTACGTAATGAGAAATAGGGTTCAATTTCCTGTAAAAATAAATGAGTATCCATTACGCACTGACCGCTACAGTAAGGCATCGTCATTTTAACTTTACCACCTTGTGTTAAAGTTCATTTTCGCTTACTCACAAATTGCTTCAGGAATCAGATAGGCGAGTTTCCGATGTTCGCTCGTTTATAACCATTATCTCATGAACGTTATGACGTTTGATTCCGATGACGTGATGAACGCATTCAATCTATTTTTGTGTGATGGAGGGCTGACAAGGGTTGAAAAATTATATTTTTGACGCCACGCCATCTTGGTAGTAATGGCAGAATTTAGGCAGATAGGTAGGTATTGTATGAAGTCTGTAGATGATTTAGGCCTTTGAATGAAGGCCAGAATAGGCCTATTCATAGCGTTGTACATGATATTTTACGGCCGCGACTTACGAGTTGTAGGTAGCAGGTTCAAACCCAGACAGGTGCTTTACTTTGCGTAAATTATTTCACCACCACTGCTCCCAAAACGGTGAAGGAAAACATCGTGAGTAAACCGGCATGTCCTAGAACCAAAAATTCGAAGACATATGACATATACCAACACGCACTGGGCCCGCGTGGTGGATTACAGCCCACTCCCTCTCGAAGACAGGAGGCCTGTGTCCCAGCAGTGACTTTACGTAAATGGTTTGTGATAAAGGTTAAAATGGCTTTTAACCTGATTATTGATATTACGCCGGTTAATGGCCGTTAAAGATTGTCCGGCAAGTTTTTATGAATAAATTTTCTACGGAATTGATAACCAACACAGCTTAAGAGCGTTTACGACGTACGGCATTTCATACAAACTTTCAAGCCCTTATTTTTCGAAATGAATGAACCGATTTTAATGAAACTTCATACGCATAAGCAGGATACAAAGGTCTAAAAAGTTAAGAAATTTTTCGAAATGCCTTATTTAAAAAAAAATATCTGGAAATCTCTGTATTCATGAAAACTTTAAAATCGGTCTAATTTGCTGTAACACTATTTTTCGAAAATGTTATAAATGTTGGGACTAGGCTGATTTTTTTTTCGCGAGTTCAGTTTTGGTCCCATAGTAAAAGTTGTTTGAAGAGTACAATGTTTTAATGGCAAACACAAAACAATCCATCAAAATCGGTCCAGCCGTTTAGTAGGAGTTCAGTGACATACACACGTAAAGAAGAATTATACAAACCTATCACGATATAAAGATACTTAAGTCACTTTTTGAAGATTTTCGTCTGAATTATTTTGCAAAAACAACGACATTTAAAACCACGAGTTATTCCGGTCTGATCACTTTGTTAATTAATTAAAACATTAATTGCACTAATAATCAACTTTATAACCGACAGGATAACAAAAACAGCAAAAACATTCCATAAAGATAAATGGTCAAACAAATCTAGATCTATCATTAAAAATAGTTGTCACCGACCAACAGAAGATTTGAGGTCACATCAAAATGACGGAAAGTTCAATGACATCTCAGAGGTCAACTCAGATGTGACCTTTACCAGATGGGACATCTGACTGTACTAGTATATCTATAAGATAATAGTATAATCTATTATATTTTAAAGGTACAATAAATACACACAAATAAATAAAACTTAAGTGTCTGTTTGTAATGTCAAAATGATGAAACTATAATATACCTACAGTATTTATGCCAAAAAAAAAAACCAATTTTTAATTTTTTGTCTTTATGTTCCGGCTAATAAAAAAAACGGCTGGACCGTTTTTGACGGGACTTTCACTGGCAGAGAACTGGTGTTATAAAGAGTACCTGAGACTGCTTATACTACTACTTTTATTTTAGAAAATAAATGAGTGAAGATACACATTTTTGTTTTCCGACCTCCACACGCGAACAAAGTCGCGGGCACAGCTAGTACTAGCTTTAGGTCCTAAAGTTGTTTTTGGTATCTATCTGTGACCGCGTTGTTCTTCTAAACTACACAACAGATTTTGATGCAGTTTTCACCATAATTTAGAGAACTTCTTCTGAGTAACAAACTTGTGACCTTACGAGCGACCTAGTTTACACTTTAGTTTTAATAATATTAATAATAATAATTCATTTATTTCTCTGATCATCATCATAAAATATAGTATAAAGTTAATTTTCACTACAAAGAGACTGGTGTCTGTCGGAGGGAGGGGGTTTTAACTTGATTATACGTTTGAAACTTGCGTAAGTGTTTCTTTTATCCAACCTATTTGTTAGCGGCCTCCGCAGCCTGCTTGCGAAGCCCTAGCCGTTACAGTGGCCAAGTTTATTCCAAATAATTTATATGTATAGTAAATTAATATTAAATTCACATTTAATAACTCAATATTTTGTGAAATCGTAAACACCATGCGAGTAGAGGCGGATTGCTAGTCTTCTAACAAAATAATACGAGACTCATAGACTTATAAAAAAAGAATCTTATAAACAAACTTTTTTATAAGTCTATGACGAGACTATATTCTTGCAGTGCCCGTGGCTAAATAATAACAGCCGCAAAGGTCGAGCGATCAGGTTATGCTACGCTTGCCGCGGTTGGTCTGTGGATGGGTGACCATCTTTACATACCGAGATCTCTTCGTGCCTCGGAAAGCACGTTAAGCCGTTGGTCCCGGATGTCATTTTTGGAACTTTGACAGTCGTTACGGGTCGTCAGAAGCCCGAAAGTCTGACAACCAGTCTTACCAAGGGGTTTCGTATTACCCAGTAACTGGGTTGGGAGGTCAGATAGACAGTCGCTCCATGTAAAATACTGCTACTCAGATGCATCCGGTTAGACTGAAAGCCGACCTCAACATAATTGGGAAAAGGCTAGGCAGATGATGATTCTTGCAGTGCACAATATAAAGGTAATATCGACAATCTTGTAATAAAATAGTTTTATTTTCATTTTATTTAGGTCTTTTGGAGGGTATTTTGGTAGTGGTCGGTAAATGTTTGTTTTATTTTATGTTCATGATTGTTTGATGTGTTCTAAGTAAGTTGTAAAAAAAAAGGTATAAAAATGCTAGAATAATCAGCCTGTATTGTTCCAGTAGATGTCACATTTACTTCTAAGGTCACAAGACATCAGAGGGGCAATTCTCTTAATTTTAAGAACGTTCACAGTCTGATCTTATTCTCAATCTGTCAAAAATATCTCAAATTTCCCTACATTTTGACAAATTTTTGACATTCGTTTGTCGCCGAGATGAGATGATTTTCAACGTTTTAAATTACGAATATTGGTCTTCTGACATCTACCAACTGTCTCACCGAGAGGCCTGTGTCCCAGCAGTGGGAACATTATAGGCTGATTATGTAATTACCGACATTACAGTAACAGACATATAACAACACACAAATCAATAGGCGATTTGCATGCAGATGCGGCGGTACGGCGGCCGGTAGGATCTGTGTTAAGGTTAGCGGCTCATCTTCACACCGGGCGACCCTCATCCTTGTCATACATTACATTAAGTAGGAATATCTGTTAAGATGTGTTCACAGAAGAAAGATCCACAGAATTAAGTTCAAAGACCTCTAGTGATCGACCTGAGATACAGGTTTATTCCTAGTTCAGTTATAGAATCCTATGTTTATACAATATGTAACATCCTCTCTCATTTAGAGTATTGAGTTAAAAGCATAAGTAATACCGTGGGTAATACAATGACCAGCTTGGTAGAAAATCGTGTTGACCCTAGCATTACTTTCTGCGTTTAAAATTGGGTCTTATCGCCTTGTAACAAGATTTAATTTTCTTTGGCTCAATCGGTGGTCAGTATGGCAAAATACATAATAAAAAAAAAATACACTACTTACAGGATGGTCCAAATATATATTTAAAAATTTTTGATTCCTTTTACCGAGGGGTATGTGAAAATACCCCATGTATTTATCCGCGATTTTTGATAGTTTAGGAGATATGAATATTTTTGGGGTAATTCTTCAGGGACATCTTTAAAAATGTATAGCATTAGGTTACTTTGCAGTTTAACTGAAAATCACTACTATTAATTAATTATAAAATAATAAATAATAATGATAAATTATACCTAATTAAAATAGCAAATTAATCACACTACCTAGGTACTATCACACTAATATTATAAAGACGAAAGTTTGTGAGCGTGTGTGTTTATATGTTTGTTACTTCTTCACGCTCAAACGGCTGGACCAATTTTGATAAAATTTGGTATGGAGGTAGCTGACACCCTGGATTAACACATAGGCTTTTTATCCCACGGGATCGACACTTATGCGCTGCGCTGCATAGTTATATCATAAACGCGAAAGTTTGTGAGGATGGATGGATGTTTGTTACTCTTTCACGCAAAAACTACTAAACGGATTTTGATGAAACTACACTATTATAGCTTATACATCAGAATAACGCTTGCAGAATAATGCTTACTTAGCGCTGCTTGTACTACAATATAGTAGCTACATAATAATTGAAAAATACATAAAGCAACCGAGGATCCACATAAGCTTTTAATGTCATTGTCATGTTGTCAGCACACCTTGTTATGTCAAGAACAGAATATTAATGTTCTATTCTTGTATCTATCTGACAATGCCGCTACACAATATGACAAGCACATGAAAAATTGCCATATTATGTACCTATTGACCCCGCATTCATCTATAAGTATACAGGATGAAATCAGGAAAAATAATCTGCTGTTTCAAACATTTTGGTCAAGTACCTAGGTATTGAACATTTGTAATAAACAGCCGATTTTTTTTCCTGATTTCGGAGTTGATCCCATAGTGAAAGTTGTTCATATTCATGGGTAGAATACCCTGTAAAAATTTCGAGACGGTAAAAAAATTTATCCAGTATTTAAAATTCAAAGTCCTGACTGACTGATATATCAACGCACAGCCTAAACCGCTGGTCCTAGAGACATAACATTTGGAGGGTGTGTTCTTTGTGAAGAGTAGGTCCACTAAGGAAGGGTTTTTCGAAATTCCACCCCTAAGAGGGTGAATGGGGGGAGGGTGAAATTTCACGCGGACGAAGTCGCGGGCAGAAGCTAGTACCCATATACAAGTTGTGAAGCTGGTTTTCAACAAGACTTGCTGATCTTGTTGAAAAATAACATCATCTGCGTAGTTTTTTCTCAACTATTTGTGGGATCTGTATCCAGTCCGAAATGCAGCTGAATACTAGTATTTTACATGGAGTGACTAGGCAGTCATCAGCAACTGGGTTGTGGACGTCAAATAGTCTTTCTGACCTCCACATTCCAGTCGCTGGGTATCACGATACTTGTCAAAAACATGTATCATACAAATGTTTTGACGTTGTTTCAAACATGTCTGGTTCTATTTCGTTCACCTTTTATGACATTTATGTCAAGTTATCTACAAGTTTTGGATGCAACTAGTCTTCATAACTTGTTTTTGGTGTAAACGATAAACGAAAACAGTAGACACAATACTTGTAGAATAAGTATATGTTTTATACCTTGGTGTAAAGCATGGGATACAGCCGCACGGAGCGATCGAATGTTAAGTTGCGCTTGCCTCTTGCTTGCCTGAAAGTACGATAAGTCGGTGGTCCCAGCTGTCATTCGTAGATCTTTGACAGTCGTTACGCCAGAAGCCCAAAAGTCTGACAGCCATTGCTGCCAAGGGGTATCACCCAGTAACTGAGTTGTGGAAGGTCATATAGACAATAGCTCCACGTAAAATACTGGTATTCAGCTGCATCCGGTTAGACTGGAAGAGGCTAGGCAGATTGATTGTAAGCGTGGGGTATGTGTGTCCCCTTGGTGTAAACGCACCTTAAGTGTGAAGATGGCTCATGATGGCCATGTTGAAGGAACTTGTAAATCCTATGACCGTAACGGTGTCTGTCACTGCCAAGATGTTCTCTGATGGATTAATTGCTTGTCACATTTGATTAGTTTGTTAAGGCATCGTAAAATACCTTATGGTCTGCCTTTATCGAAGAATTAACGAAAATTACTTAAAAGTAATGTCGTGGCAGTGATTAAGGTCTCACCTCTATTGCTCGAGATTGTGGGTTCACTAAGCCGTTGGTCCCGGCTGTCATGACAGTTTTTACGGGTAGTCAGAAGCCCGAAAGTCTGACAACCAATCTTACCAAGAATGCTCGGTTCCTATAAACAAAGTCGAATCGTTTTACTTACCAATGGTAGGTAGCTATTTTTCATTGCCAAACTGGGCATATAAATATGTACGTAACCAATTTTACCTGTGACAGCTACTTCGATATGTGAGGCTCTACTATACAAAGCTATGAGGTCTTTGCTACATTATTGGTTAAGATACAAGAGTCTTAATTTAAACCAATAACTGTCCGTAAATTATAGGAATCGGCTATTATTTGCATTAAATAGAGTTATATGTAAATTGACCTTAACAGCGATGTTTATATTGTAATGGGTCTTTAAATGGTTCTCAATTTCTACACTTGTGGTATGTTATCGTTGCAGTTAAATTAATGCGAATTACTCGTAAACTAATTGGAGCGTAAACATTATTGATACCCAATAATTTTTAACACAAACCTTCCTCATTATCTTTAAACCAAATGTTTTTGTTGGTCATATTGGCGTATGCTGTTAAAATATGGCAAATAATTTAATTGAAAGTTTTGTTCATACATATGGTGCTCAAACCTGATCTTTGGCACTTCAGCAGAGGTCCAAGCTCGAGGTTTGCCAGCGAGCCATGGAGCGCAGTCTCCTGTGGGTTCGAATTTCTGACCGTTTATGGAACACAATCCTGCGCGACAAAACCAAAATTACAGACGTTACCAAAAAAGCCGCTAAACTTTAGTGGGACTGGGCCGGACATGTCTGCTGCATGTCAGATGACAATTAGGCCAAGAGAACCACCGACTGGGTCCCACTAAACTCACGACGCCATCGCGGCAGGCCAAGACGAAGATGGCGGGACGAGCTTGACTCCTACCGTGTGTCCCAGCAGTTAGAACATTATAGGCTGCTTATGTTATGTAAGTTCTTCTAGCTGTGCTGCTGGGGAGTTTGTTGCGGTACTTCTTCTTTCCAGCTAAAGCACTAGGGAGTGGTGAAGGGCTGGCGTTTTGAAGGACTGTCTTTTGTAATTTTGACCTCGAAAAGTGCTGATTATCAGATAGATAGAATACTCTTTATTTTTTTTATTTAAAAAAACTTTTTATTTTTTATAATTTTGTACCTTTGATGACTCGAGCTAACTCGGTGGAAACTCTGTCGTGGAAAATAAAAAAACTAAACATAAAAATAACCAAAGAAAACTTATCAAGAGAAACATTCCTTGTTTAAACTTTAACAACACTCTAATTTAAAAAGCTAATTTAAAAACAGAATCCGAATAAATAAAAACAAACGAGGTGTTATCAGCCAAAAAAAAATGCAAATATTTTTTTTTGTATGACAACAATGTGTGGCCTCTACGAATTATGACATAATACGTATGACAGATTGTCAATGTCGCTCTGTAAGGCCGCACATTGTCTAATTAGATGTTCACATAATATATTATACGTATTTATATGTATGTATGTATCGATATTATGAGTACAAGGATTTAAAACAAGGTTTTTGTTTATTTGCTTAAAGGAATGTGGTTTGTTTTGAAAAAGATGTTTTGGTATCAGTTCCGTTAAATAAGAATCCAGTAAAAAAACTGTGTCGATTAATAGAATAGCGAATAGAAGAATAGCGTAATACACTATCAGTAGCAATGGCTTTAATTTTGACAGTTCAACAGCATTCATTGCGTTATTTACGTTATTGAACAGACATATTTTTCGAACATATGACGCAATGAATTAGATTGTGTCCGTCAAAACGATTCAGATTTATAGTGTGGTACGCAATATAGGGATATAGTGTAGTTCATTAATCATCAAATTTAATGTAGGTCATCTATTCCTTACCCTACGTTTGTCGGTGTGCACTTATGTATTTTTAGTATAAAGTAGAAATTAACAATAGGTAGATGTAGAACTTGCTCAACTAGTATTTTAAAGGACTTCCTAAACAAGTCATAATATTCTTACATCAGCGTCAATGAGCTTAATATTAATAATATGATGCATAAGTAATAGTTACGTTTTTTAGGTTCCGTATCCAAAGGATAAAAATGGGACCCTACTAACCCTATTAATAAGACCACACTGTCCGTCTGTCTGTCACCAGGCTGTATCTCATGAACCGTGATAGCTAGACAGTTGAAATTTTTACAGAATGTGTATTTCTGTTGCCTCTATTTACCAACAAATACTAAAAACAGAATAAAATAAATATTTAAGGGGGCTCCCATATAACAAACGTGATTTTTTTGCCGTTATTTTATATGTAGTGTTAAACGGAACCCTTCATGTGCGAATCCAACTCTCACTTGGCCGGTTTTATCTTATAATGATTAATCAAAACTATTTCCGCGAACAGTTTTGAAGCAGAAATTTATTCAACGCCCATTTTGTTCTGATTTCCTCCCACACCTGTGTCCAACATCTTCCCATAACAAATAAAATTAACATAAATACTTCAAAGTACTTACAGTATTAAATAAGTTGATTCACAGCCAATCTGTAAAAAAAAAAACAAACGTCATTAGTATTCATTGCATATTGAATATTATTAGCACTTACTTAAGGTATCTATTAATTTTTTGCATAATGTACAACATTGTTTATGGTATTACGTGTAGCTGCGACTTAGGAAGACTGCAGCGTAAGGGTGCGTTCACATTCGTCGAGCACAAATTCACATCGCGAATTTAAAATTCGTAAAAAGGATTTTTGTTCTTATGCCGAATTTTTATAACGACCTATGTGAAGTATAGTTAGTTCTGCTGACCTGGGATTAATGTAACACGAACATTTTTAATCCTATCTAATAATATAAATGCGAAAGCAAGTTTGTTTGTTACGCTTTCACGCTAAAACGGCTGAACGGATTTGGATCAAATTTGGCACATGGGTAGACCATGACCTGGAGAAGGTCATATGCTACTTTTCATTGCAGACGAAGTCGTGATTATATAAACGAAGGTTATCTAAGAACCAACTTGTCTAAAGTCAAAGATACTTAAACAAAATGGATTGCTTGATGAAATTTACATGGTACAATAACAATTCACTACGCCATTCGTCTCGGTACGGGCTCGAGCAACATGTAGCGACTACCTACACTTTCATATGCTGCGTGCATAGGCCTTCATTTGATAGTGAACAATAACAGAACTCAAACATCCAGTTTCTAAATTAAGAATTTGAAGTTGAGAACTTGTCATACTGTACTTTAACATTATTTGTAGATGTTTCAGAAACCGACGCGATTATTGCGACGCATTCAAATTTTAATTCGCGAACTGCCGGTCGATTCTGTTAGATTCTCACCGTGAGAAGTTAGGTAAAGTGAGCTTGTCATTCCATCTAATGTTAAGGATTGACACTAATGATAGCTCACTTTAAGCTCACTTCACCCGACTTACCACGGTGAGATTTTTACAGAATAGCACTACTGAGATGCAATACTCGTAATTTTAAGAACTTTCACAGTCTCAATCTGTCAAAAATACCTATAACTTCCCTACATTTTTGACAAGTTTTTGGCATTGATTGTCGCTGAGATGAGATTGTTTGAACGTTTTTAATTACGAGAATTGGCCTTCAGATGGTTGTTTGTGAGTGGATGTGCACGCAACCTTACATCACGTACACGTGTCGATCACTTCCTTGGTTTTGTTTAATAAATACAGTTTTTATACTGCAATCAATGACAAAGAATCATTAGTACAATATTATGTAAAAAAGAATGTGGAAAATTACTCTAGAATCTCAGAATTCTAACTGGCGTTTAAAGGGTGTGAAGATTATTTTATAACTAGCGAATTGCTGGGTCAGGAGATAACCTTGCCATATTTTGAAGCGTCAAGGGGGTGAGCAGAAATGATTTCCTGACTGCTTTTTCTCTCGCACTGACCGGATAAGTCAGCCAGCAAAATGGTAACAAAGCAGGGGGTTACACGAGGGCACTTATAGTGGTTGCTATAGGTCTAAATAAACAGTGCTGACCACCAATACATTTTCCAAGAAGATCCTTAAAGCGATTGTTAGAGAGAATAAACTTTATTTACCAAAGTTTCACCACTTGTAACCTTTTATTTTAGCACAATTCACCACTACGGACTGAAACTTGTTCCAAAGACTGCTCAACTGAGCAAATAACTAACAAAAAACAACAAAAGACGCAGTTATCTTCCAATAACTTCCCAAAGTCCAGTAAACTATCATCTTCAGTCCAATAAAACCGATGCCCCCATACCATAAAACTTCCATACAATAAATAATTTATACTAGCTCGTTAGGGTGTTGTTTTCCCCCAAATTGGTTGAAAAACTACGAAATAAGACATCGTTATTGGCGACATAAAATATACTGTGACGTTTTAATGGAGTGACATTGACCCCCGATTTTTATCTCTGGCAAAATGTTTTGTTGCTATGAGTTTAGGAGTTATGATGGAACAATGGTTAGTGGCATCCCTAGAGTCGGGATTCATCATCTGCCTAGCCTTTTCCCAACTATGTTGGGGTCGGCTTCCAGTCTAACCGGATGCAGCTGAATACCAGTATTTTACATGGAGCGACTGCCTATCTGACCTCCACAACCTAGTTACTTAGTAATACGATACCTCTTAGTAAGACAGGTTGTCAGACTTTCGGGCTTCTGACGACCTGTAACGACTGTCAAAGATCCACGAATGACAGCCAGGACCAACGGCTTAACGAGCTTTCCAAGACACGGAGGGGTGTTGGTATGTGAAGATGGGCACCCATCCACGAACCAACCGCGGCAAGCGTAGCTTAACCTGATAGATCGACCCGTGTAGCTGTTATTAGGTACTTCCACAAGTTATTATTACCACAAGCCCCTCCCCTAGAGTCCCCTAGAGCCTTACACCTACGCGGTCCGTGTAGTTGGAAGGCCTTTCCCTTTAGGAAATACATGCTTAGGTACTGCTATACATAATATATCGTCGCTGCCTGTAATCCCTGAAGAGCTAGGCCGGGGTATACCTACGTGCCCACCCACATTTTGGTCATGTAATAGAAAGCAAGCCGACAGAATCTTGTTTATCGGAAGCCGTGTGAATCGGTACGGCGGCGGGACTTTGCGGTATTAGCGATCGAACGTTCCCCCACGGGTTCCCCCGGTGGAACGCCCCGGGGTTTTAGCTGTATAGTTTTAATTTAATTATTGCTTTAATTTAATTGTTTCTTGAACACAGAAATGTATGGTTGGAATAAACAGGTTTATGATTTTGATTTTACACGATAATTTTGATGTCGTGTTTTAATTTGAACCAATAAAAATATACTTAATAAGAAAGGGATGATTGTGGTTATCTATTTAATAGATTTGTAAACACTGTCTCATTCACACAAGTGGGGTAGCAGCTGTCACTAATGTCATCTGTCAGTCACGAGATAACAGAAAAGTGAACAGGCTCTAAAACTATAGCGCTTAGTGAGCCAGTGAAGTGATACATTCAAAATAAATATGAACGAATCAACAGTATAATTCTATCATTTTCAATTTCGTAAGGGAAAAAAAGTCAGTTGTTAAAGTTCCTCTTAAAGTTAGTAAAGATGCGATTGCTATATAGTCCTTTGCTCCGTCTTTAATGTTTTTTTTTCAGGATTTCAGAAATAAACTGTCATTTCCTTTTCAAAGGTACATCCGACATCCCCACATTTACGCAGGGTCCTTTGACCTCGAGGTCAGATCAATCAAGTCACTCCGACCCAAGAGAGTAAAAGGTTTTCATTTACATTTATTTTTTGTGTTTCTGCCCTAAATACTTGCTTAGTAGCTTTTCCATACCACGAAAATGGGTTTCGTAACTTCGACGAAAAAATGGGCACCTATGAAACGTCATAAGACTAACTGCGCCCGATGTTTCACCAGCATAAGTCTCGCTAGCTGCGGCCCGTGGTTCCACCCGCATAAGTCTCGATTTTGGGGGAATATCGGGATAAAAAGTATCTTATTCCAGGTCATGGTCAACATATGTGCCAAATTTAAGCCAAATCCTTTCAGCCGTTTTAGCATGAAAGCGTAACAAACATACTTACAAAAAAAACTTTTCTCTTTATAATATTAGTTTAGAAGTTTAGATAAGGCTCGACCCCTATCACGTGGGACTTAATATAACTGGCGAAATGTGGGTGTGATATAGGTACATGTCTGCTTAAACCTTTGGGCGTAATGTTATGATAACTTTGTCTGTCTGTTTGTTACCTTTTCAAGTCCTAAGGCTGAATTTCATAGCAATCACGATGAAATTCGGCACACAGGTAGATGACCATTGACCTGGGGTAAGAGATATGATACTTTTTATTCCAGCCTAGTAGGTACGTTCCCGTGGGATATAACTTCCGACTACCACGCGGGCAAGGGCCCCTGTGATGGCCCTGTGGAAACGGACGCGACTTACGAATGTTAGGTCGTTGGTTCGAACACAGGCGCTTTATTTTGTGTAAATTATTTCATCATCGCTGTTTTCAAAATGGTGAAGGAAAACATCGTGAGGAAACCGGCATGTCCTAAGATCAAAAATTCGAAAACATTGTGACATCTACCAACCCGCACACTGGGCCCGCGTGGTAGACCACAGCCCACTCCCTCTCTAACAGAGGAGGCCTGTGTCCCAGCAGTGGGAACATTATCATAGGCTGATTATGCTACGCGGGCAAAGTCGTAGAAAAAAGCTAGTGTTCTATTAACATAATGGTTGTCAACAATTAGTTAGTATAATAGATCACATATAAGAATAATGAGTTAATAATAATGATCTAATATAAGTATCAGAAGTAATTAAATTAAATCAGAAACCATTGATTTTACAATCTTATGAACACGTGCAATAATAAAATAATCACCATAACACGCAATAACAACACTTAAGACAAAACATCACGCTGTATTTCTCCGAGGGTTTGTCAGGCAGAGATGTAGGTACACACGTAGACATATCAAGCTTACGCTTCCAGTTTTAGCTGACCTCCCATTGTATGTCTTATCGTACAATGAGAAGTCAGTATAAACTGGAAATTTAGGTATAGCTTGATTGCTGTGCGTAGGTACAGACGCCAGCACATCAAGCTACCCGAAACTGTCCACAATTAACTTTGAACCTTATGCTTTAGCGATAAAGTTGAATATCTATTAAAGAAATTTGACAGATTTTAGTAGCTTGATGTGCTGGCGTCTGTAGGTACCTATAGCACAACCATATTTCGCCCTTCATGTTTAAGTCCCATGTAATAGGGGGCGAGCCTGTTGCCATCAACCGGGCACAACTCTAGACTACAGGCTGCTACTGAGAAATTCCAGATAAAAAAACTCGATAACCCATTAGCCGACCTTGGATGTCGAATCCAGTACCTCATTCTTAGCAGTACCACTAAACCAAAGCCACAACACGCAATAACTAAGTACCTAATAATATTCCCCACATTGTTGTATTGTGGATAATAACACCACTATAAGGCTTGTTTCACACTTACCACAACCACGCCACAACCACTAATAACACAGGCGCTAATTTGTACCAATGAAAATTGGTTTATTTTCGTTGGATCCCGCTTTTGAATCCCATTTTTTAGGTATAATAGTTAAATTCACATAGACCACATTTTGCCGTCATTCCGACATACCGACCACATCGCAGCCACGTCGCAACTACGACGCAACCAGCAGCGACTCCGCGAACTAGCGGCCGGCCACATCGCAAACACACCGTTTTAACAAAACAGTTTGTAGGGACCACAACGCAACCGCAAGAAGCCGCAGCGACACTATTCAGACATAACCACAGTTTGACTACGTTTTGTCGTTGCGATGTGGTGTGGTTGTGGTACGTGTGAATGTGCCGTTAAACTCCACGTATAATAGTTACATTAAACTGTAATGTGAATTAAGTAGTGAAATTACCAGATCGCGTTTATCAATTAGCAGACAAACTAATTGAGATTGATTCGAATTAAGCTTATCATGTAACACGCGAGTAATATTACAGGTACAAACATTCTCGATTAACGGTATGTACTACCTCTTGAATTTGTAGTTACTTTGCTTGTTCTAAAGTGTTTTCTTGCATGCATGTCTTAAATATGGCGTAGATAGATAGATATAATACGAGGGGCTCGTGGCTAAGTAATAACAGCCGCACGAGTAGATCGATCAGGTTAAGCTACCATTTTTTTCCATCCATAATTTTTTTCCCGCTGTCATGTTGGAGTTGGCTTCCAATCTAACCGAATGCAACTTAATATCAGTATTTTACATGGAGCGACTGCCGAACTGAACTGCACAACCCAGTTACTGGATAATACGATAGGTACCCCTCGGTAAGACTGGTTGTCAAACTTTTGGGCGTCAAAGGTTTATGAATGACATCTGGGACCAATTAGTTTGTTTATTAAATAAGATACATTAAAATGGACTGTAAGATATATATGGATTTATATTATATACCTATATCTGGCACAAAATATGAATGAGAATGGAATATTAGGATTACGATTCTCAACTTGATTGAATTTCG
Source organism: Gortyna flavago (assembly GCA_963669345.1). Classification (NCBI taxonomy): domain Eukaryota; kingdom Metazoa; phylum Arthropoda; class Insecta; order Lepidoptera; family Noctuidae; genus Gortyna; species Gortyna flavago. Next base: position 1,970,479 of record OY770144.1, read on the forward strand.
AGACCTTATCAAATCTTCTAAATATGTAAGCAGATAATCTTTCTCTGAGTTGATTGAATTCGAATTTTCTTTGAAGGAGGCGCTTTATTTAACTAATGAATTTAACCATTGGGGCTCAATGATAATATAAAACACTGAGAGCTTATAAAAGATAAGAGATTCCAAAAGATTCGATTTCGTAGCGCAGAAAATAGCAGAAAACTGGTTTAGTTCGTCGTCAATATTTTCTTTTTTATTATTTTTTATTAGCCATTAACAAGAACAACAACAACAATTAAGAGACACAATGGCTTTTTAATTGTGTCTGTAATTATGACATTTAATCGGTTAATGTCCCACTGCTGGGCAAAAGCCTCACTACTCTCATTCCACCTCTCTCTGTCCAGAGCCAAGGACTAATCTTTATTAAAGGAGTCCAGCTCATCCCGCCATCTCCGTCTGGGCCTGCCGCGATGTCATTTGCCATTAAGGGGGCCCACTGGGTCGTAAGTTTGGCCCATTGATCGTCTGACATGCGGCAGATGTGTCCAGCAGAATCTACTTGAAATCAATCAGTGAAAGAAATTATTTGAGTCGTTTACTTGGGTCAGATTCATTACTATTGTGTAATAAAATAACAAGAAAGAGGACTTTATTAATTCTTGCGGCAAATAATTATTATTTAATGGAACCACCTAAGACTTACAAATCGCACTCGAATGTGAACATTATTCGTAAAATTTTATTTTTTAACCATTTATGTAAACATTTATTTGATTCGGATGGGTGACCATCTTTACATACCAATACCCCTCCGTGCCACGAAAGCACGTTAAGCCGTTTGTCCCGGCTGTCATACGTGGATCTTTGACAGTCGTTACGAGTCGTCAGAAGCCCGAAAGTCTGACAACCAGTCTTACCAAGATTTTCGTATTACCCAGTAACTGGGTTGTGGAGGTCAAATAGGCAGTCGCTCCATGTAAAATACTGGTACTCAGTTAGACTGGAAGCCGACCCCAACATAATTGGGAAAAGGCTAGCCATATGATGATGATGTACACATTTAATATAAACAGTCAAAGAGAAACTAACAGAAAAAATATGAGATTACAAAATCTCTTTCAGCACACCTGCGTTGGAAAGTAGATACAAAGATTCGATGAAATCGCTTACATTAATTTGAAAAGTCAGTGCAGTCTGTGAATCTCGCTCAAGCGAAGTATCAATATATTATCTGTGCCCTAACATAAGAATTTCCTGCAGTTACCTTTCCAGTCCTACCTAGCGTAGTCCACACAACATGCCATAACCAAGACGAGCGAAACATCCATAACTTTCAATATTACCTAAACCGTATATAGTGAACGTCCATAAACTCCATAAAGCCTATATAAGGTACAAACGACCTTAGCCCTTAGTTGCATGACTGTGTGTAATTCTCTTATAACTTATTGCTTATTACGTGGAACCACTGCGATGCTCATCAAAGAACATAATAAAATATTGCTAAACTGATTGAGTGGTGCAAGTTGAAAGCTGATGAAATGTTGTGTTTAGGTAATCTTGTTATGTGATCTAGATTTCCACCAGTTCTATATTTATTAGGACTCTTTAGATATCCCTCTTTGGTGGTCTGATAATTTTAATCTTAATTAATATTATAAAGAGAAAAGATTTTATTTTTTTATGTTTGTTTGTTAGCTTTCACGCTAAAACGGCTGAACGGATTTGGTTGAAATTTGGCACATGGGTAGACCATAGCCTGAATTAGGACATAGGATCCTTTTTATCTAATTATTCCCACAGAATCGAGAATTATGCAGTTGAAGCCACAGGGCGGAGCTACGATAAATAAATCGAAAACTACCGAAACCCTATTTTATTTTCTTCTAAGTTGAGGACTTTCGAATGCTCATGAACAGGAAAATATGACCTCGGTGCCCCATAATTAATTTATTTACTTAGTGGTTACCGATTAACCGTCACCACTTTCATAATTAATCAAAATGATCGACTCGCTACATCTAACACCTTACACCAAACCGCTAAGAATGGCAGAACACAGCCGCGGCATCTCGGAGCAATGGCGCGGCCTGGCATTGCTGGCAATGGCTGGCATTGACTCGCGTGGCATCGTGCCAGCGATTGGCAATGCCATAATTGCTTTGTTCGCCATTTAACGTCGATGCGATGTTTATGACAGAAAGATTGTCGCCAATTATTGCAACACAATAGGTTGTAACTGAAAGGAGGTTACGGAAAATGAGTTGATTTTTTCATGTTTAATAGTTTTGTTTGTTATTTATACATATTTACTAGCTGCGCCCCGCGGTTTCACCCGCGTAAGTTTCGGTTTAGGGGGATGAAAAATAGATGTTGGCCGATTCTCATAGATACCGGATAAGCACAAAAAATTTCATCAAAATCGGTCAAGCCGTTTCGGAGGAGTATGGCAATGAAAACTGTCACACGAGAATTTTATATATTAGATATCTATTATCATATTTTTTGTGGAATGCTATTCAAAGTCAAAGTCAAATCATTTATTTCAAATAGGCACATTTTACAATAAAATAGACTTGATTCAAGTTGCACTTTCCAAAAGATATCTAGTTTCGTCTCAGACCAAATAAAAAACCAAGACAGAGCGCTGAGAACGATACTGTGAAGTATGCCAAAACTACACCTCCGCTCTGTGCATATGTCGCAGCCAACTGGTTAAATTAGCCGTTCAGTTAACCGCCTAGCCTTTTAACTAAACGGCGGCCGTTCAACTAACGGCCTGAATGATATTTAATTACAGTGTTAGGTTGGAAGTCTTTAACCAATCACGCGTAAGCCGAATTGGTCGCAGTAACTAAGCCAGGGCACCCCGACCAGCTGGGTTAGGTTAGGTTAAAACTGTGATCAAGCGCGTGCGAGCCGAGAGAGCGAAGCGAGGCGAGCAGTAAGGCGGTTAACTAAACGGCTAATTTAACCAGTTGGCTGCGACACATAGACGCTCACACGCACACACTTACAACCATTTACAATCAAACTATACCTCACTAAGTGCACACATGTATACGAAACCGGCTTCACTTTACTGTGGACAGCCCTGTCTTGGTTTTTTATTTGGTCTGGGAGATTCGTACGTAGAAAAATGGGCAAAAAACTGCATAGTTACTCTTATGAAATGTTTTACAGTAAGTTATATAAGATGTACCTAGAATAAAGTGACTATACCACAATAGGTAAAAATAAATAAAACTGAAGCAATGACCTGCGATAAATTAATTAAGTATGTGATTGAAAATCGGAAATCCCCAAAAACACGTCGCTCTAAATATGAAGATAAAACTTTTAAATTAACGGTTGGATGCCGTAATCACAAAAATGATTAAACAGCCATTGTGTCTCGCATGGATCCACGTTCCGCTGGTATACGAAGGGTTAATGCCCAAACTTTAGTTTCATTTCATTACCGTATAAAAATAGATTTAAGTTCTAATGATTTTAGTAGACCGTGATAAATTAAAATAAAAAAAATTGCAAAACATCAACATATACGCTACAAAAAAAGTAATTCATACATTCAGGCAATGGCAAACACCAATCAGCCAATCATCAAAATATCTATCTAATTCGACATTCGAATTAACCATTTTCCAGCCAAGTGGTCATCGGTCGTAACGAACATTCTAGATGGCCGCCATTTACTACAGGTGCTGAACGGTTTAATTAGAAGCTCCCAAACATAGATTAAAACTTTGTAAACCTAGATTGGGGAAAAATAGTTTTAGTTTAGGAATTAATGAGGGTTTGAAGTTAAGGATTATCCGGGTAGGGTCACTTTAATTGGAAAAATAAGTTTATAGGAAATGCTCGAATGTTGCTTGAAATTTAAAAGGGTAATCTACTGCTACAACAAAATGGTCCGTTAGGAAATTAAGATTCAGCACCATTAGAATCAAAATTTGGACTTTTAAGCATGATAAAATTCACTGAAACCCCGAATTTTCAACCGACATTTAAACTTTAAGACGTTATTAAAAGCCTTTCCGTCATCACAACCATACACTTATCTACAATTATAATTTTCGAACATACGGAGCAATGAATTAGCAATATCCTTCAAAATGATTCAGATTGAGATTGATAGTATATTTCGCAATTATGGTGCTGGTTATCACATTATGCGAAATTCAAATTTTCTTACGTTTTTTGCATATTTCATAGGTCAGTGTCAGGTTGTATCTTGATCAAAATTTGATTCGCGACTATAACAGGTACGTATTTACATACATCTTTCTAAGTTACATTTGTACCATAAGCACTTTTCCTTAGGAGATTTGTTCTTATGGTACAAATCTATCTTGTAACAACATTTTTATTTCGCGGTCTACCACTGCGGATTCACCTTAATTGAAACCGTGTATTCTACGTTACATATTTTAAACATACACAATTAAAATAATTAATAACAATTAATATTGTAGCTTTTTTTTTCTCGTTTTAGTACTTATAACAATTGTGATTATTTTGTAAAAATGCTGATATCATCATGCATCATCGCCAAGCGCGCGTCTTGTAGGTAGGTACACCTTACTACCAAGCGTGGTTTATTTTGTGCCAATTTTTACGTAATTATTTTTTGTTCAAAAAAAATCAGTTTTCAGTTTTTTTTCGTTAATATTACTATTTTAACAGTTTGATAACAACTTGTAATAACCGCTGTATTACAATGTGATAACGTAAACGCCACACTGTGTATGTATATGTCGCAGCCAACTGGTTAAATTCAGCCAACTGGTTAAATTAGCCGTTCAGTTAACCACCTAGCCTTTTAACTAAACGGCGGCCGTTCAACTAACGGCCTGAATAATATTCAATTACAATTTAGGTTGGAAGTCTGTAACCAATCACGCGCGAGCCGAATTGGTCGCATTTACTAAAGCAGTTCTAACCTAACCTAACCCATTTGGTCAGGGTGCCCGACCAAATGGGTTAGGTTAGGTTAGAACTGTGATCAACCGCGTGCGAGCCGAGAGAGCGAAGCGAGGCGAGCACTACTTCTAAAGGCCAGGCAGTTAACTGTACGGCTAATTTAACCAGTTTGCTGCGACATATACATAGAAGTAAATGTGTCTAAAAGGCGAGTTACAAGTACCTACCTAAGCTACGTTTAAAAATCGGCCGTAAATCAGAAACTTCATAAATGTTTGGCAAGAACACCTCAAATCTTAACTTGCTCACCGATTAACAGTTTAACACTCCCTCGTCATAAATCACCAAAACAGAGCTATCCTTATCATACCAATCAATGCTTTTAGTGTAACATCGAATTTGTTTTAACGGTTTAAGAGGCGGGTCTTTTAGGCCCATCGGGGTCTTTCCGAGCCGTCGGTTCCGTCCGACCTTCGTCACCGTGTAATCTCAGCACGAGTTATTAATCTACCTGAGCACTTGGATTACAGACGATAGTAATTGCTAAAGAAAATGGCGTCCCAATCGTCTATGAATTTTGGAAACGTTTCGGTTCAGTTGAGTTTTTTAGAGACAGGGGTGACATTCTTTGGTAAGAAGTATAATTTATTTGTGTTTTTATTTTTTTGTTTAGAGTTCACTCATACTCTATAGAAAAGGGAGGATCTTCCGACAAGACGAGTGTTGTGTCTGACGGGCAACTGCCCTATGATTCATTGGCATCTATGCTAGGCCGTTGTATCTATGCTAGTTGAAACACTGCTTGCGAGATGCAAGATTTTGCGTGACGTCAGTATGACGCGTTGTTCGCATGTGGCGTTGTAGATACCCACGGAGTAAATATTTACTCCGTGTAGATACCGCTACAAATTAAGACGATTCGGACTTTGATTTTCAAACCCCTATTACAGTACTTCTGACATGCCGACAAAATCTTCGTCCAATCGTCCGCAAATAGATCGATTGTTAGATTAGAGTTCAAGAGATCATTAAGTGCGGCCAGAGTACGTGGTACTGGGGACTTAGTACGAGCAACAGTGCGACATGGGGGCACAGTAGCATGTGCTTTCTGCCGCGGCAGTAATGTCTGGGACTAAGAAGCGAGCTAGCACAGCATGCAGATCAAACGCGTCAATAGTGCCACAGAGCATCTTATAGGCTATGTGAGGCTGTCTTGGGATTTATCAAAGTTCAAAGTTTGTGGCTGAAATAGAAGTCCTAATCGAGCCAGGCAGTCTCGAAAGTCTTTATTGTATATCAATCAACTTAGCCTATCGCAGTACCACTGCTGGACATAGCCCTCTCCCAGGCTGCGCCACAACACCCTGTCCTCCACAACTCGGTAACCAGTCCGACCCAGGCACCTTCTTAAGGTCGGCGGTCTTTCTAGATGACGTTCCACACTACGCTTACCGATACGCGGGCTCCACTCTAAGGCTCGTCTGCTCCACCGTTTTATATAGCAAACCATTATTAAAATGCTTAAGATATTCCGCCAGGTAAGGTACCCTGCTTCCCTAGTATAGCGTGACAAAACACACAAACACATTAGCATAAACACAACAAACAACGCACAATGGAATTCACAACCCTGAACTGTTGAAGTTGGCAACTGAGCCAGGAACAGCCGTCTGTGTTGACATGAGGATAAGTTCCGGCAGGCAGACAGGCCTTTATGTGGTTAAAATCAGGTGGTGAGGTGAAGGTCGGTCCGTATGAACACCAGACGCTTTTGATCCATATTAACAAAGATGGAACTATAGAACTCGAACAATCTGAGAATAATCTACAGTCTACATCATAGGTTCTTAGCGTGGCCATTAACGCCACCTCGGGGTCATTTGAGGCATTCAGAAAATTATATATACTATCTTACGTTTAGGTATATAATATTACACGTTTAAATATAATCGTGACAATAGCTGTCTCAGATTCGCGACAGATGGGAAGTAAAAAAAAATATTGTTAGGTTCTAGAAAAAAAAAAACTCAAAGTGAGCTGTGCGCAGAATAAGGTTGAGAACCTACACGTTGTGGATATCGACGCACTCAGCACGTATTTCGATTTTGTTTTAATACTGCTGTTTCGTACAAAAGTGCTATGGAATCTTATTTTTATTTAATTTTTTTCTTTCTAATGTTTCTCTTATAATATTTCGGGGCAAACTCAAACTCAAAGCATTTATTTCAATTAAAGTAATTCCAGGCACTTTTGAATCGTCAAGGGGTCTGTCAGACAGATGAAGCTAGTTATATATGAATAGATAGTCCTGATATAAGGAGAAAACTATTCATTTTTAATCGCCTGAGTGTGTTGATACATGTACAGAAGCCAGCACATCAACCTTCCCCAATCTGTCAAATTTCTTTGATAGATTTTCAACTTTATATCAAAGGAATAAGGTTCATATTCAATTGGGACAATTTGACAGATTGGAGTAGCTTGATGTGCTGGCCTCTGTACTTCAACTTAACGTCACTTAAGTCTAGTCAACCTACAATAAATTTTACTTAGAAGCACTAAATAATTCAACAATCACTTCGCCTAACTTCGGGAATCGATAACAAACGATTCGTCAATGTCTTTAACTGCTATTAACTTTGTATCGATTGTGTAACAATTTGTATCATTTATTTATCCATTTATTTCAGGCATCAAGGCCCATATAAACACATACAATACAATATTAATGTAACTTAAAAATTCTATAGATACATACAACAATATAATTATACTAAAAAGTAACGCACACGAAGTGTCTGCATCGCGTTTCGCTGACTGGTGTCATGTAGCTGGCCACAAAACCGGCGGTACATAACAGCCTTCGCCCAGAACTCTTCCTTGAGGAACTTCTCTAGATGATGTGTCGGAAAACGAGCTACGAACGACATGAAGTTCATGTTATAAATAAAAAAATTATGTGTATAAATAAATAAATAAATAAATAAAGTAAGTAGTATGTGTATAAATAAATAAATGTTGTGACGCGACTCCAACTTCTCGACCCTCAAAGTCCAGTTGGTCTTCACACGCATGTACTCCACGATCTCCTCAACCTTCGTGGAGTGGTGCAGTCTGGACACGTACAGCTCCGTCGTCGGGATTGCTGGACGCAGCAGCATGTTGGGTCCTGCCAGCGCGGTGACGCACTGGTTCCGACAAGGAGGCTTCTTCTTCTCCACCTTGATGAAACGATCCTTGTCGTATTATCCTAGCGGAGGGGAGCCTGGCTAAGTAATAACAGCCGCATGGGTCGATTGATCAGGTTAAGCTACGCTTGCTGAGATTGGTCCATGGATGGGTGACCATATTTACATACCGAGACTCCTCCATGCCTCGGAAAGCACGTGAAGCCGTTGGTCCCGGCTGTCATTCGTAGATCTTTGACAGTCGTTACGGGTGGCCAGAAGACTACAAGTCCGACAACCAGTCTTTCCAAGGAGTATCGTATGACCCTGACACTGGGTTGTGGAGGTCAGATTGGCAGTCACTCCATGTAATATTCTGGTATTCAGCTAGATCCGTTGGACTGGAAGCCGACCCTAACATAGTTGAAAAAAGGCTAGGCAGATGATTGTAGGTATTTTTTTTTTGACATGACCACTCGCAGTGCAACTCGCTAAGGTTGCCTAACTGCTTAACCGGACTATCCTGTGGTGGCCAAAAATTACTTTAAGGCCCCCAGCCAGGGCTTACAAAATAAGGATATTAGTTAAATGAGCTACACTAAGGGCACCCCCTGTGGGGTTACGGGCCTCGGCTTAGTGAGTCATTGAGGGGAGGGCAGCAATGAGATGATTGTATTATCCTAGCGTTGTATTTAGGGAAAAAACTAAAGCTAAATTCCGTCTGGCGAGTCATATTAGGGCACATGCAAGGCAAAAAAAACAAAGGGTCGCCGATGTTGACATCGATAAGGAGGACTATACAGGGTCAAATTAAATTAGTTAGCGGAAGTCCGCAGATGTGATAGGTACCTATTGATGTTTTAACATGACGAAATGAATAAACATCGAGGAGTAATTTTATAATATTATATTAGTATTTGAAGCATGGATTAGACTATTCACGATCTCACGACACGATATCACGAAGCCAAGGATTCTCGGTTACTTTGGTCACATTGCCCTCCGGAACAAGATATCCTTGAAAAGTTGGTGGTGATTGGCAAGGTAGATAGGAAAAGACCTTGCTGCAGCTCACCTAACCGCTGGTCAGACCAAGTGACCACCCTCACTGCACTCTCTAAGAAAAACCAAGAACCGAAGAAAGTGGAAGACCATCATACATCAAGCCACGAATGCCTTTCAGGGACACGACATTCAGGTAACAAGTACGCAACCAAGAAGAAAATGGATAAGTATGGGATATCAATTCACCAAACAGTAAAAATATTAAATATTTAGATCTTTGAATGATTAAGTACCGGCCTCATATTTCTCATCTGTTTTATATGATTCTTCTTACAGAAGCGGATCTTAGCATTGTTGACATAACATCGATTACTTCCAGATCATTATTATAGGTAATGGTCGACACTGGCCGTACCGGACACGCAATGGATTGTAAACATGTTGCAGTAACAATAGCATAGTTTTGTTTATTTAATAAGATTTTTTAATGTACGTAGGTATGGATAAATTGGGTGTGCTATTATAAAGTTGAGCCTCTGCCTAACCTCTCGGGGAAATAATGAGCGTGATATTATCTTACATGTATCTAATTAAACAAATCCTGAAAAAATTATTAATATTTACTTAAGAAACAGTTTTTCTGTTAAAGCCAAGATTCATTGTTTCGTAGAAAAAACGAAGTCTGAAAATGAATAAAGACCGTTTAGCCATTTTTACTGTTTTTATCGCCAACGGCAAACTACCTTTGTATCTTATCATTAAAGGAAAAATTATATTATTACAAAGTAATTAAAACTAAGCGGAACAAACCTCATAGGTACTGTCGTCAAGAAAAACCTTAGATACAGAATTTTTCTCCAAAAAGCAGTTAAGTGCGAGTCGGACTCGCCCATGAAGGGTTCCGTATCACCATAAAATATTGAACACTACATATAAAAAAAAATACTTTAAGTAAGGGGTTCTTGTAAACGCGTTCTTTTTTCTTTCGTTTAAGTATTAACTTTATTTTTATTATAATGTTGTTATAGCAGCCATAGTAGTTAGTACATCATAGTGCCTCATGCTTGTGGCTAAGTAATAACAGCCGCACGGGTCGATCGATCAGGTTAAGCTACGCTTGGGTTGGTCCATGGATGGGTGTTCATGTTCCCATATCAAGACCCCTCCGTGCCTCGGAAATGACGTTAAGCCGTTGGTCCCGGCTGTCATTCGTGGATCTTTGACAGTCGTTACGGGTCGTCAGTAGGCCGAAAATCTGACAACCAGTCTTACCAAAGGGTATCGTATTACCCAGTAACTGGGTTGAGGAGGGCAGATAGGCAGTCGCTTCATGTAAAATACTGGTACTCAGACTGAAAACTGACCCTAACATAGTTGGGAAAAGGCTAGGCAGATGATGAGTAGTTAGTACCTACATACTCTGTGAAAATGTCAAGTGTCTACCTATTAGAGCTCAAAAGATGAGCGACAGCCCTGTGACGGACAGCGTAGTGATTAGGGTCCCGTTGGAAGCCTTTGGGTACGGAACCCTAAAAACTTCCAAAAAAGCATAATTATTTTAATCCTCCATATTTTTTTATCGATAACGATAATATCTCATTCGAATACAATATTAAACAAAATGGCTACCTATCGATTAAACGTCAACCTTGACATTAAGTGGCAAGTGGTCACGTGGTCACATGATGTTAGCCGGAAGTGGTCATCAGTGGAACAATGGCGGCCAAGCCGGATGTCGGCCATTCCGTGGTTACGTACGCTAATGACGGGCTCAATTTCTCGTTGTATGCACATTATTTTTTATCTGATATTTTCTGATAATACATATACCTAAGTATAATTGATATATATAATCTCTGATCTGATTTGGTTTTGTAGCTATAGCTAGCCTTTTTTTTTTTTTTTTTTAAGGATGGGAAATCATCAAATGACCCCTCCCGCTCTGGGTGGAGCGGAAGGGAGTGTCAGACTCTTACTGACTAAAACCCATCCGTGTTCCTTCCTTAGCCCTTTATATTCCGGGGCAGCGGTAACCGTTTCGGACAATCCCGCTGCCCCGGCAGGCTTCGGCCCTGACGGGCCCCTCCGTTCAATGCTGACATCTCTTTGAGGCGCGCGTGGAACACATACGCGCCGTCCGGCACGGGCCTGGTCCTGATCGGACGGCGAGCTACCCATTACTCGCCGTCCGCAGGCCCGCGCCTACGGTGGCCGGGAGTCGTCACGCGGCTCCCGACGCCCGGAGCGTCTACCGCGGCGGCTGGGACGGGCGGCTCTCTCAGCTCTCTCCCTCGCCCATCCCGCCACCTCCTTCGCTAGCATGACAGCTTCGCAGAAGGAGGTGACTGCCTCCCACTCCCTCTCGCCCCGGACCATGGCTTGGACCAGGGCCGGGCGCGAGAGGTCGCCGCCGCTGCCGATCGCCTCTACGAGGACACGGCGGTGCTCTGCCCAAGCGGGACAGACCTCCACCGTGTGCTCCACCGTGTCCTCTGGGCGATCCTCGCAGTGGTGACACCCGGGCGTTTCCTCCCGCCTGATGATGTGCAGGAACCTCCCGAAACATCCGTGTCCGGTGAGGACCTGCGTCAGGCGGTAGGTGAGGGCGCCGTGACGCCTCTCTAGCCACTCCTCAAAGAGGGGCCTTACCGCCGCTATCGCGGCGTGCCCTAGCTATAGCTAGCCTTAAAGTAATTTCTAAAATTGTTTTAAAATATTTGTTAAACTTGGTAATGCTCGTCTCGTGGCAACCTCTGTTTTTTTTTTTCTTTATACATGTTCTATCTGCGGATAATGCAGTGGACTGCAACATTACTACCTAAATGTGTGTAAACCTTATGTATTATATATGTTGTAGTTGTTTATTATCCCTTAATAAATAAAATAAAATAAAATAATATAATTTTGTCTGATACATGAAACGTGATTTGTTAGTCACGTTTTTGCGGATGAAATAAACAAATTAGGTATGTTTTGGTAGAAAACATTATTTATGTTCTATTTTTAGTTCATCAACATCGTCATTACGGTAAAGTGAAACATGCAACTATGGCCCGTTTTACTAGGTACGATATTACAACGACGTCTTGTTTATAATTCTGAAAATATTGTTTACTAGCTTGCCCGTGACTTTTTCCGCGTGAAACTTCGGTTATACCCTGACCCACCGCGTCGCATCGCATCGCCCGCCCGCGCCATTACTTCGTTTTAGCGTTCTTTCCGACTATTTTCCTTTTTGCTCGATAGCGTGATGTTAAATAGCCTTTAACCTTCCTCAAGAATTGGGCTATCAAAGGCAAAAATACTTTATCAAATCCTTCTGTAAGTTTCAGAGATTAGCGCGTTCAAATGAACAAACTTCAGTTTTATTATTAGTATAGATTTCTCTCGCCTTTTCCGCCTAGCCTTTTTTCAACTAATCTGCGTCCGCGATTTAATTCCCAAAAATGTAAACAAATATGAATTAATGGAAAAATAACTTTAATTCCTACACAATAAAGTTCCGTTTACACTACAACTTCAAACATTTTTATAACTTTTTCAATAGTGCTAGTCACTCTGAAATCAACTTAATTGTCATTGAAATGAAGTTGATATTTGTTTAACTTGAAATAGGGTGGGGGCGTGTAGTACTGCGCACATTTAGTATTATATATGTGTTGGGGTTGGCTTCCAGTCTTACCAGATGCAGCGGCATACCGGTATTTTACATGGAGCGACTGCCTGTTGCAACAAAATCCCACTGTGATAATAACCAAACAATAAGCTTACATTGATTTCTTATTAGATATCTTCAAACTTGTCCCGCCATACTTCTATATTACATTTAGTTTACATAACACAATATAATCAGTCTATAAATGTTCCCACTGCTGGGACACAGGCTTCCTCCCTGTACGAGGGAGTGGGCTGTATTACACCTCGCGGGCCCAGTGTGGGTTGGTAGATGTCACAAATGTCTTCGAATTTTTGGTTCTAGGACATGCCGGTTTCCTCACGAAGTTTTCCTTCACCGTTTGAAGAGCAGTGGTGATGAAATAATTTACACAAAGTAAAGCGCCTGTCTGGTTTCGAACCTACGACCTACACAGCTCGTAAGTCGCGGCCGTAACCACTGGGCCACCTCTGCTCTACATTTAGTTTACCAGTAAATATTTTTAAAAGTGAAACAAAATTGAATTTTTAAAACCTTAAACTCCAACGAAAGATAGTTACTATTCTCCAACAAAAGATGCTATTCTCCAACAAAAATATTGTCACTGAATGTCCTTCAATAAGTCATTAAAACCATGTGCGCAGTTCAGTTTAATGTCTACGTGAAGTACTTCACACCTGATGTGCACCTAACATTGCGACACAGCGTTATAAACTTGGTACCGAGGGATGAGGTGCTTCTTAGCTTAATGAATAATGACACAGCTTGAGGAAAATTAAATACTTTTCACTTTTATAGTCTTTAGTTAATATTAAAATGATTTTAAACAATGTATGACGCAACGAACTGTTTAGACTAGGTACTAAATGAAACCACTAACTTAAACTTTTTTAGTTCTTTGTTGAATTTTCGTGAATTTTCAAGCATTGCTTACTATAGAAGATGAGCAGTGGTGGCCCAGTGGTTAAGAGTAGTAAGTAGGTCGTGGGTTCAAACCCAAGCAGGAACTTTAATTTGTGTCAATTATTTCATCACCATTGCTCTCAAAATGTTTCGAAGAAAAACATAGTGAGGAAACCGACATGTCTAAGAACCAAAAAAAAAAATCGAAGACATGTGTCATTCACCAACCCACACTGGGCTCGCGTGTGGACGGCCCACTCTCTCTCACAGAGAGGAGGCCTGTGTCCCAGCAGTGGGAACGTTGTAGGCTGTACTTACTATACTCACTGGACTAATTACAGAACCACACTCAAGACTCAGTCATTGCTTAAAACTCGTTCAAACATTTGGAAAGAAAGAACGAAAAGATGAAACGTAGATAAAATTGGATAAGAAAGATTTCAAAACAGAAGAAGAACTAGTAGGGGATCGAGGAGGGGGGGGGGGGGGACTCAGGGGATCAGACCGGAATAAATCATTTATTTAGCATAGATTAAAAGGCACATAATATTTGATTGTTTGTAGCTATTTTTCAGTAATGCTTATGCTTATTTCTGATTCGTAGACGACTCCGCCTTGGAATATAAATGTGGTGCTGTTCCACAAATAATGAGACACTTAAAATCATGTACTACGTGTCCTGTCAGCTGCACGTTACAGGAACAGTGGCCTTATGTGAGTTTTTCACTCACGTTCCATTGCGAGGGCGTTAGAAATTTATATGGGAAAAGTTATAGCGCCACCTGGTGGTCACTAGGAGAAACCTAATTTCCCATACAACATTCTAACGCGCTAGCAATCGAACGTGAGTCGAAAAAAAAGGCCTCTGATGGACGCTAGTGATGGCGCCATAGAAATATTCTTATATCTACGGATGTCGCCTAACACGTAGCTGAATCGGGGGCAGCTGGGGCGAGTCCATTTAGATTGCCATCAACACGCTTAGAAGAATAAGAAGTAACACTTGAGTCTTGAGTCCTAACTCACAATACCTATGTTGTAATACGGGCCTCAGTCCGCAAGAAAGACACCACATTCTTAGGATACTATCTTTTAAAAATCTACAGTGATGACTGGTAAGCAAAAGAATCTAAGTAGTTCAGATTTTAAGAGCCATGGTTTTCCCGAAAACATTGACCAGCAGGGTAATAGCATAAACACTACCAGTAAGAACGGCTGTCATTTTGACATTCAACAACATCATCGTGTTATTTACCTTGTTGAGCAGACAAATTTTTCGAACTTATGCAGGAGCAACTAGCAGCGCCCCGCGGTTTCACCCGCATAAGTGTCGATCCCGTGGGAATATCGGTATAAAAAGTATCCTATATGTTATTCTGATGTATAAGCTATATTACTGTAAAGTTTCATCAAAATCTGTTCACTAGTTTTTGCGTGAAGAAGTAACAAACATATCAACAAACTTTCGCCTTTTTAAAATGAGTGTGATGGATTAGCAATATTTCGTAAGCGATGCAAAAAAAAAGCTGCTATAAAGGTAGTTTTTCATGCCATAAAGGAGTTATTTTCTAGACAGTTTTTTAACCTAAACACCAAGCTATGATCTACAATATTAAATAAAGCTATGATTTTTCGAAAAGCTATGCTTTTCCATCGAATGTAGGTTATGTACCTACTTATGTAGGAAAGTGCTTCGTATGAAAAGAAATGGCGCGACTTATTCTTAACAGAGGGTCAAGGTGACATCGCCTAATGCATTTTTTTTCTTTTATTGTAAGACGGTCTGCGACAATAAGGCTGTGTTTTTATTTCAGTCTTACCGACTGTATTGGTTGGTCCCTCAACTGAGACTAATGATCGCTCATGTAATTTACGGACCGTTGTTGGTTAAAATTAAGACTTGTATTTTTACCAGTAATGTAGTTAATTATAGCTTTGTATAGTAGACCCTCCCACACGAAAGTGGCTATCACAAGCCAAGACAAATGATTAGCTTATTATTCTATTTATATGCCCAGTTTGGCCATAAAAAACGCTACCATTAGTAAGCAAAACGATTCGGTTTTGTTTAAAGGAACCGAGCATAAGTGTAACCTCTACATCTTACACTGAAGACATTTTGTCCTTGTCATTGAATCATGCAAGTCATCCAGATATTACCACAACTTCAAGTTTCCATTGATTTGTGAAGTAAACACTCAAAGTAAATTATTAGTCATTTATTTAAAGTAGGCCATTAAAAGGCACTTTTGAACGTCAACATTTGCAAGAAAATATAATGGATTTTAGGCCCCCTAAAGTAGCTGGGCAAGAAACTCCAAGGTTACTCTTTGAAAATGTTTTACAATATATTTTTATTAAAAAAAAAACACAGTCACCTTAGCGGAGCCGTAGCCGCGGGCAACTAGTCCGGAAATTAAAATCGAAGTAGTGTCTGTAAACCAAGACACGCTTCAAATTGAAACACATCAATGCTTTGCAACAGATATATAGGCAATATGGTCACTAGAACCTTTACAATCAATATCCAAACTTACATAGGGTTGCAATTTGCCTGGCCATTCAACAAAGCTGCAGATAAAGGGTAAAAAATCCATTCAAACCTCTTCCCACAATAGGTTAAAGTGTACATCGTGTAACAACCACTAAAAGTAGCTGCCGCCAGTATAGTGGGGTCATAAACACCGATAGCAGTGTGGCCAGGCAATAAAATTGTTTTGTCCCCACTCGCCCCACTTTACGACGGCCACCCGGAAATTGGGGAGAATTTCGTCGTCATAACCTGGCAACAATACTTTTATTATCCGCACACCGCTTTATGGTCGATTTGTTATATTATTTGTGGTCGATTTTCGACGTTTGCTTATGTAGTGGATAAGCAGAGTTGTAAGTGATGGCTGATACTAAATCTTAGAGTTATTTGTTCCTTTTCTTCCTAAAAATCGTTTCAATATTGTTAATAATTAAGGGAAAGAGCATGATACGAGTAGCCCCATCAAAAGTATTATCAATTACTTACTGGGGTTGCCTCATTTATAATCCAAATAACTGTTTTGGGACAAATAAACATTTTTCATTTTCATTTTGGGGAAGTCGCGGACCGCACGGTGATGCGGTGTCACTGTGTAGTACCCTGCGGTTTTTTTAAACAGATCAAGATTCTGCAGTCAAAGTTAAAAACCGCAGCACCGCACACCGGAGCGGTGTCCGAAGCAGTGTGTGGTGTTTTCTCTTTCTGGTTAATGACCATAAAGCAATGTTTTTTTACAGAATAATAAACATTAACTACTTCTAAGTCCCTATGTTTTAATTTTTGTTGACACATTATTTTTATTCGCACTAGAACACTTAAAAATGCCGATTTAAACCGCTGTCAACAGAGGGCAGTATACAAATTTGACAACTATTAATAAAAAAAGAAAAACATAGGGACACAGTTTATTTCCTTCTTATTCAGTTTATGAAATATCTTTTAAATTGTCTAATATTGGTGGAGGAGCTATTGGAAGAGAATTGGTCTAATATAGGTGAGAGCCAAACCTCGAATTAAGACTTTTTACTTAGGCTTTTTCAAGTCTCTCCGACCGCATTTCGTCTTAAAGTTTTTAATTATAAAAATAAAACATTAGAAGCTGTAGAATGAGCACTAGTCTTTTATTCCACAAACGACAATTAAGTCTAGTACAAAAATACACCAAGACCAAGTCCTATTTTCGGGCTAACTTTTCTAACACGGTCTGAAGCTGAAAACTAAATTTAACGCCTGCTTCAGCTGAAAGGATGAACCCATTTAACCTGCGATGTATGAAAACGATGGGGAATTTCAAGCCTCAGTGATTATTACTCGCCAATAGTCGTTTTGAAGCGTGATGTAGGTTTTAAAAGATAAGTGCTAGCTTAAAATCTTTTCAAATAATGTCAGAGAAAGTTACGAACTGATTTTGATGGTTTTGGCGTAAGTACCTATAATAAATAGTATAGTATAATCAGCCTATAATGATCCCACTGCTGGGACACAAGCCTCCTCTCTATGAGAGGGAGTGGGCCATAATCCACCGTCCAGTTGGTGCATGTCACATGTCTTCGAATTTTTAGGTTTTAAGACATGTCGGTTTCCTCATGTTTTCCTTCACCGTTTTGATTGCATTGGTGATGAAATTAAACACACAAAGTAAAGTGCCTGTCTGGTTCGAATTCACTTTCGGGCTTCTGAAGACCCGTAACGACTGTCAAAGATCTACGAATCACGCCGGGACCAACTTTCTGAGGCACGGAGGGGTCTCGGTATGTAAAGATGGTCAATCATACACAGACCGACCGCGGACCCGTGCGGCTGTTATTATTTAGACACAACCCTTTCACCACACCATAAAATATATATGTACACCATATATTATATTACAGATATAAATGTACAAATTTTACAAAGGAGGACAGCAGGGGCGGTCTTATCGCTAAGTGCGACCTTTTATACCTTTGAATGGACTTAAAAGGGGAAGGAGAGACAATAGTTTAGGTAGTTTGTAAATTGCTTATAACTAACTATACCTAGCTAGCTAGACATCTGTGGCTATAGAATCCTGGTACAAAGTTCATAGACTCTTCCTGTCATAAGGCAAGCACGTCAATGATAATGATGTCAATTATAATAGAAATTGTCGCTAGACCACCAAAGAATGATTGTTCAAACCTTTCCCAGACAAGACATCCTCTTACATATGCTATCCTGGTACAAAGTTCTATCAATCACGAACAAAACAGGTCTTTAATGATGTCAATTTAATGGCCATTGGCTCGACACGTGAGTGCTAACCGCGGTTTCCTGTAGAGCAACAAACTGGACCCATCTGATTCATTCCGGATGCAGTGGCCACTAAGTTGGGACATCGATGATTCGAGGTCTCTTTGTTTTGCCGGACGATGAGGAAAAAAGTTTACCAATGTGAATAGAGTAAGGCCGCAAACAACGATTAACAAATTGACATTAACAGCGCCTTTATGTCGTAGAAGTAAGGGCGATTTTTGTAGTGAAAGTTTTATCACTGGTGTATTAACGGTACGTTCACGCATGGAATTAGTTGCGCGCTTTACTTGTGGTTACCAAGTGTACAATACCGCTGTGAATGTGTGCGTGAAGACGAGTAGCGTCAGCACCATAACACACACACACACACACACACATACTTCCAACTTCGACATTGTCTTGAACGACTTACGAATCGTAAGTCGTGGGTGCGAACCAAGGCAAGCGCTTTACTTTGTATAAATAATTTCATCACCACTGCTCTCAAAACGGTAAAGGAAAACATCGCGAGAAAACCGGCACGTCCTAGAACGAAAAATTTGAAGATGTTGTGGTATATACCGTATATATTGGTACTATACCACGCGTACATTTTACATTTACGCCCATTCCCTCTCCATGAGAGGAGGCCTGTGTCCCAGAAGTGGGAACATTATCGACTGACTTTACGCTTTATGGTTTAACATAATTAATTTCACTCAACAAGAATACAATTACTGCACAACAATACAATTACTGCACAACAATACAATTACTTTCAGTAAAACGTACTCGTAACAAAAAGTTACAGCGAAGAACTAACTTGAAATGCGCATTAACACTAGTGCGCAATTCAATTATTGCTGTATGAACGTAATAATTAATCCATTGTACAGAGGCCAGCACATCAAGTTACCCCAATCTGTAAAATTTCTTTGATAGATTTTCAACTTTAACACAAACGAATAAGGTTCATATTCAATTGGGAAAATTTGACAGATTGGGGTAGGTTGATGTGCTGGCCTCTGTACAAACGAGATTCATTACAGCTCAATAAAACTCAAGTCTTAAATGAATCCCCTGAGTGGGACGATAAACGATTAGTACCTAGATATTAATCACGATAAAATATGTTCATAAAAACTAATCTGCAATAAACGTTAAGGACTCTCTATGAATAGGTACCGGTTATAAATAAACAAAGTAGCGATACTCGCCCCGACTTTGCACGTATTTTACGTCTTCTCAAACATCGAGATTTTTTTAGTATAGGTATATAATATTTTTTTTGTATAAGTATATAATATTTTTGTAGTATAGGTATATAATATCGTTGAGCTCCTTAAGTTTTGAGTTGAGCTGCACGATTCCTGACAAATGCGTGCACTGACTGGACAGGTCCTCTCAATCTGTGTGGTTGTTTCCTCAAAAGACCATCTCAGACATCGATCTACATGGTCTTCATATAACCTGACCAAGATTATGTCTGGACTTAAAAGAGACTGTGACCTGAGTTTGTTTCGGCCTTTCTTCTCAGAGTAGTCAGATATAGGAAACGCCGACCTCATTTAGTTCTAACTATTTACACTAGGAACTAAATTAAAAGACTAACTAACCAACTATATAAATAAATACGAAAAAAAGGATATTTAGGCGTCGAACTCGTCCGCATCGCTGTCATCCGGAAACGTGCCAAGACTGGCAGCATTGCCACGTTGAATCGCAATGCTAATTCTTTGGCCAAAGAACGACCCAGCCCTCTGGTCACATGAAGTGTCAATCAGCCGGCGAGTTCCGTGTTTCTTTGTTATATTTTTTAACTTTCAGAATAAATTCTTGAAATGAAGTTGAATTGTTGTTATTATTTTTGTGTTGTTCTTGAGTTGTTTTACATAACGAAGCTGTTTCGTTAAACAACTGGCGGTTTTGTAAAAGAGCGGGTTCTACAATATACATAGGAATGAATCCCAAGCAGCTGCTCAACCACTTCCTTTGGTATCAGTTATCAAACATGACTCAATGATCAAGAGTATCAAAATAATATTAATTATTACTTACGTCGAACTTATTGACATTGGATCGTTTGTGTGTGCTCAAGAAATCCTTGTTTCGATATATATTTCGAGGTCACTATTGATTAGGTATAACAGTATAAAGGTCATTAAACTTGTAGTCTTTTTGGGGTTCTGTACCACAAAAGGATTAAACGGAACCTTTATTTTATAGGATCACTTTTTTTTCGTTCGTCTGTCTGTCAAGACCTTTTTATCAGGATAGTGCGCAGCGCAGGTAAGTATCAATTTGAAATTAAAATCAAATACGTAAGTGTTCGGTTCCTTGAGAGCATAGCTTCAACTTTCTGTCTGACCGACTCCTTGGCCACTCATAATTGCCTGTAAATAATTTATTTGAAAAAAAAATCTTCGAGTCTAATTCATGAGTTTGCTATGTGACATAGTTCCGTACCTGTCAAGCTGCACACGTTAATAAAAAAAAACAACTTTAATCACTGCGTAATCTACTACTGCTAATACGTGTAATTTCAAGTTAGCCGGTATACTTATTACCACACTATACGGCTTGTCAAGACAGCGCATAACCCTATCACTGCCGGCCACTCGCGACATTGCCCGCAGCTGTTTACCGAGTGGATGCCAAACGTCCCCATTTGAGGACACTTAACTGGCAAGCTTGTGTTTACACTTATAGCTAGGGTAGTGAAATGGGGTACAATTTGGGCGAAGAAAGTGGTTTTAAATTAGATTGACCACGGAGAGTTTTTAACATAACAGAACACTGTAATTCCCGCAGAGGTGCACTTATGGAACACTTTTCGCCAATTATATAGAACTGCTGGACATAGGCCTCCCCCAGACTGCGCCACAACACCCTGTCCTCCGCCTTCTATATCCAGTCTGTCCCAGCCACCTTCTTAAGGTTCATCCGTCCATCTAGCTGGGGGGCATCCCACACTACGCTTGCCGATACGCGGTCTCCACTCCAGACACCAGAAGGCCAATTCTCGTAATTTAAAACGTTCAAAATCTAGTCGCAGTCTCATCTCAGCGACAAACAAATGTCAAAAAGTTGTCAAAATGTAGGGAAATTAGAGGTATTTTTGACAGATTGAGACTGAGATCAGACTGTGAACGTTCTTAAAATTACGAGAATTCAGGACTCAGGACTCGTCTGCTCCACCGGCCATCGGTCCTTTGACAAACATGGCCAGCCCACTGCCACTTTAGTTTGCTTACTCTGCACGCTATGTCGGTAACTCCTGTTCTTTTCCGGATAATTTCATTCCTGATTTTATCCTTCAAAGAGACTCCGAGCATAACTCGCTCCACAGCGCGCTGAGCGACCTTGAATCTGTGGACCAGCCCGACCGTCAGTGTCCACGTTTTTGCACCGTATGTCATGACGGGCAGGACGCACTGGTTGAATTCAGACTTTAGTCTTCAAACACAAAACCAGACTACGGGCTGCTACTGTGTAATTCCTGATAGGATAACCCAATAACAGTATGCTCAATCTGGGAATCGAACCGAGGACTATAAATATTGTGTGACTTTTGTTTTTAAGTTTTCCATAGCACGTTGTGAAAAGCTTATCAAGAATTTCATTATTTCTCGGTCGTGTTCCACATAATAATTTTCAAAAGAGCTCTAAAAGTTAAGGAAAGTATTGTATTGCCAGAAATATGTAAAATAATTCTTGAGGAAAAACGGGCTCGGGCTACTGGCAACATGATACCATTATTTTGCCGACTAAAAATAATTATAAATACTTCTAAAAGACAAATAGCACAAAACTCTTATTTGAAGCTTATTTACACCATTAAAACAGCGATACCACTTAGAGAATCTCTCGAAAGCGCCGGAATTTATTACCGATATCTGTCCCCTCTTCGAGTACACACAGCATTTGCGTGTTATTTGCCCAACCATGTGTTAAATGTAACTGTTATACCGATCAGAGGAATGAGGGTTTTCAGAGGAATGTATTTAGATTTCATGTTAATCTGTACCTTGTGAGGCAACAACATCTCTGCCCCTCATCATCAGCACACAGCAGTCTACTGCTGGGCATAAGCCTCTCCAATAGCACACCATTCAGCTCTGTTCTCGGCAGCTCTCATCCAGCTGCTATCACCCTGCGAAGATCATCGCTCCACCAAGCCTGAGGGTCCTACCTTATACCACTAGGTATATCCAGCTACCATTTCAGCTTGCTTAATCCGTGAGCTATGGCGAAATTTTAGATTCTCTGTCGGATCGCCTCGTTCCGGATTCTATCACTCACGAGAGACTGACTACTCCTTATGTTCAATTCAATTCAAAGTATTTTATTTCACATAAACCTACATGGGCATTTATGAAACGTCAGAAGCTAGGTGTACGGTTCCAATTGGTCGTTTGCTGTGGAGAAGAGACGGCAAGACACTCCACGGTTACTTTTTTTAAATAATTGGATTTTAAAATGTTTGAAATTACAGTTATAATAGGTATGGGAGGACATTGTAGGCTGTGTTGCTAGTGTGTTTTGTGCCTTATTTGTATGTAGAAGAGCTGGAGTATTAGCTTCCTTTTAACTACTAACTGTAAACTGCTATCTGATAATGAAATAATTATAGCATTACCAACCTTATTCTAATCGACGCCTCACCCAGATTACGTCTGGACTTTAAAAGAGACTGTGACCTCTGAGTTTGTTTTGGTCTTTCGTCTCAGAACAGTCAGGCAACAACGAACTCATCTAGTTTTAAAAACAGAATAAAATGTTAACGAGTAAAAGTGTTTTTTGAACCAATTTACAGAAATAAATAGCATTTATCATCAAAGGCAAAATTTACATAATTTAAATATACAAAGTAACTTTCCAAAATAAAATACAGTACAATAATTATAACCAAAACATACCGAAATTCTCGTCACAACACAATACGACGCAGACGTACAAAACAAAACTTGCACATAGAACACGGAAATTGGAGAACTGTGTACGTTCACCGAGAGGAAATGGGAGCCATTTCTTGTTATCTCGCGTTTATTTCTTGGTACACAAGTGTATATCGTAATACAATAAGGTAACGTCACGAGTCGGTATGGTCTTCGATAGTCGGTATGACGTCAGAAGTCAGGAGGGCGAATGGGGCTGTTTGATGAAATGTTTTTCGGATACTAAATGATAAATGATTTTATTTTGTAAGTAGGTTTGTACAAACACTTTTACACGTCAATCATATTTTTTATAAAACTAGATGAGGTCGGCGTTTCCTATCTGACTACACTGAGAAGAAAGGCCGAAACAAACTCAGAGGTCACAGTCTCTTTTAAAGTCCAGACATAATCTTGGTCAGGTTATATGAAGACCATGTAGATCGATGTTTGAGATGGTCTTTTGAGGAAAGAACCACACAGATTGAGAGGACCTGTCCAGTCAGTGCACTGACGGCGAAGTTTGGATGTAGGTAGGTACTTGTGGAATAAAAGGTATGGTATTGATGTTAGGAAAATGGTTTTGTTAGATTCTGAGTATTAAGTCGTTGTTGTTGAAAGTCTTCAAGAATATATAGATCTTGTTATTTTTTCACTACTGCGTATACACCGTATGATAATATCGCGATCGGTGAGTACAGTAAAGTAGAAAAGTTATAGTAATTCAATTACCAACAGCAGCATCACTTGAGCGTTTAAGCCGTACGGCATTTCATACAAACTTTCAAGCCCTTGTTTTTCGAAATGAATGAACCGATTTTAATGAAACTTCATACTCATAAGCAGGATACAAAGGTCTAAAAAGTTAGCAGAGAACATTTTTGAAATGTCTTATTTAAAAAAAGATAACTGGAAATCTCTGTTTCTATGGAAACTTTCGAAATCTTTTGAAATCGGTCGAATTGGGCTGTAACAAAATTTTTCTAAAATGTTCTTAAGTAAACCATCAAGCAGTGGATGACACGTCTTCGAATTTTTGGTTCAGTTCAATTAAATTAATCTTAATTGCAATCCATAATGTACATATACAGGTGGTAAGTGATAATAGAAACAATTATTATTGTTCTAGAGCATGCCAGTTTCCTCATGATGTTTTCCTTCACCGTTTTGAGAAAGTTAATCTAAATAATATTCTACAATAATTTCAGACTCAAAAAAGCAAGTAGCCAACTACTCTACCTACCCCACTAACTGCACAAACGTGATCAAAACAGAACAATAACTATGAAATAAAATCAAAACGCTTCGTGATCCACAAATAGAGCAAGAAATCATAATGGCGGCCGCAGTTGGAATGTAACTTTATAACGATTAACGATTGGATAACTAGGCCCCGCACGAGCGGTATTATTGAGCAAGTTATTTATGTTATGTTGAATGTATTGTTGTCAATTGATGTTACTTTAATAGCTGTTATTTTGATTGATATATTTAAAATACATCTTCATTATAATCACTCCTGAGTTCCCCTCAGGGCTAGGCTGAGCACCTATAAGTACACCAACATTTCGTCGGTTATGTTGAACTCCCATGTAATGGGGGGCGAGCCTATTGCCATGAATCGGGCACAAATCCTCTGGGCTGCTACTAAGACATTCCAGATGGAAAAACCTAATAACAGGTGGCCCCCCAGGTCGAGCAAAGTGTTATTGGATTTTGATGGTCAAGGTGTATGCCGTTATAGTGTCCACTGCCGGGGTCGCGGGATTGTTCGAAAGAGTTACCGTGGCCCCGGAACGCAAAGGGCAAAGAAGGAACATGGATGGGTTTTAGTCAGTAAAAGTCTGACACTCCCTCTCGCTCAACCCACAGCGGGAGGGGGTCATTGATGACTTCCAATCCTAAAAAAAATAAAAGCATAGTGTCCACTTTAAACATACGAATTACCAATATCAACATAATACTTGAATTTTCGGAACGGGTCACAAATTCAGGGTTCTGGCTGCTACTGAGAAGATCCTCACCAATAAGACCTTGCCCGACATAGGAATTTAGCAGATAACCAGATTTAACAAGACCATCGAAAATCATCATTGTTCACCTGACCTCATCACAATTGATTTGTGGTATAAATATCTTTTCCTCCCATACTTCTTGTAGTCACCCGTTTTCTAGCCATTCATCTCATATATCTCAGATTTACTCGATTCTTTTAATCGATTATTAAAATCGAGTAAATCTGATTTGTAAATCAGACCAGTCATTGTTTAAAGAAGAGGCATGTCAACAACAACTGCTGTTGATGAAATAGGTTACAAAGCATAGTGACCTATTTTCTTACTTATGTATGACTTATTCAGCTTAGGTACCTACACCAGGTAATATTAACTACTGTATGGACAGCTCGTCCATTTCCTGCACGCGATAATTGACGCTCACTCGCTGTGTCGTGTAGAGTGTACGTTTTTATTAATTTCCTAGCTATAAATCCATTTGTCCGGCGTCTTATTCTGACTATAATTCTGTTAAACGGCTATTACTAAGTAAAAATGTATTTTTTTAACATCGGAAAAAATCTGCCGTTTTTAATTTTTGTTTTGTAATATTTTGTTGACGAAACCCTCAAAACAGTGCATATATCCCATAAAAATATCAAACGAATTTGAAATACCTGAAGGGTTTAAATCTTAAAACACTATGCAAGAAAAAAAAACGTACAAATCAAATTGTAGTTCTAAAATTCTGGACCAAATTAAAAAAGATGACAGAATTGACAGTCTAGTTTCAAACACTGACCTAGAAACAGCGACGTATGAAATACCATTCCCTTTCATAACGCATATCAAAATTGGATTTTGGCAAAATCTCACACGAGTGCAAAACATCCAGCTCGTCAAATACGAGGTTAACAAAGTTGCAAAAGAACTTGTGGCATATGACACAATAACACAAAACAGAATCTGTATTTTTTTGAACATCAATTTTACTTGTTTCTCTAGAGTCTTTCTGCAGAAAGAACAAAGGTGGCGTGTTAAAAATTAAAAGGAAATATTTAATTGACCCTCTAAAAAATTATTGATCTTCTAATGACGCTATTTTTTTTTCAATTTTACATATCATCTTTTGCACTTACCACATTTTATGCAAATAAACGATTTTGATTTTATTTGATTGAGATTTTAATAAATGAGCCTCTAAAAACTTATCGGTCTTGTAATAATAGTATTTTTAGGACGATAAAATGGGAATTATTTGAGGATCACAAAAAGAGGCACAGTTATTAGATTGCCTACAAAGGCTCCCGCAGAAAGCCGCAACGTGACGGTGTGACGCGATTCTGGTAGAATAATTTCCATGAAGTTTCCGTAGAAATTGTACTGTTGTCTTTGGTATTTTTGAAATCAAAATGGGAACTAATTTGAGGTTCGTTTAAATATACGCCAGTTTATGATTACTTTAACTTTCTTACTATCTATTGTAATTAATAGATTCTAATTGCTTCACTCTGTTAATTTTACTCAAGATTCATTTCGTCTATATTTACTTTTTTTTACTGATGAATTTTGCCATTGTTACGTCATCATAAATATAAAAAACATCAACACAATTGGAAGCACTCCCCAATATTTCAGAAACCAATGCATCAAAACAAACAAGTTACCTACGATGGCACACAAAACCATGATAGATGTTCACAATAAAATTTACGATCTCCAATATCTCACTCTCAGGAACTCGTAAAAGGACTCATATGTAATATTATCTATTACTTCAATTGTTATCGTAACGCGTTCTGATTCTCTTTTATGATTCCCTTTGGTCTCCCATGGGAGCCGTAAAGGATTCTGCCACGAGTGTTAGCAGCATCGACCTGGAAAGTTCTGTTGTGATGTTCCCGGCGGTGGTTTTAGATTTTCTTGGAGATTTTGGGTATTTGATTTGATAAATGATTTTATTTCTGATAAATGATAAATGATTTTATTTTGTAAGTAGGTTTGTACAAACACTTTTACACGTCAATCATATTTTTTATAAAACTAGATGAGGTCGGCGTTTCCTATCTGACTACTCTGAGAAGAAAGGCCGAAACAAACTCAGAGGTCACAGTCTCTTTTAAAGTCCAGACATCATAATCTTGGTCAGGTTATATGAAGACCATGTATGACCATCGATGTCTGAGATGGTCTTTTGAGGAAAGAACCACACAGATTGAGAGGACCTGTCCAGTCAGTGCACGCATTTGTCAGAAATCGTGTAGCTCAACTCAAAACTTAAGGAGCTCAACGATTCGACGAACAATACCAAAGAAAGGACATTTGGGTAGGCCACATAAATTACTCAAACTGCCAGACCTAGACAAAAACTAACACAACAGAGAGAATAATAAAAATTAAAAAAAAGTGACCCACATTGTCTTCACATGCACAATAATTAAAATAATATAATACTTTACAAAGTAAGCAAATGTCATTGTTTAAATAAAATTCATTAATGTCAATGTGTACATAGAAAAAAAAAATTAAAACATTCAAAATGTAAAAAAAATTGGAAGCAGCTCAATCCCAAGCCTTTTTGTCCTCAATATAATCTTTAACGGTATAAAAAGCTTTCTGGCACAACTTACGTTTAATGAATGATTTGAATTTATTAAGGCTTAGATCTTGAACGTGGCTTGGTAGTTTATTATAAAAACGTATACATTGGCATCTGAACGAGCTACCTATTTTCTTGAGCCTTGTTGTAGGTATAACAAATTTGTGTTTGTTCCTAGTATTTATATTATGGACATCACTGTATTTTTTAAACAATTTTATATTTTTATGGCCATATAAAAGATTTTCATAAATATACTGAGAAGGCACAGTCATTACATTAATCTCTTTAAATTTGTCTCTGAGAGAGTTTCTCGGACTTAATTTATAAACTGATCGAACAGCTCGCTTCTGCAAAACAAAGATGGTCTGAATATCGGCGGCATTTCCCCACAATAAAATACCGTACGACATTACACTATGAAAATAGCTAAAGTACACTAAACGGGCAGTCTCTATATCAGTTAAATTACGAATTTTTCTAACCGCGTATGCTCTGTAAGAGGTTTGTACAAACACTTTTACACGTCAATTATATTTTAAATAAGTCACTCGTGTGCATTGAGCACTAATAGCACAAGCATGTTTTTCTTAGGGATTATAAAAGTTAGGAAATTTCGACTACAACTAGTTTTTAAAAGTTTTATTACGTCGTGTATAAATGATTTGGGTATTCTATTAACAATTTTATTTCACTTCATTTCTTTTGTGTTTATTTTTTTCTACACTCCATCCGCCTACCCTCTTCCCAGATACAGCGGCCTCTAAAAGTTAGTTGCCATTTTTCCACTTGACTGTGACACACCACACTATGATTTAAAATTCTAGTGACCCAGATGTTTGAACTGCTAAAACGTATTGCTGAATGGGCCCGCTCTTCACCTCGATCACGACTGATAGAAAACGATGGATGAGTCTATGATGGAACGAGCGTGCCCAGAAGATGCTTAGAAGGCACTAGAACTCCCACGCATCGACGAAACACAACAAGCTGCTTCCTTTGTAATCCCTTAGAAGTAGGTACCTGATTATTTTTGTATTTTAAATCATACGAGTAATAGGCATCACAGCTGAACTGGAAAAATCTCAACTAACTTTTCTCACTAAATGTTGGGTTCGGTTTTTTTGTACACTCTCAAATCAAAATCCATAATTCTCATTTCTTTCACCATGCTACTTTCTGACATCAAATATATACCTTCCGACATATAATAGCAATCATTTAGACAGTCGGAAGGCGTTTCCTATGCAATCGTAACGCTGTAGTAAAATTTTGCAGAATAAGCATTCGTTGCGGGCTCGTGAATATCTTTCACGTTGCGTAACCGCTGCGTTGCGTGTAGCAACTGGCCGTTACTCGCATTAGCCGATACTACTGATTGATGTTGCGGTACAAGTTGGAAGCTGAAGCGGGGAGGTGGAGTACAGTATGAGAACATGTTAGAATCATTTGCCGTTTGAAGTACATCGTGAAATATTTTGGGAACCCTATTTTTTTAAATATTCTTCTGAGCCTATAAAGTTTTTCAGAAAGGAAAAGATTATGTTAAAGATTGTGCAAAACAGAAAATCCATGTAAAACTTAATATAAGATAACAGCATAATTGGTTCATACACGATTAGGTATACAATGTTAAGGTAAGTAGGTATTACAAATGAGGAAATCAATTTATACTTACTAAGGTCTAATAAAATAAAAATATTTTCTTGTAAAACTACACATTCAGACATGACTTTTTGTCTATTACCAAATTCACAAAAGAATGCTATAATATACTTTTTATGATGTACACTATTTAAATTACAGATTTTAAATAAACAATCAAGATGTATTATGATTTGATTAGGTGATAGATATTAAATTCCACTCACACACTCCAATTCCACAAACAAGCCAATTCCAAGCAAAATCACTTGCCATTCTGATATGTGATTTTAAATTAATCAATCACAATTTTACTCATTAGGTCAGCCTAAACCACTAAACCAACATTCCGGCGCCACACCAACGGGAAACACCGTTTATTATCGCGATGAGTTGTGGCTGCACCTACAGTTAACGCCCGATTATCGCGATAATCAACGGCGCGGCGTTTCCCGTTGGTGTGGCCCGGCAACACACCCGCTACCTCCTATCCCCTAGCCCGACCCACTGATTACAAGTCCAAAGAAAGTGTTCCAGTCGGGCGGCATGTCACACACGCGCACATGGTGCTTCATATTCTATCGCGGACACGCTCCATGCATTCATAAAACGATATTAGCCTAACTGCGCTGTGACGTAACGCACAATTTCGTGAGTACGACTTTACGCACCTTTTCTTGGTGCTGATTGGGTAGTACGAATAATATATTTTTGAAATTGGCGTACTGCACGTAATAGCAAGACTAATAATTTTTCTGTATGTACAAAGTGACATTTATTTTCTTCATTTTTGGTATCGCACCGTGATAACACACAAGGCAACACATCAAGCTTATAACGATCCAGTTTTAGCTGACCTCGCATTGTATAGTTTTTTTGTACAATCAGAAGTCAGCTTATACTGGTTATGTATAGCTTGATGTGCAGCCGTGCGTACGTATCTACTAATTTATTTTGGAAAAGATGCTTTAGGAAGTTCTCAATTGCGGCATAAGTTGTAAATCATTCATAATTATTTCATAATCTAAGTACATACCTAGTATAAATAAAAATATTTAACACGCATGCTAATAAAACTAAATATCCGTAAGATTTCCTTTTAGAATGGTAACGTAACATAAGTACCTATTTACACTATATGATATGTAAATGCCAATGATTAACTTTTTTTTTATATCATAAAATTTTCAAGTTATGGAACAACAAACTGAATGTCATACATACTTAAAAAAGTTCAAATTCATATTTCTGACAAACCAACTCCTTGACAATTCAAGAGTGCCTGTAAAAACGGTTTCATTGTAATAAATGCTTTGTGTTTGACTAGCGAAATGGGGGTGTGCAATAAGTAGGTACACATCTGCCCAAACTTGCCAGGAATCCAGGCGTGATTATATGATTATCTCTCTATGAAAATATAAACAGCGATGATGAGCACCGCAACAAAACATTGTCAACAAACAAAACAATTAATGTTTTGTAAACGGTAGACAAAGCTATTTCGTCAATGTTTTGACTAGGTCTGCGCATAGCTTTATCAAATCGAACGACAAAACAATTCATAGTAAGGAATGCAGATAATTCCAATCTGCCTAAGCTTTTGGCCAGAAATGTTGGGGTCGGCTTCCAGTCTAACCTACATGATGCAGCTGAATACCAATATTTTACACACAGTGACTGCTTATCTGACCCCCAGTTGTACACGGCACAGCTGTTACTCTAAGATATAAAAACCTTGTCCGTCAACAAGCTTCCATGGTGATCCATTCAACACTGACGATCGAGCCTACACACGGTGAATAAATGTAGTTTTTCACGGCAAGAAAAACGTGTGTCCCCTGAGTAACAAGACTGGATGAATTGGTACCAAATCCTATTAAAAACACATCGTAAAAACGTTTTATCAGCATTAAAAACATCAGAGTTTAATCAACAAGAGCCAAGTAATTTCCTTTATCAAAAAAACGAGTTTAACAAACTTTGAAAGGTGCACGTCATAGTGTACGGTAACAAAGGGGTTGTTGTAAAGGGGGTGATGAAACAGGGTTGGAAAATACAAACGGTTGTATTGACGCCATGATTTTGAATTAATTTTGTACAGTAAAAGGCGTATTTAGTG
Source organism: Gortyna flavago (assembly GCA_963669345.1). Taxonomy (NCBI): domain Eukaryota; kingdom Metazoa; phylum Arthropoda; class Insecta; order Lepidoptera; family Noctuidae; genus Gortyna; species Gortyna flavago. The sequence continues at coordinate 2,002,190 of OY770144.1, forward strand.
GTCATTATCATGGCCATTCACTGCTGGACATTGGCAAAACAAATAAACGTTACAAGATCGATATCTATTTTGTAAAGATCTCACCGTGAAAGTTTGGGGTGCGGCGAATGTACAAGTATCTCCTGGGCCCCCGACTCATGGTACTAGAAGAAACAGTAGGGTTTTGGTCGGTAGGAGTCCGACATAACCCTCCGTTCTTCCCAGACGGATAAGGAAGGAATCCATAAGGATTTCTCCACGGAAAAAATAAATAAAGGGAGCTGTCATTGCGGATCGGCTGATTACTTTGATTCATTGACAGACATTGATTCAGGAGCAGGTGGTGGCTCAGTGGTAACGGCCGCGACTTAAGAGTTGTAGGTCGTAAATTCGAACCCAGACAGGCAGCTTTAACTAAAAATTCAAGGACATGTGACTTCTACAAACTAGTATTGGGCCCGCGCGGTGGATTACGGCCCGCTCCTTCTCACAGAGAGGAGGCCTGTGTCCTGGAAAAAAAAACATAGGTAACAGACAATTTCTAAATACAGATGTAGAGAGAATTTCAGAACTTGTTCCCGAAATCGTTACATATGTGTCAATACATATTATTTGTGCCTCGTTAGACCTTTACCTCTAGGCCTTCTTGAAAAATTAGAAATACCTTATTTTACTTCAGAAAAGGTCTTTAGAAAGGTCTGGTACTTAGGTACTGTTCCTTTAGTAAAACGTTATTACTCATCATCTGCTTAGCCTTTTCCCAACTATGTTAGGGTCGGCTTCCAGTCTAACCGGATGCAGCTGAATACCAGTATTTTACACGGAGCGACTGCCTATCTGACCTCCACAACTTACTGGGTAATACGATACCCCTTGGTAAGACTGGTTGTCAGACTTTCGGGCTTCTGACTATCCATAACGACTGTCAAAGATCCACGAATGACAGCCGGGGCCAACGGCTTAACGTGCTTTCCGAGGCACGGAGGGGTCTCAGTATGTATAGATGGTCACCCATCCACAGACCAACCGCGGCAAGCGTAGCTTAACCTGATCGATCGACCTGTGCGGCTGTTATTATTTAGCCACGGGCCCCTCTTAACTAAACTAACCAAAATATGCTTTATAATATCAATTACAGTAAAACGTTGTTACTAGAAACTCGAATTTCTCTGAGAGGTTTTTCTGAAAATTTCTTGTAATTTGTGTAGGTATAGCTTCTATTTGTCAATTGATTCTGTAGGGTTTGAGTTGTAAATGATATTTAAAATCAGGTGCCCTACCTAACATGGCATCAATTAGATTATTAAAATCTTATATTTCTGCATTGTCAATAATAAATAATAATACTAAGCCTTACATACTTAACTTAGCCATATGTTAAATGTACTAATACTTCCCGCGTCCTAACAGGGTCATGTACTCCTAAGTTTTAGTGTAATCTGTAAATGTGGGTACAGACGCCAGCACATCAAGCTATCCAAAACTGTCAAATTTTCCTAATCAACTTTGAACCTTATGCTTTAGCGATAAAGTTGAAAATCCATTAAAGAAATTTGACAGATTGCTGCTTGATGCTTGAGCTTGATGTGATGGCGTCTGTACATGGTGCAAAAAAATAATAATAATTGGCGTTCGCATTTTATTCACAAATCTTGGTTTTCGCCGATATTCAAACAACAAAACACAGACACAATTCAACATCGCAATTTTGTAACAATATTTATTGTATGACAATGTAGATGTTTTCTTTAAAAACTACAAAACTATACACAATAAAAAACATTAAAAATACATTGTAGATCTCTATTCATATAAAAGGCAAGTCGAAGAGTAAACTAAATACACAGTTAATGTCCTACAAAGTACAGTTTCATAGCCACGGTAGTCACGGGCGTGACTGACAGTTAATTAACTAAAATTGTTCAAGTAAAGCTAAATATATTAGCTACGTTTAGTTGAGAGGACATTCCCTGGTGCCCTGCATAATATAATGTTGAAAGTTAGTAGCCCGTCAAGAATAATAACACATTATTACACCTGTCTGCATTCAATCTGCCCCAGCCACTTTCTTATTGTCTGTCTACACGCTTGCCGATACGCGGTCTCCACTCCAGGACAGATGCGGAGGACGAGGTGTTGTGGCACAGCCTGGAAGAGGCCTATGTCCAGCAGTGGACTGCGAAAGGCTGAGTTATTTGGTTGATTGATTACACCTGCAGTCCCCAATAAGGCAGTCAGAACGGAGGTGTATTTAATTTCTCCTCGTGCCATTGATAAGTCAGAGAGTCAGACAAGACATTGGTAAGACTATGGGGATTGTCCAAAATTTCTAACCATTAGATTTTATTTTATTTTTTGAAAATTTAGAGCATTTTGAGAAACTAATTTGAATATTTACCATCAGGTTGGCTCAATAGTTATTTTTTTTATAAATATTTAAAAATTTAGGTAACACAACGTCATCCACACCTATCAAAGTGTCAAAGTATCAATCTATTAAAATTTTTCATTCCATAGCATTTCATTCCATTTTTTGTGTAATTCAAATTCAAATTCAAATTCATTTATTTATTGCTTGTCACAGGTGAACAGAAGATCTTATAATTAGTATTATTGTATCACTGTAACATACCCATGGGGTGTACAATATTTATTTATACTATGTATGTCAATGTTATTGGCTATGTTAAAAATAATATTACTATAAACATTCAGTCTTACACAATTATTAGGGACATACAAAGACATACACGTTTAATAAGTAAAAAAATAAGAAAATAAGAATAAAAAATAAGTTTAACATTGTCAATAGTGTCATAGTCAACCTCAACAAACATTAATTAATTGACATAATTATTTCGGTCAGCAAATTACATTTTCATTAATAGGTACAAAAAAAATAAAATAAGTTTAACATGTCAAGATTTAGTCAAAATCATTCTCCAATAACATACATTATAATTACAGTCATATTATTTACATTAAATAAGTGAAAAAAAATTTAGTCCATAGTTCTGTCATTTAGAAATTCATTAATTGAATAATATGTTTTACATAGAAGAAATTCTTTTAGTTTCAATTTAAAAACTTTCAATGATGAGATGTTCTTGATACAGTTTGGGAGTTTGTTATAGATTTTAACTCCAATACCAAATACACTCGATTTAAATTTTACTGTTCTACATTTAATGCCTTTTAGTTCATTTTTGTGTCTCGCACTTCTTAACGTTTCATACTTATCTATATCGCGTTTTATCATCATTGCCGCTTCAAATATGTATAGTGAGGGTACGGTTAAAATTTTCAACCTTTTGAAAACTGGTCTACAGGAATCAGTCTGTTTAAGTCCGCATATGCTTCTAATGCACTTTTTTTGTGCTTTTAGAGCACACTCTCTGTTCGTTGAATTTCCCCACAATAGGATACCATATTTTAGCATGGACCCTACATATGCATGGTATACACTTAGTAAAGTACTCTCATTTGTAACTTTTCTTAACATGTAGAGGGCATATGAAAACTGATTTAGTTTTTTGCAAACATGGTCAATTTGGATTTTCCAGTTTAGTGCAGAGTCAATGTGTATGCCAAGAAATTTAGTGGTGGTTACTTCTTTTACAGTGTATTCCATAGCTCTTCCGATATATTAAATATTGTCGATTGTTGAAACAATGTAATCAGATTTATAAACGAGATGAATAAGAGGCAAGTCGGAATGTTTAAATTTAATATATTTTTGACATATTATAATTTTACACTTGACACTGACGGATTGTAGACAATACTTGCCACTTACTTTTTATTTTATTTTTGAGGTAACGATACTAAACTGTGCGGTCGCAGGTGACGTAATTTGAAGGGCACAGAAGGTCAATCGTATTTTATCAAAAATATCAATAAATATTAATATTTTTCGTAAATGAATTAGTCCATAATGATTAGTAACGCTATTCCTCGAAATGGTTTTTCAATTACAACATTTAAAAAAATATCAACAATGCCCATTGCCACTAACCGAGCAAGGTTCATCTTTCAAAGGCACCTGTAGCATATTCGGGTCAGTGCGGGTTGGTGGATAACTTTGAATTTTTGGTTCTAGGACATGCCGGTTTCCTCACGATGTTTTCCTTCACCGTTTTGAGAGCAGTTGTGATTAAATTAAATATAGGTACTTACGACCAACTCATGTGCCACCACTGCTCCCAAAATAAAGTTCTTTGAGTTTGAGTCAAGATCGCAATCCATCTCAATAAATAAAAGAAAATTCAAAAACACGACTCATTCCTATTCAGTAAAATCACGAAAAGTAAAACGCTTTTAACACAGATGAACACGCAGGTATTTCTTCTAAGGGTTAAAACAATTGCAAACAAGTACCTATCATCTGATTCCCGAGAACAAACCTTTCATTATTGATACACTTCAAACAGCCCCAATACAGTTCTCTTTTCCCTCAAAAGGAAATCTCCGCCAAAATCCAATCACACCCAATCCATTGCGTAGCCGAAGACAGCTCCACAAAAAAACGACTTCAACCCGTCAATGGTTGTCTAACATGACAAAAAGTCGGCAATGGTATCAAGCTGTCAACACACGAACAGGGACCCGTGACGCGCCGTAATTGGACTTTGGATCTTTATTTCTAATAGTCTGTTCCAAATATATCCGATGAAGGTTTACACTTTGCACATGATTTGTTTACACAATCCATAATTTTACACTAACTAATTGAGATTAGTAAGTGCAAATTGTACATCGAGAAATTGGCATCTACATGTACCTACATACGTTGTCTAATCCATTTGTTTACATTTTCATCAGATACTCTTAAAACAGACTATACACCCACTTACTTTGACAAAAAGTAGGCAAATCCGTAGGTATATGGCTGATGTTTACCTGAAACAGAAAAAAAGGGAGGTTCAATTTGATGTGTGTTTGAGATTCGTTGGGCTGTTTGTGTTGAGTTTGAGTTTTTATATCGTTACGGAAAGGATAATGGCGTGCCTTTGGTGTGGAGGGCACTTATGGTAAAAGGATCGTGCAATGTTCTAGTGGTTTGTTATTAAATAAAATGTATTTTCCTTATTTCAAGTACGATGCGTATCTGTATCGTTTATAATGGAATCATAATCGCGTGTACTCCTCGTCATTGTATTTTTTTTTGTACTGTATCATACCAGGGACCGTGTACCTACTGAAGATCAAAATTCCAACTTTTACTGACAGTTTTTTACGAACACAAGTTTTTAATGTTTTTTATCAAAACTATAAATACCCTCACGACCCCTGTACCGTTGCATGCACCCATAGTACAATGTTTTGCGTACGTTACTTACATAGCGCACTACCGCAAACAGCAAATTTTCACAGCAAGAATAAAAGTCGTTCCGCAGCAATTGTTTTTGCGCAATGTCACTTTACTAAGGGCTGATTCCAAACGCCAGATAATTTTAACGGAGGAATATTACTGAATTTTTGACCGTTATTCCATACAAAAACTGCCAGACGTCAATTTAATTCACGGAATAAAAATGTCGTCGATTGAAAAATCAGCCCTTTCAGAATGCGTAGTTAAAGCTTGTCGAACATAAAAATACCACTAAATGTAAAAATATACTCCCAATCACACAGTTTCCAGGCATCATCGACCCCATAAAAAGTTCGACACCCTCCATCATAATTATACAATAAAAATATAACTATAAAACACAAAATGTATAATAATAAAAAGTTCATAGACCTATTTGTTCAATATCAAGATCTAGTAACCTGTTGTGTCTGTTGCGAAATGCGCAAGAGTTGATCGTCGCAGACCGGTATTCACGTAATTAGAGGTTGCCCGCGATTTCGCGCGAGTGTTTCGGTGTCAATAGACGTTGTTATGCGTTTGCACATAACAGTTGGCTCTAGTGGTGAATATAAATCGGTAGGCAACGTAATTATTTGAGGGCAGACTAAAGAGAATATTAGTTACCACGATTTTGACATAAATATCTACCATTTTTTTTGGGTAGGCACGGTCAGCGAAAAATGTCGCTAATTAAATTACTGAGCGATTCCTATAATATACGGAATTAAGACTCTTATATCTTTGCCAATTATATAGCAAAGACCTCATAGATTTGCATAGTAGACCCTGTACCGAACCGATTTAGATGAAATTTCGTATAGAGATAGCTTGAGTCCCAGGAAAGGAAAAAGCGGCGCTGCTAATCGTATATTTTCGGATTTAATTTTATAGACTAGACAATTTTAACTTATAAATCTTATTTGTCGTAAACATTCTAGAGCATTTAAGAATCTAGATTAATTCCTAGGTTATTTAACTTTGACATTTAAATCAGAACAAGAGGTTCTGTAACAATTCGTTGCCCTCTCTGAGGAATTTCTCCGCTATTGGAGCAATGGCGATCAACGAATCGAAATTAAAGCTGTTTTACTGTCCATAGCTAAAATAGAAAATGTTTTACAAGCTATGCAGGGTCAGATTTAATTAGCTAGCGAAACTCCATAGACGTAATGGTTATCGATATTTAAATACGATATAACAAAAGACTACTTCAAGTACAACAATACTACCAGCGGTCAAAGACCCCAATTTTTTTTTTTTTTAGTATTTACATAGGTATCGTGCCCGATATTTGAATACGATATAACAAAAGACTATTTCAATCACAATAATACTACCAGCGGTCATTGACACAATTTTTTTTTTTTTTTTATATTTACATAGGTATGGTACCAGATATTTGAATACGATATAACAAAAGACTACTTCAATTACAACAATACTACCAGCGGTCATTGACCCCATTTTTTTTTATATTTACATAAGTATGGTACCAATCTGCAGAGTTTTGCTAGGTAATTTAATTTGAACCTATATAAAAATATTTTCATTAAGACATCAGACATGACAAACCCTAAAGGTAATCTATATTTTCCATATATCATAACCCTATGTCGCCACAGCTCACAATTCCGCAGTAGGAGAGGTAACCCTCCATTACCGCTGGCGTCGACCCGCACAGGCTCATTACGTCGGATCTAGATAACACACGAACTGTACTGGTATTTGTTGAGCACGGACTCAACCTTGCAATGAAAGGGTTGACAAGAAGCAAGGTTGAGCTGATCAATTATTTGCTGACTACCTTCTGCCCACGACTTCCCCCGCGTGATATTTCTTATACCCCCGACCCACACCACCACATCGCATCGTCTGCCTGCGCTATTACTTCGTTTACACTTAGTGTTCTTTAATTATTGTTTTTTTTTTGCCTGGCTCCTTTTTTTGGCCTCTCTCATGAAATAGGCTATCAAATGCAAAATGAATTTTTGAAATCCGGCTGGTAGTCACAGAGAAATAAAAACAAACTCTTCAGTTTTATTATAAGTATAGATGAAATAAATTTGAGTAGGTATTGCTACAAAATAAACATTAAATAATAAGCATCAAATTACTCATTTTGAATTTTATGATACCGTCTCAAATTCTGAAATAATCATAATTTTTGGAATAGAAATTGTATTCAGTCTATTTTGATTAGGCATGATCCTAATTTGAAATAAATTGGGAGGAAGGAAAATATTCTGTTGATAATAAAAGCCCGTTGATAATAAACATGTTTTTGCTTTTAAGATATCAGAAACAATTCAGGATATCATTCAAGATTTTTAGCGCAAAGAAAAATATATATATACGCGACTGACCAAAAGAATGAGTGTTATGTTTTCAGGGTTCATGTAGATATGTATGTTTGTGGTGAGTTTTGGTATACGGCAAAGAGCTTTAATCTTTCGACCCAGTTCCGGGTCAGGGCCTTTCAGGATCCGGGCCGTCCACGTCAGTGTTTTTGCAGGTCAGACCATGATCCGGAACACTGAAGGTCCGGCCGGGTCCGGTCCGGCTTGGAACCCAAACAAGTGTGAACAAATTACATACAAAATGTATGCCAGATTACCAGCTTTAATTTCTCCATTCCTGAGTCCGGAAACCTTCGGTAGAAACAATATTTTCTCTCGTCCCTTACGCGAGATCCCGTAGGCCCTGACTTTGATATGCCTGGGTTGATCCAAATGATATATCATCATCATCTGCCTAGCATTTTCCCAACTTTGTTTGTGTCGGTTTCCAGTCTCACCAGATGCAGCTGAATACCAGTATTTTACATGAAGCGTCTGCCTATCTGACCCCCACAACCCAATTTTCAACTGGGTAATACGATACCCCTTGGTAAGACTGGTTGTCAGACTTTCGGGCTTCTGACGACCCGTAACGAGTGTCAAAGATCCACGGATGACAGCCGGGAACAACGGCTTAACGTGCTTTCCGAGGCACGGAGGGGTCTGGGTATGTAAAAATGGTCACCCATCCACGGCCCAACTGCGGCAAGCGTAGCTTAACCTGATCGAACCACCGGTGCGGCTGTTATTACTTAGCCACAAGTAATTACTTTTTTATTTATCATTCTATTTCTGAACGTTTACGCCGTACAGCATTTCATATAAGAGAACATTTTCGAAATGTCTTATTTAAAAAAAGATAACTGGAAATCTCTGTTTCTAGGTAAAATTTAAAATCGGTCTAATTTGGCTGTAACACTATTTTTCGAAAATGTTCTTATCTAACTTTTTAGACCTATGTATCCTGCTTATGCGTACGAAGTATCATTATAACTAATCGGTTTATTCATTTCGAAAAACAAGGGCTTGAAAGTTTGTATGAAATGCCGTACGTCGTAAGCGCTCTTAAATTCCTTTCCTAATTTTACCGTACCACACGACTCCACCTATACATACTCGTACCTACATATTATTGCAGTCGGTAAGTCCCTTCAACAAGACTTAAGTAAATAAGTACACAAATCCCTTGGCAGCCACAAAACAAGGATGAACTTTGACCTCATTCGTTCTAACATTTCATTAAATTGAGGATGCGATTATGTCGCGGTCGTCTGCAGAGACGGCTCATCAACAGTTTCATTTGTACGATATTGCATCTTGAGATAAGTACTGTTGGTGAGTGTATTGTGTGTGGGGGTGTGTGCTGGTGTATTGTAAGCAAGGTATGAGTGATGTGTGTTTGTTGGAATGAATGATATAAAGACCGTTCGTGGACTTACGAACAAATTTGTTTGCAATGTTTCTAAAGTTTGTTGTTATAGTTTTTTTTAAATTGTATTGTTCAGTAAATAATACCTTCTATGTAATTTCTCCCGTTTCTACGTCATATGATCTACACAAATAATAAGAATCGAAATAAATCAGATTCCCAACAAGTATTGAACATAGTTTTAACGAGATTTGATGCGGGTTAGGATAGGTTAGTTGTGACATAAAAAAAAAAACAAATCAAAAATAAAGTATTGTCGAACTATTGTTTTTTTTTTTAAACTCAGGTATCCAATATTGAAACAACCTAACTTATATTAATTGAACAGCGAGATCTTAGTAATCCATACTTCCATACATAAAAATATATAAATGTGAAAGTGTGTCTGTCTGGCTGTTATACCTCTTCACGCTTAAACCGCTGAACCGATTTAGATGAAATTTGGTATAGAGATAGTTTGAGTCCCGGGAAAGGACGTAGGATACCGATATTTTCTATATCTTTTTATACCGATATTCCCACGGGATCGAAACTTATGCGGGTGAAACCGCGGGGCGCTGTATTATAATATCTTTAAAAACAAAACATGTCGTGACTTTGTGGAGAAAGGAGACGCCAATTTAAATTAACTTACCTCTCATAGACTTAAACCAAAAACGACTTAATTCATATTCCCCTACCGTCTTGCCGATTTGACGCAATACAACGAGGCACGCGTGACACCTTGACGCTCACGGCACTTCGCGTCAAATGTAACGTCAGGATTCTGACGTGACAGGTGATGTCATAAATTTATATTATTTATGCGTCATAATATTGGAGGGTTTTATTTTATGTAGATAGGTCCTAGAACACGAGGTTGTGCGTACAAATCAGAACAAGTATCTACCAATGTGACTTTTTCAATCCGTATGAATTTTCTGAGATTATTTTGGACATCACTGACAACGGTGAAGCAAAACATCGTGAAGATACCTAAAGGCCAATTCTCGTAATTAAAAACATTCAAAATCTAGTCGCAATCTCATCTCAGCGACAATCTGTCAAAAACTTGTCAAAAATGTTGGGAAATTAGAGGTATTTTTGACAGATTAAGACTGAGATCAGACTGTGAACGTTCTTAAAATTACGAGAATTGCCTCTCTGGACTTATAGTTAATTTAAGTCTAACATAGCCAACGTCTTGAGCAAGCGCGGTGATCAATGCTCGTGCCTTCTCTATATAGGAAGAGATGCGGGATGATAGTAGGGACGCACTGTAGGTTTACTCAGCGGGATTGTCCGTAAGGGTACCGTTGCCCCGAAACATAAAGGGCTAAGAAAGGAATATGGATGGGTTTTAGTCAGTAAGAGTTTGACACAAAAAACTGTAAAAATTTCACCGTGATAACTCAGGTGAAGTGAGCTTAAAGTGAGCTGTCATTAGTGTCAATCCATAAAGCATCAGATGGAATGACAGCTCACTTCACCTAACTTCTCACGGTGAGATTCTAACAGAATCGACCGCCTGATCCCTTTAGATTCGAAACCCTATAAACTTTAAGACATGACCCAAAGTGAAGAGGAGAATTTCCAACAATAGAGCTATTTAGGTCATCTTATATTAGTGCGTACTTAAAGCCTAGTGTTATAACCAAATGTCTACTTTGAGTCTCGTTAATATTTCACTCACGTAAGGGAAAACAGCATAACGTAACATACTTACGGGTAAAATGTTATGTTCTACGTGGTGAAATTCGCAATTGTGAGTAGGCATATTTTTTTTTAGTTTGCCTGATTTCTATTCATAATCGTGAGCATGAACCATAAAATCAACTTTTCAAAAATGGTTATAATTTATACTAGCGACAACTTTCCGTTTGTTATGGTTGTAGAATAATAAATAATTAATTACCAATATTCCGGTCAGAACGGTATGTTTCGGTATTTAAATACTAACACGAAATCGGCGAAACAGAAAATTTACATCAAACAAATTCTGACATTCATATTAACCACAGTCCACAGAATATCCATTTTCCATATAGCTTTTCGTGGAAATTATTTATTAAAATACATTTCCAAATACGCAATGTTGAAACTAAACTAATCACAAATCTAGTAATTTTAACTTGTCTAACAGTTATGCCTAAATATGGAGAGCTATCTGTATGTATATTTACATTGGTAGGTACATGAGTTTACTCTACTACATATATTTAAACTGATAATATAAAGTCAAAATATGTAATTTTTTGTAGTTTGTTTTACGATTTCTCGCTCAAACGGCGGACCGAGTTTGAATGAAAGGCACAATGTCATGGTATGGAATTTTGCACACTTTTATCCCGATATTCCTGCGGGATCTAGACTTATGCGAATGAAACCGCGGGGAGCTGCTAGTGTTTGATGTTATAAAGAGGCCGTCGCAACACAATAAACATGGAGTACCGCTGAAGGCGAGCAGAGCGTTTGGTCATAAGTTTGACTTCCTCCGATCTGTTCTGTGCAACTCTCACCATGAAAACTTAACTAAAATGAGCTGTCATTCCCCTAATGCTTGGGATTGACACTATAGACAGCTCACTTCAACAATGTTTAAAAAGTGAGATTTTGACAGAATAGAACGGCTGGTTGTACTATTTAACGAATTTCTTAGTAACTGGGAGGTTTACCCTGGTACTTAATATTTCCTTATATTTCAATATTTAAAAACTAGCAGTGCCCCGCGGTTTCACCGGCATAAGTTTCGATCCCGTGGGAATATCGTGATAAAATGTATCCTATGTGTTTATCCTGGTTATAATCAGTGTGCCAAATTTCATCCAAATCCGTTCATTAGTTTTTGCGTGAAGAAGTAACAAACATACAAACACATTCACAAACTTTCGCTATTAAAATATTAGCGTGATGTAATTTATAATATATGATTTGATGAAATAAAGGACATCATAATGTAATTTTGCTAATACCAGGCACAATTTTCTAAACAAGGTAAACCCCAAATCTTCAATAAAGGAACCACGTTATCCCCGCTAGTTAGCTGCGGTAGACCTTGGAACTGGCAGCTATGATGATACTGCGCACCAGTTATTATGTGGTCGGTGCTAGTTGTACTGCGGTTTGTTAATCGTTGGAGACCAAATTATGGGTTAACTGACAAGTTTGATGACCTGAATGACGCAGAGTTTGGTAGCTGATTCAGGGTCCTGATTTTGGAGATGTTATAAATACTATCAGCGCCCCTCGGGTGTTGATCCCATGGAAATATCGGAATAAAAGAAGCGCCTGCCTATCTGACCTCCACAACACAGTTAGGGGTAATACGATATCTTGGAGATAATATCGGAACACGAATGATATATCAATTTCCTAACAACATCTGTACACACCTTAATAAAATCACAATTTCTCCCACAAATCCCTATCAGTATCATTGTCCGCCATTTATTACCCAAAAGGTAATTGAATTGGCTCCAATTTTATGGCCACAGCAGTAACTAGCAGGCTGGCTATCAAAATAACATCAAGCAACAATGTACACATGTATTAGTTTAACAGTGCAATAAAAACAAACAACGATCATCAATTGTTTAGCAGTTTGTAGGTACTGAGGAATAACATAGGAAATGGACAAAGTAGATGTTTACTGTCATTAATAAAAATACGGAAAAAACAGCTTTAATTGTGTTACTGTTGTTAAAGCTGGTGCTACTATATTAAAAAAAACCGGTCAAGTGCGAGTTGGACTCGCACACGAAGGGTTCCATAGCTCTATCAATATTGAAAATATTTTATTTAACCTGTACTATATTTTAGTTAACTGTGGGTCCCCCCTATAGCACAACATCATGTTGAGTGGAAGCCTTTCTGTCACAGTCATGACGTGCAGCCGTCGACTATCCTGCTTTGTGCTCGTAATTATAGATAGTATATATTTTGTTTTTATAAATTTTTCCTTATTATTAGAATTAATATTATCTTTTTGTATGCACGTGTTTCTGTGACAAATAAACTTATTTTCTTTCTTTCTATTTAACACTACATATAAAATAACGGCAAAATCACGTTTGTTGTATGGGAGTATCCCCTTAAATATTTTTTTATTCTGTTTTTAGTATTTGTTGTTATAGCGGCAACAGAAATACACATTCTGTGAAGATTGACAGACAGACAGACGGACAGTGGAGTCTTAGTAATAGGGCCCCGTTTTACCCTTTGGGTACGGAACCCTAAAAATTAGCTGAGCCGGCGAACCACGTACTGCCTCAGATTTTTTTTTTGTTATTTTTTCCCATATTTTAATAGTAGGGAACCCCACGGGCGTCCCCAGAACACCCTACCAAAGTTTCATCACAATCTGACCAATGGTTTCGGAACGCATAGAGGAGAAACATACAAACATTGATTATTATTTATATAGATACATACTATACAATATTGAGTCGGTTCATGGGACACAGGTGTCAGGAGTGATTGTCGGTTGATGTTACATGTCTTCGAGTTTTTGGTTCTAGGCTAAGAATAATATTACTTATTCGTAGGTTCTAGGACATGCCGGTTTTCTCACGATGTTTTCCTTCACCGTTTTGAGAGCAGTGGTGATGAAATTAAATACACAAAATAAAGTACCTGCCGGGATTTGAACCTACGACCTACAACTCCTAAGTCGGGGCCACGAACTACTCTAATAAACTTTTGTGTAAATAAAGTCCTGTTCAAGCATCATAAGTACATGCTTAGGTATATTAAAACTTCTATTTAGTGCCACAAAGTCAAGTAAAAATAGGTGCATAAGTCCTGAATGTCCTTATCATCAAAACCAGTTCAAACCAGCTTTAACTGGCGTGCACGGATTCCATTGTTCGTTGCACCAGCGCTTTTGAATATTGCAATGTCATGACGCTTAAATATTCTTTACCTCTCGTGTCGACACGAGATACACGTAACTACGACAGTACCTCAAGCCATAAGTCGGGAGATAAGCCAGTCAGAAAGCAGCGGGCGTTTGTCTATTGTTTTAGAATTTTACAGTCTTTTGTTTGTTTATTTTTGTAGTAAATACTTCTTTGATCGCAGCTTACGCTCATTCTGAACAATGAACGAAACTGAACCGTCACGCTCGGCTCGGTGACGCTGAATTGGGTATACTTGGCTCCCGTCGACGACGGTGTCACTGACGAATCATATAAGTTTTATCCTGTGGTCATAAGACACACCCATACACCCTATTTTTTTTTTGGTTAGCATATCCCCCACGTGCTAAGGTTGAAAGTTGTATTAAGATGATTTTAATAATTCTCCATACGAAACTCCCTTTTGGAAGGGGCGACTAGAATCAATTACATTTTTTGTAAATTTTGACGTTCAAAAGTGCCTTATGTGCATATTTGATATAAATAATTTGACTTTGATCATAATTCTGTAAACACATATTTGTTGCGGACGCGAACACAGATCAGATATAATTAAGATTCGCGAATCATATTTTGATCAACATACAACCTTATAGATTTGAATTCTGTGGGCTTTAAAATATAATTTCGAATTATTATGAATTAAGTAATATTTTTATACAGTGTACAACCAGTTTTCATTGGCATTTCAATACATTTGCATATTATTTAATGTTATAATTTCTGATTAATTAATTAAAACATTTTGTTATATATAACTTAGCCTTGTAGCTAGTACAAGATTATTCATGTTTTAAAAACAAGCTTTAGAATATTAAAGATTTTGATCGATCCATTACCTAATTAAATAATAACAAACAAGGTAGGACGTGTTTTACAAAAATTATAAAACATGAACTCAAACAATCATTTTAATTAAAATAAAGCCGCAGTTAAAAAAAAAAACATTAAAAAACTTATTTAGGTATGTGCATACCTAATACACAAATAAAGATTCTATTTTGAAAACAACAATAATTCTCTTAAATATTATTTTTAGGTAAAATAATAAGCAAACTTAGGTAAAAGCCACACTTAAGAGCTTTTTTCTAATCATTATTACTCACAAGGACTCACCAATTTGTCACACCAAATTTTATTTCGCGACCTCTCCTCCCCAAAATTCCTTGTTCCCTCGATTTAATATCTCGCGGCACAATGTCTTCACGTGTCAAAAATACCGTCATCAAAGAATTTAAATTCTAGACTCAAGGATTTTTAATTACATTTAAGAATTTTCAGAAAGGGACGCTACGTCATTTAGTTGACACCCTGTAAAAGGGGTGAAGGGGGCAGGAGTCATCAATCAAGGGAGGTTATGAGAATTTTTGATAACGTCGAACAGTGACGTTTGACGTGGGTGACATGTGATGTCAACGTCACGAATTAAATACCTATTATGTACGCGTCTGGCGGTTCTTAGTAAAAGTTGTTTTTTTTTATGGGAGTATAATAAGAACAATAGGGTTTTCTTATTAAAATAATGGATCACATGAAGAACTTAGATGAACAACAGTGGGAGAAATCTGAGAGAGCATAACATATGATTGTTAAATTGATAATATCACAGATTTTTTGCACGCCTGTTAAGCTCGACGTGTTCATTCAGATTTTGTGTTCATTCAGATGTGCATTCAGATTTTTTTAAACATTTGAGATCCAACGGTATATTTGTGGCCGGTTGATGGCAAAATCCATACAAAAACTTTACCTAGTAAAAATAAAAAAATAGAACGGCACATTTCTAAATTAACTTAACAAAATTATCTCCAAGTACACTTATTTGCAATACAGCGAAGTTCACAAAAGCATGGCTTCTCTAACGAAAGATAATATCTTTCACTAGTTTTCAATGCTCTATCGACTACATTCATTAGGTAACATATGTTATACAATAACGTTGATAATAATCTCATTCACAAAATGGAGAGAATAATTTGCTTAATTAGAGTTCATTACTCGAGCTTGGTTGCACAAATTAATCTATACAATTACAATATTAAAAGGTGTAATGAAATAACTAATTTTAAATATTGTATCTCTATTCATCTTGATTTTTTTGAAACCTTAAGGTCAGGTCTTTCAAAGTGTTTCGTATTTCTACAAAGACTTTAATTCAACCGGATTGACTTCTGAATTCGGGTGCTTATGTTAGTTCCATACATTTTCGACATTTCCATGATCGTTGATGCCGATAGAAGGTCACTTTGTTTATGCTTTTTACTCCACCTTAGTCACTTCTCAAAGTGTGCTGAATGAGGCTGGCCACAGGAGCGTGGAGATTGTCACAAGAAAAGAGAGGCATGTTTAGCAGTGTTTGAAGTCGGGCTGTGGAGTCATCAACATCGTGATGATTATAAATCTTAGCATCCAACCCAATTTCTATCTAAAAAAATCCAATAATGATATAAAAATTATATCGCAACTGACGACCCGTAACGACTGTCAAAGATCCACGAATGACAGCCGGGACCAACGGCTTCACGTACTTTCCGAGGCAAGGAGGTCTGGGTATGTAAGGATGGTCACCCATCCACGGATCAACTACCACAAGCGTAGCTTAACCTGATCGATCGAACCGTGCGGCTGTTAATTCTTAGCCACAAGCCCCTCTAAAAAAAAAATATACCCAAGATAATTTAAAGTTGCAAGTACATACCTTTTTCAATATTCCGAGAATTAGGCCTCCGGAATGTTCCTCAAGTACTGTTCTGAAAAAAAAAAGAAAAATAGAAACTATAACATTATGTAAAACAACACAAAAATTACCATCAGAAGTTAAACTGTTGCATAATATTGTTCACTTTATGATTTTCATAAACACAGGATCTTGTCTCGCCTTTGTAGCGTATAAAGAGCAAAGCGTTGCTATAAAAGATGTTACAGCAACAAAGGCATCCTAACTTTGACTAACGTACAAGCTAGGCAATATTTTTGATGAATATTCAGACAAGAAGCTGAACTGTGGGGAGGTTGAGCACTAAGTATTTAGGAAATTATCTTCAAGACGCATGATTTGGTAGTTCATGTAGGTAATAAATTTTCCAAGAAACGACTAGGTATAACTTTTCCCACAAAGCTGTTCGTGTTGTCAATAATTAACACAGACTACAGGAAACAGCCATTATACAAAATACAGGAAACAGCGTGAAACTGAGGTACTAGCATGAAAGAGACCCTGTAGGTACTTTGACTTCTGAGTTTGTTTCAGCATTTCTTTTCAGGGATCATAGTCAGCTAGGACATACCGGCTCCATCTAGTTTAAAATGTTGACCTAAAATTAAAAGTGTCTTAAAAGATCTACGAATAAAAATCATTCAATTTCATTTCGAAAACAGGATATAACAAGCGTCACGAAAATTAAAGTAAATAACAAATACAATAACCATCATTAAGCATTTTAGTTTATTTTGTGTGACAAAAGCAATTTTTTGTATCACCCATAGATAAAAAAAATGAAGTCATAAAAGTGAGCAAAACGAGAATTTTTAGTTTTAAAATTGGAACGTTACGTTCGTGCGTTCATGCCAGACCATGTTCATTCATGTCATAGTTTATTGTCAAACTGAGCTAATCAATCCAAAACTATGAGACCCATGTATAGACTTGACCCTTTACTAGTTTAATTGTAAAAATCTTTTGAAGGTCAGTAGATTTAGCAGGCAGACATAGTTGTCTGACTCAATCCATCGCAATCCCCTGCCGAACACAGACGTTTCCCAAAAGGAAGATTTAATGCCGTGATGGCACTTAATAAATACGAATTGCACACCGCAACGAAATTGAAATATATTACCTACTATAAATGGCTAACCTGCCATAAAATACCGCGGGTACCAGATGGTATTCCGACAAGTTTTATCCTATAAGGAAAACGAAATTAATCTTAGCATCTGTATATATATTTAAGGGCTATCATTGATATCAGTATCGAATTAAGAAGATTGAAGGGCAGTAAGTCTTAATAAGAGCAGTATAGTGACCCAGTGGTACCGACCGTGACTTACGAGTTGTTGATCGTAGGTTCGTAACCAGACGGCGCTTTACTTTGAGTAAATTATTTCATCACCATTACTCTGAACACGGTGAAGGAAAACATTGTTAGGAAACCGGCATGTCCTAGAACCAAACACTCGAAGACATGTGATCATCTACCAACCCACACCTGGGCCCGCATGGTGGATTACGGCCAGTAGGCCGTAGAGACCGCAAAGGCAGTACTCTCTCACTGAGAGAAGGCCTGTTCCCCAGCAATGAAGGGCACTCTGAAGAGCTGTAACACCCAGTTTCTGAATTGAGAATTTGAAGTTGAGAACATCTTAATCTGTACTTAAGTATGACTTAAGTATGAAGTATGACTGTATTTGAGAATAATTAATTGAGATTTGCTACTTTCTTCAAATCAGAAACCGGGTGTTAGTCACTACAACTTTGATTAATGATGAAAAAACTGGAACAAAATCTGAATCAGTAAGATTTTTTATTTGAATCGCGTAAACAGGTTTCGTACACAAAAACGCCTCAGACACACCAAAATGTGTTGCTAGCCCATAGACACAGCTAAACTGCTCAATCTCATCAAATCATATATTAACATGATGGCAAAGGACATCGCCGCGTAACCTTACATGATTCAGGACCTACCCGCGTTGTTGTTGTCGGTTGAGACTGGTCAGCTCTTAACTGCCAAGGCTTATTTTTAATCTTATATTTTGAATTGTTTCTTCATTTGTGTTTTTTTTTTACATTGTTCTCACATATAGAAGCAACAAGAATATTGTAACCAGGATTTTGTAATATCTTGATTTAAAAGATTGTCCTTGGAGTTTCTTGTCCGTTCTTCTCCATAGAGATCTACGTTTTGGATATACAGCTAGCTTCAGCTTTCAGACTAAACTGACCGACTATTTAATTTTGACAATTCAAAATTGCCTGTAAATGGTTTAATTGAAATAAATGCTTTGAGTTTGTAACAATCAAAAAAAAAAAAAGGCTTTACATACATTTTGACCGCGTAGATGTTACGCTTTTGTAAGAAACTATTTTTTTTAAATAGCTGGTGAAAAATAGCAACGGGTAACAGGCTGTTCATATGCTGTATTATGCATGTAATTGCACAGGCGCCCATATCCTTCAAACCAGAATACAGTAACGCTGCTTGGCGGCACAAACAGTGTCACTTAGCAAAGAACTCTAATTCACCAAACAACTATAACTCATTTTGATTCTTCTTTCAAGAATATTTCAATTATACAAAATGATAACGGAAAGCGACAGTCGATTCTGTTATTACAAATTTACGAAACTTCAATTACTCGTTCTGAAATCCCTAAAAGCAAAGTTTCATAAGCCGTGAACTTTGCCAATGAAACATTTCTGAACGTTTTAATAGACATTGAGTTTCAACGATAATTATTCGAGAACAAGAATATGAACATTAATTCTGTATTGATGTTCAAGTTTAATAGATTGGGGGAGTTTCGTTGGGGTCTATTGAAGTAAATTCAAAGGCGGCGTTGTTGAAGTCAGTTTTTATGTGGAGAAGCTGTGAACTTGAAAGCATTCTATCACTTGCAATGAAATGGCCATAGACTTATAAAAAAAGATGGACTCCGCGCCACGCATATCGAAAGTGAAGCACCGTACCGATCTATGTGTGCGTGATTGACGCTGTCGTGTAACGTAATGGCGGCCGGTCGGCATGAGCAAGAGTCGGCGTGAGCATGAGGCGTGTTTGTACAAGCGGTCCTGGCATACTTACTGTCCTTCACTTTCGATCCATATTTTTTTATAAGTCAGTGGAAGTGGCATTAGTTTTTTCTATGTATCATATATGGAGAAGAAGGATATGAAGAAGACGAAGAAGGCACAGCATAAGGAAACGTGAAAGAATATGGGGGAGGCCTTTGCCCAGCAGTGGGACAGTACAGGCTAACGGAAAAAAATGATTATTTCCCTCTTTTTAGGGTTCCGTACCCAAAGGATAAAAATGGGACCCTATTAATAAGACTCCACTGTTCGTCTGTCTGTTTGTCACCAGGCTGTATCTGATGAACCGTGATAGCTAGACAGTTGAAGTTTTCACAGAATATGTATTTCTATTGCCGCTATAACAAAAAATACTAAAACCAGAATAAAATAAATATTTAAGGGGGGCTCCCATACAACAAACGTGATTTTTTTGCCGTTATTTTATGTAGTGTTAAATATATGGTGGTACGGAACCTTTCGTGTGTGAGTGCAACTCGCACTTGGCCGGTTTTTATACTTCATGTAAGTACCTACATCAGCCCGTAATCTGGACTCCGGGCTCCTTAAAATAATAATATTAGAATTCAGCAGTGTATCTATAAATACATAGTATAGCCACATTTCACACACAAACTTACTAAGATCTTATTTTATATATCATGTCACCTTTGTCCAATTTATAATTTGAACTTTATTATTGCTCATTATTCAATTAATTAATGCACGTACTGCTACTAAAACTCCAAGCGCTTACACATTTTTTTTTTCTTCTAAAATATCTACCTGTGGACAGCGTTGTGGGTTATATTATCACTAAAAAACATCGCCTGTTATGTAGGTACTTACTATGTAATATGGGGCGAGCCCATTGCCAGCACCCCGGCTTCGGCCCGGTTGATTTGTACTACTTTCATCGGTTCTCTCTCCGATTTAATGTGTCGTTAAACATTTAGTGGTTTTTAAATGAGTCATTAAAAGTAAGTTACTATGTCTACTTAAGTTAACTGTGTCAATGTTTGTTTACTTACACTATGACGTCATTACATACTACAACGCCTTTATTCAACGAACGGTTGGGCAGAGGTGTAAATAGTAGTAGGTAGACCTACATTCCACCCTATTGCCATCAACCGGGCACAAATCCAGACTCCGGTCTGCTACTGAGAAATTCCAGAATTAAAAACCTAATAACACTTTGCCCGACCCGGGAATCGAACCCAGGACCTCGTGCTCTTAACGCATCCACTAGACCAACGAGGGAGTTAAATTCAAACAAAAGTACTTAAGTAAAATGACAAAAAGAAAATCTTATCAGACTTGAAAAATCAAAGCAAACAAAATTATACCCGAATGTTTTGATTTCATTTGCATAACAGAAACTAGAATTTATTGAAGCCTGTATTCCGTTGTTTTTGTCCTCTTCAGCATCAGCCAAAATTTCAATTCATTAAAACATTTTTAAAATTCGTTTGGTTCAATTATGTTTGGAATGAATAAAAACTTTTCATTCTAAAGTGTTTCATTCTGTGTAACTATACATTACATCGGCATTTATATTAAAAAGCTTTTCATTATTTCTTTTCAAATTGAGAAAGGACTCTTTTCTTTCTTGTATATTTTAAGGTATTGAAAAGATAACGTCTTGTGTTTTAATTTGCAATCGCTATTCAATGATATCTTTCAGACCGTTTACTATTTTATATTAGTTTTATCGCTTTAAGGTTCCAATTGCTAATGTCACTGAAGCACGATAAAAAATAAAACCTATTTTATTTTTCTTCAATATGCTTCTAAAAATAAAGATAATGAAACTGTAAGGAACGTATCTAAATGTCATTTTTGGAACCTTTGAACTTTTCATACTTAGAAGAGCGGTGGCTGCTAGATAGCGCTTACAATGTAACAGCGAATGACGTCATGAAATATTATTTATGAAGGTAGGTTGGTGTGTTTTCCGAGACAACATTTTTTGACGCCGTAAACTCAAACCCCGATGCCATCGTTTTCATGATGGCCGCCGGCAGCTTCTTGGAAATCGAAGCATTACAGGGGCTTCGTCGGCAACCGACGTCACGAGTGACGACGAGTGACGTCACGAGTGACGACGTAGATAAATTCATATCCATGCAATAAAACCGATAATTTGACAAAGTATTTCTCATACCTTCACCTCATCCTTAAATATTGGCAACAATGGAGTGAGTAGATCCCATAACAAGACTCGTTCTATATCAATTTCCTTAAGTAATAGTGTTATAATATAATAAAAGGTCTATTATTATAGAAAAAATATGTATTATATCTTACAACACGATACAGTCACGAATTCACACAATAAATCAATATAAGGTCTCATTATAACATCGGATCAAATTACGTCTTGTATCTCCTTCCAACTTAAGGAAAACTTCGTTGGTAGAGAGAGATGGGTATAGATACAATGGCCGAGGGATTCTTACTGTGTCGAAGATCATAAAGGAGCAAGTATGTGGCAATGGACACATCCTGTGGGACAGTTGAGTCCAATCTAAGCGAACGAGTTAGCTTGTTGGGACAAGCGATGGGCGACAGCGATTAGATTTCATTCCAAAGTCGTGATTATTTTGAGAGAATGATATTGAAACTAATAATTGATATCAAAGGGCAAGACTCAGATCAAATAAAAACCAAGACAGAGGGCTGTCAACAGTAAAGTGAAGCCAGTTTCGTAAACATAGCGTAGGAGCGGAGGTGTAGTTTTGGCATGCTTCACTGTATCGTTCTCAGCACTCTGTCTTGGTTTTTTATTTGGTCTGAGGGGCAGGAAAAGATGACGGTTAAAGTTAATGAGTCGTTCTGTTAAAATTAAAGTGCTTTATAGTGGATTAAAATTAACAACGTTGGTGAAGACTGGGAGAGCCTGATGACCTGATGACCAGTCTTTCGTTGTCTTCAATAGTGCTTCACCGTGAATTCTTGTGCTACTCCTGAGGTACCTACGTACGATTAAAAGAAATAAAAAATCTCAATAATTGGTCAGCGATCTTTTTACAAACATTATGATCGTTAAGTATCTCTTTTTTAACCAGGAGACCAGTTTCCTTTTTTTAGCATATTTACGTTTTTAGTTGAACAAATCAATTTATAATCACACTAATATTATAAATTCGAAATTTTGTGTGTGTGTGTGTGTGTTTATATGTTTGTTACTTCTTCACGCTCAAACGGCTGGACCAATTTTGATAAAATTTTGTATGGAGGTAGCTGACACCCTGGATTAACATATAGGCTACATTTTATCCAGATATTCTTACGGGATCGACACTTATACGGGTGAAACCGCGGGGCGCAGCTAGTTGAAACTAAGTCTACAGTGTGGCATCAATGCGCAAACTCTAACCATGAAATCAGCACAGTGATTCAAGTAGGCCCGCAGCGTAGAAATTTGCCGTCGGTTATAAAAAAAAAATATCTGCTGGGTCCAAAGACTTATAAAAAAAGATGGACTCCGCGCCACGCATGTCGAAAGTGAAGCCCAGTAAGTATGCCGGGACCGCTTGTACAAACACGCCTCATGCTCACATTTACATCATAGTATGCCGACCGGCCGCCATTACGTTACACGACAGCGTCAATCGTCAATCACGCACACATAGATCGGTACGGCGCTTCACTTTCGATATGCGTGGCGTGGAGTCCATCTTTTTTTATAAGTCTATGGTTGGTTCATAGAAAAGTACAATCCCCACGCGGTCAAAATGTGTAATGTTCTAGCAGCGCCCCGCTGTTTCACCAGCGTTAGTTTCGATCCCGTAGGAATATCGAGACAAAAATATTCTATGTGTTAATCCTGTTTATAAACTATCTGTGTACCAAATTTCATCCAAATCCGTTCAGTAGTTTTTGCGTGATTGAGTAACAAACATCCAAATATAATATTAGTAGGAAGTAGGATAACCGCAAATACGCTTTTTTAATAAACGACTAAAATTTCATCGCAGGTATATCCAGAAAAATGTACTGAACTCATGTGTGTCGATTTCCCTGAATGTCCTTATTAGCTTCTTATGTGCAGACGCCAGCACATCAAGCTACCCGAAACTGTAAAATTTTCCCAATCAACTTTGAACCTTACTCTTTAGCGATAAAGTTGAAAAGCTATTAAATAAATTTGACAGACTATAGTAGCTTGTACAGAGGCCAGCACATCAACCTACCCCAATCTGTCAAATTTTCCCAATTGAATATGAACCTTATTTATACCTTAGTGGTAAAGTTGAAAATCTATCAAATAAATTTGACAGATTGGGGTAGCTTGATGTGCTGGCTTCTGTACTACACAACTCTTTATCCAACTATCTGAACTTGTATGTATCTAAGAAATCAGAGCCTCTCCATCCATTAAACCAGTACCTAAAGCTGACACTGAACCGAGGAATGCCATAAGTACTCCGTACATCGATAAGTGTCTCAGGCAGTCGCTCTCAATTATACCACGTATATGAGAATATAACCAATATAAATTGCAAGACCCATTATTGTGGAGTAGGATTACCATCAGTTTGCGGGTGGCAGGACTCCGGTATAGCAACCTGATATTGATTATAGAAGATTAAGCGGACGAGCGGGGTTATTAATGGTATTGCTGATAATTTCTGGGTTTGTGTAATTCTTAGATGGCATTTTGTTTGTGATATGTCAGTAAAAAGTCTGTCTTTTTCCAGGGTTCAAAGTATACCGAATTTTATCTAAACTGGTCCAGTCGTCGGAGATTAGCCGAAACAAACAGACAGACAGACAAGAATTTTAATAACTGTTTTTGTGTTATATGTACCGTTTAAATTTTCATAATAAAAATATGCAATTAGTATTTTGACATTACAAACAGACACTTAAATTTTATTTATTTGTTTATAAAGAATAGGTCCTTCTAAATAATTTTCATTAAAATGCTTTTGAAATTACAATCGATTAATCTTAATATATAAAATTCTCACTCTCTCATTCTCACTCTCTTAGGGGTGGAATTTCGAAAAACCCTTTCTTAGTGGATAGCTATAATTCTCCACATAGAACACACCCTCCAAATTTCATGTCTCGGGGACCAGCAGTTTAGGTTGTGCGTTGATATATCAGTCAGTCAGGCTATGAGTTTTATATATATAGATGATAAGCTGGTGAAGTTGTGATTTAATTTAGGTGCGATTACAACAAAATTTGCGTAATTTGCGTCATAAATATTCTAAAACAATAAATATCCTAAAGCAAGATATTGAAGGAATATATGCATCAATGGAAAATGTAAAAATCTTCATTGATTTCCTAACATAATTGCAAACTACTGATTAAGTTACCTTCAAAGAATGCATCACAGCTAATCGCTATTCGACACGGTTACCTATTTTACATTGCAAAGAAATGTTCCTACAGTTCAAATCACCCAAAGGTTGTAGAAATATTTATTCCTCAATTTTCATGATTGTACCTACCATCTTTTGTCTCTGCATCACCCAAAGGTTGACTGGAGAAAATGCCTATGGTATTAAGTCCGCGTCTGTACATATATGTGCTTGAAGTATTAAATAAATAAATAATAAATCAGTCTCCCTCGCTTTTCCTCAACTCTGTCGGGGTCGGCTTCCAGTCTAACTAGATGCAGCTGAATACTAGCATTTTACATGGAGCGACTGCTGAATCTGACCTCCACAACCCAGTTACTGGGTAACATGATCCCCCTTGCTTGTCAGAGTTTTGGGCTTCTGATAACCCGTAACGACTGTCAAAGATCTACGAATGACAGCCTGGATCAATTCCCGAGGCACGCAGGGTCTCGAGATGTTAATGGTCACCCATACACGGCCAACCTCGGCAAGCGTAGCTTAACTTCCGATCGACCTGTGCCTGTGTGTGTGATTTAGCCATGATTGCTTAAAAAAAAGGTTTCCATTTCGAACATTGTTTTCGTAAAAGCACCGCAGTTTGTTAAATTTACTTACTCGTTTTTCGGTTTCACTCCAAAAACGAACTTGGAACAATTAAATTGAACCTAAATCTAGATACGGAAAGCTTGGTTTATAGTATAAAAATGTATTTGAAACGTTGATAAAACTAGAACTTCACATCACTAATACATAATGTATATTTTTATACCAATTTTACTAATCTTCTATAATATAAAAATGAATCGCTGAATTTGTTGCTAAGCGCACATCTCGAGAGCAGCTGAAGCGATTTCGATAATTCTTTTTTATAATATTCCTTGAAGTACGAGGATGGTACTTACGGCGAGAAAAAATTAAAAAATTGCCTACGTGGTAAAATTGCTTATGCGGGTGAAACCGCGGGGCGCAGCCAGTTGAAAATAAAATAATAACCAGCATACCTGCATACTGAGCATACTGAGTAGAAAAATAAATTTAGGTACACAAGGTTTGATATAAGACGTCACGACACCGACCGCGCAGTCGCGAGCTCGTCGTTTGTTTGGTTATTTCTTTTATTTTAGAATGAAAATGCAGAAAATAAGCATGTTACGTTGTGCTTCACAAAATTATACGTTATTATTATTACAAACGGCAGATTTACATTCTTAAGTTTTATTATATAACCTTTAAAACGGAAAATAGTGGCCACATTTTCCGTTTTTTTATGTTATTTTCCTTTGCTTATTTTCTGCATTTTCATTAAAATGAAAAAGATGAAAATGAAAAGATGAAATGATGATGAAGATGAATGGTTAGTGTTAAATTGTAAAATAGGTTAAATGTGTTAAAAATAAAAATTATAATCTGTATACTTTTTTCATAAAAAAAACTTAGAACGCTTTTGCTTTCAGGAAACAGAGTAAACGGTAAAATAAAACCCCGTCCCGTAAAGAAATACTCAGGTACACACCTATTACAAAGGAAACCCTCGCTGAAAAAGCGACGGAATAAATTGCACGGAACCCAACTATTTGTCTACCCCAAATGAGCTCTCCCAATGCGAACCTAGGCCAATTGTTTTATCTCTTCCGAGGGACGTGAGCAGGAAGGGGATATTTTTGAATTTCTTGCTCAGTTTTTGATGCAAACGACGACGTAGGGATATAGGTCTGAGTTTAAAGTGCATTTTTTTTTACTAGCCGTTGATGTCCCACTGTTGGGCAAAGCCCTCTCTACTCTCCTTCCAACTCTGTCTGTCTAGAGTTGCCAAGGACCAATCTTTATTAAAGGAGTCCAGCTCATCTCCGACATCTCCGTCAGGGCCTGCCTCGATGTCGTTTGCCAACGGCACACACTGCGTCGTAAGTTTGGCCTAATGATCGTCTGACATGCGGCGGATGTGTCCAGCCCCAACAAAGTTTTAGAAATTCTGACAATTCACTTTTGTGCATATTTCTTACATCGGACCTTTTTTTTATCTTTTGTTTTTTTTTTATTTTTGTCTGATGTATGTATCTGGTGTATTGTGTGTCTTTTAGTCTGTGCTAAATAAATGTATTTTCTTTCTTTAATCATAAACAGAAATAACATTATTTAAATTCGTTACTTTAAAAAAAAAAATTCCGCCTTTAATGTGTAGTTCTGTGTGCATTTTTTCCAATTAGATTAGTTTCCGTAATCCGATTATAATGTGAAAACAGGAAGTGGTTAAAAAACGAATAAAAGAGCCGTAAACGTTATTCATCAACACTTCCTATTTTCATATTTACTAGCATAAGCATTGCATAATCAGCCTATAATGTTCCCACTGCTGGGACACAGGCCTCCTCTTGGTGAGAGGGAGTGGGCCGTAATCATACCACGTGGGCCCAGTGCGGGTTGGTAGATGTCACATGTCTTCGAATTTTTGGTTCTAGGACATGCCGGTTTCCTCACGATGTTTTCCTTCACCGTTTGGAGAGCAAAGCATATTTACTAGTTTGCTACTAAAAAAATTGTTCAAAAGCACAGAAACTACTTAAACCATGCTCATCCTACAAACCAGACAACTGAATCGTCTATATTCAAGCACTATAGTCATATCGGCATTTAGTGTCAGACACAATTTGATTCGGCTGGTGCTCGACTAATAACAGCGTGGTGTGTCGGCTGAATTTGCATTTTACAATAACGTATATTTGAATATGAACGACATGTGGTGCTAGGCTGGCGTGTTTGAGTTAATCAGGAATGATTTTGGATATCAAGTCGAAGGATTTGTTAATTAAAGTACGTACAGTGTTAATTTTCGTCTCATTAAATTGTTGCCTCACAATCTGTCTCTAACTGTGTTAAACAATGTATCAAGCAAGTTACTGTTAGCCCGCATCATCCCACTGCTAGGCAAAGGCCTCTCCCCATGACTTCTAGTTCCTTCGATCCAGGGCTAAAGTAGACCACAGTTCGTTTGTTTTTTCCAGCTCGTCCCGCCATCTTCTACGGGGTCTGCCGCGACGCCTTCTAGCTGAGTCAGGGCTCCACGTAGTGGTTATTTTGGTCCACAGCTCATTGGGGCATACGACAAACGTGGCCAGTCCATTTATCAACCAAGTTATGATTAATTTTTAGTTTTTATCAAAATCGACCCCACAACTATTTTGAGTACTTATTTTTCGCTATTTATTACAGTATTTTACACAATTTGTTGGTGACTGTTTTTAATTAAAGAAAAATTATAAATTCTAGGACCCGTTCTGCAGTGAAAAACTACGGTTCATTCGCCGGTGTGTAGGCACGTTCGTCAGTGTTTGTTACATGGATCACTATGGAAGCTTGTTGACAGACACGTTTTTTCTGCGGCGCAGTTTATACACCTTACCGTTCAAAGATTTGGCCACCCACGCAAAATTGAAGGGCTGTGAAGAAGACGGATGAAAAAATATTGCAAAAAAGATGAAGAGAGAATATTGAGATGGATGTGGTGGAGTAACGAGAATGGATAAAGTAAGAAATGAGTATTTAAGAAGAAGTTTGAAAGTGGCGCCATCCAGTGACAGAAAAGCTGAAAGGAAATCGTTTGGCTTGGTATGGGCATGTGATGAGAAGGGACGAAACGCATGTGACTAAAAAAGTGATGAATATACTTACATGTTGATGGCTGGAGAGGGAGAGGAAGGCCGAAGAAAAGATGAATGGATTGTGTGAGGAATGATATGAAACAGAAGGGAGAGTGAATGATAGCGTGACAGTTGACAGGAGGGAATGGAAGAAGAAAACGTGTTGCGCCGACCACACGTAGCATGGGGGAAGATGATGATAAAGCAAAATTTTAAAAAAATCTGCCTGTTATGTATGTACGTTAGAACCATCACTACTTTGGTACAGGAATTAAATGCATTCCGAAGCATTCTCTAAAAGCAACAGTATCTTACAAACCCTGTATTTATATTGAAGCGGAATTCTATTTATAGAATTTCATCGTCAACGGCTTATCCTTCAAACCAGAACTCTATAACAAACAGCTTTCGGTAGCATTTTTAGGCACAGTTTTAGTAATATTACTTCTGGTGGAGCGAAATCTTTCACACGGTAACTATATTTATAAAGGCTTTTGCACACGATTCCATCTGCGTGTATTTTGTATTTTATAATACAAACTAGCTGCGGCCCGCAGTTTCACCCGCATAAGTGTCGATCCCGTGGAAATGTTGGGATAAAAAATAGCCTATATGTTAATCCAGTTTTGCACACGATTCCATCTGCGTGTATTTTGTATTTTATAATACAAACTAGCTGCGGCCCGCAGTTTCACCCGCATAAGTGTCGATCCCGTGGAAATGTTGGGATAAAAAATAGCCTATATGTTAATCCAGAGTGTCAGCTACCTCCATACAAAATTTTATCATAATTGGTCTAGCCGTTTGATCGTGAAGAAGTAACAAACATATAAACACACATACACACTCACAAACTTTCGACTTTCTTTTTTGTGATTCTGTAGTACGCATACAAATTTATTGGTGGAAGAATGTTTTCGAATTTATACCGATTGTTTCCTTTTATTAGTAAGAGATTTTCATCTTCTCTAGTTTATTTTCTTTTATGATTTTCGAATGGATATCGTTTTTTAAATGCAAATTTCTTATTGCCATAACCTGCGCCATAAACTCCGCATTTTTCAGTTTTTTTTTTTATATCCAATCCCGTCACCTCCATCGTAACTCACCCTCAAACACGGGAATCGTTCATGGCACGCTCGTTTGTGACGCATCATGGCGTCATTAGCCAAGAATGGGGAGACAAGACATTCCACGGTGATATGTCTATCCATCTCTCTGTTAATCTGTCCCCACATCGATGCGGGTGATAAGAAACCCCTTATATAGGGGTACGCAATTTATTGAGGCTTTCAGTAAGATTTTTTCAGCCAGTTTCAATTTAAATCCAATTATCACTATTTCTATATATGTTAGTGCAGTTTTAAGTGGAAAACCGCTTTTCTGTCTCATCAAACTTTTTCTTTTGATTAGTAGACGTTTTCTCTGACTACGTTTGAAAATAATCAACGAATGGACATCGACGCACGTCCTGTTAAAATAAATAAAGTCTTCCAGGCCGTATTTCGCCCACGGGCGGCGGCCAATCTCTACGGAGACTAACTAACCTTCGGCGCATGTTTTTCGCTCCTGCCAGTTAACTAAGAAGTTAGTTTATAAATAAACAAAACACTGAAAATGAACCTTCAGGATCTAGTCACTTCATTTGATTCTTCCTCCAGGTAGAACTACGAACATAAAGCACTTAAGTGCGTCGTATATCTTGATACGCACGTAACCCGAGTGCGTGTAAACGGTATGTATGAAGTGACGGCCGCGCACTTAAAGGCTTAGCTGAAGGTTTGATAATACGCGTCTTACCCCGCCCGCTTGCTGAGAGGGTTAGGCTGTGTCCTCAGGAGGAGAGAGCGAGTTTAATGATTTTCAGAAATGTAATTACTTATTAAATGCTTCTGGCATAGACTTATAAAAAAAGATGGACTCCGCGCCACGCATTATCGAAAGTGAAGCACCGTACCGATCTATGTGTGCGTGCAGATTGACGTGTCTCGTAATGGCGGCCGGTGGGCATACTATATGATGTAAATGTAAGCATGAGGCGTGTTTGTACACACGGTTCGGCATACTTACTGTACTTCACTTTCGATATGCGTGACGCGGAGTCCATCTTTTTTTTATAAGTCTATGGCTTCTGGTGTGGTTCTCTAATAAAAAGTCTTGCGCGCATGAAGCACTTCTAAGTCTGCTGCAATGAATCTAAAATGAAAACTACAGTCCGGTTAGACTGGAAGCCGACAGATGATGATGATGATGAGATGATGATCAAGAACAATAGTCTACGTTAGCAAAAATATAATTAAAACAATAATTTCCAACGCTCCGCTCCCCACCCTAACCTAACCCTACATTTAAGCAGCGACCGGTTAAATATATGCGAATTCGGTATTAAAACGTATTTTGTTGTAATGTTCATAACACTGTAGGATAATGGAATTAAGTACGGTAGAGGGCGCCACTGTTACATCTAACTGTGATCATTGTATTCTTTGTTAGGCGCTTGCGTTTTATTTATAGTGAATCTGATTGAGTATCTTTAAACTTTGTTTAATAGTTGCGTTACTTTTTCGTTTTGAAAATGACGTTAAAATCACTGAAAAATATCCAGCTTGAAACTTAGGTAAGTACACACATTTGTTATACTTTTTGACTTCATCAAATTTCAAATCGTCTAATAGATTTTCAACTTTATCGCTAAAGCACAAGGTTCAAAGTTGATTGGGAACATTTGACAGTTTCGGGTAGCTTGTTGTGCTGGCGTCTCTACTATATCTTGCTTTTACCCACATTTTGTCTTTTATGTAATAAAGTTTTAGTACCATGTAATCCGTCCATGAAAAGTTTTTCAGAACGAAAGTACAATGAACGAAAGATTGATGTTTACAACGAATCAAAAGAAGTATGTAAGGATCCTAACTGGTAACGTTCTGCTGTTTCTGTTACCCCCATGTGGAAAGGCGTGAGTGTATGTATATATATATTTATATTTATATTTATGTATACTTTATTGCTTTTTTTTTACTTTTTTTTATTTATTTTTTTATTTTTTTTTTTTCTTTACTTTTACTTTATTTTTTTTTTTTTGTAAATAGTTAAGTATAAAATACAATTAAGCAGTATAATATAGTGTCAGTCTCTTGGGTACATTATCAGTCGACAGCGATGCGGATGAATTTTTCGACGCTATATTTTAGTTTTTGTATAGTTTTAGTTAAGTTAGGATTTAAATTTGTTATTTTTATTAATTACCCATATTAGCGTATATAGTTAGTTATAAAATAGTTACTTTCGAATACAATAATGTGTTTCTATATGGTTTCTATCCATCTATCTAAGTAGTTGCTGCCGCTGGTCAGACCATGTAACCTGGAGAACTGGACTTTTTATTACGAGAAGCTGAGAAGCCGACGAAGTGGAAGAACATCGTACATAAAGCCAGAAGGCCTTTCAGGGAGTCGACCTTCAGTTATCAAGTATGCAACCAAAAAGACAGATTTACGTAACATACATTGACATCTGTGAATTTGTCCTTCAAGACAATAGTAATTAAGGAACTACATTCATAAATGAACCTATCTTAACAACCAGTTAAGACAAAGGTCTGTAACGATAACGCGTTCATATTAAATATAATTGTTCTTTGTAGGGTTCAGAGACAATGCATAGTGATCGGGACGTGACTATGTGCACGTAGGTTAGAAACTTAGAACCTGTAGATCACATGTGTTTGAATGTTAAACTATTATTGGATATCGATAAGGATTTCCGGTGGGATATGGGTAATTGTGTATGGACTTATTTGTGTCAGCGTGATGAAAAGAGGATAGATAGAACTGAGTTTTAGGTAAGTTGATTGTCCAGTTGGTTAAAGTGAAACAAAATTTTGTAACGTGGGGTTCAGTGGAACAATTTATCGTTATTGTTTTCAGTCTCCACACCTTAGCGTTGACATGAACTTACAATCGTAAGTGTCGTGTGCTTTTTAGATGAATAATTTAAAATATTAAGAGCTTTTTAAACTGCTTATTTCATAAACATCCTAGAATAAAATGGTGTCCCATTTATTACTTCCCTCACTTCGTTTAACGGAATAATGACAAAGACATTGTGTTACGTTTAATAATACGCAAATTTTACAAGGTCCCTATCAACTTAATACAAAATCTAATGTCCGTAAACTCCGTAATCATTAAGAATAATTCGGCCCTATATC
This sequence comes from Gortyna flavago, assembly GCA_963669345.1. NCBI lineage: Eukaryota > Metazoa > Arthropoda > Insecta > Lepidoptera > Noctuidae > Gortyna > Gortyna flavago. Next base: position 2,035,181 of record OY770144.1, read on the forward strand.
AACATAAGCACCAATCATCACATAATGTAACCACTATCCCCGCAATTATCGTTACAACCAACCCTTTCACGGAAGACTATAAAGATACAGGTTATTTCCGACCCCTAGACCCTGAAACTGCTAATATCACTAATGTGTTATGTTAGTCTTTAAGGGGATATGATGAAAAAATTTGTTTTTTCTATTTCGTGTAACTTGAATAGGGATTTAACATTTTGGTATATGTTTTTTGACTCTTTGGTCTAGTATCATGTAAAAGGAATAAACGAGTCAATGATTTTTTCTCGATATAAAAAAAAATTGCAACGTTATATCTATTTTTTTACTTTTTTCAACAAAACGGCGTAACGCTTAAGAGTTATTCAATGTTTACTTTAAGACATAGAGAATTGTCATATCAAAGTTTACTCAAAGTAATTTTGTTTTGTTTCATTTATTTTGTTAGAAAAGGAGTGAATTCGATTTGGCACATACGTCGTTTTATTCTCTTGCGTTTCAAAAGTAATTGTATCACTTTCGCTCGCTTTTTTAGGTTTTCGAGGATTTCAGATTTTCGATTTAGCGCCTTATGGGGATGTTCAAAGATACTTCGCAGTTTTAAAATGTTCTTATACTTTTTAAAACTTACTGCTCTATATCTGTAAAATTGACTTCGTCATGAAATCATGCTGCATTTCAGCTCAAATAAAACATACCTATAATGAACAATGAAAACTATGGCTATCAAGGTAGTAAGTAGATAGTATCTCATCGCAACTGTGGCTAATGAGACACAATTGGATTTCTATTGTTAAACTTAAATCAAATTTAAATTTTTCAACAGTTGAGAGATCGCAGTGGCGTTAACTTTTTTTTTCTTTTTTCCGAAAGGTGTAACGCTACCCCGGAACTGACTAAAACCCATTCGTGTTCCTTCCTTAGCCCTTTGGCTAAAGAAGGAATACGGATGGGTTTTAGCCAGTAAGAGTCTGACACTCCCTTCCGCTGCATCCAGAGCGGGAGGGGTCATTTGATGATTTCCCAACCTTAACAAAAGGGGCGTTAAAATTATTCGTAGATTATTGAAAAATAAAAGTTCCGTACGTTTGGACCGCGGGTTATGCACTTTTCTATGAAATGGCAGATTTTTTTTTATATTTCTGACGAATAATTTCTACGCTAAAGGGGTCGAAAATCATGTGTTGAATTCATGGTTACAGTTTGCGCGTTAATGTCCCTGACACCCTGTATAGTGCAGTCTAGACTGCACTTTTTAAATTCATACAGCAAACAGAATAGAATTGTATTGTTACGTTCAAAAAAAACACAAGAAAATTTAATTTTCGGGCAGCCTTTGCACAAAACCCCCTAAAACGGTTTGTGTACATTATCTGATATACTTAATATCATAATGGCCGACACTTCATTACAAGCCAGTAAATTGCCGTCTAAAGGCCCCAATTTCAGGCCGTTTTCCTGATGGTCTGATGATCGTATGGCCTTATCTTGTGGGCCAGGCCTTTGTAGGCACCGCGCATAAATTTGCAAAATGATCGATTGAGGGTGGTTGGGCGTTTTTGCTATGTTCGTAAGGGTAGATAGGAGTTTTAACGTCAGTGGAATATGTTTGATTGATCTTGGGAAATGATTAGGAAGATGAAAAATGAGAGAATAAAAGACATCTCTATCTTTAAATCATCTTTAAAATACCATTATTTTAATATTTATGAGTATATGAACATGGTCTTAGTTAGATGAATATAAGAGAGATTTTTAAAATTGTCATGTGTATGTCAATCCATTAAAATCATTTCAGATTTGTTTAAGTTAATCTTCAAAAACTTCGCAACCCCAGCCATATACTTTAAAATCATAATATTGTCCACAGTATTTCAAATCAAACATCAATCGATTGGTCGGCTTCCAGTGTAACTGGATTCAGTTGAATACCAGTATTTTACATGGAGCGACTACCTACCTGGCCACCACGACCTCTGAGTAACAAGATACCCCCTTGTGTTCGTCAGACTTTTGTTTTAAATCAAACATACGTAACAAAAACTTTACTACTCCAATAAAGTAATAAACTCCTCATGCACCCCTATTCTCAATCCCAAGGATATACAACCCTACCCTGAAATATATAAATATATTGGCTCTAAAATGGAAGACGATGCTCATAATATTTACGCCTAGAAATAAGACTAGACCTCGACATCTGACAGTATCTAAGACTAGTCATAAATCGTGTCCTAAGGCTCAGACATAAATCCTCCTGAGGACAAATTAAAATTAATATGTTTTTTGCATGTTTGATGTTTGGTCCAAGTTATGTTAGTGGTTGGTATAATGAGCTGATTTGCTGTTAGATAAATCGTGAATAATGTTGTTGCTAATATTATTCAGGGTAAAGATAAAGAAAAAGATAACTTATTTGTCAAACATGCGTTTACATAAACTGATTAATCAGACATGCAAGGTATTGAATTAATAGATGTTGTGTGCGTCCATGGTAACTTTAGTTTGAATTCCTAGGTTTTTTTTTGTCCTTGTTTGTTTGGCGTTTGGTAAAAAATCAAAAGTCAGCACCCGAATTGCATATCACACTATTTATCTCAATCTGAATCATTTTGAAGGCTATTCCTAATCCATTGGTTCATATGTTCGAAAAAAAAAACTACTCAACAACGTACATAATGTTGACTTTGACTTTAACCATTGGTTCATATGTTCGAAAAAAAAAACTACTCAACAACGTACATAATGTTGTTGAACTGTCAAAATGGAAGCCATTGCTAATGATAAATCATTTATATTTTGTAAGTAGGTTTGTACAAACACTTTTACACGTCAATAATATTTTTTATAAAACTAGATGAGTTCGGCGTGTCCTATCTGACTACTCTGAGAAGAAAGGCCGAAACAAACTCAGAGGTCACAGTCTCTTTTAAAGTCCAGACATAATCTTGGTCAGGTTATATGAAGACCATGTAGATCGACGTCTGAGATGGTCTTTTGAGGAAAGAACCACACAGATTGAGAGGACCTGTCCAGTCAGTGCACGCATTTGTCAGAAATCGTGCAGCTCAACAATTCGACGAACAATACCAAAGAAAGAACATTTGGGTAGTGTGTTATGCATTTACCCCGCTGTTCCATTAACTTTTTGCAACAGATCTGTGTCATTTATGTGTGCATAAATTATTGTTAAACTATAGAGTTGCCAAAGACCCTGATACCTACCGTAACTATACGCCTTTAATTTCACCCGCGACCAAACAGTTTTTCCAAATAATGTCACAACATAAACCTCTTATAACTTACACCACACCCCAGATATTACTTGGTCCGCTCTGCGTTAACAATACAATACAAAATGAAAAACATCCGCACGGCTGCGCTGCCGCCATTCTGAATGATATCGTTTGCATTAATACGCAGTATATTCTTTATAATGTGCACTATATTATTATAAATGGAAAGAAAATAAAGAAATAGAGGTTAGTATGTACTTGTCGGTTTAATAACATCTCGGTAATAAGGAATTCTTTGAAGTAGTTCAGGATTATTATTTTACTGCCTCCTTGTCTAGTGGTCGCAAGCGCAACTGGTGAGCATGAGGTCGTGGGTTCCATAGTCAGGTCGAGCAAAGTGTTTTTGAGTTTTCTGTCGAATTTTTTTAAGTATCAGCCCGGAGTCAGGATTTGTGCCGGTTGATGGCAATAGGGTTGTCTTCTATTACATGTGAGACAAACATAACTGCCAAAATGTGGGCGTTGGAAGGCCTCCCACACGGTGGACCGACGACCTTGTGAAGGCCGCAGGAACCCGTTGGATGCGGGAAGCACAGAACCAGTCGAAGTTTAGGTGCTTGGGGGAGGCCTATGTCCAGCAGTGGACGTCTTTTGGCTGAAATGACCCCCCCTCGTATTAAAAATATATAATCAAAGTTTAATTCCCCAGAATCAAAGGATTTGTTTGTCTATAAACAGGTTTTTACATGGGATTGTTTTAACTTAGGAAGGATCACTTTGCGTAACTTTATTAAAATCGATTGGTCGAATAAACTTTGAAGATGTCACAGAATAGGAAGTTCATTGAGGCGTTTAAAGGAAATTATTAAAGTTGAAACTTTTGTGGTTAAGAGTCTTTGCAACTCTACTTAAATAAAGAAACGTTTTCTTCATTCTTTGCATAATTTTCTAAAGTAGGTGAAAATAAATTGAAATTATTCTTTCTTTTCAATATGAAAATATCTCATCCCGTCCATACATATCAAAAGTAGGAGTGGCTTTAATTTTGACACTTCAACAACATTCATTGCGTTAGTTACGTTGTTGAGCAGACGAATTTTTCGAACATATGAAGCAATGGATTTGTAATAATCTATCTATATCTATATCTATATCTATATCTATACATATAATAAATCTGTAGACGAGACGTTTCTGTACATTGAAAATATTTCCAAAAAAAATAGTTGGGGTGTTAAAGGATAACCAATAGATGCCATTTCATCAATTTTTGGAATTTTTATCTGTTTGTCTGTTTGTCGGTTTGTCGGTTTGTCTGTTTGTCTGTTTGGATGTGACAGATTATTGAGTTGAACAGGGTCAACGTAAAAAGTACCAAACCAATACGGTTACTTTTTATACTCAAATATGGTGTAGAACTCGGAGCAGTGATTAGTTTTTATTTCATCGCAATCGGTTCACTCTATCAAAATATATAATCAATTTAAAGTATTCTAGAACAACTTTTTACGTTTTTTAGTAACACGTAACGACATCTATTGGCGCGATATAGTACCTACTAACGAAAACATATTGTTATTGTGATGTGAATAATCACGTCCTATTAGTTTATGCTTACTTAAATGACGAAATAACACAGATACCTACTTATGTCTATGTTATTTTAAAAAGTAATGATAATGATTATAATATTAAACAAAATCGCTTTCCATTGATGGTTTATTTAGTGGCGCCTGTGGCGCTAAAATAATTTTAAACAAAAAGTGAGGATAATGTAAGATAATAATAATGAATGTGGTGTTCTGAGCGAAAAAGAAATTAGATAATTATTGATATAGAAAGTTGAGTAACGCAGAGCGTTTTTTAACGAAGTTCTTATATGGAGCTTGCGGTAGGAGTTCTAAGGGAGAAATCGTCAAATAAAGAAAAAGCGTTATGCCTCATTTTTCAAAGTAATAGGTAGATAGAGACACACACACACAGAGAGAGAGAGATAGCTATTTTTCATGGTTTCCGAGGATCCTGACCCCGGTAAGTGAGGTCAAAAAGAAAATCAAAGATGGCGGTTGCCTAAATTTTTAACTTTTTCGTCATGGGTGTCGTTTTCATGGTTTTCGAGGGTGCTGAAGTCGATAGTCAGGTCAAAATGAAAATCCAAGATGAAGGCTGCAATTTTTTTTATCATGTTTGTCGTTTTCATGGTTTTTGAGGGTGCTGAAGTCGATAGTCAGGTCAATATGAAAACCCAAGATGGCGGCTCCATTTTTTTCAAATGTTTTGTCATGGGTGTCGTTTTGATAGTTTTCGAGGGTGCTGAAGCCGATAGTCAGGTCAAAATGAAAATCCAAGATGGCGGCTGCAATTTTGTTTTGATTTTTTGTCATGGATGTCGTTTTCATAGATTTCAAAGGTGCTGAAGCCGATAGGCAGGTCAAAACGAAAATCCAAGACGGAGGTTGCAATTTTTTTTTATGGGTTTCGTTTTATTGGTTTTTGAGAGTGCCAATAGTGAGGTTAAAATGAAACTGTAACTGCTTACCCACCGTCGATTGGCCCATGAACCGTTGGTGAACATTATCTTTAAACCATTAACTTTTTTCCAAAGGACTTTTCACCCACGAACGTTTTGCCAACATAACTCTACGTCAGTGAATGCTTTACCCACAGAATGTTTTGACCAATAACTTTTCACCCAAAGAACAAGGCCAACAGACGCCGGGAAAGATGAAAGTAAAATAATAATAAGACGTAGGTAGTCCTTTATTTCTGTGAAAAGGGTATAAAGTAACCTAACCAAGCCTAACCTCGAGGTGCCCTTCGCTCGCTTTGCTCGCTCACTTGAGCCGCCATCATCCCTTCGAACCCTACCTGTCCGAGTCGGGGTGCCCCAAGTCCCGAGCTCGCTTCGCTCGCCCTTGCATCCTTAGTTCTATTTGACATGGGTCAAATGTTCTTTGGGTGAAAAGTTATTGGTCAAAACATTCTGTTGGTTAAGCATTCACTGACGTAGAGTTCTGTTGGGGCAACGTTCGTGGGTCACAAGTCCTTTGGATGAAAAGTTAATGGTGTTGACCAACGGTTCATGGACCAATCGACTGTTGGTAAACCGTCTCAATACCGGTTAAAATGAAAGTCGAAAAATTGGTAGTGTGTGTCGTTTTCATGGTTTTCGAGAGTGCTGAAGCCGATTGTGACGTCAAAATGAAAATCGAAGATGGCGGCTGCAATTTTTTTTTCTTTTTTATCATGTGTGTCGTTTTCATGGTTTTCAATATAAACTTACACGACTTTGTGTGAAATAAAATAAAATACAACCGACTTAAAAACACACTTCAAAGTGCAATAGACCTTTGGTTTCAGAAGTCTGTAATTTCTTGCGAACGCGCAACGTCTTCCCAAACTAAACTATTTTGCACTTTCTAGGGTTTTTTATGGAAGTCGGTTATATTTTTTTGTAATTATCTTTACAATTTTTTTTCTGGTTTTCGGCAGTATAAGGTCTAAATCAAAATCATGTCTAAAGTTTTCATGGGTTTCATCTTCGTAGTTTAAATGGCGGCCAGTGTCAAATATAACCAAAGTTTAATGGGTTGCTTTTTACACGGGCAACTTTATGTAGAAGCTCTTACCATTAATGTATTCTTCCTTTTATCATCTAGATATCTCGATGCTTTATAAGGCATAATATTGGTAGGTATATATGATATCTTCAATACCAAGTTAAGAAATTCTAAATTTACCACAGAGAAGAAACCAAGACTTCACCTACTAATCTCAGATATACTTTAGATAAAATGGTGATATGATTTTACAAGTTGGTATTCTAAGACAGACGCAAAATAAAAATTAATGGACATAATTATGGCTATTTGGTTAGATAATCAGCCTCGAGCAGGCGCTTTTATTTTAATTTATTCTCAAAAATCAAAGTGACACTTCGTCGCATTGTCATTATGAATCATGAAGACGCAGTGATTGCAGTCGAAAGGGCCGTGGTAGCGAACCCTAGGTAAGGAAAGCGTTACCAGGCAAGATCTGATGATTCTTCCATTTCAATGAAGGAGTGGCAATTACACCTTTCCTAAGCGACACATTACCTGTTGTTTTCCGACATCCACGCGAACGAAGTCGCGGGCACAGCTAGTATGCTACTAAATTATTCAGATTGTGATATATTCCAACTTTTAATAGCTGCAGTAAAATGACACTTCATATTAACTCCTTTCGGACTGCGTTTAGAGATATGCATGTCAAATAAGTTTCTTTTGTTACACTACTCTGTATTGAAAAACAAGATTTGGTTGATGGCCGCAAAAAACAAAAAGACGCCAATTTCAGTCATCTAAGTAACACATAAGCTGTCATTTTACTGCAGCTAAATAAAATTCCGACTATAGTGTCTTATGCTAATAGGGTGCCAGAGCAGCCAGTTAGTGAAATTGTTAACCAAACCTCAACAAAAAAAATTGTAAAATATCAATAGTTGGGTGAGGAAGGCGTCTTTTCGAGGAGTCGTTTATTCGTAAATTACTTCGATTGTGCGCTGTCGAAAATCGTCGACGATATACGAAGATTCTCGAAGATTGCCGAAGTCCGTCTTCTCATCTCTCGATTATTTTGATTGGATTTTAGGAGGGAATGGGATAGGATATAGGAAGTAAAGAATGCTCATCATAATAACAATCTATTTTTTTTTATAGATTAATGACTGCGATTCTAGGCCTTTAGATTATAGCCTCTAACTGCATATACACGTCTAGCTTCTTTCCAATTATTACTTTCTACAACGGTTCCCCAACACCTCAGGACAGTATATTCGCGTGTGACCCAACAGTAACTGCGCTATGAACATACGACTGAGTTGTCGCAACTGCTCCACTTATGTTTAGCAATTATGCGCCTGCGCACCACTGCTAGATGTGCTAACTAATCCAAATGGCTGAGTTGAAAATCACTATATATTGAATGTATATATATTGAATGTCACTTTCTGGGAATGTGACGATTAATCTGAAAATTAAGTAGGTATGGTGCAGTAGGACAATGTTCTTAACTAACTTTTTATGCGTACGAAGTTTCATTAAAATCGGTTCATAAATTTCGAAAAACAACGGCTTGAAAGTTTGTATGAAATGCCGTACGTCGTAAACGCTCTTAATCCATCTTCCAAAGCCAATCTCTAGGAATGTAGGTATATATATGTAGGTGTATGTATGTATTATAAGACTTCGGTACAGATTTTTTCATAAAATTATAAGGGTTAAGAGATTTACCTACCTTCAAAGCTAATGTTACATAACGGCTGGTTATAGTAGCAAGATTGATTGTAAGCCATTAAAATAGCTGACTTATACAGTACCTAAATGTTCGCTTATAGTTCCACGGGGACATCTACCTACCTTTTTCAGAAAAACAGTCATACTCGTACTTGTCATCATCATCTGCCTAGCCTTTTCCCAACTATGTTGGGGTCGGCTTCCAGTCTAACCATTCAACAGTATACCTGTATTACACTCGTACTTGTATAATTTAAAAATAAAATCCATGAAGAATTTTTATCCATAATATTTTTGCCGGCAAAAAATCCAATTATGTATTTCCATCGAATACGTAGGATACGATTACAGAAAAAAAATAAAGGTAGGTCTCACAAAAGTTACGGTACGGTTTATGCATGAAATGCCCGTTGCTCGTAGCTCCCACTGGATTCAATATCTACCTATATCAATAGTAATTTCTCCGCAATAATTTTGCGAAATAACCGCGTACTGCAACCGCGTAATTTGTTCAACCTTGCCCGTTTTTCAATCGGGCTGTAACAGTACCTACTCGTAATAGCCGATCTTTTGTTTGCGACACGGAAATTGGATTAACTGATCGATCTGGCTTTGAAGTCGAGTTTAAATTGGATGAAATTTTTTGATGACTATTGTAGTTTAGTCTGGAGGGGCCCGTGGCTAAATAATAACAGCCGCACAGGTCAATCGATCAGGTTAAGCTACGCTTGCCGCGGTTGGTCTGTGGATGGGTGACCATCTTTACATACCGAGAACCCTCCGTGCCTCGGAAAGCACGTTAAGCACGGCACGGGGGTATCACATCGCCAACTTCCAAACTTATCCACGGCATCATGACATCATCTCTCCATGGCCATATTGTGGTTGTAAAGTTCACTACCAATCAGATTGAAGAGCGTCAATCAACTTAGTAGCTGAGTCAGATATACTGACTACCTTGAAAAGGTAGTTGGAACAAACTCGATGCGGAAGTTAGAGGACCGGCATCATAATTGTGATGGAAAGACAAATTTTTAAAACATTAGAAGCAATGGATCATGATCATGATCCATTGCTTCTAATGTTAAGGTCTACGTTTGGCAGTGAACTGCCGTTACTTAAGTTGGTCTAATGCGCGTCCGTATTGTATAGGCTCGACTCAAAATCAATTCATATGGACTAAAGGTTTACTAAAATAAAAAATTTGGTCTAACCATATCAGTATACTTAACCCACATAGCAAAAGCATTTATGTTAAACTCATTATTATAATACGATATGAAGTGACATGCTTGTAGGACCCCACAGAGCCCCGTAATCCGTGGCTGTCATCCTTCAGTGAATGTGCTCACAAAAGGGATTAAGGGGATGAACGTAAGTAATTGAACTGTTTTTTTGAATTTGATTAAAATGGTATTTTAATGGCAAAAGGTTAAGTTCTTGGTGAGAATATAAATATAGCATGCTTATGAAAGCGACTCCCATGTGTTTTTATGAACAAATGCAACAATAATATTTTTTTTGATTTATTCCGGTCTGATCCCCTTAGAATTGTTTTATAAACACCAAGGATGGATAAGAAATAGATTAAAACAGAAGAAGAACTAGCAGGGGATCGAGAAGGGGGGGGGGGACTCAGGGGATCAGACCGGAATAAATCAGCTTTTCTGATAGCAGTATTTTGAAGACCAAAGTGCCTACTCTACTCCTACCCTAGAATCTCACCGTGAAATTGGGTGAACTGACCTTGAAGTGAGCTGTCAATAACGTCAATCCGTAGCATCAGGTAAAATGACAGGTCACTTCAAGCTTACCTCACCTAAGTTTTCACGGTGAGTGTTACAGAATAGTCTGGCTGATCCCAATCAATCTACCACTAGATCTATAACAAAATCCGATCTAACATTAATTACTATTACGTAAGTATGATTCTTACTAAAAGAATCGTGAAAGTATAAAGAACTCGAGTATTGTTTCTGCCCTTAACTTCATTATAGAAGAACAACTATGTGAAAGTTTACAGTCTATGGCACGTGCCTCGTTTAGACGCACTCGTCAATTGTACTCGATTGGCTTGTTTCATGGTAGAGTACACTTGGATGCGGGAAAAGTGTGCCTATTGTTCGCAAAAGTAGTGACAGTACAATGGTAAGATAGTAATAGATCAATTCGTAATGTCTTTTTGTTATTGAGCGTGAGTTCGGGTAATATCGTTTAAATTTTCGCGACGCATAAAAATGCCTTTCATTTTTCGAGACTTTTAGCTAGCTAAACTAAAGTCAAACTGTGTGCAGACATAAAATAAAATATTGAAGGTGTCTCAAGAAAAAAGTATAACGAAGTGACAGCTGCTAAAATTCGCACACAGTGGCCTCTAAAAGTTAGTTGTCATTTTTTCCAAATTAGCTGTGTTGCCACGTCATTATGATTTAAAATCAGTTAGGACCTCCTAAGGGATAACATGTTTTTTTTTTTTAATAATAAGTCAAAGGTAGTTGAACTAGTCAATAAAAACGTTATAAGTAGTAGTACAAACATTTGGATCACTAGAATTTTAAATAATAATGTGGTGTGTCACAGCTGACGTGGAAACATGTCAACTATCTTTTGTAGGACATTGTAGCTAGTTTTAATAGCGTGTGATCTCCAAACACTAACTAATAATTCAGTTAGGGTACTTTTTTTTCAATCTTCTCATGATTTTAGCACGCAAGCTTAAACTCTATGTTATTATAATCAAGATCTTAAATCAAAACGTTTGACCCAAACCTATTATTCTCATGATGTAATCCATTGAAATATCAGAGATAAACAGTTTTTTTGTTCTGAACGAAAAAACGAAGCTAGTTTCAATGCAATGACGTGACCCAATGACTCATTTAAATCACCTGAAACCAAGCAGCTAGCATGTTTACCATTACTCATTAAAAATACTGTCAGATTTAAAGAATCAAAATCAAAATATTTTATTTCACCTAACATAAGTCTAGTTTATCAAGAAGAGCAGGCAACTCAACGGTTACTCTTTTAAAAATAATTGGCCTTATGTTTTCAAATTACAGTATAAATTAAATAGGTAGGTATGGGGGACTGTAAAGGCCTCATCATCATCATCATCAGTCCACTGTTGGACAAATTATTTGATGTTCGACTACTCTCATCCAGCTGCTACCAGCTACAAAGATTGTGGCTCCACCTAACCTGAGGCTGTCCTACCCTACGTATGCCAATTGGGGGTCTCCACTAAAGAACACGTCTACCCCAACGGTTGTCAGTTCTACGGCTAATATGGCCAGCCCATTGCCCTTCAGCTTCCCTTTCTATGGGACTGAAGGAAGCAGAGGGTATACAGGGTGTCCCAAAAGGTTACTTAGCTGGGAAGGGGGGCGATAGGGGTGGTCACAAGGGTCACCAGAAAAATAAAAAATAAATTCCCTCTGAGTATTTAAAAAAATAAATGGCATTTTATTTTAAACTTAAAATTTTACACCTTGTGTACCTATTTATTTTTTATTTTTCTATATATTTTTTTCTAGAGACCCTTGTGACCACCCCTATCACCCCCCTTCCCAGCTACATAACCCTGTATAAACCATCCCTTTATCTCACCGAGAGCCATTAGTAAAACAAATACAAAATGGCCGAAGTCCGGCTTACTTTAGATTATCTTTTGTTTGATTCGATTATAATTACATTAATTACGGGGATACGTGCTGACTATAAATGAAATTAATCTCTTAATTATCTTAGAGCTAGCACCGAAATGAACTTAAAATATCAAGGTTTAAACTTAATATTTTGTACGAATATTGAGAGTTTTATATTGGTTATTATAGAGGGGCTTGTGGCTAAGTAATAACAGCCGCACGGGTCTATCGATCAGGTTAAGCTACACTTGCCGCGGGTCGTCCGTGGATGGATAACCATCTTCACGTACCAAGAACCCTTCGTGCCTGGAAAGCTCGTGTCGTCAGTAGCCAATCTTACCAAGGGGTATCGTATTACCCAGTAACTGGGTTGTGGAGATCAGTGAGGCAGTCGCTCCATGTAAAATAAAATCCTTGACTCATAAAATCAGAGAGAGCACCAATGAAAGTAGAACAAAGCAAGCCTTTTTATGTTTCCTGTGACGTCACTATACCGGTTTTGGCGTCATTCGAAGTAACTACATGGGAGAAAATGAAAAAAATTATATATAATCGTTACATTAAACTTTACACACACACACACAACTGGTTTGACTTAAACATAAATGGGGCGAAACTTTGAACCTTATGCTTTAGCGTTATAGTTAAAAACATATTACAGAAATTTGACAGATTGTAGTAGCTTGATGTGCTGGCGTCTGCACATCTCTGCCTAACAGTTTGCGGATCGCAGACGTGCCGTTATGTTATGTAGGTATACGAAACCTGTTGGCAAAACAACTGCTTTAAATTCACCAAAATACGTCCATTTTCTGTCACAATTTAAATTATCATAAGCACACAGATAAACCACTTCTAATGACCATCAAATCAATACATTTCCATCGAGGTTTCTCGTTCATAGTTCAAAAGAGTTTTTGCTCAAAATAATAAGGCTTCGCTTTACCGGTGACGTCACAGCTCGTGAAAGACCAACGGCCATAAGATCTCTTCTTAAAAGGCTCTTAAAAGGTAAACGCAGAAGTTACAGATCATGATATTTGTAGGTGTTTGATCTTGTTGTGACCATTGATTCATTTGGCGAATAATTCTTGATGGTAAGCACTAACTAATGGCTATGTCGCAGCGAACTGGTTAAATTAGCCGTTCAGTTAACTGCCTGGCCTTTAGAAGTAGTGCTCGCTTCGCACCCATTTGGTCAGGGTGCACTGGCTTAGTTACTGCGACCAATTCGGCTCGCGCGTGATTGGTTACAGACTTCCAACTTAAACTGTAATTGAATATCATTCAGGCCGTTAGTTGAACGGCCGCCGTTTAGTTAAAAGGCTAGGCGGTTAACTGAACGGCTAATTTAACCAGTTGGTTGCGACAGCTACACTACAGATTCGAATTCTCCAATTCTTTGAGCATGTTTCACGACGGGGAAACGATTCTATAGAATGTCTTGTAGTTCAGGGAAAGGTCGAAGGAACGTGAGCACGTAGTAGGTCACCAGACCACATAAAATCCACAGTGTAAGGCCCATCATTAATTGACCACAGATTATGCACGCTTGCACAGAAGTAACCAATCAAACAGCTGTGCTGATGGGGAGTTTGTTGCGCCACTTCTTCTCCCCAGCTAAAGCACTATTAGAAAGTGGTGAAGGGCGGGCGTTTTGGGGGCTGTCTTATGTAATTTTAAAGTTCAAATATGCTGATTTTCAGCCTTATTAGAATAAATTATAAGCACACCGATATTAACCTAAACCAATTTTAATGACCATCAAATCAATACATTTACATGCCCTGGAGATTGACACCATCATCTCGTCCTTCTCTTTATACCTACATGAGCATCATTTCGTCAGTGGACCTTCTTCACGTTTCCTTCATCACGTCATCTCTGCGACGAATGCATTTAGGTTAACGAGATAGATGCATATCTTTCAGTCAGCGCCCATTCTCTTTCTTTGGACAGTGCGAGAAATATGTGTCATCTTTGGATGCCAGTCTGTGCTGCATTCGTTTATGAGTGAAATTTGGGCATGGAAAAGCAAGAATAGTACCTATATCAGTGATAAAAGGGAGAGGAGTATAATCATAAATCTTTATTATATCTCAATTTAATATTACATGCACTTATTATTATAATGCACAATCGTAACAGAGAAAGGTGTCTGCGATAGGAGAGTCCTGAGTTACAGATCATCCGGCTCTCATATAGGACATGTTACTTTAACCTTTTGACCGCCATAGTAATGTATAGGTGACAAACCAAAATGTGCCCAGCACGCCATGGTTCGACTACATGACCATACTTTGACGCCGAGGGCATGTTTTTGATTTTATGACGTGTGGCGGTCAAAAGGTTAAACAACGATTAGAGTCAAGATATTTTATTAAATTACAATTAAGTATCTATGGGCAAGTGCAAAAATCAGAAATAAAAAAAAATAAAAAAATTGAAATAATCTTGATTTAAAATGTATAGCAATCGTTCTGTAGGTACTAATTAAATAAAAATAACTACATAGCTAATGATACTTTTTCCTAATATTAAGAGATAATGTTTCGTTTCTACGTCTCTTTCTAGTTTCCAGAATCTATGTAAAAGACCCAACAAAAAATACGTTAAAAACATTTCATTTGAATACATATTGAAAGAGAAACTTATAAACTTCGGATCAAAGATGGAAACCCTTTCATTAAAAGTTCACTTTCAGCACTTTTGCGGAAACAGTGCGTCTAGTAAAGAGACAAAATACCTACCTACTTACTTATTAATAACATAACATCACGTCTGTATTTCCCAAAGGGTTAGGCAGGGGTGTACGCATAATACACCCACATTTCACCAGTTATTGTAATCAGGGGCGAGCCTATTACCATAAACCGGGCACAAATCTTCCAGGCGGCTACTATCAATCAATCAAATAATGTATTTGCAACGAATCTAGGTACATTAAAATACACCTGAAGTAGATATGAGTGAGCCATGTACATTCTGCCTGGAAATAGACACGCAAAATTTATAAAAAAAATTAAAAATAAAATTAAGAAAATCCAGATGGAAAAACGCAATAACACTTTGTCGGGACACGATTCCAGTACCTCATGCTCAACAGTAGCGCTTGTGTCAACAAGGCAGTAATAAACTAATAATAGTCTTAAGCAAATACACATAAATACAGTTACATACCAACGGAAACGTCTAGTTCAGATTATGTAATGGGTAAATAATTAGTAGGTGACGGACATAGCTACACGGGCGGCGTTACCTCGGAAATGTTTAGGATAATTATCGTCCATGCATATTTAAGGGATTCTTAACAGACTACTGTTTATGTTGACATTAACCTTGTACACAAGTTTGTGTTTAAATTACTTATTAGGGTAACCCTTTCTGCTTACTTTGGTAACGTAAATGTTTTATGAGACTATTTTCTGTTATGGACTCTGAATAGTATAATCTTTTTTATGAATTTGTAGCAACGTGTGTTTAAAAATTACTTATGAGGGTAACCATTTCTGCTTACTTTTATATGGAAATATATTAAATAAATGGGACATTTTAATAATGTATAAATTAAGCGACCTAAGAATAGTATCATCTTTTTTATGAGGTTTAAGGCAGACGTTTTTTTAAAGATTTAACCTTAACTCTTTTTGCGTATTATTTATTATGTAAAGATTGTCACCCATCCGCAGACCAACCGCGGCAATCGACCTGTGTGGCTGTTATGATTTAGCCACGGGCCGCTCTACCTACCTACCTCAGCTAAAGTTAAAGGTTTATAATTACAGCATGCACTCATAACAACTAAAAACACCAAGTTATATACATGATAACCACAGTTTTAATATAAATAATGTAATATTTAAGCAGTAAATAATTAAAAAGCGTTTAAGTCGGCGTCCATTGCCAACGTTTCAATGCCAGGCTAATGAGCGGCACAATAAAAAGTACAGTCGGCACAAAAAATATATCGACTTTTTTTCTGTAGGTCAGGTTAGAAAAAAGGCTGGTTAATGGAAAGAACGTTCTCGATTTTTTACGGTTTTAGATACAGTCGCCCGCACGTCGTTGGTAACACTTTGACCTTGGGATGGCCTATCGTAGTATGGAGTTTTAATAGAATAAGAAATCACCTTATACTGGTTATGTACCTACCTGTCACGGACGTGCGGTTGATTGTATAATTTATGGTCGATTGATTTTTTTTGTTTAGGATATACAGTCCCACTGCTGGGTAAAGGCTTCCCCCCAAATCATTCCAGGTCAACTTTTCCCGATTGATAAAAAAAATGTTTATTTTATAAAACTCTTTCCTATTAAAAAATATTATTGCATGGCGGAAAAACTCTAAATTATATTTTCTAGTAATTTGTTTGTGAATAGAGAAATAGAAACACGATATTTTATTAAAATTTTTGGTGGGTAATGGAAAGAAAAATTAAAATAGTAGAATCCAGCTAAGGAAATACGATAATTAATTGTACAAAAAAAGCTTTCACGAAAACACTATATCCTACTTTTTTATTTAAAAACTAAAAATAACTGACTGGAAAGCTGGAAAAACGCAAATGTTATAAAAAGCTTTTAGTAGGTAACCACAATTCACAGTCAAACAATGAAGAGCGAAAAAACATGGCGGATTTAAATCAAAACCCCAGTGAAATATGTAATATTGAAAAATAAAATCAATACACACTCGAAACAATACTTCCCCGATTTAATAAAGCGTATGACTCAGCGTACGTCAAAAATGACAGTTTCATTACGCAAAATTTCAGCACCTCGGCCAACGAAAACAATGACGACAGGGACAATAGGTATTGATATATGTATAAGCCTCTGACTGTACAAACAATAATCAAAAGTTGGTCCAACGTTTGTAAACACAGGTATATACTTTTTGTTCAGCCATTTTTCTGTTTATAAACAAAGAACAGATTTCTCGACCCGATTGGTTTTTATGGAATTTTCTCACCATGAAAATGTTAAAGAGGTCGGCGATGATGATGGTTGTCAATGGCATAACTCTCGAAACCAAATGTCACTTTACCAACGATGTACCTATATTCTGGCAAATAAAGCAGCTTTTTGGCGCAGCCGTGAGACACACATTATTGTTGTTTGAAACATTTTTTTTTGGAATTTTGTATTTTGTGTTTCATGAACTGTGTCCAAATAAACTTTATTCTCTTTCTTTCTTTCTTTCTTTCTTTATTCATTCATTCGATGTTTTGTTAAAGAGCAAGTCAAACAACCTGACTGATGAAGTTATGACACATTGCATGCATTGCTCTTGGTATTTTATGCATTGTTTTCTTTCTGTTTAAATAGTTTTAAGGAGGGGCTCGTGGCTAAATGATAACAGCCGCGTGGGTCGATTTCAAATCTCAAACTCAAAAGCATTTATGTTGTAAACCATTTACAAGCACTTTCGAATTATCAAGGAGTCGGTCATTCAGAAAATATGAAGCTAGTTGCCCTTTCCAAAACGCAGTAGGTACCTATCGAGAAGAACCAGCAAGAAACTCTATAAATACTCTTTTAAATTATATTATCACAAAAATATTAGTTAAGTACATCATAATATTAATTACAACATCGAAGGTGCGACGCTTGCCATGGTTGGTTCGTGGATGGGTGACCATACATTACATATCGAGACCCCTCCGTGCCTCGGAAAGCACGTTAAGCCGTTGATCCCGGACATCTTTCGTAGATCTTTAACAGTCAGCTTTTAACTACCTTTATACTTAAATAGTTAGAAGCGAAAAAGTCTGACAACCAGTTCTACCAAGGGGCATCATGTTACCCAGTAACTGGGTTGTGGAGGTCAGATAAGTAGTCGTTCCATGTAAAATACTAATATTCAGCGGTATCCCCGACCCCAACATAGGCCAGGCTAAATAGATTGACTTTAAAACCGCATTTTTCTTTCGTAATTTTTTCTTTAAAATAGCTGTTTCAATTGAGAGTAAAAATAGCTTTGTAATGTGTGCTAATTCAGTATGACGACTGTATTAATAATGGCTTAAAAACCGGTCTTTAGAGGACACAGAAGTTTATCATAACAATGCTCAGCTAATGTTTGTTTTTAGTTTTTGGGGGAACCAGAAAAATATTATGTCACACTCGCTTCTGCCCGCGGCTTCCCCCGACCCACCCGTCGCATCGCATCACCTGCCAGCGCTATTTCTGACTTTTTATCTATTTACTCCTCGGCTCCTAGCGTGATTTTAAATAGCCTATGCCCGCCTTCCTCAAGCGTTGAGCTATCAAATGCAAGACATTTTTTAAAATCTGATTTGTAGTTCTTGGGAAGTGCGTTCAAACAAACAAACTCTTCGGGTTTATTATTAGTGTAGATATCATCAGATATCTAGGTAGGTTAGGTAAATTACCTCTTTATAACATTAGATTGAACAGATATTTATTAAATAAGTAGGTATGGTATGTTCATTTACTTACATATTTATAATATTGTAATGTAAACACATTCAGACGATAACAATTCCAGAAATGCAGAGCCAAGTCAAATGAGAAACTATTATGACAGGTACAGTCAGCACCAAAGTTTTTAAAAAGATTTTAAAAGTGAATTATTTAATTTAAATGTTTTTTTTATTAAATAACTATTTTAATATAATAAATAAAAACAATAGTTTTCATGTTATCTGTTTCGTTCGAAAGACTTCGAATACATAACGCCTAATAAATGCCTCAGGCATTAAGTATGCACCTACAGTATTTTTTTACATGTGCATAAAGTTTTAAACAATAAATAATCATTCATAAACACTGTAAACTTTACAAGTCTCAGCAGAGGAATGATTGGAGCCTAATGTGTATTTTAGGCTTAATCACGATATTGCTAATTGATTGTTAACATTTTCTTCATGAAAAAATTATATACTTACCTATTTTACAACCAAAAAAAAAAACAATAATGTGAAAAAAATTATCTAAAATTACATTTATTTACATAGAATACAATCGTAATTCTAATCTCACATAAAAGTTAGCAAATCTTTAACAAGGAAATCCAATGCGTAACTTCCGTGTGAACGATTATCATACGTAGGTATCTGTAGATTTTTTAACCATTTATATTTTTAGGGTTCCGTATCCAAAGGGTAAAAACTAAAAACATTTGATATTAGGTACTGTAGGAACTCTAGATGAGCTTCAGAATATAATTAAACAGCGATAAACTTTGACTCGAATATTATTATATTTAGAAGACTTCACATTATCATGTTAAAACTAGCACTGCCTCTACTTAAGAAAAAAAAAAAAAAATAAAAAAAAAAATTACACCTGCTTGAACGTTCGAATGGAACACCCCTTCAATTATTACCAGCCTGTACTAATAAAGCTAAGGCTACATAGATAGCCTCTACAAGAGCTACGCCCATCTTTGAATCGTATTGGCATATCCCCACTACCAAACAAGACTTTTATTCACACCATTCGAACATCCAGGCCCTTCCTATTTATGGCTTTGAACACGTGGAATGTTTTCAATTGTCCAGAAAATCAACATCTCTTTGTGGGAACCAAACCATTCTAAGATTAATTTCATTGACAAAAAGCAACATACAAAAAAGTCTCTTGGAAGATTCTTGAAAGCTTATTATTGTTGTATATTTTAGCAATGGTGGCCACTTGGTAACGGCCCCGACTTACGACGTTGTAGGTCTAGGGTTCGAAGCCAGCCAGGCGCGTTACTTTGTGTAAATAATTTCATCACCACTGCTCTCAAAACGGTGAAGGAAAACATCGTGAGGAAACCGGCATGTCCTAGAACCAAATATTCGAAGACATGTGACATCTACCAACCCGCACTGGGCCCGAGTGGTATATTATAGCCCACTCCCTCTCGAAGAGAGGAGGCCTGTGTCCCAGCAGTGGGAACATTATAGGTTGATTATATATGATTATGTATTGCAAAGGCCTCGTCTCCTACAGAGAAGGCACTTTATTTCAAACTTATATCCTACTAATAATAGGTATTATAAATGTGAAAGTTTGTAAAGATGTTTGAATGTTTGTTACTCAATAACACAAAAACTACTGAACGAATTTGGATGAAATTTGGTACACAGATAGTTTATAACCAGGATTAACACATAGGATACTTTTTATCCCAATATTCCCACGGGATCGAACCTAACGCGGGTGAAACCGCAGGAGGCTGCAGTTAACTGTAAGTTCAGGATTCCTCACGATGTTCTTCATTCACCGATGTCAGTTAAGTCCAAGATAAACTCAGAACGTACGCACGACTGCACTTCAAGCACATAACCAGTATAGGCTGACTTCTGATTGTAGGAAAAACCTATCGAGATGTCAGCTAAAACTGAAAATTGCTTGATGTGTCGCCGTGTGTATGTACATATGAATTGAAAGTCACATCGGTCGAAGCTTGTTCCCTCATTTTTTACTTGAACTTGTACGATAAAAACAGACAATAGAAGTGACGTCACATGTTGACGTCAAATCAAATGACATAACAAACATCATTTTGTACTAATAAAAATCCATTGCTCGAAAAATTTGTCTGCTCAACAAACAACGTATTGTACCGCAATGAATGTTGTGAAACTGACAAAATGAAAGTCTTTGCTGGCTTGGCAATTGAAGATTCTATATTTAAACCAACCCTATGGGACCTTTGGCAATGACACCCTTATTATCTATTATTGTATACAGAATGATCCTTTTTTCAACCACATGACATCAATGTCAAAAGTTCAATGACCTTGGCTCAAGCAACGATGTCTTGAAAAATATTATATAACACTAATGTATGAAGTGTGTTGTTTAACCGGTAGATATATGACCTTTCCTGCAAAAAGTGTTTTAATCGTTCAGTATTTGCAAAAAGATTACATCAAATAGAACTACAAAGTAAGGAAACAAAAAAAAATCGAAGATATTAAAACTCGATGTTTCATACGAATAATTACAAGAATAATAAAATCCTCTAGATGATTTCAACCGTGAATGTTATTAAAGCAATTTACGTGTATTTTTTGAGCATGTTTGCGTTTATATATTATATTTTGATTTTTCTATACGATAATTGAGAGCCTTCAACTATTTTATGTGAAGCCTTGTTGAACACACAATAATAATATCCCAATATAATTTAACGAAAACAATGAAAATGTTTTTAACAGACTTCAAAAAAGGAGGAGTTTTTCAATTTTAATGTTTATATATTTTTTTTTATTATTCTGTTTATGTACTCATGTCATACATACTGACAAACCAGTCTTACCGTGTAAAAAGGGGTATCGTGTATCCTAGTATAGGCCGACCGCTTAACTGAGACGTTGCCTGAGGTAGCTGCGCGGTGCGTGGGGGGTGATAGTTGTCACAAGTTGACGAATCACTGAGCTCTCGCATCAAGTCACCACCCCTCCCGCACCGCGCTGTACCTCAGGCAACGTCTCAGTTAAGCGGTGGGCCTATACCTAACTGGGTTGTGGAGGTCAGATAGGCAGTCGCTCCATTAAAAATACGGCTGATATATTCTGTAGAAACCACACCGTGAAAACATGAGTTTGAAGTGAGCTGTCTATAGTGACAGCTCACTAAAAAAAATCATAAAAGTCATAAAATAATAATTGTCTCTTTCAAACCATTAACTGTGATTGTAGACACCCTAGCGTAGAAAAAACAAAAAACGCGGTCAAAATATATGGAACAGTCAATTTTTATTTTAAAAACCTAGGAAAAATTTCAACTCAGAGGGGGTTCAGAATCATGTAAAGACGACAGCACATCAAGATAACCGGAACCGTAAAATTTTCACAATCAACCTTGAACCTTCTGGAAATTTGACAGATTGTAGTAACTTGATGAGCTGGCGTCTGTACCTACTTACTAAATACATGGTCACAGGTTGCACGTCGAAAAATGTAACAGTATACAGAATGGTATCGACGCGTCGATACCATCCTGTATACTGTTATATTTTTCCACATTATACAATAATCATTTTACTTTTAGCAGGTACACAAGACTTCCGAAACCGACATAAAGTAATGTTTAATTATTATAAATAATTGAATGAATTCATTCAAGTCCACATTTTAAACATTAACGTTTATTTAATACAAACACCCTTTGTCTTATAAAAGAGGTGCTTATTACCACGAGATAATCCACATTATTTTGAAATTTTAAAATTCAGCATCGAATGTACGCGATTCAGCGTCACCGACCGACTGAAGAAGAGTATACTCGATTCTGCGATTCGAAAAAATGTTTTGCTCAACAACGTAAATGAAAGCCATTCCTACTGATAGTGTGTAACGCAATTACAGCGCATTAAAGAGAGCCTAAAGAAGTTTTAACTTCAAAAATCCTTGAACCGCAGAGTTATTAAAACTTCAAACAGGAATCAGCTGTTTTTTTATTATATCTACAAAAGTCTCCAAAAAGAACTGCGTCGCTTAGAGAGACAGCCTGTGTAATAAGTGCCGCGTTTTGTCAATTTCGGAACACTGTCTGCAAAAATAAAGGGTGCTCAGCTTTCCATATTATTAACTTTTAAGAGGGGGGTTAAGTTCAAGTTTCATCGTTACGACTGCTTTTGGAATGGAGGGTGAGCAGAGGATTTCTATTTTCTTTCTTTATATCATTGTATACATGAAATGAGAAAAAAAAAATACAACGTGTATTGTAATAATTTCTTATTGTTATTTAAATGTTATTAGATTTAATAATTAGTTATAATTATATAAGTAGTTATACTTTACCCAATTGTATATTTTTTTTTCATTTTTATCTATTTATTATTTTTATTATCCCTTAATTAGTATTTAGTAGAAACAATTTTTTTGCGTCTGACTATAATAATATATTATATAAAAAAAATTTGGTACAACACTATGTTTTTCAAGTCAATTACTTCATTCATATTTGCTTAACACTTGATGACCTGATGAAGGTCGAAAAGGCTGAGAACTTAGTGTTCTGTAGCGGACTCTATGATAACTACCTACATTCCTTTGAGGAAATTGTAGGAAGTTATGGGACTAAGGCACACGTCATGGTTATCCTTAGGTATTTCTAGTGTTATTTTTTTTTGTTACAAAATACACGAAAAAGAAAATTCCAAAGACGCATGATGCACAGGACTTTTTGGTATTCCATAATTTTATTTTTGGTTTTTTAATGGACCTTTAATAATACTTTGGTTATGTTCAAAACAATTACCCTGTAACCTAATATACGAACTCGATAGTCAAAGGCGAAAAAGAAACGAATGCACTACAGCGCAACATGAACAAAAAAGTGCAATGGAAACTAACAGCACAAGTCAGTCCGAGCGTGAAGTTTTTTTAATTTTCCGGGTAAAAAGTACCCACTACGTCACTCTGTCTGATTTTCATCAAAATTGGTCAGATAGTTTAGTAGTAATAAAAACGTTATAAACAGACATACCTACTAACTTTGGCATATACAAAAAGGAAAAAATAAAATGGAATATTAGTAGAGTATTTAAATGGATGTTCTTATTTTTATTACGACAATAAATTAATGGTAATTAAATGTATGTTTAAAATATTCAAAATCGCAAAAAAATTACAAGAAATCTAACAACGCAGTAAAAATCCTATCTACGTTTTAAAATCTAGAAAACAGGTTACAGTAACGCTTCAACTTGACCTTTATAAAAAAACATAAAATAATTTGTTTATTTGTAAGAAAAACGGAAATAAAAATTTTAATGTCAAACGATGAGAATAATTAAAAATACGTAAATTGTTGATTATTTTGTACGGTAAAAAATAAAGATGCTTTGGTAAGTCTGGTTATACAGTTTTTTTGTTTTTAATGTTAAGATCTAGATATTTTAGGAATGAGTAAATAAAAGGAAACATTATTTATACGCGACAACGACGTTGCTTTGATTTATATTATTTTGCTTCCAACTCTTTTTTCAATGTAAGATTAAAAAAAAAATTATATAACCTTATTTTTTCCGAAAAAAAAATCTCAATCACAAGTCAGAGGCAATTAAAATATTATTAAATAGCAACTACTGCAATAAAATAGCGCTTTGTTGTATTATAAAATAATCTAGCCACAATAAAAGGCAAAAAAAATACCAACCTGTATAGTAAATAAAAATCCTCACACAGTTCACAGATTAAAATAAAAATTAAAAAAAACACAGGTACAGTCACACGCGTCGTGTTTGCAGCGAGCGATGCTTTAGCATTCACAGAATATCGGTCCGCGCCATTCGGCCGACGCGCCTCGACTGCCGCCCGAACCTTAGGACACCACCTACACACACGAAAGAAACAATGATTTGTTTATATCATAATTAACAAAGGTAACTTTATTTACGGATTTTGAGCTGTTTCAAGCGATGTTACAATACAAGGTCATCGTATACAGCGCTTCAATTGCTTTTTTTTCCTAATTAGTTTCGTTTGCCGCTTCGAATTTTCAATGTCAATTGGTTTGAGAGGGTTATTTTTGGGACGACCGCCAAAGTAAGCAGATTTTTTATTTTTGTGACTGGCATCTTGCAGTTCAACCTATGAGGTTGTCAGCTGCTTAACCGGGCTTGTCTGTGGATGCCTCAATAGATTAAGCCCTCCAGCCAGGACTTAAAAACTTAAAAACTAAGCGACTACACGCACCCCTGTGGGGTACGGACCTCGGTTTAGGGAGTCGCTGGGGGAGGGCTGCAAGGGACAGGCTGGATCGGAATTCAAATTATTGAAGATGATGAAAATACTTAATAGTCTCGACATTTTCTCAAAGTAAGCAGAAAATGTCGAGACTTATTACGTTTTTCATGTTTCGTCCATATTTTTCCCTAAATTGGTATCGTACATGGAAATATCAAGCAATGTTTACTGCGTATTCGCGCTGCTTTAAGATCACTAATATACCTCGCAGTACGTTTTCTCTTTGATGCATTTTGTTTGGTTTCCATCGTGTCGGTCCGACGGCGACGTTATCAATTGTATGTGTACAATAGTTTTCTCGTTTCTCTTATTACAACGACATGTTAGCAAGGACGCAATTGATAGCCTTTTTTTTCTCAGGAAATTGAAACACAATTTGAAACAAGATGTTTGTTGCGTTGTAGAGTTTATAAGATTTATACATAGGTAATCAGCCTATAATGTTCCCACTGCTGGGACACAGGCCGTCTCTCTTCAGGCCCAGTGCGGGTTGGTAGATGTCATACGTCATTGATTTTTTTATTCTAGGACATGCTGGTTTCCTCATGATGTTTTCCTAAACCGTTTTGAGAGGAACGGTGATGAAATTATTTACACAAAGTAAAGCGCCTGTCTGGGTTCGAACCCACGACCTACAACTCGAAAATCGGGGCCATTAACACAGGTCCGCCACTGATCTCAGGTGTTTACATTGCCTAAATAACCATCTTTCCAATCGACTCTACATTTTTTTTTTCATTACTATTCATAGATACTTAAACTCATGCTCAACGCATGCAGCTGAATATCAGTATTTTATATGAAGCGACTGCCTATCTGACCTCCTCAACCCAGTTACTAATATTACGATACCCCTTGGTAAGATTGGCTTTCAGATTTTCGGGCTTCTGACGACCCGTAACGACTGTCAAAGATCCACGAATTACAGCCGGGACTAAAGGTTTACTGCCACGATCCATACATACTCCTTTTGCCTCGTTTACGATCATACATCTGGTCATACACGCCGCCGGTTGCGAGTACTACGCACCTGACCGTTCTGATGAATATCATAAGGTCCAAACTATCTAAGCATGCTCTTATATTTCCCTATCTTTATCACAATTAACCCCTACTGAGCGTCTGTAAGAAAAACCCGTATAAAAATGCAATCTCCAAAGCTCCCAAAATAGCCCTTATCTTCGAATAAATTTGGGGAAACATATCGGATTTATGCGCCCCTCTTTTTTCCCCTTAAGGGGTTATTTGAGCCGCTTACTCCATTCGTGGGGGCCCTCTTGAACCTCTAAATGTGTTGATAGAATAGATTGGGAAGGAAATTGCAATTTCGCGTATAAATACAGCGGATTAATGTTTAGAGTATGCCGTTGAGTACGATATTGATGTTGGCGACATCTGCTGGGAGCAATAATTCACCAAAATTGTTACATACATATCAACATGCGTGTTTCGGCTTAATAATATAATTATTAATTATATTAATAGACGATTTGCACGTTTCGGGCGAGTAAATTCATGCGAATCTAAATCTCATCATTTAAACGTTTTATAATATTTAACTATTATCACTTCTGTGGCTTAGTGTACTTTTTCTATACTTTATTGCATAAAATTCAAAATGTGCCAAATATATATTTCTGAAGTGTAGACTCGGCCACAAATAAATTAACTTGTAACTGGACCAACAATTCAACTATTGTGGTAATACAGCTTCAATAATAATACCTGCCTGTATACCTATTATTATTAAAAACCGATAGTACGGTCGAACAAGCTATTTGGTATACAGGCAGCTAACTTGCAACTACTTTTAAACAATGGTGTGAGTGTGCTGAGTAGTCAATTATTTTACACCACTCTATTAAGGATGCCATAAGCTGAAAAAGTTATAACGCACAAAATAAAACTAAATATTGGCAGTGTAGTGGAAAGATTAATATTTTTGCCTGTATACCAAATAGCTTGTTCGACTGTACTATTAAAAACTTGAAATGAATAATAGTCTAACAAGTAACAGACCTTGAACCTCCAATCAACTACAGATCGCAACAAAAAGCGTTAGATATCGAATCGAGAGTCAACCGCGAACCTAACACGACGAGCAGACGCGGTGGAGGAGAAAAGATAACTTAGAGATTCCAGATCCGCTAACGATACATTGATGATATTCGATATAGAAGATAGAAACTGTGAAGTTTCTATTAGTTAGATTCATTGAGAAATACGAAACTGATAGACTGATACGCGATACTGTCTCTGCCAAAGATAACGCCTGCGAAATAATTAGGCCCTGTAATGAAAAAGGCAATTGCTTTCCTATTCATCTTCTGTTTAGCCTTTTTATCAACTATTTTGGGGTCGGCTTCTAGTCTAACCGGATGCAGCTGAATATCAGTATTGTACATGGAGTGACTTCCTGTTTGACCTCCACAACCTTGGGCCCCTTGGTAGGACAAGGTTGTTAGACTTTCGGACTTCTGACGAGTCGCAACGACTGTCAAAGATCCACGAACGAGCAACCGCGGCAAGCGTAGCCTAACCAGAAGGCCAATTCTCGTAATTTTAAGAACGTTTACAGTTTGAAGGCCAATTCTCGTAATATACTCGTCATCTCGGCGACAAACTTTAATGTCAAAAACTTGTCAAAATGTAGGAAAATTAAAGGTATTTTTGACAGATTGAGACTGAGATCAGACTGAGAACGTTCGTAAAATTACGAGAATTGCCCCTCTGGTCTCCATGTAAATCTGTCAAAAATACCTTTAATTTCCTTACAGTTTTTGACATTGATTGTCGCAGAGATGAGATTGCGACTAGGTTTTGAACGTTTTTAATTATGGGAATTGCCCTTCTGACCGTTCGTCTGTTATTATGTAGCCACTGCCTCCCTAATCGTGGGTACCAAAATGGCGGGTCATGGAAACCCACCATGAATCAATTTACTCTACATATTCTTGACAAAATACCACTGCTTTTAAAAATTAGTGCTCGGGCGAATTTTCCCGCGGTCAAACTCGCTCAATAGCGTTTTTGAATCGGTCGAGTGGGACCACAAACCACGTGACGGTGACGATTATAACAATATTGTGATCATAGTAAATAATAACAATTCTGTGTGAAACAACACATGAGAAAAACAGTTTATGCTACCTTCCTGTTCAGAATGCCAAAGTATTTGACATTCGGATGCGTAACCATGAATTTGTTACAGTAATAATTATCATACATCCAAATATAGACTGTAAACCTTTACAATACCGTTGTAAACACAAAAAAAATAAGTGCAGTATTTCCACTCCATGTACGTACGGCGGTCGGTACGACTGTCATTCGTGGATCTTTGACAGTCGTTACGGGTCGTTAGTAGGCCGAAAGTCTGACAACTGGTCTTACCAAGAGGTATCGTATTACACAGTAACTGGGCTGAGGAGGTCAGATAGGCTGTCGCTCCATGTAAAATACTAGTATTTAGCTGCATCTGGTGAGACTGGAAGCAGATTATGATTTCTGGCGTACCATAACAGGCTAGGTAGTCACAGCACAGCCCTCGCCTAATTTCACTGGATAGCTAAGCAATACAAATTATTTATATTTTACGAGGTTTTTTGAGTTGTAGGTACGTGCTTAGTTATTTGTATGTCTTCGGAACTACCGATCAGATTCCAAAAATTCTTTCACTAAGGCTGCAACATTATCCCTTATTGTCATATGCTATGTTTTATAGAAGAGCAGTAGTGGCCCAGTGGTAACGGCCACGACTTTCGAGTTGTAGGTCGTAGGTTCGAACCCCGACAGGCGCTTTACTTTATGTAAATTATTTCATCACCATTGCTCTCCAAACGGTGAAGGAAAACATCGCGTAGAAACCGGCATGTCTTAGAATCAAAAATGCGAAGACATGTGACATCTACCAACTTGCACTGCGCGCGTGGTCGATTACGGCCCACTCCCTCTCCCAGAGAGGAGGCCTGTGACCCAGCAGTGGGAACATTATGTATGTTTTATGTTAAAACAAGAAACGTGACGCGAATGAAATCACGGACAGCAGCTAATACGATTTATTTGTGGAACTTTTGCCTATTCTTGTACAGTGTTACCTGCGTGCTTTTGGCGCAATTGACACTACTATGTCAACAATACTTATTATTGATAATGACCTTAGCCAAAGGTTGTTTTGCGTTAAGTCGGCTATTTGACACATTTCAACTAAATAGACAAGGTTTTATCGTATTTCGACATTTTATTTTATTAAAAAAAAAATTAGTTTGTTGTTTCATTAGGTTTTACTTATGGAATCATGATGACAGCTGATTAATGTATTGTTGATTCCGATGACTTTAAAGAAAGAGGTATTATGTGTGAAAAGGCCAATCAAGTTAGTATTCAAGTTCTTAAGATAGGTTGAGTAACTTGGCAGTTTATTAGTCATAATAGGTAGATAAAAAAAAACCTGTCATATTTATTTGTGTAAGTACTTTTAGTATAAGATTAAATTCTCAAACTGACTTTCTCGTTGGTTTTGTGGTCTCAAGCGTTACTACTAAGGTCCTGGGTTTGACTCCCGGGTCGGGCAAAGTGTTATTGGGTTTTTCCGTCTGAAAATTCTCAGTAGCTGCTCGGAGTCTGGATTTGTGCCCGGTTGCCAGCAATAGGCTCGCCCCAAACAGGGCTAGTCACCTCTGCACCTGTTATGTTTGTTTATTGTTGCGTGTTACTGGTACACCTCTGCTAAACCCTATGAGAAATACAGCCGTGATGTTATGTTACAAATTTTGTATATAAAACATAAGTCTATGCAAAGTCTCTTTTCAAACAGAGCAATGCAAATACAGATGCAATACAAAATTAATCATCGCAGTTATTCATTCGGTCTTACTTATTTCATTTATTTAATGTTTGCTAAGTAAGTAAGCAAGTAAAAACCAATATAAAAAGCGGGTGCATAACCTCTACGCCAGCACATTATTTTTCTAAATCTACTTAAGACAAGGCACGACCTACGCCGTGAATGTTTGATCAAGAGAACAAACATTTCAAGTACACGGTGCAGGTGCACTTTGCTTTGTGTTGACATATACTTATTATTAACTAGCTACCGCCCGCGGCTTCGCCCGCGAGGTATGTCGATAAAAACTATCCTATGTCCTTCCTCGGGATGCAATCTATCTCTTTGCTAAATTTTATCGAAATCCGTTCAGTGGTTTAGGCGTGAAAAGGTAACAGACAGACAGAGTTGCTTTCGATTTATAATATTAGTATGGATTAATGTGACTTTTCATGTCTGTCTGACCGCGTTATTCTTTTAAACTAAGCAACGGATTTTGATGTAGTCTGAAATAATCATTTAGAGAATTCCGGAAGGTTTATACCATAACGCATAATCAGCCTGTAATAATATTCCTACTGCTGGGACACAAGCCTCCTCTCTTCGAGAGTACGAACGGTTTCGCACTACATCTGACCCGAATCCGAATTAAAGATCCGACTTCAATCCGAATTGGGAATGTTCTAAATTTTGACGGATAGAGTTCGGATCTAGTGCGCTACGGGTCATACAAATAGAACTATGGTCACTTCGGACCGGCATTTCTCGGATTCGGATCGGGAAACCGCCCAGTGTTATGTATAATAAACTACGCGGGCCCAGTGCGGGTTTGTAAATGTCACATGTCTTCGAATTTTTGGTTCTAGGACATGCCTCTTTCCTCACAATGTTTTCCTTTACCGTTTTTGAGAGCAGTGGTGATGAAATTATTTACACAGAGTAAAGCGCGTGTCTGAATTCGAACCCACGACCTACTTGTAAGTCAGGCCCGTTACCACTGGCTCATCATTGCTCTCTGTATTGTACGTATAATGCATTATAATTTAGAAATCTCGATGTTTTGTCAAGTCGTAAAAACCGAGCGAAGCCGGGACATGTCGCTAGTACACAACAATACACATCGCTAGATGGATTAATGATATGCATTGCGATGTTAGCTCGATCAAGGAAAACCCTGATGTAATCGACAGCAATCATTATTCTGTAGGTATTAATTAAAATCTCCTGCTTGTCAATATCGTTGTGATGGTCATTTAGTACCTGCGTTAATGATATATACGAGTAAAGAACTAATTAAAACAGCATATTGACCGGCCCCGATAAATAGAATTAGAATTCTTTGATGTCCAATTCCTAGCTTTTGGTAAATTGCGTAACCTTAACAACAACACAACAACAAACAACAACAACAATCTGCAGACTAAAATAATTGCGTAACACACTATCAGTGGCAATTAATGACTTTAATTTTGACAGTTCAACAACCATTCATTGCGTTATTTAGGTTGTTGAGCTGATAATTTTTTCGAATTTTTTCTTTTACACTATTTTCTGACCCATCACACAAGTTCAGTCTTGCACAAGTTCTTGCCAATTGATTAACGACACTGTGCTACTACTGCGGTGATTAGCACCTGGCAATGAGTGAGTGAAATCGATCGGCGTCACGCTCTCGAACAGCGCCCGATGCATCTGTGATCCGGTTCACGGCGCTTTGTTAGCATTGAAGATATCTGTGAAGCATTTACTTTAGGTTGTAAATCGAGATGTTTTTTTTTTTTGTGACGCTTTCAGCCATTTTGTTCCAGTTCCAGTTAAAGATGGAGAAACCAATGCAGGGCGGACATGACGTTTTTGCAAATAAACAATGATGCGTTTAAGATTTAAAAGAACAGTCCCAGGTTGTAAATTACTACTACAACTTGAAATCATCATCATCTGCCTGCCAGTCTAACCGGATGCAGCTGAATACCAGTATTTAACATGGAACGACTGCAAAACTGACCTCTACCACCTACTAACTGTGTAATACGATACCTTTTGGTAAGACTGGATGTCAGACTTTCGGGCTTCTGACGACCCCTAAAGATACTAGAACTTGAAATACTCACATAGGTAATATCCTTGGACAATATAATAATAATATCCTTGGACATTTCACACAACGCCATCTAGTCCCAAGCTAAGCAATCTAATGCTTGTGTTATGGTAACGAGATGGCTGATAAACTACTTACTCGTATATACTTTTTTTTTTTGTAAATACATACATATTATAGATAAAACAGACCGAGACCCGGAACAAATACTTGTAGGTCGTACAAATATTTGTTCCGTGCGGGAATCGAACCTGCGACATGCTGCGCATCAGTCAATCGCTCAACCACTGCGCCAACCGTGTCGTCGCTATGGGTATATTCGAAAAGAGGATACAATAATCTCAGTTAATCAACGACTTCCTTTAGTTTGCTCTTAAATTTTAATTTATTGTCACTGCGTTTACCTGCTGGATATAATCTGGGGATTACCAAAGTCTTTAGGAAACAGACATTACGTATGAGTTAAAACATGAACAGAGCGAAAAAAAAATTGGTACATGCAAAGGAAATACAAACAGTAAAAGAGGAGCATTCAAACTAACTTAATTAATTAAAAAAAGACCTGTGCGAAGCCTAAAAGGCTTCTATGTCAGCATAATGCTGAGATATCCATACTAATATTATAAATGCGAATGTGTGTCTGTCTGTCTGTTACCTCCTCACGCTTAAACCGCTAAACCGTTTTAGATGAAATTTGTAATAAAGATAGTTTGAGTCCCGGGAAAGGACATAGGATAGTGTTTATCCCAATATTCCCACAAAATCGAAACTTATGCGGGTGAAACCTCGGGGCGCTATTAGTTTAAAAAATAAATGCGACTACTCTGGTATTCTGACAGGGCCTGATCAGATCAGTTTATGTATTGCAATGTGTTTTGTTGAGCTATTTCGAGAGTAAAAGATACTACATGTATCTAGACATAAAATTGATATCCTAAAACACCTCAGAAATCCATTACTACCCAAACACGCATACCTACAAACCTGCCTGCTCCATATTCAAATCCTAGTAATGTGGAACATAACAATGAATTACCTTACGCAACACCGCAGTAACATTACTCCAAGTATTTCGATTTGATAAATCTCAAAAAGGTAATAAACCAAAACGATATCCTTTTACAAATTTTACGAGTAATGTGTATGCTCACCTTGGCAATACTGTTCCACAATATAAAAACTTCCAGAACGCCCGTTGAATTTTTAAAATATTATTTTTAACTTTATCCTTTTGATGGATTCTTATTTTGTAAATGTAAGGACTTTGTAGACTTTAGATCTGTGGACCATTTTTTATATTATCAAGTACCTGGCAGGCCTACGCTGTCCTCCCATATCTATTGTAATTTGAAAACATTTTAAAAGCCAACTATTTTTAAAAGAGTAAACGTGGAGTTTCTTGCCGGCTCTTCTCCATAGGAAGCGACTAGTTGGAACCGTGCACCTAGCTTCTGACGTTTCATAAATGCCCATGTAGGTTTATGTGAAATAAAATATTTTGATTTTGATATTGTTGAAGAAGACATTTCTCGCACAATGTAATAATTGTGATTGAACCTTCTGAACCTGACTTATACACGTAGAACGAAAAAGCTAGGCCGGTAATGGCTGGTGTTACTCACTGATGCATGAAAGCAAACTCATTGAGCAAGCCAATGTGTTCGTTTGTTTGAGCTCATGTCATAACTATGTTAATGTGTGAAATGTGCGTAAAAACACATGTGAAAGACTCTGGAGTCCCATTTGTATTGATGAATTTACATTTGATGTGGAGCAAGTACCTACCTATATTCTGCAATTTATTGGATACAGTTCAACGTTAAATAATTTATTTCAAATAGGTAATGACTGACTTTTTTTATCGTCTGGAAAAAAATAGGGTATGAATGGTGAACGGAGTAGAAGCATATGACACAGAATTTACTTATATACTACTTATTTGAAGTAAACTTTTCTTATGAAAATTTAAAACAAAAAAATTCTGTGCCATACGCTTTTTTTTTAATGTCATCTCGCAGTTCATCCTATGAGGATGTCTATGTCTGTGGATGCCTTAGTTAAGGCCTCCAGCCAGGCCTAAAAAACTTAAAACCAAGCGACTACACGCTAAGGGCACCCCCCGTGGGATTCGGACCTCGGCTTAGGGCGTCGCTGGGAGAGGACAGCGAGGGACAGGCTGGATCGGAATTAATTATGGACGAATTAAATACTATATAGGCTCAGCGGCGCGGGTTGGCTCGAGCAAGGGTCGGGGTGCCATAGGCTTCTGCTCCGTTCACCTTTTATACCCTGTTGCCTCCGTTCACCTTCCAACATACCCATTATCCCATCCGCCTCCATTTATCTCGATCCGCAGCATCTCTTGTCTAGCTGATACAGCCACCCTGCGAAGATCGTCGCTTCACCTTTCACAAATGCTTACCATCTTTCTACCCTTACACCATTTAACCCGCGTATACCCTCTGTCAACGTAATGAATTTTACTTTCTATGGCGTTTATAAAAATTGTTTTGGAATCTATTTCAATCAGAGTCATAAGTGGCTATGACCCATGTAGATATGGATATGACTTTTACCCAACTGCCTCACAAAGAGGATAATGTTTTATAAACATCTACGTCCGACAACTAAATATAACTGATTTCAAAGTATGCAGCTACGTTTGCAGTGAACTCATTACTCATTTATAAAAAAAGGCTTTTCCGTTTCACCTGATATAGGAACTAAATATCGATTGAATAATACAACTACCTACGTACTTCACAGTTTCCTTTGGTCTTACGGTCAGCATTGTAAGTGGGTTTAATAACGTAAAAAAGTGAATGATCATGGATGGTAATTAATTATATATTGGCGTCAAAATGACAATAGGTTTTTTTGTATTTCTGCCACGATCTGATATTTCCTGAATGACCGAATACAATTACACAATCACGAATAGTGTGGTCTGTGTAGTTGTGTTCTTCAATTGTATCCGGATACATACGTATATTACTTATTCCGTCTGGGAATCAATCACACGATCGGGAGCGCAGAAGCTAATCGCTTCACCAATGCACCATTCGAGTATTTTTTCTCTATTTCAATACAACATTCGTCGACAAATAATCTTGAAGAAAAAAGCATAAAGCATAATTAGCATAACATAATCAGCCTATAACGTTCCCTTTGCTGGGACACAGACCTCCTCTCTATAAGATAGTCATCCAACAGGCGGGTCTGGCGCGGGATGGTAGATGTCACCTTAAATTCTTGGTTCAAGGCCATGCCAGTGTACTCACGATATTTTCCTTCACCGTTTTGAGGGCAGTGTACTTGTCTGGGTTCGAACCTACGACCTACAACTCGTAACTCGCAGGCGTTTCTTTTGAGCCATTACTGCTCTCAATATGCTAATGTTAAAACAAAAATTATTTACTTTTTCTGCTGACTGTACACGCGTGTTTACTCTTTATTAGTTAAAAAGCTGTCGAGCGAGCGATTATAAATTACTTAGTCGATATATTAAGTGATGGATTCGTTGATTACAACATTGTGGATACGTTAATAGAGTCAGGCACTAAACTATACAATTATGACTATATTCTGATGCTAAAAATAAATAAAATAAATTCCTCCAGACCGTATTTTGCTCAGCGGAGACCAGCTTTCGGCGCGGGAAATATTATAGTGCACAAGTGTGTGCGCAGACACAGGTGCACTTTCTCTCCCCTCACTCTCATTGTCAATCCGACACGGCCGGAGAGAGATCATTCATGACTTTTCGAACGGCAAAATTACAAAAGACAGTCCCCCAAAACGCCCGCCCTTCACCACTTCCTAGTGCTTTCGCTGGGGAGAAGAAGTGGCGCAGATGTCTGTTCAGTTAGAAAATACTTGTATATGTTATGTAATATTATTGGACTATGCGTTTAAGTGGCTAAGATGTATTATTACAGAATGTAAATTGTTCTTAACACTGCATTCCGCAACTAGTCTTGATGTCATAATTGCAATCAACATTAGATCGGTATTTCTATAACTAAACACCCATTATTTTTGACATTCCTGTAATTTCTACGGCAGCTACAAATAGCAATGTCGTAATCGATTATAAGTATTCGATAACTAACGAGCTAATCGATTATGTTGCCATTTACTATACGAAGTGTAGCGAATTAATCAATTGGTGATTAAAAAGTCATACTTAATTAGACAAATAATTGGTGAATTGCGAAAAACTAAGGCTTAACAAAGATAGGTAAACAAATTGTGCTAATCATCGTGATATCTACCTACTTACATACAAGAACTCACGCTTCTCTCCATGGGGGTATGCAGAAACTATAGAACGCCAACTACTAGGATCCTCACATACTCCTTTTGTTTCGTTTACGTTTATATAACTACTAGCCGTGCCCCGTGGTTTCACTCGCGTTAATTTGAGGAAAAAGCCTAAAATATATTCCATTATTTTAAAACAATAATATCTCCTATGATATTCATTGAAATCAAATGATGACAAGGGCAATTTTGTTCAAAATTAAATACGTATTAATTTAATAACGTATTTATTTGGCTAAAGATTAATATCATGTTTGTTAAAAACATCTTCGCAAATAATGCATTACTTTAGAACAATTTTTTTAAGAGTCCTCTTTAAAAGTTAGACGTTTGCTGTTAACTTTTAAAGAGGAACCTTAACCGTTTACGCAACGGAAGCTCCAAAAAGGAACAATTTTTCACAATCTGGCAACATTCTTCATTGATGCTCCTATTGGTCGTAACGTGATGTTATATAGCCTATAGCCTTTTTCGATAAATGGACTATCCTACACAAAAATATTTGTTTCAATTCGAACCAGTCAGTAGTTCCTGAGATTAGTGCGTTCAAACAAACAAACAAACTCTTCAGCTTTATACTCGTAATATTAGTATAGATATCTGACCTGTGTATAATCAAAGATCTGGGCATACACGCACGCCAGTTGCGAGTACCACACACAAGGAGGCCTACCATGATCTATTTAAAACCGATTCAAAAGCAAGACATTTCAGTTTAGGTTCTTAAACTGCATCGCTCACAGTCGTACCATGACGTCCAATACGCTCAGCGGCATTTGGATCGTTGAAAGTAAATGAGCGTTAAGAGCTCGTGATAGGTATCCAGATGGCACGGCCTAAATTGAATCGTTAAACTGACGTCATGGTACGAATTAGAAGAACAGTTCAGTTTAGGTCCTAAAGTGGATCGCGTTAAGAGCTCGTGGTAGGTATCCTGACCTTTCTGAAGAACGTCACCAATAACGTCGCTAATTATGTCCCTCTAGGGTATCCTATCCTCCCGGCATTTCCACTCACACCTGCCTTGTGTGTAGGTACCGTTTGCTGTTAGTCGCCGTGATGATTTAGGTAGATACAAATAAAGACTACCCAATTTAATTACAGACTAAACCAAGGCCGAGGTTAAGAAACTTAACCTATCTAGCACGTGTTATGGTTAAGCATCATTTCTGTCTCTGTCACAAAACTGTTACACTAAAAGTGTAAGATAGCTCAAGACTACCCAATCTAGTTACAGACTAAACTTATAATCAGCCTATAATGTTCCCACTGCTGGGTCGCAGGCCTCCTCTCAGTGAGAAGGAGTGGGCCATAATCCACCACGCAGGCCCAATGCGCGTTGGTAGATGTCACATGTCTTTGAATTATTACCAAGACACATAGGTACATACATATTATATACTCAGGTTATTGATCCTCAATTATTCAATTATTTTATAAAACACACATCAATTAGTTAAACCATTTAATTATCTTCTAACCTGACCACAGTTAACGAGAAATTGAGTACCTATTCAAACTTCATTTTTATTTACTTTTATTTGCATTAAATAAACTTACTATTTTCCAGGCTGTGTATTCAGCGCGCGTTCGCCTGATGGTTCGGAACAGAGTGCCTTATCGAACGATTGGAACGCATTGGTATTCGAAAGTCGAACGAACGAAAGCGAATAATCGAATAAACTTGTATATTTGATTCATTGAAATATGAAAAGCATTAAAGATGATTTATTTTAAAGCTGAAGCTGGGTTGACTGTCAATTTTATTGGTAGTGTTACATAAAATAGTCATTTATAAGCTGCGGTTACAGTACATGTCTGAGGGGTAATTAATTCTCGTAATTTTAAGAACATTCACAGTCTCAATCTGTCAAAAATACCTCTAAATTCTCTACATTTTTGACATTGATTGTCGTTGAGCTGAGATTGCGACTACATATTGAACGTTTGAGTTTCTAACCCATTCTTCTCCATCGAAACTACCTTTTGGAATAGAATTAGAACAAATTTAATTTTCTTGTAAATTTTGACGTTCAAAATTGCCTAATAAGTGCTTATTTTAAATAAATGATTTGAATTTGATAGTAACTGTTAAAAAAAAAACTAAATCGAAGAACGTTTAAGTACTTTTTTAGTTTCTCTGAATTTACCATCACTAATAATAGCTCTGTAGCTAGGGTAATAACAGCTCTGTAGCTAGAATAATTATAGCTCTGTAGCTAGGGTAATAATAGCTCTGTAGCTAGGGTAATAATAGCTCTGTAGCTAGGGTAATAATAGCTCTGTAGCTAGGGTAATAATAGCTAGGGATCAGCCTAGCTACAGAGCTATTACCTATAGGCCATATCCCTCTTTACTGAACGCAATATTTCTCTCTCTGCTAATCGGACTCTTTTCATAAAGCTGCTTGCCGGTTCGTGGTCTCCTCTCAGGAACATGACTACCCCAACGGCCATCGGTTCTAAGACGAATATGGCCGGCTTGTTACGCTGTATAGAACTAAAACTACAGTAGTCTTCTAAAATAGACGATTACTGGCTGGTAGAGAGTTTCTGGTAAACAACCAACGCCTAATGAAGTCCTTAATACCACCTACAGAAAAACTTAAGCCATTAATCGTTTTAAACAAAAATAAATTAAATTCTAGAGCTGCAGTACTCTGTAGGGGTAGTTGAAAGTTTTTAATGAAGCCGGTGAATAACTTCTTTATCGAATCGCTGAGATCCCAGTAGATGCACTTACGGGAGCACAAAATTTAGTATACTAGGTAAGGTACTGAGGCACGTATAAAATAAAGTAAGAAACGGAATTTAGCTAATTAAAGATGAAATTCTGTGGAAAAATTCCCCTGTTTTTCAGTTTTTTGGTCCCGCTGTAGCACAGGCCCCTCTTTTTTATGAAAATTTTGCCTGTTTTGTGCCAGGTCTTTCCGACAAACTTAATTATGTCATTCCGTGACCCTGTCGCATTCCTACACTCTGTATATACAGGGAAATGTATATCGCTAACAACACGATAAAAAGGCTGTGCACATACCAGTCAAAGTCAAAGTCAAATCATTTATTTCAAATAGGTACATTAAAGGCACTTTTGAACGTCATAAATTACAATAACATAGAATTGATTCTATTCGCCCCTTCCGCCAGAGTCAAGACTGTCTTTAGTTAGACCATCGCAATGTAAAAAAACAAAAGTAATTTATTGAAATCAGACTGGGAATTAGCACTTTTCGAACGTCAAAATTACAAAAGACAGTCCCCCAAAACTCCCGCCCTTCACCAGTTCTTAGTGCTTTCGCTGGGGAGAAGAAGTGGCGCAACAAACTCCCCAGCAGTTAAAAAAACAGCAAGTAGTCGACTCCGATTTATGTGTTGCATAGGTCGTTGCACAACCCAGTAACTGGGTAATACGATACCCCTTGGTAAGACTGGTTGTCAGACTTTCGGGCTTCTGACTAGCCGTAACGACTGTCAAAGATCCACAAATGACAACCGGGACCAAAGGCTTAACATGCTTTCGGTATGTAAAGATGGTCACACATCCACAGACCAACCGCGGCAAGCTTAGCTTGACCTGATCGATCGACCCGTGCGGCTGTTATTATTTAGCCACGGGCCCCTCCCTCTACTATGCTGATTATGCTATATGAAAACATCAGATTATAAGGTTTTGACAGACAGTATTATGAACCAAACCGGTGTAAACCGGTGTAAACCGGTGTGAACCGTCTAAGAGCACAGAATTAACTTGTTAAATTGCCTTAACACTTCCTATTGTGCAATAACCTACAACAACCTCCACCCAATGAGTGCCAATGACTTCATGCGTGTACCTGCTGACACTGATACATGGAGGACGCACGCAATGACCACTGTTCTGTTGTCTCTAAGTGTGCTCGACAGTGTAATACTGTGTACTGATGTGTACACTTCCGTGGATGTTAAGAGAGTTAGCTTTGTTGAAATATTGGTAAAAGTGCCGAAAAGTGTCGGGTGTGGTATTGTTGATCTTACTCGTTTTATTGTGGGATACTTTTTATCCTGATATTCCCACGGGATCGAAACTAACGCGGGTGATACCGCGGGGCGCTGCTTGTGGATAATAAAAATAAAACAATTATTAAGATTAAAATGATAAAATTGTAGTCTTAACAGCAATATGTAGAGAAACAATCATGAACTCTGTTACATAATTATCGTATTCTGTAGTGGTTAGACAATTTTTAACACACTTAATAGTCATTGTAAAACCTTTACCTACTGACACAGTGACACGTCGCGTAGGGCAGCGTTGCTATAAATTGTACATAATATTATCATTACGGTAATAACTTATGATATTTTATTATCGTCGTCATCGGGCGGAGGCTCTGTAGGAAGGTATGTCAAGACATTTTCAAAAAAGTATAAAAATTAAGCTCCGTGGATGCGGGTCAGACAAAATTAAAAACACATAATGGAATACTTACTGACTTTACCCAAAAAAAAAACAATTTTTGGGAAATCGCAAAAGAAGATCTCGCTATGAGGACTTATCCTACTTGTTGACGCATAAAATTAAAACTGATTTGATTTGATTATTAATTAATTATGAATGCTTGTATTTTGAACGTATGATTAACTATAGATGAGGTCTGAGTAAAAAAAAAATCTGACCTATCTACTAATGGGTCAAAGTTCCATTAAGCATGCGATAAGCACAGAGTTTTTTGTAAAACATCTAGCAATATCTTTTTGCATGAAAAGTATGATTATTTCCTACTTCTCCAATATTTATTTTAAATGATAAATAAGTAGTGTTTATTTTGCAAGTAGGTTTTTACAAGTACACATGGCGACACATCAAGCTATACATTTCCAGTTTTTGCTGACCTCGCATTGTATACCTAGGTTTTTCGTACAATCAGAAGTCAGATTTATACTGGTTATCTAAAGCTTGATGTGTAGCCGTGCGTACACGTCAATAATATTTTAAAACT
The DNA here is from genome assembly GCA_963669345.1 of Gortyna flavago. Lineage (NCBI taxonomy): Eukaryota > Metazoa > Arthropoda > Insecta > Lepidoptera > Noctuidae > Gortyna > Gortyna flavago. Next base: position 2,076,274 of record OY770144.1, read on the forward strand.
AGATGAGGTCGGTGTTTCCTATCCGACTCGTTGTTCAAATGGTCGCAGGCACCACCGCTGGACATGAGGTCCTGGATTCGATTCCCGGGTCGGGCAAAGTGTTATCGGGTTTTTCCATCTGGAATTTCTCAGTAGCAGCTCGGAGTCTGGATTTGTGCCCGGTTGATGGCAACAGGCTCGCCCCCTATTACATGGGACTTGAACTTAACTGGCATAATGTGGGTGTACTATAGGTAGGTACGCCTCTGCCTTACATGCCGTCGGGGATTACTGGCGTTATATTAAGTTATGTTGTTATTTAAAAGTGAATATAATATACAGGGCAATATATTCCTTTAATACCATTTTAGGTACAAATCCCATTGTCCCGTTGGTCTCGTGGTCGAGCGCGACTGTTGAGCGTGGGGTTTTGGATTAAATTCCCGGGTCAGGCAAATTGTTATTGTGTTTTTCTATTAAGAATTTCTTGGTAACAGCTCGGAGTTTGGAAGTTGGCGGTGTGATAACCCCGTGCCTTGAAAAGCACGTTAAGGCGTTGGTCCTGCGCCTGATCTCTCTCCGGTCGTGTCGGATTGCCGTCCCATCGGACTATGAGAGTGAGGGAAGAGGGAGTGCACCTGTATCTGCGCGTACACGCCTGCTCTATAATATCTCCCGCGCCAAAAGCTAGTCTTCGTTGAGATTGGCCGTCGCTGCCGAAATACGGTCTGGAAGACTTTAGGTACAAGTCTAATTAGTTCCGTAAAGCGCACTACACACCAAAGCCGACACAACCCGCCGACCGGCCCCCGGCTTTGTTGAAAGAAGCTTCTTTCAACATAAGCCCGGCGGGTTGTGTCGGCGAGCTGTGTCGGCGGGCTGTGTCGGCGGGCTGTGTCGGCGGGTCGGCGGCTTTGGTATGTAGTGCGCTTTAAAGTTACTCTATTTAAAACAAATGGCTTTTGACGTCACCTTGATTGATGACAACGGTAACTATTTATTATTCCTACAATAACATACATAATATAATTAATGATTAACATACAATTCGCGTGGGCGGACAACATACTGCTAAACAAGACTATGTACCTTGATTTTCTTATCAAAAAACGTTGTAAAATAATAAATAGCGCGATGTACCTAAGCATAATAAGTACCTATAATCAGCCTATAAGTTGTTCCCACTGTTGGGACACAGGCCCCCACTCTGTGAGAGGGAGAGGGCCGTAATCTGCCATGCGGACCCACTTGCGGGTGGGTAGAAGTCACATGGCATCGAATTTTTGGTTCTAGGACATGCCGGTTTCCTCACGATGGTGTTAATTCACCGTTTTAAGAGCAGTTGTGATTAAATACAATAAATAATAAATTCAATTTACACAAAGTAAAATGCCTGGCTGGGTTCGAACCAACAGACCTACAACTCGTAAGTCGCTTCAGTCACCACTGGGCCACAACTGCAACGTAAATTAGAACGATTTTTTAAACTATCTTGTAGCATTTTGGTTATTTTTTTGAGCGACAAGCACAATAAGTGTCACCCGTAGATATGAATAAATACTTAAAACGAAGTAAATATTATGATGTGTGAAACGAGTATTTTTTAGTTTTAAAGTCCTTCGAATTTCATCATTATCTGCCTAGCCTTTTCCCAACTATGTTGGCGTCGGCTTCCAGTAGCTGAATACCAGTACTTTACATGGAGCGACTGCCTATCTGACATTCACAAGCCAGTTACTGGTAATACGATACCTCTCTTGGTAGGACTGGTTGTCAGACTTTCGGGCTTCTGACGACTCGTAACGACTGTAAAAAAGTACGAATTTATGTTACGTTTATTCATGAGTATCTTCATATTCGTATATTCATAATAATATTCATATTACATAAGTACTATACCTTTATATACCACCAACATCGCGAGTAAAAAGTGCAGGTAAAAAACCATTGGTAGTATCAACCGAGGACGCCTAGTTTTTTCGTCAAATCACTTGTAATGCCACGGTCAAGTTGAGATTAAGGGCACTCTGCGTTCGGTCTAGTTTCGAAATTGTGTATGAAAAAGTATCTAATAACTGAGAAAAGAAACAATTGAATGAACATTTGACAGTGTCGGTATTTGTGTATTATAGAAAAATAAAGAAGGCCAAACGAACGGTTCAAACGTTTAAATTTACAGGAAAATAGTATTGATTCTGGGCACCCCTTCCAAAAGGTAGATTTGTATGGAGAAGAATGGGCACGAAACCCTATAGTCAAATAAAATAACCGAATATATTATGAACCTGAATTAAATTACAAAATAGGCACATTAAAATTGTAATTCTAAGAAAGTTTTACAGCCAAAGGCGTAAAAGTTTAAAAAAAGATGTGTGTGGGACTTTATTGCTTTTATTTTTCAAGTCATAAATAAACTTTTACTTTACTGAAGCGAGCCCAAAGTAAATAAAACAAACTGAATATCATAAAGTTAGTAACTTATGTAATGAGGAAAATGCAAGACGACCACCTTCGTTATCCTACTTCCTATAATAATATTATAAACGCGAAAGTTTGTGAGGATGGATGGATGGATGGATGTTTGTTACTCTTTCACGCAAAAACTACGTAATGGATTTTGATGAAACTTTACCACCGACCTTTAATAAACAAGTAGGTACGCTGGACTAAATATTCTGAACGAAATGACAGTTGCTTTTTGTGCCGATTCAAAGCGCCTGCACACAAGCGTCTCAGGAACGTGTTGTTTTGGTACGTCTGATGATTTCGGTCTAAATCGTAGAATTAGACTTTTTTGTGTATTTTGTATTTACTACGAGATATTTAGAACATTTTGATCATGAATGTATGCGCTTTTTGTTAAACTCACTATCAAACAAAAATATTAGTTCCACGGACGCTCACGAGGTTATAAGCGCCAAAATTGCGAAAATCTAATGTTTTCGTTTTGTCATCGATAATACGAGTATGATGTCCAGCGTACTTGTATGATATAGCTTATATTTTTATTAAATTAATTAGGTAGAAGTTGTTATTTATGTACCGCGAATTTTAGTTCTGAATTAACAATTTTTCAAGTCGGTACTTTCGTTATTTAGACTTAAAATGATTTTTCTTTTTTGCCAAAAGCAAACTTCGTTCTTAGCAAATATTACAAAATCTAAAAGGATTCTGCGTAAGTAAGACCTACGTAAAATCCTTTTCATCAAAAGAATAAAATAAAATATAAGCTCTTTCATAATTTACGTAATCTCATTATGTAAGCATTTTCATAAGAACGCCTTGTTTTGGCGTTAAAACAGAAAATATTTTAATGTCTTAAGCGTTTGACTGTAAATATTTAATGTTTTCGACTGTTGTTTAAGCGATCCTGAGTGAATTGAATTTGTGCTATTATAATTAAAATAACAATAGACATGATTTGGTTTAATTTGGCGTTGCAAAGCATTTAAGCGTTTTGTTTGTTGTTTAATTTTTTTGTACATGGCTATTGTGCGTTTTCGAATCTGTTAGATTTTTGTTTACATTCTTGGCAAGAGTGTGTTTGGAAGAATAGCAGTCACTTGTTCACCTTTGTTCTTTTTTTCCTGTCATTACATGTATAGAAAAAATTATTGAATACATAATAAAAGACAATTGAAGACAAAGATAATACAGGGTGGCATCATCGGCGCGCAAACTGTAACCATAAATTCAACACATGATTCTAAACAGCCTTGCTTATAAATTTTACGACGGGTAATAAATCACAGAAAAGTGCAATACATTAAATTTATCACACATAATTTTATTTTGTATTAATGATTGAGCACTATTGTGATCAGAAATGTATATGTATTTTTCGCTTTTCTTTCTTTGTAACCATGTCATTAAACCTTCAATATTTTATGTTTCTTTTTTCTTCATTTCTTTTGAATTCTTACGTTTATCTAATTTCTCTTCCACGTTCTTGTTATTCTTGGATCTTTGACAGTCGTTACGGGTCATCAGAAGCCCGAAAGTATTACCCAGTAACTGGGTTGTGGAGGTCAGATAAGCAGTCGCTCCATGTAAAATACTGGTATTCAGCTGCATCCAGTTAGACTGGAAGCCGACCCCAAAATAGTTGAGAAAAGGCTAGGCATATGATAATCTAATTTCTCTTCCACCAACTGCATTAAGGTTGTTCTATGATGCAATTACATTTAGCTGCATTCAATCAGTCGATCCATCAATATTATATACCTATATTTACATCAAATAGTTTAACACTTAATACACAATTAATATCAAAGTGCTGCCTCTATGCACATAGCTGATGGATTTTACAACCAGTTCCATTCCACAATTGAACCATTCCGATCTAAGCCGTGTGAAAATTACATGCAATTTTGCTGTTTATTGCGATACGCACGTCAATATAATAGGGGGCAAAAATACCTACCCCCTAATTAATAAACGTTGTATAGCGTCTATATAGTTATACAACGCTTTGTCTTCTACTTTCGAAAGTCAAATTACGAAAGAAAATCAAATTATTATTTTAGACGACTGAAAGAGAGAAATCGGTGTGTAACTTAATCTGATATAATACGTTTATTAGTAAGGGGGTTAGTCTAAATCTCTATTAAGGCGACTACATGACCTAAAGCGCGGTCACTATCAGACTACATAGAAAAGAAACAGAAGCGCGATGACACAACCCTGGTAATTTATTGCAAAATATGAAACAATCATCTATTTACAAACTACTTAATAATAAATAATACATCACTGAACGCAGTCTGGCATTAGCAATTTAATAGTATATATTAATTATAATTAAAATTGTTAATGAAGGGATAAACTGCTTTAAAAAAATTGTCAGATGTGTGTTTGAAGATTTTTTTGATGCATTAATGTGCGTTTAATTGTTATTTGACTTTCATCACTGTTTTAAAATAAGACTTTAAAATATGACTTTTTTTTTTGTCAAAATTATTAAATGTTTAAGAGATACACTGCTTTAAAAACCAACTTTTTGACCAATTTCAAGAAACTTCCGCCTTAATAATAAAGTTGAAGAGTTTATCTGGAACTATCAGTTTTTGCATTTGAAAGCCCATTTTTTGAGGAAGGCAGACCTTTAGGAGCAGACAAAAAGAAAAAGAATCAGAAAGAACGCAAAGGACAACAAAGTCACACGGGCAGGCGATGCGATGCGACGGGGTGGGTCGGGGGAACAAGAAATTTCACGCTAGTTAAACAATATGTCAGTAAATATTATCGTTTGCCTCCCCGAGGCAAAGATCGCAATGAGTCTGTGGTAATAGATTCTATAACAACCTCCTTCGAACAAACTCAATTCAATTATAACTTGTCGATCGATACCTTTCAAAATATGTTCGCAAACAAAACCGAAGGCACTCAGTATGCGGTTTATTACTTATTAATAGTCCTAGCTTCTTTCACGTCACATCAACAGCCTACAGCAGTCCACTGCTGGACATAGGCCTCTCCTATTGTACGCCATTCAACTCGATTTTCGGCAACTCTCATCCAGCTGCTACCAGCCATCCTGCGAAGATTGTGGCTCCATCTAGCCTGAGGGCGACCTTCCTAGCTTCTTTATTTGGTTTATTTTTAACGAGGAAAGTTAAAAGTTTTCAGGTTATTAATATAGTTTTTGAAGTGAAACATCTTAGGCGGGGATTTGATAATTTGGCGAGAATTATGAGTGAAATTTCAAGGACGGGCCACGCTTAGGCATTTTTGTTACACGAGAGAGAAGAAAGATATCTTTATTTGTCTCTTTAATTAATTCTCTCTTAATCTTTAATTTTACGAAGTTTTACTTTTATCACGTCGTGTACAAGCCAGCACAAGCATTTTTTTTTAAGTTTTGTTACATGTGTCGTACCAACCCGCACGGGGGCCGTGTGGCGAATCACGGCCCTCTCCCTCTCACAGAGAGGAGCCAGTGTCCCAACAGTGGACATAATGTCATTATAGGCTGATTATGTTTATGCTTATTGATCGGTGTCCTAGAAGCGGATGGTTTTGATATCTCATAAAAACGTTTCGTATCGCACGTACATACCTATAATAATATAGTCTGAGTCACACACATAATGTTAACCTCAAACTGTTTACGATTAATAAATTAAGAAAACATATTACTTCCTAAAACAACACAAATGCAGATTACTGCCTTGGCCTTACTGCTCTGACAAACGATGATTCTATTAAACAGAAAATTTGTTAAATGTCAAAATTTACACATTATCCGTAACAAATTCATGAGACGATAAGTCTGCTCATAATAATATATTGTATAATTATTTTAACGGAAGGAGGGTCGCTGACTCTTAGACTATATGCGAAATTTTGATGCTAAAATGAACCTTATTTCTTCAGCTGTAAAGGTGTGGGATTCTGTGAAGGATGTAGTAATGTTAAAATTACTTTTTGTTGTATGTACTCGTACTATGGGTTAGTAGTTTTGTATGTCTTCAATTGTTTTTGTGCGAGTTCGGCCATCAAATATTTTGTGTATGAGAATCTATTTGTGTCTTTCTTCCATTTAAGAGCGTTAACGTCGTACGGCATTTCTTACAAACTTTCAAGCCCTTTTTTCTCGAAATGAATGAACCGATTTTAATGAAACTTCATACGAATAAGCAGGATACAAAGGTCTAAAAAGTTATATATTAGTTTAAAGTTATAAACGTAAAGTCTGGAAGCACGTTGAGCCGTAGGTCCCAGCTGTCATTCGTGAATCTTTGACAGTCGTTACTACGGGTAGTCAGGAGCCCGAAAGTCTGACAACCAGTATTACCAAGGGGTATCGTATTACCCAGTAACTTGGTTGTGGAGGTCAGATAGGCAGTCGCTCCATGTAAAATACTGATATGGAATTTCAATTGTATCCCAGGCTATCGTACTGGTCGTAGTATTTTTGGCACGCTATTCCCAAGTATATTGACGCATTCGGCTTTTCTTAGCCACGAGTATTTTATTGGCATCTATTCAAGTGACATTCTTAAGTAACTCCTTTTCAGTTTTCATAAAAGCTTTCTTCCCTGAAGCCTTTGTCTTCGAACGGGATCAGGTTTCTACTGTCTCCATTAGGAGAATGACCGTCTCAACAAAAAAACGGGCTTATAGCAGTACTATCTTAGTTAAATACTCTTTAGCAGGTAAAATTGTAGTCTGTCCAAAATTCGCTGATGAAAGTGTAAACAAACCCTGTTTAGATTAAATTCTTACGCAGTCACTCGCCAAAAATAATTAGTAACACATTCATCTGTATTTAGAAGGTTTCAACATTACATCTCAATTTTTTTTTTTTTTTTGAATAATAATTGTTAGAATAACGTTATTAAATTGTAACTCAAAAATCATCGACGTAAATTGAGGTTATAAAATTAACCTCAATTGTTTGAAAAATATATTTAGTGATTAAAAAAAAGAATTTCGGGTTTAATTATTTAAACAATCAAATCAAAACAGTGAATTTTTAAGTGGCAGTTACAAATTTTCATCCACGGGTGCGTTATACGATCCATTTGTTTACATTTTCGTTAGATACTTTTAAAACAGCCTACATAAGCCTGTATTCCTCGAAGAGTTAAGCAGATGTAAGTTGTGAACAGAGTGGGAATACTCACAACACTAACCTGGAAATCGAATCCACGTAGATATGGTAGTCAGGTTCTTAACCATTAGGTAAACAAGATAGTTTTATTTACATAAAAGGAGGAAAATATCAAAAAATATATAGCACAGCAGAAAATGGAGAAGGCTTATTATAATCAGCAATGGAGGAACACGGCTGCCGATAATGATGAGGAAATTATTATGTAGGGTATACCTATGATCATTAAAATGAAATAACTATACTTAAACTTCAATTTTCAGTCTCGTTTCAGGCATAGGTACCATCGCGGCCATATCCGCCTGATCACTTAAAAAAAAATTCGCCTAAATCCTGCGGCGGCGCCAAGTCACGCCTTCATAAAGTTTTCGCCTATTAGGAAGCGTTAACGCAGAGTAACGATAGTTGCAAAATGCACTGCGCAGCTTAGTGACGCATTACGTGTACTCCTTTTGTGAATTTTACGGACGAACTGTTTGACCTTGGTGCGCTTACTAGAGAGCACTTCTATTTTTTGAGTACAAGTAAAAATTAACTTAGTGGTGGTCAGGCGGGAGTGTCCGCGATAGTACAGTGTGTATCAGAAAGGTATGTCCTTAATTAAGGGTGTGCTACAGACCATCAAACTAAACAACTTTGTCCATGGGGCCAACATCGAAATCTCGAAAAAATAATCAGCTGTCCCATACATTTGGGTCGATATCTTTACTTTGAGTAAATTATTTCCTCACCACTGCTCTTAAAGCGGTGAAGGAAAACATCGTGAGGAAACCGGCATGTCCTAGAACCAAGACATTTGTAACATCTACCAACCCGCACTGGGCCCGCGTGGTAGATTACAGCCCACTCCCTCTCGAAGAAGGAAGGCCTGTGTCCCAACAGTGGGAACAATATGGTTGATTATGCTATTCATTGGGTAGAGTAGATATTGAAGTTTTGTGTGGGATAGCTGATTATTTTTTCGCTAATACAAAGTTGGTCCCATGGAGAAAGTTGTTCAATTTGATAAATCACACACACACCTTTAAATAAGATATAATAATATATTAATACCTACTCGTTAACATTTTAGAAAAATAATCAACTTTTTTTTTTAATATGAACACCATGTATCTATCACATAATTAATTTATCTGCCATTGCATTTAATTTTAATTCTTTTTAAACTCAACACTAATTTATTTCAATTAAACCATTTACAGGCACTTTGCAATTGAATTGTCAAAATTGTCAATTATAATTATGTCATATCCCTATGTATTTTACTGTGTGTACATAAATAATAAAATAAATAAATTAATTAATTAGTCGGTCAGTTAGTCAGAAAGTTGAAGCTAGTTGCCCATTCCAAAACGTAGATCTGTATGGAGAAGAAGGATAGAGTTTACTTATTGTGGTATAATAATTTTATTCTTGGCGTATCGTCTTTACATTTAATTATGTAATGAATAAAAAAAAAATTGTAAAACATTTTAAAAGAGTAACGGTGGAGTTTCTTGCCCATTCTTCTCCATACGAAACTACCTTTTGGTAGAGAATATTTTTTTTTTGTAATGTTCAGAAGTGTCTTTTTTGTCCTTATTAGAAATAAATGATTTAACTTTTTAACACACGCTGTAAAGCTAGATACTTAAACACAGTATCATCTTATTAGACGTGTAATGGCTGAACGAGGATGCTCCCCGCCCGTGGTACCGCCAGGCACTGGTCGGAAAAAAACTGGTGACGTCACACCTTTGTTTTTATCTAGCGTAGGTACGTTAGGTGTGTGGTAGAGGAAAATGCGGTGAGTTAAGGCGAAAGCGCCAAGGTAGCCCGCGAAATTCAATTTTTTTTACGTTTTTTGCAATTTGCTGTTCAATTTTAAGTTGTACGTTGATTACAATTCGATTCGCGGCCGTAACAAATACGTATCTACAGAATTATAATCATTAAAGTTATCAACACAACTCTCTAAGACCAAGTAATCCTACTGAATGACTGTTTCATGAAATCGTGACATTTTAGGATTACACAAACTTACCAAGTTGTATTACTAATTCTTATGATTATAATTCTGTAAATACATATTTGTTACTACCGCGAATCATATTTTAATCAACGGACAACTTTATACTGACCAGCAAAATGCAAAAAACGTAAGAAAATTTGTATTTCGCGGGCTACCTTAGCGCTTCCCCCTTAAGTTGTTTTGATCCTTTGGGTATTAAATGGTTTTCTGCTTTCGATTTCACTGAGTTAATTTTTTTTATTGAAAGCATGATCCCCGCCTGATCTCTCTCCGGTCGTGTCAAAATGCTGTCCCATCGGACTATGAGAGTGAAAGAAGAGGGATTGCACCTGTGTCTGCGCACACACTTGTGCAATTGTCGCCATGGCTGAAATTCTGTCTTTGTTTATTTTATTTTCACTTTGATAAGTACAGTCAACAAAAGAGATAAGTATGCAGGATCGTCGGATATAGTTGAAATTTAGTAAGAAACCGACGGATGTTGTCGACTGAAATTTAATTTGATAAATGAGCTGTTTTTTTTGTGTTAATAAAATTAAATATACTTATCTCTTTTGTTGACTGTACTGTTAAGTAAACGAGTCATCCTGCATTAACTGAACATTATTCTTAAACGTTAAACACAAATCATGTTTAACCTTTGTAATATTCATGGCCTAAACTGTGGATAATCTCCAATAGTTTAGCGTTAAGTGTTGCGACATGCCGCCTGCTATAGCAGTCACGCGCCTGCGCACCGGTTATTTACTTACGGGGATTTTACTTTACAATGACAATGATTTGGTATTGTAAAAAATTGTACTGTTTTTGGTTCTAAGAGGGTTCATAGCTCCTTTTTTATCAGTTCACTAGCTTCTGGATTTTCTTGACTGCATCACGTTTAAATTTTTTTCCATTCACAAACATTTAAAATCTCCCAATCACTTTTAAAATACAAACAAAAAATGTTTCACAGCACGTTTATATGTTTCCTTATTAAGTACAATGGATGTAAATTAGTTACAACGTGCAAAGTACACATGGCTACACATCAAGCTATACATAACCAGTATAAGCTGACTTCTGATTGTGAAAAAACCTATAAAATGTGAGGTCAACTAAAACTGGCAATGTATAGCTTGATGTGTAGCCGTGTGTACAGCACAACAAAAAGTAACGATGAATTTACTTTTTCGCAAATAAAGAATAAGTACTTAAGTTGTTTTGAGCACCATTGTTATGACTTACAAGGTGATCTAGTTTTAAAGATTGTAAATACATTGATGGCCATACCATCTTGACTACCCCCATAATCTTCGTACAGTATTCCACTGCTGGACATGATGAACCCCTCTAGTTACACGCCATTCAGCTCATCTAGCTGCTACCAGCCAACCTGCGAAGATCGTCGTTCCACCTAGCCCGTCCTAACTTACTTAGAGGTATGAGGAACAGGGTGTAAAGTTCACTGATCCTCCATAGAAAAGGGAGGATCCTCTGACCAGACGGGTGTTCTGTCGGGCGGGCAACTGCCCTATGATTCATGTCGGGCCGTTCTTCCATCTGCTAGTTGCGCGGTAAACTCTGCTTGCGAGATGCAGGATTTTGTGAGACGTCATTATGTCGCGTAGTTCGCATGTGGCGTTTGTAGATACCGCTACACGTTTGCCGATTCGCAATCCCCACTCAAGAACACGTCTACACCATTGCCACTTCAGCTTGCTTATTTTGTAAGCCATGTCGACAACTTTGGTTCTCTGCCAGATCACCTCGTTCTGAATTCGAGCGAGACTACATACGAGTACCTGACTGTTTTATTGGAAACTACGCGAGCCATAGACTTGAAAAACTCAATTTCCAGAAACAATCTAAATCGAATTGATTTACTGCTAATCTTGGACTGTCAACATGACGATGTTAGCCACTTTAATTTACACCAGGCGCAAAATATTTTCTAAACTCTACCTTCATAGCATTACATATTATTTTCGAATGGCAAAACTACATAATGAATTATGTCTGCTAAACAAATGAGTAATTAAAAAAAAAACTTGTAATTTCCACTTGGATTTGATTCTGCTAGTCATCTCAGATTAGGTGTAAAAACAACAAACAGATGTAACGTCTTCAGTTTTGATGTAGATCCTCTCAAATTTTACTATTGTCCCTAGCGTGTCTGCATCTAACAGGCACAAATTTAAGGTACTGATGACACCAAATTCGTAGCTATATTCTGGGTTGAGGGGCTTGTAGCTAAAATAATAATACATAGATACACCCACACACACATACACACAGCACACTTACTCATATCTGATATAGACTTTAATATTTTCAGGCGTACTCCATATTTGTCTGTTTTATGTTATTAAAACTAATATAACTATTTCTTTTATAATTTTAAACAATAAGCAATTGATTTCTCCATTCTTGAGGGATACGGCACTGGGCAGCGGGATTGTCCGAAAGGGTTACCGCTGCCCCGGAACATAAAGGGCTAAGGAAGGAACACGGATGGGTTTTAGTCAGTAAGAGTCTGACACTCCCTTCCGCTCCACCCAGAGCGGGAGGGGTCATTGGATGATTTCCCATCCTTAAAAAAAAAAAAAAAAAAAAAAAAAGGGATACGGCACTGTTTCTCTTTACTACAGGCTATTATGTAGCCGATCTAAGAGGACAGTACCCCAACAATTTATGTTGTATATCAGTGTTCATTTGTAAAGTGCAACTGTTTTTATTGAATTTGCTGCAACACCTTTTATGCAATAAAGTTTTCATTTATTTATTTAATAACAGCCACACGAGTCAACTACGCTTGACGCGGTCTGTTCGTGGACCCATTGCATATCAAATCTCCACCGTGCCTCGGAAAACACGTTCAGCCGGTTGGTCCCGGCTGTCATTCGTAGATTTTGTCGATATAGGTAATCAGAAGCCCGAAAATCTGACAACCAGTCTTACTAAGGGGTTTCGCATTACTCAGTAATTGAGTTGTGGAGGTCAAATAGGCAGTCACTCCTTGTAAAATACTCGTATTCAGCTGCATCCACTTAGAGTGGAAGCCGACCCCAACAGTGTTGGGAAAAAGCAGATTAATCCACTCAACTCTTTGGCCACCACTCATCGAGTACTTACAATGAGACACTTGTTATCGTGTCCAGCATGTCCTGTTGTCTGCACGTTGTAGAACCTGGTGTAATCTGTTGATGACACCAAATTCGCAGCTATAGTCTGTGCCTTCAATTATTGCATCGTCCAAGAAGAAGTGTTTATTGGTTTGAGAATATACCTATTTTAAATAGCATTCCACCTGTAATCGTATTATTAAATTATATACTCTCAAAACTTTTGAAAGTCAAAGTCAAATCATTTATGTATATTCAGTAAGCCTTTAAGCACTTTTAAACGTCAAAATTTACAATAAAATATAATTGATTCTAGGCGCCCCTTCCAAAAGGGTTTAGAAGAATGGAAAAGAAACTCCACAATAACTCTTTTATAATGTTTTATAACATTTTGTAATTATAATTAATTGGGGTTGATTTTACAATATTTTGCATACATTAATTATAATTAATTGAGGTTGATACCCTCGTGCCGAGGGGTCGGAGTTAATGAAATTCCCAAACGGCTGGTTGAAAGTTCCCGTAACCCAAGGGCTGGCTTTTACCTTGACCAGAGGTTGAGCATTGCCATACAACGTGGCCAGTCTCTTGGGTACCTACATTACCAGTCGATAGAAATGCGGAGAAATCGACGCCATATTATAGTTTGGTAATAGATTATTATATTTTATTTTATAAAAAAAAACAGCCAGGCTGAAATGGGAGTGGGCCGGACACGTCTCACGAATGCACCCGGAGAGATGGGCAAAGATCGTCACTCACTGGGCGCCTGAGGCAGGACATCGCCGTCGAGGTAGACCAAGGCGAAGGTGGTGTGACAATCTAATATCATTTGCAGGGCTAACATGACCAAAGATCGCACAAGACGGGAGGTTTGGCAGAAAAAAGGGGAGGCCTTTCCCCAGCAGTGGGACACAAAATAATCTATCAAAAAATAATAATAATTACACATATACACAAAGCCTACTACTAAAATAACATCAACATTTTTATAAAACTCTTGGTCCTAGAGTGATGTTTAATAGCCTATATATAGCCTTCCTCAAGAATTAGGCTATCAAATGCAAAAATAATATCTGTAGTATTTATTATTAGTAGTATAGATTATGTACTTATAAGTTCTTATCTACATAATATGAAGGTACAGTTTATAATAATTTTTAATAAATAATTACAATATTATAATTATGTGTGAAGACGATGTACAGACGCCAGCACATCAAGCTACCCTAAACTGTCAAATTTTCCCAATGAACATTGGACCTTATGCTTTAGCGATAATGTTGAAAATCTATTAAAGAAATTTGACAGGTTGTAGTAGCTTGATGTGCTGGCGTCTGTACCTAGAATAAAATTATTATACTTCAATAAGTACTCGTAGGTACTCGCAGTTGATGATCATGATTATGGAAACTGCAACGGCCGTAGAGATACTTAGTGTTGTGATGGTTTGCAATGATAATTTTCTCAGTCGTTTTCTTTACATAACAACTTGAGTTTAGTTTATTTCATTATGATACATGGGTATCAATTTACTTACACATTTAACATTGAGATATTTTCAAAACGTTTTTGCTCTCAGATTCGTAAAAGTTTTATTATGTTTTTTTTGGTACGTCCACTGGTGACTTTATCCGTGTGGATGTCATAACTATATCATAAAACATATCCACTCGGCAATTATGTAGCATTTTGAAGTGAAAACTTCTTTAGGCGCTCGTCAGTGAACGAAACGGACGGTCTACTCTCCAAGCACGAAATCCGTTATTTCGACCGAAGTTACGGCCAAATTACGGCCGGTTAGTTTAATTAGTAAGGGCGTTTTCAGCTAAATATACAAACGTACAGGATTTTCTGGTTTTATTTTAGTTTTGTTTTTTTTTTTTGTTTCAATGAGTGTGTTTAGTTTAGTTTGACAGATAGCTGTGCTGTTGGGGAGTTTGTTGCGCCCATAGAAATGTAAAAAACACTTATTTTGTTATATTTTATATATGTGACCTCTGCTACACCCTTCGGGGATTACAGGCGTGATGTTATGTCAGTGTTTAATGATATTTCTTGCAGGTATCTCAGAACAAAGCAGTTAGAAAAGACTCATAGCCCTGTCCTTTCAATCAGCTGCGCGACAGTCATTGTCTAAGTATTTATTCTATGTAGGTAACTATTCTACGAGAACATTGATCTAGATACAGTATACCGATCAAGGATAGCTGTAGATTGAACGCAGGCAGGTATCAACACTGTTTTCAAAACGGTGAAGGAAAACATCGTACGTAAACCGGCATGTCCTAGAACCAAACATTCGAAGACATGTGACATCTACCAACCCGCACTGGGCCCGCGTGATGGTGGATTACGGCGCACTCCCACTCACAGAGAGGAGGCCTGAGTCCCAGCAGTGGGAACATTGTAGCTGATTATGCTATGTGCCTACAGTGTTTATATTATGCTATGTATCAAAGTATAATAGACATAATCGTCATTATCGAAGAAAATTAATAATAGAGTCACTGATAACGACATTTGTCGAAATTGGATATGTGTATCGACTGAATACTGCCGAAAACCGAAATATAATTAAGTCGAACTATAATGACCACACTAAATTCGAAACCGAATTCACTGATGATCCATAAATACTTCGATAACGTTCGATTTGCAAAGTTATATCAGATCACATAATAGTTATTTTGTGTTCACTTACATCATTGGTTTATAATACGTTCCAAAATTTTGTTAATCGTTACCAAAGGCACTCAGCGAATGCAGGAGACTGACTTACCAATAAAAACGTACATAAAACTGCCTGTACCTATAAAATGAGATAGCTGTCTATAAAGGCTGAGAAGTAAATTGTCTAGACTGCAAGAGTTTGTGACTTTAGAAAGGCGCATAAAGGCAGGCATGAACTTGCACCCCGTCACTTTTTATCGCACGACTGCTAGGCCTCGCCCCGGTTAGAATGAGCATGAGTTTATGCAGACGGAAGTACCTACTATCCAACTTCAGAGGATAAAAATCATAGCCGTAAAAATGCGTCTGAGTTTGGTCTTCTTTTTTCACGACAACATATTTTTTCGTGTCAGAATCAGAATTTTATTTGATCTAAATGTAGGTACTTACAGTATAAGATTAAAAATAAATAATTAATAAATAAATAACATAAATAAATGAGATCAGCTACATTTTACCTTACGGCGTGCAAAACGTTACCCAATTGAAGAAAAAAACCAACAATACAAATAGAATTAATAATTAAAAAAAAAAGATAGGAAATTATAAGAAACATTAACAATTTATTTCATTTAATTTCGACTCTGTCTCTGTCACCTCTGACCTAGACTAGAGTCAAGAGCGAACCCATTCCAAATAAAAAAATAAATAAAAAAAAAATTTAGCTAATGCAATTATAGGTATGTACTAGGTAATATTTTCAATTGTTTTTCGCTTTTTCTTTGTATTTTGATTTTTTTAACACAAATTCGATGAGAATGTATATTAATTTCTACGAATAGTACAGGCGAAGAGTTTGTTTGTTTGTTTGAACGCGCTAATCTCTGTAACTACCTGTCGAATTTGAAAAGTTACTTTTGCATTTAATAGCCCAGTTCTTGAGATAGGCTATTTAACATCATCATCATCATTGTAGGTCGTAGGTTCGAACCCAGACAGGCGCTTTACTTTGTGTAAATTATTTCATCACCACTGCTCTCCAAACGGTGAAAGAAAACATCGTGAGGAAACCGGCATGTCCTAGAACCCAAAATTCGAAGACATGTGACATCTACCAACCGGCACTGGGCCCGCGTGGTGGATTACGGCCCACTCCCTCTCACAGAGAGGAGGCCTGTGTCCCAGCAGTGGGAACATTATAGGCTGATTATGTATGATGTCGCGAACAGAAGCTAGTAGCTCATGAACGTCATAAGCCATGTTGCCACTGCTTCTGAGAGAGGGGGTAGGCTGTCACCTGTCATCCACCTCGCGGGCCCTGTGCGGGATGTATATGTCACATGTCTTCGATTTTTATTCTAGTTGTCTGAACACACTATGCCGAAGTTACGCGACCGAAGTTCGGCATGATTACGCCTGCAATGCTATCTGAATTACTGAGGACACATTATGCCGAAATTACGTTGCGTTAAATAGCATTGCAGGCGTAATTATGCCGAAATTCGGTCGCGTACCTTCGGCACAGTGTGTTTGTTTAGACACTAGGACATGTCGCTTTTCGTTCAATATTCTCCTTTATCGTTTTAAGAAAAGCTCATTTAGTAGTCAATATATTACCTAGATATCAATGAGGTAGGAGGGCTGACTAACCAGAGTGCACCGCACGTAGGAAAAGTCAGGTAAATTAATTGTAAAGCAAATTGACTACAACTCTACACAACTGCCATTCTTTGACAGTTGTAAGAAATGGCTATTCAACATCTAAAATTGACGTAGGGAGTCAATTTGCCTAGCAATTAATTTGCCTGACTGTAGGTATATCTACAAAGGTGCATCTGAATTAAGTTTTGACTGATCAAGTCAAATATCGCTCACATACAAGCCTCCGGGCAGTATTAATTTCATGTATCGCTAATATCATGATTCACATAGCCCACAGGTAATTATTCAGAATCTGGATGTTTGTGAATCAATCAATCATTCTACTAACTCATCCAGCTAAATCCATTGCTAGAGGCAAAACTGCTTATCCCAGTTTATGTGTATGATTTGAAATTGATTCAGGAAGCCCACTAAATGTTAGGACTATTGTTCAAGCACCCATACTCAAACATACCTACTATAGTCGCACTTTTAATTAGCTGCAGTAAAATGACAGCGTATGTGTTATTTAAATGACTGACATTGGCGTCTTTTTGTTTTTTCGCGGCCATCAACCAAATCTTATTTTTCTAGTACAGAATAGTGTAACAAATGAAACTCATCATGCATATCTCGAAGCGCAGTCCGAAATGACTTATTAAGAAGTGTCATTTTACTGCAGCTAATTAAAAGTCGGAGTATAGGCACATATTTTGTGAAATGTCAGCGAACTCAATTGTCTACAAAATTTACTACCAATTTAAATTGTCCGTAAATTTAAGTCACACTGTCAAAGTCAGAAGCCCCTTCCAAAAGGTAGAACTTTCGTATGGAGGAGAATGGGCAAGAAACTCCACCGTTTCTCTTTTAAAATGTTTTACATTTTTTTTTTATTATATGGTTTTATTTAGGGGTTTTTACAATATTTTGTATGACATTAATCACATAATTATAATAAGTGAATACGTTGCACCTAGAATAAAATTACTATACCACAATAGGTAAAAAATAATTAAAAACAAAGCAATGGCAGGTAAATTAATTATGTGATAGATAGTATGGTGTTTACATATTTACAAATTATTTAATTTCATCACCGTTGCTCTCAAAACGGTTAAAGAAAACATCGTGAAGAAATCGGCATTTCTTAGAACCAAAAAATCGAAGACATGCGACATCGACCAACACGCACTGGGCCTGCGTGGTGGATTACGGCCTACTTCTTTTCACTTAGAGAAGGCCTGTGTTACAGCAGTGGAAACATTATATAATGATAATTGTGAAGTTAATGTAAAAACAATACGCACGAAAAGGTAGTTGATTCACATGGATGCAAAATGTTTTAATAACAATAGACTTTGACAAAACTACCTCAGGATTCACTGCGTAAAAAATACGTTACCTACATGTGGAAACTTGTCAATCTTATGGTCATTGTAAAGATCAAAAGAACAAGCACCCATCGCAGTCGAAACGTAAACAAAGATAACTTTGCACTTACATAAGCGGGCGACTGTACTTGACATCTAACTTACATAGTCGACCAACCGGTACACTCCGGCTCACAAGTGTTAATCATTAACTTGTGAGAAGCTAATACTGATTTAAAGTTTTTTGTCTTGAAAAAAAAAAGGCGATGCTAGAGTGTGGACAAAAGTGGAAGACTGGGACTGAACAGAACGGATACAAACACTTCCCTGTGATTATTATTTCAGCGTATGGCACTCGTGTGTTAGTGTCTAAACACACTATGCCGAAAGTACGCGACCGAAGTTCGGCATGATTACGCCTGCAATGCTATTTGAATGACTGACACATTATGCCGAAATTACGTTGCGTTAATAGCGTACAGTAAAATCAGCCGCGGAACTTCGGTCGCGTACCTTCGGCATAGTGTGTTTGGACACTTGCAGCTGAAAACCAGCGTAAGGTTACCTTGTGTAACCTTGAGTAACCTAGTGTTATCATCTAACATTATGCTGAGCTGAGGCCTTTTTTGGCATTAAAAGAATTGTTTTCTGTTATTTATAGTTTTAAGGTGTTTTATTGCTCTAATGCCAATAACCGTATTTTACTTTTTTTCTACAAAACCGTAGAACCTGGTGTCATAGGGAAACTTAAAAGTCGAGCCCAGAAATCTGAAACAACGATCAATAAAAGAGGATCGAGGAGTTGGGATCACACCGGAATAAATCAAATAACTCAACAAAAAATCATCAAATTCTTGCCTTTATCCGAATGTATTTGGGGTCGATGCAACATGTCTTTTACATATATATTTCTCTATTAGTCATCTCGGTAGTCACCCCCTCTTTAGCTGTAACCTCAACCAAAAAAAGATTACTTATGAAAATTTTACTTGAAAAAACTTATTCGAATATCGATTTGCTTTTTATTATCTCGCAGAAGGTGTGAAAAGTAGAGTATTCTCCTCAGGGATAAAGATCTGTATTGGGCAAACCCTTGACAAAAAAATAAATCTCATTACAATCGCTTGAAGGAATAAATGCAGTAAACTACACAGTTTATGCAAATGCATACACATGCATACTCACCCTATAATGATCCCACTGCTGGGACACAAGCCTCCTCTTTATGAGAGGCAGCCTTCGATTTTTTTTATTTTAAGACGCCGCTTCGAGTTTTTGGTTCTGATACTTCGGTTTCCTCACGTTTTCCTTCATAGTTTTGAGAGCAGTGGTGATGAAATTTATTACACAAAGTAGCCAGTCTGGGTTCGAACACAGTACCCCTGTACCTGTAAGTCGGGGTCGATACCACTGGGCCCCCACTGCTCACTAAACTAACCAAAATATGCTTTATAATATAAATTACAGGCTCACAAGTCTGTCTGTCAAAGTCAGCAACACATGGGTAAGCTTTAGAAAGCATCGTTTAATTTGGTTTTTAGTCATATAATCTTATACACAGTAAGTTTAGTTTCAGAAATCAGTTTATAAGCCGCGTTCAGTTATCCCAACTTGCAGTAAATTTAACACACGATCGCTCATCCACCAGAACTCTGCCTTGAGTTGTTTAAGCTATGCGATGCTTGGGAATATTATTGGGTAATATTAGCTTGGTAATATAAGGTAACTGCTGCGTTGATCTAGTGATCGCAAGCTCTGTTACTGAGCATGAGGTCCCGGGTTTAATTCCCGGGTCGGGCAAAGTGTTATTGGATTATTTCATCTGGAATTTCTCAGTAGCAGCCTGGAGGATTTATGCCACTAGGTTGATGGCAATAGACCCGCCCACTATTTATGAAGAAATGTGGGTGTAAACCTCTTCCAACCACATATAAATCACGGCGAGAATTCGCAAATTATAATCGTTCTTTTCAAAAATCTTAGTCACATAACATCGTAAGGAAACCAGCATGTCCCAGAAGCTAAAAATTCGAAGACACGTGACATCTACCAACCGCACTAGGCCCGTGTGGTGGAACACGGCCTTCTTCCACTCACAGAGAGTAATTTATGTCCCAGCATCATAGTATATTTAAATGCTATCTATATATTTATAGAAAAGCAAATAACTGAAGAGATCACCCTTTCATAAAGTTGGAAAGACATCAAGAATACTCCAGAATGAAGAAGAACCTACCGCAATAGAACATGATCCAATGCAATACGTAATACAGAATTATTTAATGGTATAACAACAATTATTTAATTCCGCCAATTGCTTCCAATCTCGCGAAGATTAGCCGCATGCCATCATTTACGTACAATGCTGAACAGAGCTGGAAGACTATCCTTTAGTGTTGAACGTATGAACAAGATATGATACAAGGGCATATCCGTTTCCTCACAACGTTTTGAGAGCAGTGGTATTGAAATAAATTACAAAAACCTACCTATGAGCCACCACTCATAAAAGAATTTTTTTTTTTTTTTTTTGCTGTATCTGATGCCATTAAACGCATTTTTCTTTCTTTTCATCAAACATTGTTTATCAGAACAGAGTTTTATCGCCAGCCATATTATTACCACATAGCTTCCCACATATCACATCAGGATACCACTCTCCCGTCTTCATAATTAGGAACTTAGAAACTTCTCAGCTGTTAGAGTCTCCAGAAAGTTGTACCAGTTAACTTAAGCCGAATCAAAACTTCAACTTTAATGGAATATAATAATGTCTCAAGCCTGGTTATAACTTAATTGACAAGTCATTTTGTACATTTAAGTTTTTCGATTTGGATACTTCAAGCGTTGCGAAAAGTTACAATATTATGATTGCCAAAATAAGTTTTTAATGGACTATTTTCTTGAAGTCTATTACGAGGTATTATTTCATGAGAATTCTAAGGATACCTAAATGATAATTTAGCACAAAAATTCAAAGTTAAGTTTTCATCAAATCATCAATTAATTATTTATTTTATTTCTTTGCAAACATGGGTAATTGGTACATTGTTTTTCAAAAAAGTCGGCTATAGGTTTTTTCCACTAGGAATTTCTAATTAGTTACAGCTCGGAGTTAGGAAGTTGGCAGAATGATATCCCCGTGCCTCCTTCACCTGATCTCTCTCCGACCGTGTCGGAGTGCGTGCCGTCCCATCGGACTATGAGAGTGAAGGAAGAAAGAGTGCACCTGAGTCTGTGCATAAACCTGTGTCTTGTGAACTTTAATAATATCTCGCGCTCCGAAGTCTAGTCTCCGTTTAGATTGCCATGACCGAAATACGGTCTGGAAGACAATTGTATAATAAAAATCCTACATGTTCTATGTCAGATGGGCATGCAAATCGTAGAACATGGGATAAAGACTAGCGTTCTTATCTCATACCAGGTTACTATGAAATTTCTCAGGCAAACTTAATTTTACCTGAGCCTTTTTGATTTAACAAAGAGACTTTAAAATTGTACGTAAAACCCATAGATAAGAAAAACCTGTCACAAATAAAACAATATCACCCAACACTTTTAACCGCGACTGTACGAAACTGCGCGTGAGTGTTTGAAGGTCATCTCGAACTGTGCAATGCAGCACGATCACGAACCAATCACCACTTAGTAACAAAACGACCTAACTCCACCGCAAACATTCACACTTTAACTTGAACCTTGAGCTTTAGAAGTTAAGGTTGAAAATTATGGGTGAATTTTAAGATGTTACAAAGATAAGTTTCAAATGATAAGTTATTAAGTGATATGGTAGTAATTATGCAACTGATTCATGTGCTGTTGTATAATGGTAGTTTTATAGCGTATGTTTATCGGCAGGTGCTCATCTGCGTATTATAGGCGTTATTTTTAAAGTGGAAGCGTCTAAGTGATGGAAAAGTTATAGGTTTTATGATTATGACGCACTTAGGATATTTTATGGCAGGATGCGGTTTCTTATAATTAAATTTGAGACATCTGGTGTTGAGATAATGCACAATATTCATTAGCAAGTTGACTTAATAGCAAGTAGTGTTAGATGGTAGATCTTGCAACAAGTTTTGGGAACTTGAATTGATTGTTTCCACGAAGCTATTGTTTATTATTTTATTCATTTTGTTGCCTTTCAAAATATAATATAAAATCTATCCTTGGACATTTCACACAACGCCATGTAGTCCCAAGCTAAGCAACCTAATCCTTTTTTTTTATGAATAGGAAATCATCAAATGACCCCTCCCGCTCTGGGTGGAGCAGAAGGGAGTGTCAGACTCTTACTGACTAAAACCCATCCGTGTTCCTTCCTTAGCCCTTTATGTTCCGGGATAGCAGTAACCCTTTCGGACAATCCCGGTGCCCCGGCAGGCTTCGGCCCTGACGGGCCCCTCCTTCGATACTGACATCTCATTGAGGTGCGCGTGGAACACATACGCGCCGTCCAGCACGGACCAGGAGGCCTACCATGATTTATTTAAAACCGATTCAAAAGCAAGACATTTCAGTTTAGGTTCTTAAACTGCATCGCTTTCAGTCGTACCATGACGTC
This sequence comes from Gortyna flavago, assembly GCA_963669345.1. Lineage (NCBI taxonomy): Eukaryota > Metazoa > Arthropoda > Insecta > Lepidoptera > Noctuidae > Gortyna > Gortyna flavago. The sequence continues at coordinate 2,099,234 of OY770144.1, forward strand.
CAATACGCTCAGCGGCATTTGGATCGTTGAAAGTGATCATTCACTTTTCAACGCTCATGCGTTAAGAGCTCGTGGTAGGTATCCAGATGGCACGACCTAAATTGAATCGTTAAACTGACGTCATGGTACGAATTAGAAGAACAGTTCAGTTTAGGTTCTAAAGTGGATCGCGTTAAGAGCTCGTGGTAGGTATTCTGGTCCTGATCGGACGGCGAGCAAGCATGGTAACGATGTTATGGTAACGAAATGGCTGATAAACTACTTATATGTGTACTTTTTTTTTTGTAAATACTTACATATTATAGATAAAACACACACACACACACATTATTATAGATATGGTTATATTTTGAGATCCAAATAACATAGTGAAAAATGTAAAGAATCGCGAATAGGAAAATGTAGTTGTCCATAACTCATATCTGCTAAAAAATTAGATAGGACTTTTAGTCAAGCGAGCGACGATATGTATGTATAAACAGACAAGAAGAAAAAACTGTTTTTTTTTTACCTAACTGATGCTTTTAAAGAAATCTATTCCAGCATACCTGCGATAGGAAACTAGGTAAAAAGATGATGATATTGTGATGTTATGCAGAGTTGGGCAACAACATGGCTAGTTTTAAAAAACACTGACAAATGCGTGCACTGACTGACAGGTCCACTCGATCTGTCTGATTCCTCCTTCAAAAGACCATCTCAGACGTCGATCTACATGGTCTTCATATAACCTGACCAAGATTATGTCTGGACTTTAAAAGAGACTGTGACCTCTGAGTTTGTTTCGGCCTTTCTTCTCAGAGTAGTCAGATAGGAAACGCCGAACTCATCTAGTTTTAAAAATATGATTGACGTGTAAAAGTGTTTGTACAAACCCACTTACAGAAATAAAATCATCATTCATTATCATCCTTAGCAAAAATATTGTAAAATTTAACGCTCCTGTAATTTCAACGCCTGTAACAATTAAAGATAACCATTACCTACCGTACACAAAAACATCAAAATCATGACTTCAAAGTCTAAAATGTTTTCTGGACTCTGAAATCCATTAAAATCTTTTCGCCCTGCGAAATTGTGACACTTTTGAACAAATTTTGCAGGAATCACTTATATTATTTATTTATTATATTATATAAACTAACAGACTTAAAACAATACAATAATATGTAAGTATATAAAAAACGGGGGAAATAATCATAGGGCATCAAAAAATTCGTCGGCATCGCTGTCAACAGGAAAAGTGCCTAAAAGAAAAAAAAGAAAAAAATACGTTTATTAGTGGCAAACATGACGCATCAAAAATAAAAAAAAACTAATAACAAAAAGGCTGGCAGCTTTGCCACGTATTAATTAGTATTCATCAGCACTAAAAATAATCCAAACCAGCTAAAATTACAAAACATTTCCTAATGAAAAACTTGATATCTAAACTAATATTATAAAGTGAAAAGATTTGATTTTTCGTATGTTTGTTTGTTACACGTTCACGCTAAAACGGCTTAACGGATTTAGATGAATTTGGTACCTGGATTAGGACATAGGATAGTTTTTATCCCGATATTACCACGGGATCAAGACTTATGCGGGTGAAGCGGCGGGGCGCAACTATAGTTTTCAAATAAACTTTACTGTATATCAAAGTACACGTTCTTCTTTATGACTGTACAGTTTTCGACCTTGTTCATCAAATATTTTAATGTGAGGCTTACGATGTAGGTACTACTACTCCTTCACGTTCTCCGGAAATATTGAAACGTAGTACAGAGGCCAACACATCAAGCTACCACAATCTGTCAAATTTCTTTGATAGATTTTCAACTTTATATCAAAGGAATAAGGTTCATATTTAATTGGGAAAATTTTACAGATTGGGGTAACTTGATGTGCTGGCCTCTGTACCTATTATAACTTTATGTTGATCAATGAAACATTACAGTACCGGGCCTAAAAATCTCATCAATTTTGATTAATCAAAAGCCAATATTCAGCATATTATGAGCATCAGCAGTAGGCCTTGCTTTAAAATTCGTGAGTAGGTAATTATAATGTACTTCCGTCCGTGTCATCATTATCTGTTTTCCTGTCTAACTGGATACCTACAGCTGAATACCAGTATTTTACATGAAGCGACTGCCTATCTGACCTACATAACCCAGTTACTGGGTAAGACGATACCCAATGATAAGATTGGTTGTCAGAGTTTCGGGCTTCTGACCACCCGTAACGACTGTCAGAGATCTACCAATGACAGCCGGGACCAACGACTTAACGTGCTTTCCGAAGCACGGAGAGGTCTTGTTATGTAAAGCTGGTCACCCATCCACGGACTAACTGCGGCAAGCTTAGCTTAACCTGATCGGTCGAACTTTGCGGCTGTTATTACTAAGCCACATGCCCAACGTATAATGTGCTTCCTATGACAGGAAATTGGAAAATCAAATATTGCATCTAAACCAATTGCTGTCAATTACCAGTACAAAGAACATAGTCAAACTCTGTTTAGCTTAGATGTTCATGGGATTATGTGTTTCACAAGTAAGTAACACAACAACTTTGTACATGACTGTGATATTCTTTTATGACCGTCTTTCCGTCGACTCATCATAACGGCGGGACCGATTTTAATAAATGAAGTGTCCATCTGCTCGCCTAGGTTGTGCGATGGCGGATTATGGAGAACATTAGCAAAGTCTCGAAAAAAATGAGGTGAGAATTCAAATAATTATTAATCAATACAAAGCTAAAATAAAAAAAAAATCCTGACTGCAACTAAAAAGTTCTAAACAAGATCAAAATCAAAATCAAAATCAAAATCAAAAGTCATTTATTCAAACTAGGCTGAGAATCAGCACTTTTCGAACGTCAAAATTACATAAGACAGTCCCCAAAAAACGCCCACCCTTCACCACTTCCTAGTGCTTTCGCTGGGGAGAAGAAGTGGCGCAACAAACTCCCCAGCAGCACAGCTGTCTGTTCAGTTATAAAATACTCGACTGTATTCAAAACTAGACCTGCAAAGTATCTAATTAACATTACAGGACACAGAACATCCAATAAAATTATTTGCCATATGTTAGCTAGCCACGCCAATATACCAACAAATACCATAAAAATCTATACGTACTCAAGCTAAAATAAAAATACTAAATCAAAAGTAATAAAATAAAAATAAAAACTACCTAAATAAAAGCCTCCAGGTATAAAGGGCGTGACAACTTACATATTTATGCAATGCTGGGTTCTGTTCACATAGCTGTCACCTGAAGGCACAAATGATAGACCAGGACCATCAAAGTAAAAATTAATAAACAAGTCAGGTATTACTAATAACAACAATAAAACCATGGTCAGTAAGACGACCAGTCACCACAAGCAGCACCCGTTCACGAGCATAACGCAAAGATCAGCCATTACCCCCCTCGCCATATTTGAGGGAAGGAGGCAACCCGACCCCCGACGCTACCGCAAGCAGTGACATCTAAGGGAGCATGACGAACTTGCTGCCGGTTACTCAGGCAAGAATAAAATGATCAATCATAGAGGTCGCTAGCTAATCACTTATTGCAATCAACTCATTACAAAACATTGAAATGAATTGATTATGTCAATAATAAATTAAAATAAAATTAAACTGAATTTACTTATACAGTCAACAAAAAAAAAAAAAGAAAAAACAATTACATGAACTCATATAACCTGTCAGTAAGCTAATTCTGGAGAAAGAACATAAACATTGTCTTGAGTTAATCAGGCCGACCAACTATTCTTATCGTTTAAGTAGTCGTTGATTGAATAGTAAGCCTTTGAACAAAGGTTGGATTTTACTTGAGCTTTAAACGTATTATAAGGCAAATCTAGCAAAGAGGAAGGTAGCTTGTTATAAAAAGTTATACCAAGCCCAACAAATGAGTTATGAACCTTATGAAGCCGGTGAAAGGGAGTTCGTAGTTTGTCCTTATTTCTAGTGTTAACATTGTGAATATCACTGTTTTTAGTGTACAAGTGTATATTTTGCCTAATATATAAGATGTTGGCAAAGATAAACTGTGATGCAACTGTGAGAATACCAATATCTTTAAAAAAATCTCTTAGAGAAACTCTGGCACCTAGCTGGTAAATTGCTCGAACAGCTCGTTTTTGCACTCACTTTTCAAGCAGTCTGTTGCAGTTGGTGGCAGTAACTTTAATAGAATCTCAGATTTGATGCAGTAACTACATAAGCTAGGGCACCCCGACAATATTAATTTTAGGTACTTACTGAACTAGGGGTCGAAAGTGGACGAGGTATGCCTGTCCTTTGTATGAAAATCCAGTCTCGCCCCCTGGGGGTCGAGTGTGAACTATGTTTAAAGGTTGAGAGGAAACAAATCGACAAATATTTTTTTAGGACGGACCAAATGGGATAGGTTAAGTTAGAACCGCGATGAACCGCGCGCGACCGAGTTGGTCGCAGTTACTTTGCTATATAGTATTTTAGGACTCAACAATAGGAATTATTTGAGGTGCACAAAAGAATGGGCAATCATTATAACAAAGTGTTCAATAATATTTTCAGAATAGCAAAAGAAGTACGATTAAATACATGCTTCAATTCATTGAATTCGTTAATTATTAGTGACAAATCCTCAATCACTGATGAATTTGAATGACCAAATTAATAATAAACAGTCGAATCCTCGTCATATTGGCAATACATTCGGCACAGATCGGTGCAAAAACGATAAACAAAGTTACAATTTGGTCAAAGTTCAAATGGAAAACAATTTCAATGCTATTTCAATTATTTTCCGAAAATCTGATGTTTAGGTACATCCAAATCGTAAATGATTATATAGATCAATTTACGTTGAGCGAAATCACGGTTCGAACACGTTTTAATTATTTCTTTAATTACTTCGTGTTCAAATATTTTACATGATGGATGTTGGACAAAAATAAACCACCCATGCTTTTTCCATGTCTACCAGAAAATGTAAAAACTTATTTATTTAGGTAGTCAGTTCTTCAAAGTTAATTGAGCAATTCCCTAATGAGAAAAAATGGGTTAAGGGAACGTTCAAATTACAAAACATATCCTTGAATTAATTAAACAACGCTTTGTTTTGTATTCTATAGCTATTCTACCTGTAACCTTCCGTGGTCCACTTGGAAGTCCCTGAACCGTCTCCGGACACAAGTGGGAAGATTTAAGTCCAACCTGGTAAAGTGGGGCTACCTTGATGGAACGCGCAAACCATCATGCTCTACCTCTTATCCTGCCCTCTGTGTCGAAAAACATGCAGTCATAGTGACCTCTGCGCTATCACTGACGTCGCCGTGGAAGTGGGAAAGTGTTGGGCCAACAAGATATAAAATTTAGTTGTGCCAGCGACACGAAGAAGAAGAGTTATGCTACCTAATACACTTTAGATGAGAGACGATCAAACTTATCTCGGTCACTATCATCATCATTAGCCTTCAGCAGTCCACTGCTTCACTTAGGCCTCTTTAATCGCATGCAACTCTCATCCAGCTGCTACCAGCCACTCCGCGAAGATCGTTATTCCACGGTCATCGGTTCTACGGGTAATATGGCCGGCCCATTGCCACTTCAGCTTGCTTATAATATATATATCATGTTCACCGCAAATAAACGTTTTTTCTTTCTTTCTTTCTTATTCTGTGAGCTATGTCACTAACTTTGATACTCTACCGGATCACCGCGTTCCAGATTCGATCAAAATCTTCTTCAAAATGTAAAACAAATGAAGGTAAAAAACAGAATTTCCAAAAATTTAAAACTACAGAATCACTTCTAAACAATTGAAGATCAAAAGATACTGCCATAATCACCAAGCTAGACAGCATTAATGTCGTGACTATGTAGGTAGTTGCACGTGATCAACAGACTGGAAAAAATGGAACAATTCCTATAAACTAGCTATGAAGGTATCTAATTAAATACTATTTTCGTCAAAGCTTCCTCCATCGTTCTTTCCACACGTCCGAGCCATCGGTGTAGAAAATTAGCTCATAATTATAGTCATCGGGTTTCAATGCCAGCAATTTACACTGTAATACGAACTGACATACACACACTTTACCTACAACGATAATGTAATGTTCTGAAAAACAAAATACCTACTATGAAATTAAGCTCAATAAAATTATGCCTTAACAAAACTGTGATACTCTCATGTGATACCCCAAAACCACCCACACACCCCAAACCCACATATGCAACAGTTGCATGAATAATTTTGCAAAATAAATGAGTCATTTGTAGTTTTCAGATTATTTAAAAGCAGACTGCAAATTAGTTTAGTACATGCGACTTAAATGTTCGTAATTACAGTATCTTGTGAGAACATGAGCATATAAATAATTATAATTACATCTCAGAATTTAAGTTTCAGTGGAATATTTGTCAAGGTCGGTGAAATCTTCTGCAATTACATCGTAATGCAGAATCTTGTACGGTCAGCATAAAAATGTTACCTCTTCGAGGGACGATTCTTTCTTTCTTTCCTGGACTACTTGTCTGGTTGAATCAGCTATTTCGGTAGAGAATTAATTTGGCTCGGCTTGGAAGCGACACGAGAGAAAATAATTTATTCTTGAAAATAAATTTAATAATGATTTGTTATACCTAGGTTTCTAATTTATTTATTGATAAAAAATTTATTTAACATTTACTGTTTGTTTTATATTTTTATTTATTTATCTATCTACAATCGTTATACTGTTCAACCAAATTAACACAAGCAAACATACAAGCCAAGTGCACAATATTAAGCGATAGACACAGCATGTAAAAACAATGATAGGTATATAAAAACAACACAAAATTACGGTAGGTACCTATAAGTACAAAATTGACGCATAATTTTTACACAATTTTAATACGAATAGTTGACAATGGTTGGGGGAAATGTAGCTCATCATCTGCCTAGCCTTTTCCCAACTATGTTGGGGTCGGCTTCCAGTCTAACCGGATGCAGCTGAATACCAGTATTTTACATGAAGCGACTGCCTATCTGACCTCCACAACCCGGTTACTGGGTAATACGATACCCCTTGGTAAGACTGGTTGTCAGACTTTCGGGCTTCTGACTATACGTAACGACTGTCAAAGATCCACTAATGACAGCCGAGACCAACGGCTTAACGTGCTTCCGAGGCACGGAGGGGTCTCGATATGTAAAGATGGTCACCCATCCACAGACCAACCGCGGCAAGCGTAGCTTAACCTGATCGATCGACCTGTGCGGCTGTTATTACTTAGCAACGGGCTTGGGGGAAATGTAGCTGTTAATGTATTTTCCAATCAACAACAAGTTCCAAGAATCATAGCTAAATGCTACTAATAAACTGGCTAGGCAATTGGTCAAAATTACCCAAATTTATAACGCTATTCAAAAAAATGCAATCAATTTTGAACGACACAAAGCGGAAATTACGGTGGCTTAAGTTTTAAAATCCGCTCGACCGTATGCAATCCGACGACTATAACGATGGTGGTTTAGATGGAAAAAGTGGAGGCCTTTGCCCAGCTATGGAACCCAATTTAGGCCAAAAAAAAAAACTACAATGCTGGCTAACAAAAACATAGCTTTACACAGCATATAAACCTATAATTAGTTTGTATTTGTTTTTCTGTCGGTGACTTAAATGTTACTAAGCACGCGATCGAGTGATCTCATCTAGCGTTGCATAATACATCTTAATCGTTACCCTTGACCGGGGTACGTCTGACCCCACCTGAATATTCTGAATATCAGTCCAGTACGTATTGAAGAATGAAGCGTTATGAGGTAGGAACAGAGTTGGGCGATGATCTTCGAACGCAAAATTTCAATATTTTTAAGTGACTTATTATTAAAGGGATCGCTTGAATTTCTGAAAAATACAATACCTGCCTATTATTGTTCCACTGTAGGCCAAAGGTCTCATATAGAGAATTCAACCCGCACGGGGCCTACGTGGTAGATCACAGCCCACTCCCTGTCACAGAGAGGCGGCCTGCATCCCAGTCCCAGCAGTTGAAATATTATAGGCTAAATAATGCATACAAGGCGTGAGCATACCACGCTTGCTTAAGGCGGATTGATGGCGATTTCAGACTTATACTAATTATAATAAGTTCAGATTAACACAAGCAAGAAGGAATACGACAACTGTTATTTTAATAATATTATACTACAGTGTCATTTATTTAGTGCGAATATTCAACCCGCAATCAGCGTACTACGTCATCAACTTTTGCAATAACCAGTCCGCAGAAAAGTCACCGATTTTCGAAATAACTTTTTTCAGTTGTAGAACCTAAGGTTCCAAATTTATAAAGGTTGGTAAAAAAAATTTAGAAAATAAACTCAAGGCGTGCTCAAGACTTAAAAGTACCATTCTTAAAAATACAAGATCACCGAAACATCTGCAAAAAAGTAGAGCTTAGCTTTGAACTTCCTGACATAAAACGTCAAAAATATCATCGCTTTTCCCGCCAACGAAAAAAAAGTCTGTTTAAAAAATAAGGCCAAAGAAAATACCGCATTCGGTCAATGACCAAAGAAAATCGATGCCCCCAAGAAATGTAATTAGCTGGTTGCCATGGCAACGACGGTATAAACAATTCCTAAGCTATTCGTGCTGTAAAAAACTGTAATTGCCTAAGAAACAGCTTGGATAAATGTAGGACGGAGTTGATGGGGTATAAAATTAAATGAACTTGGTAATTTTAGAAATGCTCTTTTTAATCCTGCATGAAGGAATACTCCAAAAAGATAGAATACTCTTTATTATGTACACCATCAAAATTATAATTATCTTCCTTTTTAAAGTCTGTTAAAAATATGTAGCCATATACCCAAGTTCGATAACACATTTAAAAACTGAATTAACGGACCTCCATAAAAATATTCCATTTAAAAATCAAATCTACAAACAAACATTTGACCAACAAATCAACAATCAAAATCCGCAAATCAATTCCACAGAAAAAAAAAACAATAACAAAACGCGGGTATTTGAATAATCCTTGTCGCAAAGAGTTGAAATCGAATTAAATGTTTATTCTGTGGCCGTCGTCGGTCGCGCAATCCGGACGTGTTTTATGGGATATTGATGGAATTGCCGGGTCATCCAGACCATTTCGAGAAATGGTTTCAAAGTCAAAGCATTTATTTCAAATAAGCACAGAAAAGGCACTTTTGAACGTCAAAAATTATTATGAAATAGAATTGATTCTAGTCGCCCATTCCAAAAGGTAGCTTTCGTATGGAGAAGAATGGGCAAGAAACTCCACCGTTACTCTTTTAAAATGTTTTACAATATTTTGCATAATTAACTATACATTAATTATATAATAAATAATATGTGAAGACGATGCACCTAAAATAAAATTACTATACCACAATAGATAAAAGAATTAAAAATGAAACCATGACTTATAAATTAATTATCTGATAGATACATGGTGCTCACATATTTACAAATATGGTAAAATTAAACGATTTTCATGCAAAAAATAAGCAAAACAAAAAAAAAATTACAAGTAATAAGTCAGGGTGTGAGTCAGAGCAACTATAGAATGTAAAACAATATCAAAAAAAGAAGAATAAATTTACAATTAAATTAGCAACCAGTTTGATCTGGTGTAGACTCTAGATTGTCCTATGGAGCAGGACCAGCATGTTTCCAAGCGTTCTTATCCTGGATATAATCTTCTAATTTATAGTATGCTTGTTTACAAAGTGTACGTTTAATGTGAGTTTTAAATTTTCTTTCATTTATTTGCAATATACCACAAGGTATTTTATTGTAACATTTAACACAGTAGGTACCCCATAAAAGATGTATGTACTTTGGCTACCCTGAAAAAGGGTTGATTTATTTTATCTTTATTTCTAGTATTAAAATTATGTCTATCGCTTATTTTATTAAAAAGATGTAGATTTTTTCTTACATACATAATATTTTCATAAATGAACTGGCAAGGTACCGTCATGATATTAACATTTTTAAATAGTTCCCTAAGAGATTCGCTCCGACGTAGATTGTAAATGGCTCTGACAGCTCTCTTTTGTAAAATAAAAATAGATTCAATGTCGACAGCCCGACCCCACAGTAAAATGCCATATGACATAATACTGTGGAAGTAACTAAAATAGACCAAACGCGCGGTTTCTACATCTGTTAACTGTCTTATCTTTCTAACAGCATAAGCGGCCGAGCTTAGCCGCCCCGCAATAGATGTTATAGGAGTCCCCATTGAAATTTCTCATCTAGCGTGATTCCCAGGAAAACTGTCTGATCAATAAATTCTAGTTTATGGTTAGAATTATGAATTTAGTTACACATTTTGTTGGTAATTCATTAGAGGTTGTTCGGCTATGTTTGTTATAATAATAATTAATCTACAGTGTTTGGATTTTATGACTGAAGAAAATCTTACTCAATTATTTAAAAAGTTTGGTCCACAGATGATTAAATAAATGGTACACCAAGAAAATAGCTAAAATTAATTATTAAAAAAAATGGACAGTTATTCATGATTAATAATGAAGATTTGAAAAAGTATGCACGATAATGGGGATAAACATGTTTAGAATTTAAAACAACAGTTGATAAGCAATGTAAATGAACCACCACGTTGTTGTGAAGGAGAAAATTGTTCTTTTTTTAGCGTGTCGATGGCAAACTTAGTGAAGCCCAAAATTCTTAACACTGTTGCACAGAAACTTCTTAATACCTATTTACATAATGTATTTAATGAACTTTTCTTAAACTTTGTTTAATCCAAGAAAATCAAAACTCTTAAAAATCAAAACTTCACAAACCTTTTTAAAAACCAACAATCTTTTAACCTCGGAGTGATCAGGGAAAGCACACCCACACGGTACGTTACGTGCGGCGACGGGAACAATTTATTTGTCATTTTTTACAACGCGAGGTAACGCTGTGGACTGCGTTTGATCCCGAATTTTACCCTCGGGCTGGAAAGAGATGCCACTGTGACTGAAAAAGACAGAATTTTAACTTACAATTGCATTGGAATCTATAACTAAAAATAGATGAAAAGAATGTCTGTCACAACCTGGAAGAGGTCTCATATCATCATCATATCTCCTGTCCTTATTAACCGACTTCAAAAAAAGGAGTCATTATCTTATTGCATTTGGGGCTGCGCAAATACTCCTATAGACAAAATAACTAAAAATAAAATACTGGTGACCGGAACGCGCGTAATGAATATGTTCAAAAATGGCAGATGTCTATTTTCGGCGGATTACAGTTCAGTGGGTTAGTAGCAATCAGGCAATGCGAAAAAACCTATAATAAGCATAAGCATAATTTGCCTATAATGTTCTCACTGTTGGGACACAGGGCTTCTCTCAGTAAGGTAGTGGGCCGTAATCCACCACGCGGGCCCAGTGCGGGTTGGTAGATGTCACATGTCTTCGAAATGTTGGTTCTATGATGTGCCGGTTTCCTCACGATGTTTCCCTTTACCGTTTTGAGAAAATAGTGGTGAAATAATTGGGGTATTCCTCAAAGCGAAGCGCCTGTCTGGGTTCGAACTTACGATCTACAACTTGGTAAGTTACCACTGGGCCACGCCCACTGCTGCTGAGAAAAAAACAACACGACTGAACAAAAAAGCTTTTAAAACCTTAGTACAACTTCTGATATCTCCATATTGTGGCCAAATCTTTATTGTTAAATGCGACGGACGTCCGGGCCCTCGGTCGTATTCAGTTTGTTCCGCGCCGAACGATTGTGTCCCTAATGCGAATCCAGAAATTTCCTTTGAATATTATGTTATTCCGACGTCGCTGCTTTTTGTGGCAATGTTAACTTCAAGCTTTAAAGGTTTTTGTGTTCGGTAATGGTTATGTTTAATTGTTAAAGGCGTTGAAATTATAGGGGCGTTCAATTTTACAACTTTTCACCAAGGACGCGTGGGTTGCTGTCCACAAATTTCTTACACACGTAATATCTATAGACCCACAGACTCTTTATTAGACACCAAACTTGATGCATTAAATATAAATAAGATTCATGCTGTGTGTGAAAAAAGAAAGATATAAAAAGAAAGATATATTGACATAATGCGGGGCTCGTGGCTAAATAATAACAGCCGCAGAGGTCGATTGAAGGTTAAACAACGCTTGCTGCGGTCGGTTCATGGATGGTGGACCATCTAATACATTTCTGGATACTTCTGTGATTTGGAAAGCACGTTAAGCCGTTGGTTCCAGTTGTCATTCGTAGATCGTTGACTGTCGTACGTGTAGTCAGATGCCCAAAACCCTCACAACCAGTCTTACCAAAGTGTTTCGTGTTATTTAGTAACTGGATTGTGGAGGTCAGACAGGCAGGCGCTCCGGAATCGAAATGCTCGAGCTAAAGTTACAGGTAGTGAAGACCATAAGAGCTATTTGAAATAAAAACGGGTTTAAGTTGGTACCTACGAACTTAACTTTGCGCTAAAATTAAAAGCTGTCAGTACTATTACTGGCAAGTTTTAGTTTATTTAACACGAGCTATGAGGTAAGTTTTAAGGCCTGCCATATTAAGTTTGCAACACGTAGGTACAACGAGAACTAGTGATGTATACTAGTTATAAGCAAAATTGGGTTTTCTGTCTGTACAAGTAGTATAAGTACTAACGAAAAGTCATCGTAACGTGTATACTTAGTCGACACTTAAAGACATTTTGATAAAATCATGATACTTGACCTTTACTGGGTCAGGTGTCAACTGGCATGCGCATAGATATATGAAAGAAGGAGATATGCCCGGTAGTTGAAAATGTATTTTACGATTTGTTGTTTTTCATGATTTTAAAAACAAATACAGTAAAATACTTTTACTTAGATATAGTAAGTGATTCCATGAGATACGAAGTTTTTATTTTGACTTCGGTTTTTACAGGAAACCACTGAACAACTCGGCATTTTTATATTTTAACACGATCACAGTCGAAAGCGCACTAGTTCGCGGAGACGGCCATTTGCCAAGTTGTTGCCAGGTTTGCTCATGGCGCGTGGACACAGACCACAGCAACCTTGCCACTTTTCCTGTTTTTAACATTTCTATGGGCATGCGCGTATATCTAGATGTATGAACGTAAACGAAGCTAAAGGAGTAGGATGTAAGGATCGCAGCAGGTCGCGTTCTGCAGTTTCTGCCTAATACACTTGGGAAGAAGGCGTGAGTTTATGTAAAGTCTATTCAAACTTATTTTTCAAATTAATATTATTTCAAGTTAAACAAATTTCAACTTTATTTTAATGGTTATTAAGTTGATTTCAGAGTGACTAGCACTATTGAAAAAGTTATAAAAAAATTTGAATTTGTAGCGTAAACTAAACTTTATTGTGTAGGTCTTAAAGTTCCTATTAAAAGTTATTTTATTTTTATATTTATTTACATTTTTGGAAAATAAACTGCGAATACAGATTATGTATGCTTAGCTTTAAGTACTAAAACTAAATTTTTCAATAATGATCTTGCTTCTAATTGCTTGTTAGCGTTGCGACAGTGGGGACAAAGTCCTTCTCTCTGTGAGAGGGAATGGGCCGTAATCCACCACGCGGGCCCAGTGCAGGTTGGTAGATGTCACATGTCTTCGTTTTTTGGTTCTAGGACATGCCGGTTTCCTCACGATGTTTTCCTTCACCGTTTTTGAGAGCAGTGGTGATGAAATAAATCACACAAAGTAAAGCGCCTGCTTAGTTTCGAACCCACGACCTACAACTCATAAGTCGTGGCCGTTACCACCTGGGCTACGAGTACCACTGCTCTCCGATCCAGCACTTGACATGATCCCTGTAAGGGCACAACAATTATAATTAAGTAGCTGCGCCTTGCGGTTTCACCTGCGTTAGTTTCGATCCCGTGGAAATACCTAAATAAAAAGTATCCTATGTGTTAATCCTGGTTATAAACTATCTGTGTACCAAATTTCATCCAAATCCGTTCAGTAGTTTTTGCGTGATTGAGTAACAAACATCTTCACAAACTTTCGCCTCTAGTAATATTAGTGGTCATCCGTTCTGTTCGTCGAAACACATGATTACATTCCCCATTTTTGCCGGTTATCAAGAAAAAAATCTGCTGTTTCGTAGGCTGTTTCATAGAAAAATGTCAATACCGACGCGGTCTAAATCTATTGAACAGCTTTACTTTTATCTTCGTGAAAATCAAAATTGTCCACATTTTAGACAGACGGACTCTAGCACATGAAGCTCTACTTAGAACTAGATTTAGTACCATTTCCAGACAGCCTCAACCCAACATTTAACCTCCAAACGACCTTATAAACACTTTGGAAAACATAGTTTACCAAATTCCCGACTTGTGCCCTAAAATGAACAAGAAACTGTCCATAAATCACGATGACACCAGAAAACAAGCTTAGCTTAAACCTCCATCAAGCGTGACGTTTGTCGACGCTTTGGGCCGCCGTTCCTACGTGATTCCATATCATCTGGGAGTTAGATTTGTATTACAATTCCTTAAGGGATGAGAATGTGACAGACAATATTGCTGTAGGGAAATATTGTGGGCTTGTGGACGAGTTATGTTCAGTGTTAGTTGATCAATGTTTTTGTGGGCTTAAACGTTATCCGTCGTATAGGTAGGATAGGATAACGACCAGTCTTGCCAAGGGTATCGTGTTATCCAGTAACTAGGTTGTGGAGGTCACGGAGACAGCTGCTCCATGTAAAAGACTTACTCAGCTGCATCCTATTAGATTGCCCGCTGGTGTCGTGGTCGCGACTACTTAACGCGGGGTCCTGGGTTCAATTCCTAGATCGAGCATAGTGTTATTGCGTTTTTCCATTTGGAATTTCTCAGTAACAGCCCTAAGTGCTGTTACTGAGAAATTCCAACAGCTCTTTTAAATTGCTTTTTTTATTTAGATAATTACGCTGTATTCTATCAGGTATTTTTCAATTCAGCAAATTCAGAATAGCTTTTCTTTGGTGCAGGCTGCGCATCTATTGCGGCACCAGCCAGCCTAATAATCACAAACTGAAAGATTTTGAACGAAAATGCTAATCCATTGCTTCATAATATGTTTGAAAAATGCTTCTGTTCAACAAAGTAAATAGCGCAACCAATGTTGCTGAACTGTCAAAATTACAGGTTTGCTACTGTTAGTGTGCTACCCCGCAGGGCAGCGAAGCCCTAAAAGTACCTACATCCCATATCAAGCGTATTCCCAGACAGTGGACATCTGCCTACCCATTTGAAGATTGCATGCGTGATATTGTGTATAAGTATAACCCGTCCGGGTATCCTTTATTTGTCCGAAGATTACTCCAGTGCTGTTATGGGCATCATTTCAGCCGTGTAATACATAATACAGGGTGATCTCCTACATACAATGTTTGTACCATTCATAACTCAAGCAAAAGGTTGTCTCGACAGCTGGTGGAAGGGTGGGGATGGATGGACGATTTTAGTTAAGATAAATGCGATTTTCAGTCGCACCAGTTTTTTGTTTTTATTGCTAAACATTCTGCTGGTTCGTTCTTAGGCTGTCTGCAGGATTCTCTGCCTGATAACCCTTTCCTGAGGTGAAATAATACTGAAAAATTGTCATCACCTATGAAAGCCAACATCATCTGCCTAGACATTTTCCCAACTATTTTTGGGTCAGTTTCCAGTCTAACCGGATACAGCTAGTAGTTTACGTGGAGTGACTGCCTATCTGACCCCCAGAACACAGTTACTGGGTAATACGATACCAACATGCTTGTGAAAGCAACATTTTATGGAAGACGGCTTAAAATGTATAGCGTTTTTGTTGTCCTAAAGGATGCTTTTGCTCTCATTGGATACCTATGTAAAGAATATACATTGACCCATTCTGTACATAAAATACCGTGACAAAAACTATAAACGAATTTAATTAGAAATTAAAAATAATATGCATTTATGTCGTGTAGTCGCAAAAGGGTCAAACAGCCACAATAAATCGCAGATCTGTAACCACCCTTACCGTTATGTGACCTAAGGATGCCGTTACGTACTTTAATATGAGTTTTTTATACGTAAATATCTTTTGAGTTTCTCCAAATGTATACAAAAGAAAAGTTTCTCGGAGCGGAAAAGTATAAGGGCCTGGGTTCATTGTTACATTTCTTAAATTTTGGGGGCCCTCGGAGCGATGTGTCTATTTTTGAGTGTTTCTTTATGATGAACGTTGTTTTCTTTGCTTGTTTGTAAGAAGAGATTAAAACAGAAGAAGACTAGCAGGGGATAGAGGGGGGGTGGAGAGGTTAAGGGGTTCAGAACTGAATGAATCGGTATATTTGAATCGCATTCAATAAAAATTGCTACGCTTGCCACGGTCGGTCCGTAGATGGGTTACGATCTTTACATACCGAGACCCCTCCGTGCCTCGGAAAGCATGTTAAGCCGTTGGTCCTGGCTGTCATTCTTGGATCTTTGACAGTCGTTACGGGTCGACAGAAGCCCGAAAGTCTGACAACCAGTCTTACCAAGGCGTATCGTGTTACCCACTTATATGTAACTGGGTTGTGGAGGTCAGATAAGCAGTCGCTCCATGTAAAATACTGGTATTCAGCTGCATCCGGTTAGACTGGAATCCGACCCCAACATAGTTGGGAAAAGGCTAGGCAGATTGATTCAATAAAAATTGCTGAGTCGAATCACCAGTGGCGGCCTAGAAGGAACGGCCGCAACTTTGTAGGTCGTAGGTTCGAACCCTGAAAGGCATCCTGGCCTGACCATGGCAGGTTTAGGTACTTTGTGTAAAATGTTTCATCACCACTGCTTTCAAAACGGTGAAGGAAAACGTTGTGAGGAAATCGGCATGTCCTAGAACCAAAAATTCGAAGACATGTAACATCTACCAACCCGCACTGGGCTCGCGTAATGAATTACGGACTGCTCCCTCGCACAGAGAGGAGCCCAGCCTCCCAGCAACTTCTCGCCTAGCAGCACATTAGCATCAACATTTATAGGCTGTGCTGGGCAAGAAGTTACCATTGCTTACCGACTTGTCTTTTGATTTTTTATCTATTTATAGCGATTTTTCCATTTTTTTTTTCAAATTTTAACATACCTTACGTCAGTTCTTGTAAAAAACTTTTTTTTTATTTACTGCTACGAGTTGTGTGGAGAAACGATTGACATTTACTGAAATCATAAGTATTGATATAACAAGTAAATTGTAAATTGTAGTTTAGTATCTAGTGTTATTTCATTAGTTAAATTAGGGTTTAAGTGTCCGCTATAATAAACCATAATTATAACGCTGTTTGTTCCGTTCCCACAGACAAACCGTGAAAACGATTTTGCGGGGCATAGTTCATAAGAAAAGATTTTTTGTAAACTTTTTTTATTTGAAATGGGTTTGCTCTTGTCTCTAGTCTAGGTCAGAGGTGACAGAGACAGAGTCGAAAAAAAAAAAACTAGCAAAAAAAAAAAAAGTACCTACGAGTATAAGAATTTTATAATACCTACCCAATTTCTTTATTAAACCAAATAGAGCCGGTTGACTCTTTGGGGAAATTAGAGGTTCACCACCTAATCTTTTATTGCGGATTTAGTAAAGACCCAGCGATTTGAATTTTTGATTGACGAAACAAAAGGTAAGATCAATTGGGCTTCTTTTGTTCTTAATCTTTTCTTAAAGGCCGGGGGCATTTGTAGGATATCTTTTGATTGAAAGGCTCTTTTATTTGGGATCTGATGTTTATTTATGAGGATAGATGGACGTTTGTTTTTGTGAAACTGTGTGAACAGGGTCAAATTAAATTAGCTAGTAAAACTCCGCAGACGTGAAGGGTATCGATGTTAAATGTAAACACGATAAAATAAAAACAAAAAGGTTTTGATGTTTCTTTTTTGGGTTTAACGACCACTGGTTGTATTGTTACTTGAAGTATGAGATGAAAAAATCTATTTTCTTTTGTTTTATTGTGTTAAGATACCTATATCGATAGGTATCCCATCACATCTGTGAAGTTTACACAATAAAAAGCAGATTTTGAAACTAATATATCAGGTGACTACACTAACTGCGGTCGGTGACCCCACAAAAAATCGTCATATTAATTTATTTTTTGTTTTATCGTGTTTAGATATCGATACCCACCACGTCCGCGAAGTTTCTCTAGCATATTTATCAATGTTTTAAAAAAAATCGATGAGCTAGCTTGTGAAATTTCTTATTTTAAGAAAGGTGCCCGTTGAAGAAGAACGTGAATATGAAACGTTTATTTTCTCCTGACTGTACTTACCTGTCATAAAGAGAAACCTAGATAAAATTGGATAAGAAAGATTTTAAAACAGAAGAAGAACTAGCAGGGGTCGAGGAGCGGGGGTGGAGGGGGGGGGGGACTCAGGGGAATAAACCGTTACTTCGTTTTCACTTATCGTTCTTTCAGATTTTTTTTTCTTGTTGCTCAGCTCCTAAGGGTCCTGCGTGATGTTAAATAACTTCTAATGTTTTTGACATTGATTGTCATTAAGATGAGATTGCGACCTTTTGATTCTTTTTCTTTAGTCGCAATCTCATCTTATCGACAATCAATGTCTAAAAGAGGTATTTTTGACAGATTGAGACTGAGATCAGAAGGCCAATTCTCGTATTTTAAAACGTTCAAAATCTAGTCAGTCTTATCTCGACGACAAACAAATGTCAAAAACTTGTCAAAATGTAGGGAAGTTAAAGGAATTTTTGGCACATTGAGACATAGATGTGAACGTTCTTAAAATTACGAGAATTGCCCCTCTGATTGTTCACAATCTTAATTCGTTCGTTTTTTAATTACGGGAATTGGCCTCCATATGTCATACACACACGCTGGTTGTGAGTGGGTACACACCTGACCTTTCTTAAGAGCATCACCGATAAGGTCACTTATTTACTCCTAGGGCGTCTCCTCCCGGCCTCATTTATGTTTCACCTAATGTAGTGAGAACGGATAAACAAGTCTGAAACAAAGTTGCTTCTTCAAAATTATTATTCAGAATCTACCATAGGAAAACCTACAAAGCCCTTGATTGCGGCAGACCAAATTGTTACCGAGTAAATGTTAATGATACCTACTCGGCGAGTATGTATCATTAACATTTAACTCTAGACGGTAATTCACTTTACATTTTCAATAAAGAAGATTTTCTTCCCAGAATCCCAAATCTCCATAAACCAACTTTGTATATACCATATCCGACGAATAAATTTATTTGTCTTTGTCTTGTCTTTGTCAATAAACTGGGTAATACGACAATACCCTCTTGGTAAGACGTTTGCTTACCCGTTACGATTTCCAAAGATCCACGACTGACAGCCGGAACCAACAGCTTAGCGGGCTTTCCGAGGCTCGTAGGGGTATTGGTACGTAAAGATGGTCACCCATCCACGGACCGGCCGCGGCAAGAGTAGCTTAACCTGATCGATCGACCGTGCAGCTGTTATTACTTAGCCATGAGCACACAAGTATGGCAATGAAATTGAAACGAACCCTGTACCCTTGAATTCAGAGAGAGCAGAAAGTTCTTCGTCCCCAATCAGCGAGAGATTAGGGTTGGCAAAGGTTCACAGTTCGGATTCGGACCGTCTTTGTCGAATACTCTTTGATTCCAATAGATTCTTTAGTACAATACCTATATTTGCAAATTGTTCAGCGAATTTTAAATGTCTTACTATGCATTGTTCGGTAATGATATTTTTTCAAAGAAACCCTGAATTTCTACGATCTTCGGAGTCTGCACACTCCAGGAAATTTTAAAACTAAAATATCTGTATGTATGTTTATTTGTACCTATGTATGTAATTGTAAGTATATTCTCATAATTTGTTTAGTTTTATTAACTCGGTGGCAATGGATATAAGTAGGTACTTAGTTTGTAATACCTACTGTTGGTGTTAGAAAAAAAATATTATAATCAATTCAGCTTTTAATAATTTTGTTTTTTCGAACTATGTTTTAGGTACAGGCGCCAGCACATCAACCTACCCGAAACTGTCAAATTTTCCTAATCAACTTTGAACCTTAAGTTGAAAATCTATCAAAGAAATTTGACAGATTGTAGTAGCTTGATATGCTGGCGTCTGTACTTGTTAATTAATTAATTGTGTTATCTGCGCATAATGTAGTGCATAGCTACTGAGTTTTTCTATAAGTAGGTACCTAATGAGGCGCTTAGACTTAAGTTTACAATGTACCTACAAATTGTAACAGTATACTTGTTGTTGAAAAGCCTAATAATAAATAGCCCCAAGAACTTGCACCATGTTTTCCATCGCTCAAAGTATTTATCTTGCACAGACGTGATCAATTTCCAAAAGTTAGGGGGACGAAATGATTAAATACCGAAATCGTGAATTAAAGGTGTATTTATAACATTACCTAAATGGTATCGAAAAATCGTTTTCATATATTTTTACTTGGTAATAGTAATTATATAATAATAGCATATAATATAACTTTTTGACACTTCCCGTGACCCAAGGGCTGGCTTTTACCTTGGTCAGAGGCTAAGCAATGCCATACAACGTGGTAATGCCGCCAGTCTCTTGGGTACATTACCAGTCGACAGCGATGCGGATGAATTTTTCGATGTTATATTTTAGTTTGTGTATAGTTTTGGTTAAGTTAGGATTTAATTTTGTTATTTTTATTAATTAATTAGGTATTCGTTGTTATTTGCTCACCTACTTATTATTTTCATTTATTGGAATAGTGACATGAATTTCGTGAAAGCTTCACAAGCTAATTGGAAACCTTTGGGTTCAGCTATAATGCTTATTTATGTATTAAACTGACTGACTGGGAAGTCTAATCTATTGCCCTTTTATTCAAAAAAGTTGCTTAAAGTTACGTAGTGATTTACTTTAATCATCGTTTATAAATAAACTCCATAATACATAAATGTATTGAACAACGCTAGAAGGTATATGGTACTTAAAACAAAGTTGTAACAAAAACAAACTACCCAAAAATACTTTTCACCTCAAGAAAAAGGCCAGTGCCCAAAGTCAAATACAATACGAAACATAAAAAATCCCATTCATTACAATCTGAATGAGTCCATTGAGACCCACCGCTCGTTCAGTCGTTCGGTCATTCGGTCTCTGTGGATCAGAGTAAGCTCAAATATTGATATGCCACCCTCCATCCTCCATTGTCGACACCGACTAGCGCATGTCCAATCCTCCTTTGAACTCGGTCCTATTGAGAATTTTTGATCTTTTATCGCACTGTTATTTTCGACTGCATTTCCAACAATTCTTTGGTATTTTCTGGTTATTTTTTTTATAGAAAACAATGAATATATTTCGGGCCTGCGGAAGTGCTTTTGTGTAACATTACGAAATTGTTCAAAATGAAGTCTATGTTTTTGTTGAACAATTACTTCTGTTTTTAGGTACCTATGTATCGAATTAAAGATTACAGTAAATCTAATTCACGAAGACCGGGTGCCGTTGGACCGGTCGCGGGGCCCCGGTTGCGGGGTGCGGCCTGTAAACCTACAATTTCCTGCAGGTCTCCGCCACCGAATAGCTCATTTCCAAACCGTTCCACCGATGTGAACGATCGACAGTAGTTGTGCCATGATTAAGAGTGATGCGGGAAATTCTCACTGGATTTTCCTTAATGTTGATTTCGATTTATCAGTCCATTCTGCAGGTAATTGAAGAATTATTTTCTGATTACAGATATTCTTGCAAGGTCGAATGTCGATCCCAACATTCCCAACTAAACTTTATACGCCAGATTTATATTCCAAAAATCTCTTTTAATTTTGACACAATGATTTTATAGTATAGGTAAGGCTACTGACACGAAGTCAGCGGGTGCGGGGCGGCGGCGGTGGCGGCGCGGGGAGCGGCGCGTTTCAATGCATAGATTTATATGGAACTGGCCTCCAAGCACGGGCTCGGACGTCAGCACTGACTGTCGTTAAAAACCAGCGCTGTGGCACTTTCTCGGAAAAATTTACAGCATTATGCTGAGCGATTGCTGTTTTGCTTGGATGTGACACATATGTATTTTCGCTCAACTTGTTCTTTATTGTGTTTGTGTCCTTTCTTTGCGTCGTGTTTACCACATATAAATTTATTTTATTTCCTTAATTTATAAAAAACCAAGTGTGCATCATACTTTGTTGAACCATCAAATAGAAAACGGTTGCTATAGTGTAAAAACATATTTTTATTTATCTAACTTTTAATGGCAGAAACAACGCCTATTTTTTACAATGCTTTCCCAATTTTCTCAAGAACGCTGGCAACACTACACGAACGTCGCCCTGATCTCATATTGGGGGACAATAGGCAATTTATTGCTCCGAAAGTAGCTTGTATTTTAGTAGCGGAAAGAGCTTTTCTGCAGGATTATTTTATTTGTGAATAGTTGCTACAGGTTTTCAGCGTTCATATTTTTAGGGCGCTTGCTTTCAATGTTCTTTCATAACAGAAGTTTTATTTTTATGCTTGACATTGAAAAAGGGCATCGTTATCTTTATAGTGAACTGTGTTAGCAGATATAAGCGTTTTTTTTTAACATATTTACCTACATACTGCTTCCGAAACAACTTAATAAAAGTTAAAAATAAATTATTGCACAGAAAATTGATTTTCGACTTAAGGGGGTGCCGACCGCACAGAGGCGCCCTCATCGTTTGTTTGGCCACTACTGCTAATAGTGGCCACTATTTTCCATTTTAATGATTATAATAAAACTAAACAATGTAAAACTACCGTTTGTAATAATATTAACGTATAATCTTGTGGAGTACAACTTAACGTGCTTATTTTTTGCATTTTTATTCTAAAATAAAAGAAATAACCAAACAAACGATGAGGGTGACACTGTGCGATCGGCGTCGTCTTAAATGATCTGTACATTCTATTCTATTCTATTTTTAATAAATGGCAAACTTAGCCGATGTCGAATATTCTGCCAATGTCTAAAGTGAGCTGGAAAAACAAGATCTGTACATTCAAATCACGACTGTCATTTATTGACAGCTGTATAACATTAGTAGAGACGTTTCTCTAACACGCCATTTATTTTTTAATAACATAACATACTTTTTTTTTCTCTTTATTTATTTCAGTGTACTTATTAGTATTCTTCAACAAGTTTCACATTAAATTCAACAATTTTCTTTGGATATAATAATGGATGTAGAATATTAGTTTTTTTTTTTGTTGTTGTAATTCTAAAAACCACCACGTTTTCTCATATCACATCTGACATTGGCAGAATTGTCGACATCGGCACCATTGCCATAAAGAAAAATAGAATAGAACACGCCATTTTTGGCGTAATAAGTATGTCAATCTGGCACTCAAACTTAAGTGGAAATGGTCAGGCCATGTTGCAAGTCTGCATGATAATAGATGGCCTAAAAAGATGACTTCTTGGACAGAGACCAGTTGGCAAACGCAAACGAGGAAGACCACACAGTCGCTGGGAGGACGAGATCGTGCGTATAGCTGGATCACGCTGGATGATGGCTGTATGGACGTAGCCGTTGCGTATGTGTTAATCCTGCTTATAAACTATATGTGTGCCAAATTTCCTCCAAATCCGTTCAGTAGTCTTTACCTGAAGAAGTACACACAAACACACTGACAAACTTCCGCCTTTATATTATTAGTGTGATTTCAATCTGGTAAACAATTTTATCTGACTGTACATTAATTCCAAAAACAATAATGATGAATGTTCCTTTACAACTTAAACTTACCCACTCACTTTTTTATTTATTTAAACACAACAAGTTGCTATTTTAATCGCACAGGCGTTCACCTTCAAATAAAATCCAAATACGTCGCTTAGGATCTCGGGACTTTAACTACACAATATTACCTACAGAAGGTCAGCTCCATATGACGGAAAAAGAAATAGGCGCACACACACATAGACGCGTACGTACGGCGGCGATCTCAAACAAATGCTGGTCGCGAGTGCGCTTGCACGCGCTGAAACTGTGAAAATGTGTGCATGTGTTTTCGCTCTGTGTATAGAGCTGAGCTGGGCTTGTGACTTAAAAAAAAAACATACAACCGAATTGAAAACCTCCTCCTTTTTTTGAAGTCGGTTAAATATAACAGCCACATGGGTCGATCGAAAGTGAAGCTAAGCTTCCCGTGGTCAGTCCGTGGATGGTGACCATCCGTTAGGTACCTATATATCGAGACCCTTTCTTTCGTGCCTCAGAAAGAACTCTAAGCCGTTGGTCGCGGCTGACATTTGTGGATCTTTGACAGTCGTTACGGGTAATCAGAAGCCCAAAACTCTGACAACCAAGTAACACAGTACCCCTTGGTAGGTCTGGTTGTCAGACTTCTGACCTCCAGTCAGATAGGCAGTCGCTTTCACTTAAAATACGGGTATTCAGCTGCATCTGGTTAGACTGGAAGCTGATTGTATGGAGCGAACCTTCTGTATTATTCGGTAGGTACTCAAACCCTACAATGCTGCAATAAAGTGTTGGTGGAAAGCTAACCCCCGTTGCGTGGTATATTAAATTCCCGGCTGACCCGACACGCTGCTTACAATATTGCTCTAGGGCACACGTGGTACAAAAACTTTTACACGTCGATTTTTGTTCCAAATAGTAAGTAGTCACTGTACCTCGTATTTCAGTCATAGTACAGGGTGGTATCGGACATCGACGCACAAACTGAAACCATGAATTCAGCACATGGTGGGAAATCATCAGATGACCCCTCCCGCTCTGGGTGGAGCGGAAGGCAGTGTCAGACTCTTACTGACTAAAACCCATCCATGTTCCTTCCTTAGCCCTTTATGTTCCGGGGCAGCGGTAACCCTTTTGGACAATTCCGCTGACCCGGCAGGCTTCGGCACTAACGAGCCCCTTCACTGCTGCTGACATCTCTTTGAGGCGCGCTTGGAACACGTACGCGCCATCCGGCACGGGCCTGGTCCTGATGCCTGGTCCTGATCGGACGGCGAGCTACTCATTACTCGCCGTCCGCAGGCCCGCGCCTACGGTGGCCGGGAGTCGTTACGCGGCTCCCGACGCCCGGTCCGTCTCCCGCGGCAGCTGGGACGTGAGGCTCTGTCCCTCAACCATCCCGCCACCTCCTTCGCTAACATGACTGCTTCGCAGAAGGAGGGGACTGCCTCCCACAGCGTAGCATTTATTGTCGGTTATCAATAAAAAAAATCTGCTGTTTCAAAGAAAAGTGCAATACGCGCCCAAAAAAGCAACTTGTGGTATCGTAAATAGAAATAGAAAATCTTTATTGTCTAGGTAATACAGTAAGTTTTATTCCGAGCGCACGCGCATTATAGCCATATCTCTTCTTTTGCGTTTCAAAAGTAATTGCATCACTTTCACTGGCTTAGTAGGTTTTCGAGGATTTTATATTTTCGAGGGCCTTAAGACGACATGAGTAGCTTAAAATATTATCTACAGCTAGGTTACGATATACACACATCAAAAGTGTCTAGGGATCAAGCATTTTTATGCGGATTTCTTGAGATTGAGATGTGGCTTTGTAATAAATTTATGATTTTATAAATTTATATGGATCCTTTTTGGTGCATTTCATAATTTGAATCAGGAACTGTGAATCAAATTCGAGTAAAAGATGAAAATCAGCTGTCAATATTTTCCCTATAAAAACATACAACGCATTGAAGACATTATTAGTGCTACTGTTTCCCTACTACTGATTAAAACCAACGTTATTATGGAGCGGCGCCGTCATTTAAGCAGGGAAGAAATGCTCAGAGCCGTGGGAATGATAGAAGCTGGTTCCCGGCAACGTACTGTGGCTTTAGCTCTGAATACAAGTCAGAGTGTTATCAGTCGACTTTGGACACGTTACCGAAGCACTGGTACCGTGGCTGAGCGCCATGGAGGACGGTATCGCTGCACCACATGGAGACAAGACCGATACATTCAAATCTTAACTCGAAGAGCTCCAACAATAACCGCCATGATGTTAGCCGTGAGGCTTCATCACTCTTCAGGGAACTTAATTAGCGACCAAACAGTCAGAAACCGCTTGCATGAAGTGAACCTTCATTCCCGAAGACCGCTACGGGTACCACCTATAGCAATGCACAATCGTAGGATTCGATATCAATGGGCTCTTGAACACAGAAATTGGGCAGAAGAACAATGGCGTTTCGTGTGCTTTTCTGATGAGTCTCGTTTTGGTATGAGACCGGATACAAGACGTATACGACACTGGAGAACCCCTGGACGCCAACAGCGATTAAAATCCTGCCAGGAAGTCCATCCTTATAGTGGTGGAACCATCATGGTATGGGCGGGTATTTGGATCGGCGGAAGAACTGAGTTGATTTGGATCAGAGGCAACCTCAACGCTCAAATTTATGCTGAGACGATTGTATCAGACGTCATCGTTCCTCTACAAGTGCAAATCGGTCCCTTATTTCAGTTAATGCATGATAATGCACGACCGCACACCGCAAGAGTTGTAAGACAGACTCTCGCCGCAGCTAACATCAATGTCCTGCCCTGGCCTGCTCAGTCGCCAGACTTGAACCCGATTGAGCATGCATGGGATATGCTACAGAGAAGAGCTCTGCCGAATATGGAGGGTATCCAGTCGCAAGAAGACCTTTTTTTGTTGTTGCAACGAACATGGGCGGCCATTCCACAGCGTGATTTGGATGAACTCATTTTGAGTATGCCAAACCGATGTTCTTGTGTTGTTAGTGTTCGCGGTAGAAACACGGATTATTAATTGTTTAAGTTACCCAATAAAATTTTAAAGAAAACTGTTATTTCAGCCTTTTTTTCGAACTTTTGTGTTAGTGGTTCAAATGTCAAAAATCCCTTTATTAGGAAAATGGCAAATTTCTTTATTAATGCAAAGGTGACTTGGTTTATCGTTACTGTGACAAACGAAAACACTTTATTTGATGAATCCTTAAAGAAAATTTTAATTAATATCAATCAGGAGAAAAGTTATTGCAAAAATATATGTTGATCCCTAGACACTTTTGATGTGTGTAGTATTTGCTAGTGAGCCCCAAACTAGACAGTTATTCTGAATAATTAAGTAAAACCAAAAATTTTGCAAGGAACGTTCAAGGAGCGACAATTTTAAGCAATTTTCAAAAAAATCCTTTACCACAGAGCGGGCACAGGAGCACATGTCACCTTTTCCAACTATAATTTTCAAAACGTTTTCATACGTAGTAATGTATCCTTCCCGTCCTAACCTAGTATTTATTTTATTGTCAAATAGAAATTTCAATGAAAATGCATATGGACGTCGCGGCATGCCTAAGGATACCGCGGCATCGTTGCTGACAGTATGCGTTGCATGTAGTGATGCCCAAGGATTGGAAGGAAGGATGCCGTTCCGTACCCTGTGTGGGCGCAGCCCCTTATTTTACGAATCTTACATTGTTTGTCCACCGCTACCGACAGCAGGACGTAAACGAGAAACGAGATTATTTGAACTGAACGTGACATCCCTGGGGACAAATGCTAGTAGGTATCGCTACTTCGGCGCCGTCATCTTGTGCTCGTTGAAGCCACGTTGACGGTGCCGCTCGACAAACGGCCTTAGATACTGTTCATCAAACACACACGACATTATAGTATAGTTATAGGATCAAGTACAATAAATACCAATATATAAGTATTTCTCATCAATGCAGCCGAAAAACGTCCACTGCTGGACATAGGCCTCCCCCAAGCACCTCCACTTGGACCGGTTTTGTGCTTCTCGCATCCAACGAGTTCCTGCGGCCTTCACAAGGTCGTTGGTCCACCTTGTGGGAGGCCTTTGGCTTTTGGCTTCCGGTACACGGTCGCCACTCCAACACCTTTCGGCCCCATCGGCCATCTGTTCTGCGAGCAATGTGCCCTGCCCACTGCCACTTAAGTTCTTTGGTATATAAATTCTTCTTTGGTATATCTACATAGAATAAATGTACCTAATATTCCCTTTTTCACTTCGACCCAAAGCGAACCCGATAACATCGTAACAAATTCTCCTCAAGTCCAAACTTGTCAGACTGACAAAACGATCGTCCGTTTTGTAAATAGCGTTATCGGAAACCGCAACTCAAGTACTGATAGCTATTCTCATTTATTTGGGACTGTGGCACAATGATAGGTAGCTGTCAGTCGTGGAATTTGGGCTAAGTTAGACATGCGATTGCTACAATTCGGCGATTAGACGCAACGACAGACTACGACAGCCAATTTTCATATATTTTATTGATGTGATGATGATGAGAGAAATCAATCTAGCGAGGAAGGAAATGAAGGTACAGCCAACTTGCCGGGAGCGGAAACAGACCAGAGCACAACCAGCACGCATGAACCAGAAGAAACCAGATCTGGGGGCCTAAAAAGGCCACTTTGGCAGAATCATAAAACAATTCATATCACGCAATTCATCTGTTTGACAGTTTCACACCTATATATCCCTGAAGGGTTAGGCAGAGGTGTACCTACAGCATTTTACGAATCTCCATACAAAACTGTCATACAGATGAAATTGCGTGATATGAATTATTTTAGGGTGATTACCCTGCTGTTACCGAAGCAGTACAGAGCAGCGCAAACGACGCTTTGTTCTGTACCTTCCTAATCTCAACTAATTATCTACGCGGCCTAAAATGCTATCCATTACCTAAACACTAAATATCTTGTTATATTCTGATGACATACTCGCCATGCGCACAATATTAAGTTATTTATTTTAATGATCAAACAACCTAAAAAGGTACTTACATGTAAAGGTTTAATTCCTAATTTCCTGGCAATTATGCGATAAATTGCGTATGTAGTTAGGTGACCGAGAAATGATTCACGTTATGTTTAGCAGATATTTCCAAAAGTGGTTCATTTAAATCGGTGCCAACAACAGGCTTAATACACTTTTCTGAGTTTAGTCGCCTCGGTGTAGTCGCCTATTTAAGAAGAAACCTCGGATATTTTAAGCTTTTGGTCAAACTACTCTGAATTAGTCTCTCATCCTAAAAATATAACCATATTCAGCAAAGTAAACTAATTCTAATAACTAATACTATTACTCCCCATTTGCAGATTATTTATAAAACCTATCGTTACAAACTAAACGATCACACGTGAATAGATAATTGTGTAAACGCCCCTGATAAATAATATAAATTAATAATGAATTCAAAATATTTATACGTTGGTTTAATTTTCTATTTGCAATACCAAATGAATCAGTGTGAATCCAGCAGTGTAAGTACCTATGTATAACTTGTAGCTGCAAGATTATAATTTAGATAGGTATATATTTTGGTTAGTAAGACCCGTGTTTATCATACATTATTTAAACAGTTCCATGGATTTATGAATTTGACAGTGACACCTGGGATTTGTGATTGAAAAACAACGCACTGTCTAAATAAAGGACTTTCGGACTGATTAAAATTTCGTTTTCATTTTTAGCAAGAAAAGAAAGAAAGAGAAATAGGTTTATTTGTCACAGAAACAAGTGCACACAAAAAGATAAAATTAATTCTAATAAATAAATAACAACAAAATATATACTATAAAAAAAAGAAAGAAAAAAAAAAGATTAAAAGATAAAAGATTAGATAGAAGATTAGATTTTTTTTTGGTTGATTAGATTAGATTAGATTTAAAGATTTCTTTTCATTGGTATCAAACAGTTAACGTAATACGAGTACACGTTTTTGTTTTTTGTAATGTGCGTTTTGAATGCGCAGAATAAACAATTTTACTTTCTTCCTTTACTTTGTAAAAGATCACGATCGAACACGGTCACTACTTTAAATTTTTGTCTTTTTTTTTCTTATTGTTATCATCATTTCCGTCGTAGATAACCTACATCAGTACTGAGCGTCCAGCAGTCTACTGGTATGACACGAAATACTTAAAAAATTTTACCTTAATCAGTAAACGTTGGAGCCGGCAAGATCCTAGGCATTATGTGGAGCTGTACGTACATCCACTTTTCACATTAAGCAATGACTTGAAGGTAAGTTAGAAGTTTAGAACTAACGAAGGAAAAGCCCCTAACGACTGACATACCAAATCAAATCATTTATTTTTTTGCCAACATGGGTAG
This sequence comes from Gortyna flavago, assembly GCA_963669345.1. Taxonomy (NCBI): domain Eukaryota; kingdom Metazoa; phylum Arthropoda; class Insecta; order Lepidoptera; family Noctuidae; genus Gortyna; species Gortyna flavago. The sequence goes on from OY770144.1 coordinate 2,129,307, forward strand.
GGCTATAGACGTTACACATCATGTTTTGATTGTTCTCCATGCTCTGCCGTCACTTGGGCATGCAAAATTTAGACATAAATTACAACCTACTATCAAAATACCATGCTGAATAATAATAAATATTACTAAATTATTAAATTGGAAAAACATTTAAAACTTTTTATTTTTCAATGTTAACAAGTATGCAGTAAATATTAAAATGTCATAGTAAATATGGCATAGTAAATATTAAAATGTCATAGTAAATAGTAAAATGTCATAGTAAATAGTTAAATAAAAGTCCTAAATAAATAATAATTGTGAGTTACACATGTAATGTTTATCATAGAATGTCTGATTAATATTATTGGCCATAAGGATTCCCTTTTAGATACTCTTTCACATTGTAATAGTTACGCTTTATCAGTTAGAAATTCTCCTACCATTAGGCAGGCCGTATGATTCTAACAAATAACCGACGTGGGGATGCATCGAGATGTAGTCATGGTGGACAAGGGCCTCATCCCGCTCTCCTCAGCTAAAGAGAACTGGCGCAAACCAGTAGTGCTTGTCACTAATGATCACATGGTCCTCCATGTTGTATTGTAATGTTTGTGTGAGTAGAGATGTCATTTGTGGATCTTTGACACTCGTTATGGATAGTAAGAAGCCCGAAAGTCCGACAACCAGTCTTATCAATAGGTAATACGGGCTGTTGTCCGCAACTCCACGTCAATGCGCGTATTTTGCGTACGGTCTTACCAAGGGGTATCGTATTACCCAGTAACTGGGTTGTGAAGGTCAGATAGGCAGTCGCTTCATGTAAAATACTGGTATTCAGCTAAATCTGGATTAGACTGGAAGCCAACCCCAACATAGTTGGGAAAAGGATAAAGTAATTGGTGCAGCGAGAGCGTTTTTACATAACTTAAGTGTCCTGTTTGTGACTCCATCCCATCCAGGTACTGAATTGTGTTTGAGGTTTGCAAATATCTTTTTAACCGCGACTTCGTCTGTTAGCGTTAAATTGTTTACCTTTCATAACAAAAAGATGTACTGGCAAACTTTTGATAATCTATCAGAATAAATAATTGATACTTAATGTGGTTTATAATTATGTTACAGCTAGACTTCTACTTCTACCAGTTTCTCACAAATAGATATAAACCCAGTTTCGTTGAGATGCATTTTCAATTTTGTGACATGTTGCACTCTGACACAATTTTCGGTAAAGCAATACGAAACGCCGCTGGAAGCCTTAATTGTCCGTTTCCTCCGGTAAGTATACATACAATGAGCTTCTTGACATTAGGCTAGCATCAGTGCTAACACTTTTACTGAACTGGCCCAGCGTAGCATGGAGTTTCAGTAGAGGCGAGCATGAAAGAATGAAAAAAGGATGAAGAAGAAGCAATGTTCTCGTAACTGTGTGGCACCAACATGCTGCTGCGCCCTGCTGTGCCTGCGACACAGCTGTACCTTTCGCGCCTGCATCACTCTACGACAACTGAGGAAGTCGTGCAGTATTGGAAGGTGAAGACCAACTGGACTCTGAGGGTCTAAAGGTTAGGGAGGGGGCTGAAATGGAGGAGTAACGGCTCCATTACGCCTCCTCCAGGCGAATATCAACCACTGCGCCTGTGCTCAGGACCTGTTGCTCCAGAGCATGGCGCAGTGGTCGATTAACATCGCCGTGGTCGCTGAGCCGTACTTTGTCCCGCCCAGGGATGACTGGGTGGAGGACCTGAGCGGCTCAGTGGCCATATTATCGTCGGCTGCCGCCGGTACCCCGTCCCTCGAAGGTGTCACGAAGGGACAGGGGTGCGTAGCAGCACGGTTCGGGGAGATAGTAGTAGTGGGAGTGTACTTCTCTCCGAACCGAACTCTCGCCGAGTTCCACAACTCTTTAACAGAGTTGACTGTCGTCGTCGGAAACCAGTCCTTCCCCGTGTTAGTGCTCGGGGACTTCAACGCCAAAAATTTGGCCTGGGGTTCCCGTTGCACGGACATGCGGGGAAGGATGGTGGAGGACTGGGCTCTGGAAACAGGCCTGGTCGTCCTAAATCGGGGTTCTGTTCCCACGTGTGTGCGGATGCGGGGCGAGTCGGTGGTGGACATTTCGTTCGCTAGCCCCGCTCTGTCACAGCGAGTAATTGACTGGCGCGTCATGGAGGAGGTGGAGACCTATTCCGATCATCGGTATATCCGGATCGACGTCTCCGCCCAGACCTCTAGCGCGCCGGTCCAACAGACCCCGAGTGGTCCGCGGTGGGCGCTGAAGCAGCTGGACCGGGAGCTCCTCCTGGAAGCCTCAATCGTGCAGGCCTGGGTGTCATCACCAGACAGGCCTGCCGACATTAACAACGAGGCGGAGTGGTTCCGGGAGGCCATGTCCGAGATTTGTGACGTGGCAATGCCCCGAGTTCGGCCAGGATGCGCCCGACGTCAGGTGTACTGGTGGTCGCAGGAGGTAGAGGTGTTACGCAAGGCGTGCGTTGATGCGCGACACCTGTACACCAGGCACCGCAGGCTCCGCATCCGCCCTCCGGATGCGGAAGCCACGGAGGCGGAGCTGTACGAGGGGTACAGAGCGGCGAAGACCGCCCTCCAAGAGGCTGTACAGCGGGCCAAAGATATGGCCCGCGAGGAGATGCTGGAGACTCTGAACAGAGATCCATGGGGGCGCCCTTACAAAATGGTGCGGAATAAACTCCGCACCTGGGCCCCCCCACTGACGCAGAGTCTCCGGCCACAGCTGGTGGAGGAGGTGGTGAGCGCTCTGTTCCCTTCACGGGGGGAGCATACTCCCCCGCCCATGGCTCCGCCAATTGCGGTGTCCGAAGCGGACCACGCGGACGACGACGACATCCCTGAAGTGACCGGGGTAGATCTGAGAGTGGCGGTAGGCAGGCTGAAGGCCAAAAATACCGCCCCAGGGCCCGACGGCTTGCCGGGCAAAGCCTGGGCCCTGGCCTCGACGGCTCTCGGACCCCGACTGGAGGCGCTCTTAAGCGCATGTATGGAGAGGGGCCAGTTTCCACTCCGTTGGAAGACGGGGAAGCTGGTCCTCATTCGGAAGCCAGGGCGCCCTGCGGACTCTCCGTCCGCATTCCGGCCCATCGTGCTGCTCGACGAGGTCGGCAAGCTCTTTGAAAGAGTGATTGCGGGCCGCCTCGTCGGGCACCTGGTGAGGACGGGGCCGGATCTTGCGGATAGCCAGTTTGGCTTCCGCAAGGGGCGCTCTACGGTGGACGCCATCATGCGCGTGAGAGCCCTCACGACGGGGGACGCGGTGTCCCGGGGTGGGGTGGTCGTGGCGGTGTCACTCGACATCGCCAACGCTTTTAACACCCTGCCCTGGAGCTGCATTGGGGAGGCACTCCGGTATCACCGGGTGCCGACCTACCTCCGTCGAATAGTCGGGGCGTATTTGACGGACAGAGCCGTCATCTACCCCGGTCGCGATGGGGAATGGAACCGGCGAGAGATGTCGTGCGGTGTCCCACAGGGATCGGTCTTGGGGCCGCTCCTGTGGGACATCGGTTACGACTGGGTGCTGCGGGCAGACCTCCCTGATGGCGTCAGCGTAGTTTGCTACGCTGACGATACGCTGGTCCTGGCGCAGGGGAGGTCGCATCAGGCGGCGGCCGACGCAATGACACGCGGGGTTGCGATAGTCGTGGAGAGGATCCGGCAGTTGGGTCTCGAGGTGGCTCTGCACAAGTCCGAAGCCATGACATTTCATGGGCTTCGGAACGGGCCACCATCGGGATCCCAACTAACGGTAGGAGGGGTTCACATCGGCGTCGAGACGACGATGAAGTACCTGGGTCTCGTCCTCGACAGCCGGTGGAACTTCGTGGAGCATTTCCGACGTTTGGCCCCCAAACTGGAACGGGCTGGGGCCGCTTTCAAGCGGCTCCTGCCCAACCTGAGGGGGCCAAACGCCTCCTGCCGGAGGCTTTACGCGGGGGTTGTGCGGTCCATGGCCGTATATGGCGCCCCGGTGTGGGCGCGTTCACTGCGGCTTCGAGCCGCCCACTACCTGAACGCGCCCCAAAAGGTGGTCGCCATACGGCTGATACGGGGGTACCGCACGATCTCGCGCGAGGCGGCAAGCCTCCTTGCCGGACTGCCGCCATGGGATCTGGAGGCGATGGTCCTCGCGCGCCTCTTTGAGTGGCGCGCGGAGGCACTACGCCGGGGGGAAAACCCGCTTCCGCGGCAAATTGCTGCGGAGCGGACAGACCTCCGGCGCGATCTCATGGCGGCATGGAAAGCGCGACTGTCGCAACCCAGCGCAGGGCACGCCGCGATAGCGGCGGTAAGGCCCCTCTTTGAGGAGTGGCTAGAGAGGCGTCACGGCGCCCTCACCTACCGCCTGACGCAGGTCCTCACCGGACACGGATGTTTCGGGAGGTTCCTGCACATCATCAGGCGGGAGGAAACGCCCGGGTGTCACCACTGCGAGAATCGCCCTGAGGACACGGTGGAGCATACGGTGGAGGTCTGCCCGGCTTGGGCAGAGCACCGCCGTGCCCTCGTAGAGGCGATCGGCAGCGGCGGCGACCTCTCGCGCCCGGCCCTGGTCCAAGCCATGGTCCGGGGCGAGAGGGAGTGGGAGGCAGTCACCTCCTTCTGCGAAGCAGTCATGCTAGCGAAGGAGGTGGCGGGATGGGCGAGGGAGAGAGCTGAGAGAGCCGCCCGTCCCAGCCGCCGCGGTAGACGCTCCGGGCGTCGGGAGCCGCGTGACGACTCCCGGCCACCGTAGGCGCGGGCCTGCGGACGGCGAGTAATGGGTAGCTCGCCGTCCGATCAGGACCAGGCCCGTGCCGGACGGCGCGTATGTGTTCCACGCGCGCCTCAAAGAAATGTCAGCATCGAAGGAGGGGCCCGTCAGGGCCGAAGCCTGCCGGGGCAGCGGGATTGTCCGAAAGGGTTACCGCTGCCTCGGAACATAAAGGGCTAAGGAAGGAACACGGATGGGTTTTAGTCAGTAAGAGTCTGACACTCCCTTCCGCTCCACCCAGAGCGGGAGGGGTCATTGGATGATTTCCCATCCTAAAAAAAAAAAAAAAAAAAAAAAAAAAAGGGTCTAAAGGTTGGAATCGCGCCACAAGGTCAACTTTAATCCATTCGTGGTACGAGTTCCAACCCAACATCTACAGACCTGCCTGAAAGAGGACTATTGGCCGAAAGGTGTATATCGACGTTTCCGAGGACGGTTACGTGACACCGCGCAGTGAAACACGACGCCGACAACGTTACGTGTATAGTCATTGTTTTAAGGTTTTTGATATGTATTAGTTTATTATTGTTTATTTTGTGTACTTATTTTATCTATGGGCCTTTGTTTCCTGATAATATTATGATTATTATTTCGTTATTATTATAAGTAATGTCAATGATAATTATTGTTTTTTTTTTTCAGGGTGTATATGATTGGAATAACATGTCCATACCGTATGTACCGAAAGGCTTCCCGTTTCCAAAAGGTCGTATTTATTGCAATTTGTCACTTTCTGAAGACGGTGTGCTCTACCCTATATTCCGAGGCAGTATTGATATGGAGATAAAAGTGGGTAGAATTAAAAAAATAAGATAAAATAAGATTATTAGTTAGTTAACTCAGGTTGTGTGTATAGTATATATTCAAATAAAACTACTACTGGAAATCATGTATCTACCTATCTACATACTTACCTAATATAGGTACCTAATATACATACAGGATTTTTTTTTTACCAGTGCCCAAACTGTAACCATGATTTCAGCATATGATTATAGACACGCATGTGATTCTAGCGTAGAAATTATTGGTTGGTTATCAAAAAAAATGCTGTTTCATAGAAAAGTGCAATGCCTACGCGGTCCAAATGTATGGAACAACTTTTTTTTTTGTTAACCGACGTAACATCTCTACGCTAGAGGGTCTAGAATCATGTGCTGAATTCGGTTATCAGTACCCCCTTAAATTTTGATCGCTTTAATCTTTACAAGGGGTCATTGTACGCATCATTATGATCAATTATACCGGATAATTTTTTATGCCGTCTCAAATTTTTAAAGAGTGTTCTACCCATGAATATAACTTTCATTATGGGACCAACTCTGAAATCACGAAAAAAAATCAGCTGTTTCATACATTTTGGTCTAATAGCTATTGAACGTTTGTATTAAAAATCAAATTGCAGAAGTACAATCATTGATCAGTAATTATAACCAGACTGACTAAATGTTCATTCGAGAGTGCAACATCCTGTAGTACACCGATCTGCCAAATAACATAACTGAATAACGAATTTAAAATATATTTTCTATGGTTTGGTTTTTTATTTGCAATACCAAATCAGTTTGTGTATTTCTGAGACCGTAAGTACTTATTTACAGTTGTTTTTTTTTTAAATAATGTTCCCCAACAGACTCACTTAAAAAATGCACTGCCTTAGCCACTAATCATAGAGCCGTGTTAAGATAATACATTCCTTAATTAGAGGCTAATAAGGAAAATAATTTTGTAATTTGACCCCTAAACGTGTCTCAAGAATTTAAAATGTTGCTTTTTTGTTGAGGGGCCCGTGGCTAAATAATTACAGCCGCACAGGTCGATCGATCAGGTTAAACTACGCTTGCCGATGTTGGTCTGTGGATGGGTGACCATCTTTACATACCGTGACCCCTCATGCCTCGGAAAGCACGTTAAGCCGTTGGACCCAGCTGTCATTCGTGGATCTTTGGCAGTCGTAACGGGTAGTCTGAAGCCGAAAGTCTGACAACCAGTTTTGCCAAGGGGTATAGTATTACCCAGTAACTGGGTTGTGTAGGTCGAATAGGCAGTCGCTCCATGTAAAATACGGGTATTCAGCTGCATCCGGTTAGACTGGAAGCCGACCCCAACAAAGTTGGGAAAAGGCAGATGATTTATGTTGCTTTTTTATTTGCAATAAGTGTTATGGTGAAAGCTAGTGCTATTAAATTCAAATTCTGAGTACATAGTCTGCAGTTTATTATGCTGTGAAAATGCCTTTCTATCAATAATATTTTAAGTGGTAAGAAGATATTTTTCTATTAGAGTCTGTTTTTTGATAAGACATAACCTGTAGAACTTCAAACAGGAATATCATTAATTCCTGACTTCCTATAAAAGAATAATTGAAGAAAAAAATGTTCAGAAATTCAAACTCTGTATTTTAAGACATTTTTCATCTGTAGACGCTAAAAAAAAATCATCATCATCTGTCTAGCCTTTTCCCAACTATGTTGGGGTCGGCTTCCAGTCTAACCGGGTGCAGCTGAATACCAGTATTTTACATGGAGCGACTACCTATCTGACCTTCACCCGTTGGTAAGACTGGTAAAAAAAAAAAAATGTCAGCAAAAATTTTTTCGAGCGTTCGCCATTGTCCTTTTGCACAAGCGAGTATTTAGACATTTAGATGTTCGATTTTTAGTGGAGAGTACTTAATATATTATAACCGAATACTTTTTTGGCAAATTGTATGTTTTTTTTTGCTCCTTGACACTCAGGTAGTCTATGACCTGGGTTCGGACATGGGATACTTTTTTATTCCGACAGTACGTTCCTGTAGAATCATTTCTCCACGAGGACGAAGCCATGGGCAAAAGCAAGTTGTCAATATACCTTAACGTAGGTAAAATAAATCGCAATCTGATTCCACCAATTCCAATTGTGGTTTTAATTACACGGAATAATTACAAAGCCGTTTGGACCCACATCGTCCCAACTGACCGTACACAAACAAAGTTATCTGGTTTCCCTCAAGGGGGGCGAATTAATAGAATAATAGATAAAGTGGGTAATCTTATAATTTATCAGTATTCTGCTGGGTAGCTCGCACGCAATCTGTCTGTGTCGCAACTTGTGTCCAACAATAAAACTTTGGTCTTTTGGCCCGCGCGCACTTTTTACCAAGATTACGTAGTTCGAGTGAGACGTTTTGATACTTTAGATTGATATATTCACTTTTACAATGTTTTTTTTTAACTCATAATGCCCCATGGCTAGGCAAAGGTCTCCCTGTGATATTGGGAATTCATTCTTTTATAGTCTGACAGTGTCGCAACTGTGTAATGTTAGTATTCTTTCTTTGCACATGTTAATCCGCTGCGTATCAAAATACTAACGCATTTACAACATTGTTAGTTCAAGTCTAAACATTCGCAATTTTGATGTTTTCCCTCACTTGAGTTAGCAAACAGTTCTAACTTAGAACCTCAATCGGGTACTACCCTGGTGTACAGTTCCTGGTTGTTGTATGTGTTGCATTGATTGATATTTAGCTGCATATGGATAGACTCGAAGTCGAACTACTTTATGTGTAGGTAAGCATATAATGTTCAGTCTTCTGCTTATTTTTTCATTTACTCGTAAGTGTACATATTATTATTTTAAATGTTAGATTATATTATGTAAATATTTTTAATGAAGAATAAATAATTCATCATAATTATTTTAATTAAAAAAAAATTACAATGTGTAAAATGAAATTGATGCCCTACGTCAATTTTCCGTGTTAAAGAAAAAGAACAGAAGCAATATTTTGTTTGAGATACGCACAGGAATTAGTAAACGAGTACCAAAAATGGCATAAAAAAGGAAAAAGGCCTGTGTGAGGCCAAAAGGTTTCCTATCTGAGCATAAAGCTGTGATATTTAAAAAATAAATACCACAGCGCTGGTATTCTGATACAGCCCACTGTGATGCCCCACGGACACACCTGCGGACATCTATTAATCCCACTAGGGGAATTAAAAAACAAAAAAAGCTATTTCATACAACTGAATAAACGGACAATTACCTATAGATGACAGTAAATTTTCTTAACATATTGAAGGACACTGAACGAGACACAATAGAAGTTTTTTTGGTTATTACGTCGAGAGGCGTTAAGTGTCCCGCGAAGTGTTAACAATGACTTAATAATAGTCCTCCAGGGCGAATTTAAGCCAAGTCGGCCAATCTCAGCGTAGCCTAGACTTCGACGCGGGAGATATTATAGTGCACAAGTGTATGCGCAGACACAGGTTCACTCTCTCTTCCCTTACTCTCATAGTCCGATGGGACAGCAATCCGACCGGGAGAGATAAGGTACTGGACCAACGGCTTTACCTGCTTTCCGAGGCACGGGCATATAAATCCGCCAACTTATAAACTCCGGGCTGTTACTAAGAAAATCCTAATGGAAAAACCCAATAACACTTTGCCTGAGCTGGGAATCGAACCCAGGGCAACCCACGCTCAGCAGTAGCACTTGCAACCACGAGACCAAATGGGGCAGTTTTACATATTATGCAGAAGAACTGAATTTTTTTTTTTTTTAACAATGGCATCTCGCAGTTCATCCTTTATGAGGATGGCTACTGCTTAACCGGACTTTCCTGTGGATGCCTCGAATTAAGGCCTCCAGCCAGGGCAAACAATAACTTAAAAACTAAGCGACAGCGCTAAGGGTAACCCCCTGCGGGGTTCGGACCTCGGCTCAGGGCGTCGCTGGAAGAGGACAGCAAGGGACAGGCTGGATCGGTATTATTATTAGTGTTTAGGGGCGAATTTAAAACTACAGGCTCATCTGCGCGGGCTGGCTCGAGCAAGGGTCGGGGCGGGCAGAAGAACTGAAGAAAGTAGTATGTAATTTATACCATCCACAAAATAGCTACAAAAGTGTTTATCTAAATACTCGTAGCCCGTAGCCTCGTAGCGTCGTAGCTTCGTAGCGTCGTAGCAGCGTAGCCCGTACTCTCGACCGCGCCCCGGCGTCACTCGCCTTGCCAACACAAACAGTGTTGTTTTACGTTCACTGTACAAAACTTTAACTGAATTTGTATACTTATCGTGGCATCGGACAAAGCCGTTTGTTTTGGCAAAGTTTTATTTCGTGTCTGTTAAGTAAATGCAGAATTTTGGTCTGCGGATTTCTTGCTGTACCAAATTACAATATTTTAAATAAATAATGTTTGTGATATGTCTCAGTATGCTGCCTAAGGTTTCAGGAAACAGGAGATTTTAAGACACTTGTTTTAATAAGGTACCTCTTACATATCTTATAATAACCATAACAATAGTTAACCAATAAAATCGGTGAACATACATGAAAAAAAAAACATAATGTCGAACATATAACCTTCTCCTTTTTGGAAGTCGGTTAAAAATGGGATACATTGTATGTTTGCAACAATAGATAATCATCCACTTATTTTATTACTATTTCTTTTTAACTCTCATTCACGTGAAGTAATAATTGGAAAGCTATGAGGTAGGTCCTCATCACGGAGGTCCTCATAGCTTTTTCCAATGATCACTGTATTTTTTTAATTCTAAAATAAAGAAAAGTCTATCAGCCATAGCAACATAGTTATGTAATTTAGAAGCTTGGTTGAAGGAATTTGCAAGTCATCTGCAGGGGAACACTTGATACTATAATATATTTTAGTGACTCGACAACTGGCTTGTATTCATGAATATAGAATGAGATGGCAGATCCTGACTGTTTCTTCCGAAATCATGTGAATAGTCGATACAATGTGAAGTGTGTTCACCTGTTTGTCAAGGTTGTTGAAAGCAGGTTGTAAAATACCAGTAAATAGATTTCGGAGCTAATGAGAAGGGCTCCTGACTAAGTTATAAAAGCCGCACGGGTCGATCGATCAGGTTAAACAACGCTTGCCGCGGTTGGCCCGCGGATGGGTGAACATCTTTACATGGCGAGACCTTCGGAGACTTTCGGGCTACCATGTTGGTCTCGTGATCGCAAGCGCGACTGCTGAGCGTGGGGTACTAGGTTGGATTCCCAGGTCGGGCAATGAGCAGTAAGCATGGTGTGTCAATTACCTGAAAACCAATTCTCGTAATTTAAAACGTTAAAAATCTAGTCGCAGTATTTTCGACAGATTGAGACTGAGATCAGGGCTAAAAAGGCCACTTTGGCAGAATCATAATACAATTCATATCACGCAATTTCATCTGTATGACAGTTTTGTATGGAGATTCGTAAAATGCTATAGGTACACCTCTGCCTAAACTTTCAGGGATACATAGTTGTAAAACTGTCAAACAGATGAATTGCGTGATATGAATTGTTTTATGATTCTGCTAGTGCCCTTTTTAGGCTCCCAGACTGAACGTTCTTAAAATTACGAGAATTAGTTCTTTAACAAATGCAGTGCAACCAAACCAACCAACCAAATAAAAAACGACACTTAATAAAAAATCTTAAGATGGGAAATCGCATCGGGCACACGGCTTATCGCTCATCATAATCAAAACATTTCATTGTACATAAGCCTACATAGGCACTTATGAAATACCAACACACATAAAGCCACTTCGCTATAAAAACCTCCAGTTCCGTCGGAATATTCTTCAAACTGCACCTGATGTATAATAAAACTCGAGCACACCACAAAAGAAAGATGAGCTGAGCCAATCCCGGTGCATCACTAAAAGCCGCCATCTTTAAGCTGATATCAGACGGATTGTTCAAGGGATATACATTTTTTTCATTCTACTTTCACACAGCGACAAAATAACATAGAAATTGAATTGAATTTTGATTCTCAGCCTAATTTGAATAAATTATTTTGTTTTTGTGTTATTCTGCTCATTTCATTTCATTTTTAGATCATTCATAGAGTGAAAGATACCTTAATGAATGAATTAATGAAATGAATGCTGAAGGCATCATCATATGATCGATTCACTAATGAATTTAAAAAGAAAGAAAGAGTAATAGGTTTATTTTTTTTACTCTCTACCTGCGTCTGTGTTACCGAGCGCATACAACCCGAATCTCTTCAAAGTGAGAGTGAATAGGCTTCTTCTGGGTAAGCTCACTCCATCGTCGACTTTGTCTCTGTCACCTCTGACCTAGACTAGAGTCAAGAGCAAGCCTATTTCTAATAAAAATAAAAATAATTGCCTCAAAAACACGTTCACATAAAAAGATAAGTAAGATAATTGGAATAAAACCACAAAACAGATCTGTAATCACTAGCTACAAAATTACTTTCAGTTATTACGATGCCGTAATATAGTATGCGGAACCCACAGCGTACCGCAGATAATTCAGTGAATTCATTTTTCACTTTTGATAATTTTGTGAGAGACATTTCACTTATGTACTGAATGAAAGACAAAAAGTGGAGCGTCTAATATCAGCTTTATCGAACAAAACTGAGATGCTACAATATTTATCGACGGCCTATAAACAAATACAACAAAACAAAGAGTTTAGCAAGACAGATGGCGCTGTATGACAGCCCTATATTTATTACCGACGCTCCGAGAAATGATAAGTGGTTCCTCTTTCTTTAGATAGACACTACAAACTTAAATATACACTGAGAAATCTTTATACTAGACCTTATTGCTAAAACGTTAAGAGAGACGGGGTAGTTTCTGAGGTGGTTTTTTAAGGTTGCGTTGCAAGTTTTGAGGCGCAGTTATTCTCGACGGCACGGGAACATTTCTTGTTGATGGCATCAGTATCAGATTTACACAGATTCTGATCTAAACCGATTTTAAATGATGGGTTTTGTAAATTATTAGTATTTTCTAATCGAAACTTCAAAAAAATTTTTAGTTAAAAAAATAAACATAAAGCCCACTTGCGCGTTGTAGGGTTACCCTAAATAACTCGAAGATAACAGCCAAAATAATTTATCTTGCGCCACCAGGGATCAGAGGTAAACCTAGAATTCAACTTTTAAATACTAGGTATCTAGGTACCTGAAAAAAAAAACAAGAAAAAAAGTAAAAAAAAAATATTCACCTGAATACCAGTATTTTACATGGAGCGACTGCCTATCTGACCTCCACAACCCAGTTACTGGGTAATACGATACCCCTTGGTAAGACTGGTTGTCACTTTCAGGCTTCTGACGACCCGTAACAACTGTTAAAGATCCACAAATGACAGTCGGGACCAACAGCTTAACGTCCGAGGCACGGAGGGGTCTTAGTATGTAAGGTGACCCATCAATAGGTCGCCCATCCATGGACCAGTTAACTATAAGTGCACTTCTGCCTAAACAATCTAAGTATACATTTCATTTCGATCTTAGCCAAGCCAAATACATTTAGTTCTCCAAAGGCATTGTTTGCCTAAATCCGTATCGTAGGTAAAAAGTATTGACCTATCTTTAAAAGAAGATTTACACACTATTTCGTATTTTCGTTGGTGTCGACACTCCTTGATTCATGGCTCCCTTGTTCCGCTCCGATGGTGCTAGTAAGTTTGGGCCGCAGCTGGGATTTGGGGTTTCAGGTTTCCGGTACAAATATTTCGATTCTACGTCTAGGTTGTGTTTTAGTACTAATCCAATATGTTGTGAAAATGTGACAACCGACGACGAGTGATTTCTAGGAGTGAATTCTTTTACATCTTTTTTTTATGTTTTCGGTAGCAAATAAGCAGGTGGCCTATCTGAAGGTAAGTGGATCTGATTAAAACACCAGGCGCATCGCAGGTGCGTCAGTATCACAAACAAAGTTGGAATGTCTTAGGTGCCTATACAGGGTGAAATTTTAATCACTGTTTTCCTCTTAAGGGGTCATTGTACTCATCATTATGAACAACTTTTACTATGGAACCTAAGATAGGCCTAAGATAAACCTAAGAAAGGCAGTCGCTCCATGTAAAATACTGGTATTCAGCTGCATCCGGTTAGACTGGAAGCCGACCCCAACATAGTTGGGAAAAGGCTAGGCAGATGATGATTTTACTATGGAACCAAACATGAAATCGCGAAAAAAAAATCAGCTGTTCCCTACATTTATGTTCGTGTAACTCGTCAAAACGTAGGGAACAGCTGTATTTAAGCCTGTAATTAGGTACTTCATCATCATCATCTGCCTAGCCTTTTCCCAACTACGTTGGGGTCGGCTTCCAGTCTAACCGGATGCAGCTGAATACCAGTATTTTACATGGAGCGACTGCCTATCTGACCTCCACAACCCAGTTATTGGGTAATACGATACCCCTTGGTAAGACTGGTTGTCAGACTTTCGGGCTTCTGACTACCCGTAACGACTGTCAAAGATCCACGAATGACAGCCGGGACCAACGGCTTAACGTGCTTTCCGAGGCACGGAGGGGTCTCGGTATGTAAAGATGGTCACCCATCCACAGACCAACCGCGGCAAGCGTAGCTTAACCTGACCGATCGACCTGTGCGGCTGTTCTTATTTAGCCACGAGGTACTTGTATAACCTTAAAACGCTTGTTATGTATATGGTCAGCTTAATCTATGATTGGATCATTTTATTACGCAGGCCGTACACGAATTCAAGATCGGACACGTTCGTATTTTGTGGTTCGGTGATTTGCAAAAATGAAAGACAACATTGACTTTTCCTTTGAGTTTATTGCAGAGGTTGAAATATTCCATTTATTATACAAAAATGAACTCACTGTTTATAGCAACAGACGGATTACTTCGTCCAACCGTAACTGTTGCGAAATTTTGAAATTATTGTATATTTATATGTATCTTGATTGAACGGGTGAACCCACCCAGTAACGTCTTTTTCCTCATTCATTACCACATCAAGAAATCCATATCGTCGGACGATGATGTCAACATTCTGGAAGCTGCGCCATCCACAAAGTATCCACCGCGGAGAGATGTATTTTGAGTAACCAATCAGATTTCGTTATTTCCATATCTCCTCTCCGCTTAGCTTCGGTGGAAATGGATCAAGCGGAGAGGAGATGTCTTATTTTCCTATAGAATTTTGTGCCGCGAGCGAGGAAGCGACGCGGCAGAGCGGAGATTTGTGTGTAGTCAGATGGCCGGGCAGGCGGCAGACGGCGCCCGCGCTCGCGTTTCCCCGTTGCCTTCTCCCCGCGCCTCGCACACCCCAAAGAGTCACACCCATCACACATCTCCGCTACGCGCAGTTCACGTCTCGTCTCCGCTTTGGTGGATACCGGGCCTTGAAGCGACATAAATGCGGTAAAAGCCACGCCGCCGCGCCGGTGCGTGGCCTCACTTATAAACACTAGGAACTAGTGAATGGTAGGGAACGATCCACTGTAACTTTTTAATTCTAAAAACTGCTGATTCTTAGCCCAAGTAGTTTATAGTTCCCTGTTAGTGTTTTAATTACCTATGATACCTATATTTCTTGGTACCAGTCTAGCGCTACTATTCTCAGGGATTAGTTTCATGTCAGATGACAAGCGGGCATGGACTTATAAAACGACCATGCAATCGGGTCATATTGTGAAGCAGAGAGATGTTGTGACAATGTCACGAGTGTCAGTTAGAGATACGACACGTATACCTTATGGACAGGGGTTGGCAACTGTTGGCGGAAATCTATAATTATACTTATAATAAATCTGTAGAAGTGAAAATTCCGTACATTGAAAATATAAAAAAAAAAAATTCAGGGGGTGTTACTAGACCGACACGGAACCCAAAAATGTGATTAAAAAATTTTTTGTCTGTCTGTCTGTTTGTTCAGACATCACGCAAACAGTACCGGTCCGATTACGATGAAACTTGGTATAATTATTCTTTAATATCCTGGGTACCACACTGGGTACTTTTTATCCCGGAAAAGTATATACAATAAAAAACAAACTTAATTTTGCGGTTCAATCCCTAGACCCGATTACTGTACCAACCGCAAATGATAAGTTTGTCGTAGGTTACGTAACCCGCACTGTAAATGTAGTGCTGAAGGTTGAATTTGGCTTGCACCGTTCGCAGCACACGCGTTTATTTTATAAGTCGTAGGTATAGATTTTAATTTTAAAGTATGGGTAGTATATTTGATAGTGTACGTAGTGACCGTAGGTTATTTTATAATACTGTTAGGTAGGATTAGTCATTCGGGTAGATATTAGTTTTTAGGCATTTTGTTTATTTATTAAGTTTAGATTAGTTATCACCAGAAATAGGTTTATTTAGGTAGGTACGTATTTTATTTTCTCTTATTGAGTTTTTTTTTTAATTAGCTACCTAATAAAAAAAAAACCTTACTTAGGTTTACTTTTATAATCTAATATAAAATTCAAAGTCCTGTGATCCTGTCTGACTGATTATATCAATGCACAGCCTAAACCGCTGGTCATAGAGACATAAAATTTGGAGAGTGTGTTCTTTGTGAGGTGAATATAGGTATCGACTAAGAAAGGGTTTTTCGAAATTCCACTCCTAAGAGGGTGAATGGGGGGAGGGTGAAATTTCACGCGGACGAAGTCGCGGGCAGAAGCTAGTCCTAAATAACTATCTAGTTACTCAATTTTATAGAATCAAGATATTCTATATCTTCATGATTTAAGATCCAAGTAAACGTCTTTACTGTTTCAAATGGGCTGAGCCTGTTGCTAGCTTGCATTTAGGTAAAGTTCAAAGATTTACATAATAATATGTAAATCAACTTTACTCTCACTTGTACCTGCGACTTCCTTCATAATTACAATTTCAGCTACACCTGCGCAGATGTTCTAAAGTATATTTTTAACTAGCTTCTCCTTGCGATTTTGTTCGCATACTATTTAAAAAAAAACAGCGTCGCATCGCATCGCCCGCCCGCGCTATTACTTCGTCTTGGCTTAGCGTGCATTCTGGCTTTTTTATTTTTGCTCGTCACCTATGGGTTATAGCATGCTGTTAAACAGCCCATAACCTTCCTGAAGAATTGAGCTATAAAATTCAAAAAGAATATTTCAATTATGACAGGTATTTCTAGAGATTAGAACGTTCGAACGAAAATACAAACAATTCAGCTTTAATATACTGGCTTTATTCATTTCACATTATCACTCTGAGTTCACTGGAGTGCCAACAGACGATAAAGATTTTGTGATATTTGTATTTTATGTGTGACAATTTAATGAAATTTAATTTTAATGTCTAAATTAGTTTTTATTTTTTAGTTTTTATTTTTATGTTAATGATTTTTTGAATGTTAATGTATTAATTAATTGTTTTAATAATGTAATGAATTGTGATTTGTATATAAGGATTTGGTGCCTTAGTACTTAAATAATAAATAAATTATATTATTATAGATTACCGCAATCATTTGAACAATCAATCCTTGATTTCGATTGTTACTTATGCCAGTGCACAGGCAGTGACGTTGATCGCTGGCGATTTTTTTCACGTGCACACACATGTTTTGGCAGCCGACTTGTCTGGTAGTTACAAATAAAAAAAGCCATAAAATATACACATGCAACGTAAAAAGCCTCGTACCCGTACATTTAGGTTTAAAACTCATCATCATTTGCGTAGCCTTTTCCCAACTATGTTGGGGTCGGCTTCCAGTCTAACTGGATGCAGCTGAATACCAGAATATTACATGGAGCGACTGCCTATCTGACCTCCACAACACAGTTATTAGGTAATACCGTAATACGATACGATACTGGTTGTCAAACTTTCGGGCTTCTGACGACCCGTAACGACAGTCAAAGATCCATGAATGACAGCCGAGACCAACGGCTTCACGTGCTTTCCGTCTTGGTATGTAAAGATGGTCACCCATCCACGGATAAATCGCGGAAAGCGTAGCTTAACCCGATCGATCGAACCGTGTGCGGCTGTTATTTCTTCGCCACATGTCCCTCGTTTAGGTTAGGTTTAAAACTAAACAAAATAATTAAAAAAAAAGCTAATCATTTAAAACCACACCCAAAGGTTGTCAACTCCAGGTCGCGACAAGATTCACGGTACGATGAGTCCAAATAATGAGCCAGCAACATATAGGTAACGTAGACACCTCCACCGTGTCTATGGACGTACAGACACACAAACAATGGCTGAGCTGTCTTATGTGCACAGGAACAACGTCGGTGTTATAAGTAAAGACGGAGACGCTCAGACACGTTTTCAAAATGTTTTAGGGATAAAAGTTTGTATTTTGTTTATTACTTTTGCTTTGACTTAAGTGTGGCGAGTTTGGGTGTCGACGAACGTTGGTGTGCTCATGATTATGGCTTTGCTCAAGTTAGAAAGAATGAAAAAAAACATATTTAAAACAGCAGAGTAATTGCGTAGAAATGGCTTTTATTTTGACAGTTCAAAAATATTCATTGCGTTATTTACGTTGTTGAGCAGTTATTTTTTTCGAAAATATTAAGCAATGGTTTTGCAAAGTAAGATATTTTACAAGTTATTCAGAATGTGTTACGAAAATAAAGCAGTTTGTACGAGCCATGCCATGTCAACAATCTGACTAAACGTTAAAAAATCCTATTAGTGCTGATAACTACATAATCTATTAAGAGGCATCCGTTAGCCATGCTGGAGTCAAAATTGATGATTTCCGAATTACAATAAAAGCATAATGTGTTTAATTTATAAATAAGATATAATAATAATAAATTTATTTTAAAAGGTACACAGATACAGAGTGACACTTAATTTAAGCGTGCGAATAGCTTGGTACAAAATAAATGAGCAATGACCCCCATGCTAGGGAAAACCTGTGTTACAGGGGTCATGTTGACCTCATATTATTGGAAATTTAATAATCTAGCGCATGGCTGAAAAACATTTTCAATTGTTATTACAGTTTTCTCATTAGAGCAGTTTTTATGCAAGCCTTCTTATAAAGTAGCGATCGACGGACAGCGCAGCTGCAAGGTATTAATTAGTAAATCCATATACGACAAACTTAATACAACATAACAGCACATCACGCCTGTAATGACTTTATGTTGGCACCAAGTTAAATGTATTAAATGTAAGAGTACTATAGAATAAATAAAAATCCCCGAAAGGTCAAGCAGAGTTGTACCTATGTAGTTGCCATCAACCAGGCACAAATCCAGACTCCGGTCTGCTACTGAGAAATTCCAGATGGAAAACCCAATAACACTTTGCCCGACCCGGGAATCGAAGCCAGGACCTCATTCTCAGCAGTAGTGCTCGTAACTACTGGACCAACGAGGCAATCAGTAGGTACATGACCTATTAGCATAATCAGCCTATAATGTTCCCACATTGGACTCCCTTCGCTCGATGAGAAGGAGTGGGCCGTAATACACCACGCGGTCCCAGTGCGGGTTGGTAGATATCAAACGACATCAAATTTTTGGTTCTAGGACATGCCGGTTTCCTCACGATGTTTTCCTTCACAGTTTTTGATGAAACAATTTACACAAAGTAAAGCGTCTGTCTGTATACTACAAACTCGTAAGTCGAGGCATGAACTATTATTAAATCAAATTAATCATTTAAGTAATTCCATTGCAGTCTCGTAGTCCCATTACGAGCCTCAATTAGTCCGTCCCATTTATCGTAAGTCGGTCGTCAATCCGTAATAACATTCTACAAATTAACCCTATATGATAATCCTGGTAATTGACAACAAACACATAGTTAATTATCATTACCCCTTTGTGTAAGCGAGACAACAGTAGAATGCTGTGTTCTCGTTAAAATATGCAAGTAAATAAGTGTTGCGAGACGTGCTGCATCTCAATGTTTCAATAATATCACATTTAATTTTAATTCACGCCCGTCGCGTCGCCTGGGGTTGGTACAGTCAGACGCGAGAGATGGAAGTTAATGAAATTGTATATTTTTTTTCAGTCACTTCGGGTATTTATTCAGAATTAAAATGTACATAAATGGCAACTTATACCTAATTAATTAATAAAATAAAAAATATAATATCCTACCCAAACTTAAATTAAACTAAAAAATAAAGTCTAAAAATTCCTCCGCATATCGCTGCCGACTGGTAATGTGCACTCACCTGCCAAACCCTTCGTGGTATACAGATGAGATGTTATGTTTATGATATTATGTTGTTAACCCGTAAATACCTATCCTAAATATGAAATTTACTGACATTTATCTATAAAAGTATTCCAGTCTCAAAACTCAAAAATATCGATCAACAATAACTCAATAAGCAATAAGTTTCATTGACTGTACCAGATAGTTTTCAATAGAAAATTGAACCGGTCCTGGGGCCGTCTGCTCTCCAGGGTTGCCATCGTCCAAGGATTTTAAAATTAATTAAAAACTGATCGGCGGATTGATTAAAAACTGGTTTAATTAATTTTTTCATGCGAGTATGCTGTAAGGCTTTTTATGCAACGAGTAATTTTTTGTAGGCTGAGCTAAAATGTGGTGAAAAAGTTGAAATTGCCTTTGTAAAAATAATGTAATGAAAGTTACTTTGCTGTGTGAAAATTATGGTTTAATTTATTTTAATTATGTGAAGTTTTCGGGATTATATACAGTCTATTTCCTCTTCGGGAGGATGCCTGTGTCCCAGCAGTGGGAACATTATGTATAGGCTGATTATGAGATGAAGTTTTTAGCTAATATATATTTTTTTTTTGTTTTAAGGCTGATTTTTCCAACGCCAGATAATTTTTACGGAGGAATAATTTTGAGTTTTTGACAGTTCTTCCATACAAAAACTGTCAGAACTGGAAGAATTCCGATTATTCCATAAGTGTGTAGGCAGCCCTGCACCTCAAATGTCTGCAAACACTCGCCTTTTGATACCGCTATTACAAATCTGAATAACAAAGTCTGCAAATTTGGCGGCGGGTCCCGGAGCGCTGTCTTGACGAGCACCGCTACTTTCCGCCCATGTTTTATACATTATGTAAGTATATTATATGATGATTTTATGAATATAGTGTTTCAAAACTTCTTAAGTTTCCTGAACAATAACAATGATCAATTTTACATAAGTTATCCAACTAATGTGAAAGTTTGTAAAGATGTTTGGATGTTTGTTACTCAATCACGCAAAAACTACTGAACGGATTTTGATGAAATTTGGTACACGGATAGTTTATAACCAGGATTAACACATAGGATACATTTTATCACGATATTCTTACGGGATCTAAACTAATGCGGGTGAAACCGTGGGGCGCTGCTAGTAATTAATAATACTGACATATTAAAGAAGCTACTGCATTGACCATAACATGAAATATTGACCAAAGCAATGGGTTTGCAGGAGCAGTGGTAGCCCAGTAGTAACGGCCGCGACTTACGAGTTGTAGGTCGTACATTCGAGCCCTGACAGGCAGTGTTTTGTGTAATATATTTCATCACCACTGCTCTTAAAATGGTGAAGGAAAACATCGTGAGGAAACCGGCATGTCTTAGAACCAAAATTTTTAAGAGATGTGACTTATTGTACCACCAACCCGCATTGAGCTCGCGTGGTGGATTACGGCCTATTCCCTCTCGCCGAGAGGAGGTCTGTGTTCCAGCAGTGGGAACATTTTAGGCGGATTATGCAAATTATGCAATGGTTTGCATTCGGGAGAGAACTTTAGAAAATAGCAAGAACGTTTGCGTTCTTACTTTGTATTTTCTAAAATCCTAGAAGATTCCACAAGGCAGCCTTGTGGAATCTTTTAAGGAAGTGTTGCAAGTAATCATATTTAACTTTTACAACATGTGATCAATTCACATCTATCATTCATATTTAGATTTATTCTGGTCTAATCCCCTGAGTCCCCCCCCCCCCCTCCTCGATCCCCTGCTAGTTCTTCTTCTATTTTGAAATCTTTCTTATCCAATTTTATCTAGGTTTCTCTTACCGAAACAAACTCAGAGGTCACTGTCTCCTAAAGTCCAGACATAATCTTGGTCAGATCGTGTGAATACCAAGTAGATTGATGTCTGAAATGGTCTTTTGAGGAAAGTTCCACACAGATTTGAGTGGACTAGTCCAGTCAGTGCAAGTATTTGTCAGTAATCGTGCAGCTCAACTCAGAACTTGAGGAGCTCAACGACTCGACGAACAATACCAAAGAAAGGACATTTAGGTAGGCCGCTTAAGGTACTCAGAACCTCCAGACCAACATTAAAACAGAAAACAGAGAAAGAAAAATAAGAATGACCAGTATAGTCCTCACATTCACAATATTTAAAGTAAAATAATACTTTACAACGCAAATATCCATGACTTTTTGTAGCTATATAATATTCATCAATGTCATATCTAATATATAAAATTCTCGTGTCACAGTTTTCGTTGCCATACTCCTCCGCAACGGCTTGACCGATTTTGATGAAATTTTTTGTGCTTATCCGGTATCTATGAGAATCGGCCAACATCTATTTTTCATCCCCCTAAATTGAAACTTACGCGGGTGAAACCGCGGGGCGCAGCTTGTCTAATATATAAAATTCTCGTGTCACAGTTTTCGTTGCCATACTCCTCCGAAACGGCTTGACCGATTTTGATGAAATTTTTTGTGCTTATCCGGTATCTATGAGAATTGGCCAACATCTATTTTTCATACCCCTAAATCGAAACTTACGCGGGTGAAACCGCGGGGCGCAGCTAGTTGTATATAAAATTAAGTATTCGAATCGACGCTGCTACCTATCCTGTTAGCAGAATACCTCTTTTACATCTAAATAATTCATAAATTACGTTACCAAGTCACTTAGTCTAATCAACAAACCGAAATCAACTGAATTAAACAATTTAACGGTATCCAGATTTACAACAAAGATTTCGCTTATCTAACTTAAAACAGCGTCCTAAGCCTGAATTTTAAATCAATTGCTCCGTAAAAAGTATTTAAGATATCTAGGGTTCTGAGAAAATAATCTAAGCGCAGGGAATTCGCTGAGAGCTGTGTCAATAGAGCCAACTTAAATTATTCCGCTAAGTCCCAGTTATTTTTTAAATAATTTTTTTTTATGCAATAAAAAAATCTGTAGAAATCAATATTTTTAGACAATTTGTTACAGAAAGACGAACAACAAAACATTTTTCCTCGTAAAATTTCGTGTTACTGTTAATGTTGGCACTGGCAAGAAGTATGAAGTAGGTAATACTAGGTACCGTAATTTTACGAAATATGTATGTCGTTAACTACCGAAACATAAAGCGTAATAGCTGTATCAGCCTATAATGTTCCCACTGCTGGGTTTCAGGCCACCCATCTTAGAGAGGGAGCAAAATCAATATATCAATAATCTAGAACGCGGGCCCAGTGCGTGTTGGTAGATGTCATATTTCTACGAAGTTTTGGTTCTAGGACATACCGGCCTTGAAAGCAATGGTGATGAAATTATTTACCTACAAAAAGTGAAGCGCCTGTCTAGGTTCGAACTCACCACCTGCAACTAGTAAGTCCTCAAACATAAATTTTACTTACTATTCGAATACAAAACAATCTGCTATTAAAACATCATACATTAAATGGCCAAATTATACAGAATTTGTATCCAATTATACAATCTCGCAGCCCTATGAGGGCGGAATGCGAGATGTTAAAGAAATACAGAAGATAGGAGGGGCGGGTCCTGTGGCCCGTTGTGGCAGCAAAACGCCTCTGCTATAGAGCGGGAGTTTAGGGTTAACTTTGAATAAGGACTATTATTAGTCTAGTATTTGGGTAATAAAATTGGAAGGGTTGAATAAACAAGAAATTGGAATGATTTTTTTTAATTTAATGGCGATAGGAAAGAGTAACGTGAGTAAAAGGGAAAATAAAATACATGAAA
The DNA here is from genome assembly GCA_963669345.1 of Gortyna flavago. Lineage (NCBI taxonomy): Eukaryota > Metazoa > Arthropoda > Insecta > Lepidoptera > Noctuidae > Gortyna > Gortyna flavago. The sequence continues at coordinate 2,152,770 of OY770144.1, forward strand.
TCAAAAACAATTTACGTAATAAAATAAAACAAATAAGGTATATGAGAATATACTAATTAAATATTTATTTAGTATTAAAAGTTTATCCAGTGTCCAATTATTATAATCCTAAATAAATTATTTTTATTAGATAAGTTGTACTATTTATTATAGAACTTTCTCACCACTCATTTGTTTAGTTACTAACCAATTAATGTTATAGAACACAGACTAACAAAAAATCTAATTATGTTCCCAAATATTTAACTTTAGTTAAATTAATCCCACTTTTTACGATGGAAACAACAAATTAAATTGGGGAAGGCAATTAATTAGAAGGTTTTATAGTACGTAATTAATTATAGCTAAGTTTCTGGTAAGGACAGCGCCGGATAATTTGTAACACCTATTAAGATTTTCATCGTAAAGATTTTCAGACACAGTTCGTGGTTGAAACTATACAAAGAAAGAAGGATAATTCATTTATTTATCACAAACTTGGCACACTATTTCTATACAAATAATAAAGCTGAAGAGTTTTTTTGTGAAACCTCTCATTGTTTTTTTTTCATCTACGATTTCGGCCCAAGATATTTCTCTTCATATAAAACTATCACAAAGACACTCTAGGGATAATTTATCAGCCTCAACACTACAAGTAGCTATAAAGCAAAGGAGACAGAGGTATCAGTTCTAGTACCATTGTTACTTCCGATACCTACCAAAACCCGCGAAAAAGGGTTAATTCTCCTCCGATTTAGTGCGGTACCGAATGATTTTATTGCACCTATAAAACGGTTACCGTGCCGTAAATATTTATATTGGACTAGCAGCGCCCCGTGGTTTCACTCGCAAAAGTTTTGATCCCGTTGGAATATCGAGATAAAAATTATCCCATCCTTTCCCGGGACTCAAACTATCTCTGTCGCTAAGGATTAACTCTATTCACAGATCGCATGAAACTCCTAATTTTCCATAAATTTTTCCTTAATTTTCCCAAGTTTTATTTGAAATAAATAAATGGGTAATAAATAATATCAAATCAATCAAATCAAAAGTCATTTATTCAAACTAGGCTGAGAATCAGCACTTTTCGAACGTCAAAATTACATAAGACAGTCCCCCAAAAACGCCCGCCCTTCACCACTTCCTAGTGCTTTCGCTGGGGAGAAGAAGTGGCGCAACAAACTCCCCAGCAGCACAGCTGTCTGTTCAGTTATAAAATACTCGACTGTATACAAAACTAGACCTGCAAAGTATCTAATTAACATTACAGGACACAGAACATTCAATAAAATTATTTGCCATATGTTAGCTCGCCACGCCAATATACCAACAAATACCATAAAAATCTATACGTACTCAAGCTAAAATAAAACTACTAAATCAAAAGTAATAAAATAAAAAATAAAAACTACCTAAATAAAAGCCTCCAGGTATAAAGGGCGTGACAACTTACATATTTATGCAATGCTGGGTTCTGTTCACATAGCTGTCACCTGAAGGCACAAATGATAGACCAGGACCATCAAAGTAAAAATTAATAAACAAGTTAGGTATTACTAATAACAACAATAAAACCATGGTCAGCAAGACGACCAGTCACCACAAGCAGCACCCGTTCACGAGCATAACGCAAAGATCAGCCATTCCCCCCCTCGCCATATTTGAGGGAAGGAGGCAACCCGACCCCCGACGCTACCGCAAGCAGTGACATCTAAGGGAGCATGACGAACTTGCTGCCGGTTACTCAGGCAAGAATAAAATGATCAATCATAGAGGTCGCTAGCTAATCACTTATTGCAATCAACTCATTACAAAACATTGAAATGAATTGATTATGTCAATAATAAATTAAAATAAAATTAAACTGAATTTACTTATACAGTCATCAAAAAAATAATAATTCTGGAGAAAGAACATAAACATTGTCTTGAGTTAATCAGGCCGACCAACTATTCTTATCGTTTAAGTAGTCGTTGATTGAATAGTAAGCCTTTGAACAAAGGTTGGATTTTACTTGAGCTTTAAACGTATTATAAGGCAAATCTAGCAAAGAGGAAGGTAGCTTGTTATAAAAAGTTATACCAAGCCCAACAAATGAGTTATGAACCTTATGAAGCCGGTGAAAGGGAGTTCGTAGTTTGTCCTTATTTCTAGTGTTAACATTGTGAATATCACTGTTTTTAGTGTACAAGTGTATATTTTGCCTAATATATAAGATGTTGGCAAAGATAAACTGTGATGCAACTGTGAGAATACCAATATCTATATCATAAAACAAATACTATACTATTATATATAAAACAGATACATTTAGGGCCCATTTAGCAATAAAAAAAACCATAAAAGCGCTGTTCCTCTCTCCTACTTATTTCAAATTTAGCTGTGTCCGACAGGGTCCATAATTGATTCTATTGATTTATACTTACCACCTGAATGTGTACATTATAGATGGCGTAAAGATTTGAATTGAATTGAATATTTATTTATTTAAATCAAGCACAAATGATTCATATTGTTAGTAGCACTTCTATGTTAGTAACATTTCTCATTAAAACAAAATAAAATTAAAGTTTTATGTTTTTGTTTATCATAAGCTACTAACTATCCAAGTACAAAATGATCTTTCTATCAATTGCCCCTCTCTTGCCCATCTCTTGCCCCTCTCTTGCCCATCTCTCTCTAGATCACTTGTGAATATTGTAGTTGGAGCTGTAAAATCGATTTGTCCGCCTCTGAACTCTAAGACTAATCGAAGAAAAGGATAGCCATCGGTCCCACGGCACGGTATTTTTATCACCCACGGTAATGCGGTGTGAAAATTTATATAGAAAGCGCGACGCGCGGCCCGGATTGCGGCCCGGATCGGCCCGTCAGGACCCGGCCAGGTTATTTTATTATACCACTAGTTTAATACTTACGGATCACCTAAATTAAATAGAATTTAAAGTCCTCAGGGATTTGGGTAAAAGATAAATCGGCCATTCGGGATTTGAATGGAAACTGCTTTTGTGAAAATAGATTGGTTTTTTTCTCGAGATAGTTTTAGAGCAATTTTCTTTGAAACACCGATTCGTATATTTTTATTTTTGTATCTTTACCAATATTGAAACAAAGACCTCATAGCTTTGCATAGTAGCTACCCTGCCATATGGAAGTAGCTATCACAGGTATAATTAGCTTACGAATCAATTTATATGCCCAGTTTGACAACAGAAAATAAAAGCTTGTAAAATGCATATCATTATAAGCAATTGATAAGCAATTGATAAGCAAAACGATTTGTTTTTGCCGAGCATTAATGGTCCTTTTTTTGAAGTGAAAACTTCTTTAGGCGCATTGTACAACTCTACCTTACCCTTCAGGAAAATATACGCATCATGTTATGTTTTACATTTTAGCTTTAGATAAGCTCCACAACTCAACTAAAATAAAAGTGCTCAGTGATGCACACCCCTGCCCTATTTCAAGTTACAACGCAAAAACGCAAGTTTTAGAAACAATAAAGTATATGGTATTCTTCAGGATATATGCTAGGTCGATAGTGTGTTGAAAACATAACACAACTAATTTGATACGACAGAAAAAAATCATGAAGATACCTCTAAAAACTTTATTTTTACAATAAAAGCCATACAAATATACTTACATACAATAATTCTGATTTTTTATCAGATTATTCTACAAGCAACATACTAAAACTCTAGTGTTTTATTTTTTTAGTTCAAACAATAGATTTTTTGTAAATTGCAATTTGCTTCGTATTTTGCAATAAATTACCAGCGTTGTGTCATCGCGCTTCTCTTTCTTTTCTATGCAGTCCGACAAAGACCGCGCTTTAGGTCATGTAGTCGCCTTAAACAAATAATATCTTATTATAATTTCAATGATATTTAAGTTGATTTCTGAGTGACTAGCACTATTGACAAAGTTGTAGCGCAAACTGAACTTTATTGTGAACATTTTTGGCATATAAATCGCGAATGCACGGTATGTACCTACTCATACTTTAATATTAATAACATAGAATTTGTGTTGAAATTACTTAGTCAAATTATTAAACTAGCGTTATCCGCTGTCTAGGGAATTTTGTCAGGAGCCACGAATATGAAAGTCGAAGAACTAATAGAAATTAGTGTAAAGGGAGCTTTGTGGAAATTGTGGGATTAAATTTATGTAAATAAAGTTACGTAAAGTAGTTGTAAATAAGTATGCATTGTAATAAAGAAGTAATGAGGTGATACCGTGAAAAAGAATATAATATGAAATGTTTATCTGTCTGTCGACTTCATTATAGACTTGAATTTTTGTCTGGACACCGTGGGCTGTCAGCCTCCAACACTAGCCAGTATTTTTACCATGGTAAGATCTATTCTGGTCACATAAAAACATATTTCGTGCCTTAAGGAGGTAAATATTTAAAGACAGGTCTAAGTGTGCCGGTCGTGGTATTTGAGTACAGTGCTCAAATACACGAGAGCGGCATGTTGTCGACTGCAGCCGGCGACACTCGTCGAAAGCTTCAGTTGCCTCTGCGTTTGATGCGTGTCGTTCGTGTTTATACTCATAAATGCAGAGGCAACAATAAGTACTCACTTATTGTTTCTTTTCATTTCAATTGTTTTCAATGTCATTTCAACTAGAATCTTAGTAAATTTATGCTCTGTATTCGAAATTAAATTTAACATTTCAGTTAATACGAGATTTCAGTTCGCTCAAAGCTGGATTGTGGTCGCGTCGCATCAAATTGAATTCTTAAAATAATATTTCCAAAATGGTTAATAATACTTTCTGCGATGCAAATTCTTTGAAAGAGGGTAGGTACTTTGAAAGTGAATCCCCGCTTATTGAGACGTTTGCCCCCAAAGTTTGAAAAGTAGTTACAATTTACTTTAGGATTAACGCATAGGGATTTAAAACGTTATGATTAAAATGAAGGTTGTTTTAGCGTGAAATAAACGATATTCGGTGGTTATTAAAAGGGGTTTAGAGTTAAATATATTTGCAAAACGATTCATTAAAAAGAGCTTGTAAGCAATAAGAAAATGCTTTATTTTATAGTAGGTAAACAGGTTGCCAAGGACATCGGCGTGCAACATGTTACCAGGGATTTAGTACATGATTCTGAAACTCCCTGCGTTGAAATTTTTCGCCTACTCGCACACCGAGGGTTCCGTACAAATTTGTAGGTATGTAAAAATAGTTTATCACGGGATTTTTTTTAATGTAACTGCAAATTTACGGTTTTCCTTTACTTGTGCTACATGACCTTGCTTCTTGCCAAATTTCATGACTCTAGGTCAACGGTCAGTACCCTATACATTTTGATTCCCTTGAGTGTCGAAATATATGTTTTTTGCGGCATAAACGGCCGTATCTTTTTTTTACGTCAACTAAGAAATTTGATTTTTTCGCAGCTTCAAGGGACTTTAGACCTAAGAATATGTATTCAATTTCAACTCGATAAATCCACGCGTTTCCGAGATAAAGAGTATTTACAGACTTCAAAATCAATCAAAATCAAAATATTTTATTTCACATAAACCTACATGGGCACTTATGAAACGTCAGAAGCTAGGTGCACGGTTCCAATTGGTCGTTTCCTATGGAGAAGAGCCGGCAAGAAACTTCACGGTTACTCTTTTAAAAATAGTTGGTTTTTACAATGTATACACTTACAGTTTTAAACTTACAGACGGACAACAAAGTAATCCTATAAGGGTTCTGTTTTTATCTTATGAGGTACGGAACATTAAAAATGAGCTGTTCCATACATTTTGACCGCGCAGGTATTGCACTTTTGTATGAGACAGCTGATTTTTTCATACCTAGTAAAAACCTACGACCTACAACTTGTAAGTCACTACTGGGCCACCACTGCACTATTGCACTCATTCATTCAACTATCGATAAACTATAGCTATAACTACCGATAGAAGTCTCAGTAACCCTTCTAAGCATCTCAATGTTACCCTATCAATTGTTAATATTGTTTGCCGAGTACTCTCAATTGTTACCGAGCGTCTGTTGGCGTATATTTGTTGAGGCAATGACCGCGTTTGAATACTGCGCTAATATTAGATGTAAGACCCTATTGAAATCATGACGAGAATAGATTGGGGAATCAATACAGCAGGAATTGACCATAATTGTTTTATGGAGATAAAGTCAAGGGAGTTTCAGTTTGTTTAATTGTAAAGAGGTTGTAGCGTTTTTTAAACATGAAACGTTTATTTTCTCTTGACTGTACTTACCTGTTAAAAAGAGTTTATTAACCTAAATAAAGTGGATTTAGACAGAGATTAAAACAGAAGAAGAACTAGCAGGGGATCCGACTGGAATAAATTTATTTATTTATTTAATACTTCAAGCACATAAATGTACAGAGGCGGACTTAATGCCATAGGCATTTTCTACCAGTCAACCTTTAGGTGATGCAGAGACAAACAATGGTAGGTGCAATCATGAAAATTGAGGAATAAATATTTTAAATATACCTACGCATAAACCTATTAAAAATATGAATATAATATATACTTAATTACTTAATTAATTGAAATCCTTTAAATAATGTAATTAATATAGGTACTGTGGATATTATAGCGTATTTGGTGTTTAAATTAAACCTTTATGAATACTTTGAAAATTAGATTGTAGAAATTCGAGACACACATTGATTTATAAAAAAAATAATAGAAAAAATAGTAGGCGTCAGATTTGGCTGACATGCAAGGGACGAGGATATAAATGTAAAAACGTAGAACTTTCTTCGAGGAATAATTATTGAACTAATATGACAAACGAGGTGGTTTAATTTACTCGTCCCGGTATTGAGAGCTCGCATGAGCTTTCGCGTTATGGTGGAGGCGCCGATTTTTTAACGCTGTGAGAAATTTAAAGAATGGAGGAAGGCTTTTCCCTGCCTTAAAACACCATGCTTAAATAATAAAAAAAACTGGCCAAGAGCGAGTTGGACTCGAACACGAATGGTTCCGTACCACCATACAATATTTAACACTACATATAAAATAACGGCAAAAAAATCACGTTTGTTGTATGGGAGCCCCCCTTAAGGACGCGTTTACGAATTGACGCGCTTCAATTTTAGGTATTGAGTCTTACTACTACACGTGCACGGCTCACACACACAGCGACATGCGCGAAGCGGCGAAATTGACACGACTTGATACTTGAGCCTATTTTTATTTAATTTTTAGGCATGTATTTTTTTAAGCTTACTATGCGTTGTTGTCAAAAAGTTTGTACCGTGAAATGTTCATAAAAGTAGATACCATTTACTTACTTGATTGGTAAGCAAGTACATGCCAAAGTACCTATGTATTAACAATTTGCGCGACAAGCTTTTTGAAACATATAATTTAAAAAAAGCTTATTTATATTCGTTTTATCTAGTATTTTTAACCGACTTCAAAAAAGGAGGAGGTTCTCAATTCGGATGCTTATATATATATTTTTTTAATGTAAGGGTGTTAGGTTAGCCGGGGCAGCGGGATTGTCCGAAAGGGTTACCGCTGCCCCGGAACATAAAGGGCTAAGGAAGGATCACGGATGGGTTTTAGTCAGTAAGAGTCTGACACTCCCTTCCGCTCCACCCAGAGCGGGAGGGGTCATTGGATGATTTCCCATCCTTAAAAAAAAAAAAAAAAAAAGGGTGTTAGGTTAGATAACTCCGTCATAATAATATTATATAGACGGACTTGCAAAAATCTTTTTTGTTCGAAAGAGGTTTAACTTTATTCCAAAATAGACCATTCCGGAATAAAGTGATGAAGGGTTTCGGAGACAGACAACCGAAGGCTTCAATAAATGCCAGCAAATCAACCGCGATTGCTGCTATCGCATATGTATGCATTGTTTACGCAATCACACAATATAACATCACGCCTGTACCCTCTAAAGGGGTACGCAGATGTGTTTAGTATACCACGGTACACCCTCATTTCTGTCAAAGTTGTTATTGGAGTACCTCTAATCTTGCAAGTAAATTCGGGCATAACTTTTTGTTTATGAATTGATTTAATAATTAACCGACTTCAAATAAGGAGTATTTCTTTTTATGTATGTTCGGGCATAGCTCCGTCATATCTCTATAGACGGATTTGCAAATTTTCTCATTTTTTAATGGATAAGGTATTTATTTATTTATTTAATACTTCAAGCACAAAAATGTACAGAGGCGGACTTAATGCCATAGGCATTTTCTACCAGTCAACCTTTGGGTGATGCAGAGACAAACAATGGTAGGTGCAATAATGAAAATTGAGGAATAAATATTAGGTATGCCTCAGGATAAGGTATACCTTTATAAGGTATACCTTTATAAGGTATAGCTTTATGAATTTTGCTTAAAGTAATTTAAATTTGTGTTGGGCAGGTACAAATAAAAAATGAAAAATAAAAATTGCTGTCCAAAAAAAAAAACAACGGACTTTCAAAAAAAAACACTACAAAGTAAAAAATAACTTTTTGGAAGGTGCACCTTCAGGTCACTCCATCAAATCCGGAGGTAAGGTCTCAACATAACTAACAAAACGAGCCCAAACTCAGCACACCTAGCTCTACTCGTCTATTAATTCCAGTAGCAGTCTTCGAAGTACACCTTCAGGTCACTTCATCAAGTCCGGGTGTAAGGTCTCAACATAACTAACAAAACGAGCCCAAACTCGGCACATCTTCCTCTACTCGTCTATTAGTTCCAGTAGCAGTCTTCGAAATGCACCTGCAGGTCACTTCATCAAGTCCGGAGGTAAGGTCTCAACATAACTAACAAAACGAGCCCAAACTCGGCACACCTAGCTCAGCTCGTCTATTAGTTCCAGTAGCAGTCTTCGAAGTACTCCTGCAGGTCACTTCATCAAGTCCGGAGGTAAGGTCTCAACATAACTAACAAAACGAGCCCAAACTCGGCACACCTAGCTCAGCTCGTCTATTAGTTCCAGTAGCAGTCTTCGAAGTACACCTGCAGGTCACTCCATCTAGTCCGGAGGTAAGGTCTCAACATAACTAACAAAACGAGCCCAAACTCGGCACACCTAGCTCTTCTCGTCTATTAGTTCCAGTAGCAGTCTTCCAAGTACACCTGCAGGTCACTCCATCTAGTCCGGAGGTAAGGTCTCAACATAACTAACAAAACGAGCCCAAACTCGGCACACCTAGCTCTTCTCGTCTATTAATTCCAGTAGCAGTCTTCTAAGTACACTTGCAGGTCACTCCATCTAGTCCGGAGGTAAGGTCTCAACATAACTAACAAAACGAGCCCAAACTCGGCACACCTAGCTCAGCTCGTCTATTAGTTCCAGTAGCAGTCTTCGAAGTACACCTGCATTTCACTTCATCAAGTCCGGAGGTAAGGTCTCAACATAACTAACAAAACGAGCCCAAACTCGGCACACCTAGCTTAGCTCGTCTATTAGTTCCAGTAGCAGTCTTCGAAGTACACCTGCAGGTCACTCCATCTAGTCCGGAGGTAAGGTCTCAACATAACTAACAAAACGAGCCCAAACTCGGCACACCTAGCTCTTCTCGTCTATTAGTTCCAGTAGCAGTCTTCCAAGTACACCTGCAGGTCACTCCATCTAGTCCGGAGGTAAGGTCTCAACATAACTAACAAAACGAGCCCAAACTCGGCACACCTAGCTCAGCTCGTCTATTAGTTCCAGTAGCAGTCTTCGAAGTACACCTGCAGGTCACTCCATCAAGTCCGGAGGTAAGGTCTCAACATAACTAACAAAACGAGCCCAAACTCGGCACACCTAGCTCTTCTCGTCTATTAGTTCCAGTAGCAGTCTTCCAAGTACACCTGCAGGTCACTCCATCTAGTCCGGAGGTAAGGTCTCAACATAACTAACAAAACGAGCCCAAACTCGGCACACCTAGCTCAGCTCGTCTATTAGTTCCAGTAGCAGTCTTCGAAGTACACCTGCAGGTCACTTCATCAAGTCCGGAGGTAAGGTCTCAACATAACTAACAAAACGAGCCCAAACTCGGCATACCTAGCTCTTCTCGTCTATTAGTTCCAGTAGCAGTCTTCGAAGTACACCTGCAGGTCACTTCCTCAATTCCGAAGGTAAGGTCTCAACATAACTAACAATACGAGCCCAAACTCGGCACACCTAGCTCAGCTCGTCTTTTAGTTCCAGCAGCAGTCTTCGAAGTACACCTTCAGGTGACTCCATCATGACCGAAACGAAATATGAATAATCCCTACTTACTTCTAAAAAAATAATATAAGACTGCGAATAAAATCATTCATACGATAGTCATACAGAATGCGTGAAGTATCAAGTTTGGTATGTCAAATATTTTCTATCCGTACAGCGATCTTTTTCAGCACAAGCTGCTGCTTACAACCGACACAGAGTCCACCCACGACGGCGGCTGAGCGCAGACTAATATTTCATTACAAATTTTTGTGTAATAAAGCAAGACAGTGACCAGTAAAATAACCCTTAATACAGTGCATTAAGATTCACATGTTACAGCTAAATATGTGAAAAAATAGAATCGATTTTTATTTTTTTTCTGAGCCATTTGGTAACATTTTGATAGTTCTTTATACAATCATTTTGAGTTGAACATGTCTGCTTACATAAAATATTTTTAAATACATAAATTTATGTTAATAAATAGAAGAAAAATGTACCTAAAGTCATTACGATATCGTCAATTTTGTGTGAAGAGGCAACGGAAATAATTTTTACAATATTATAAACCAAACTATTCGAATAAAAATTTTGCTATATTTGAAGATGAAGGAGCAATCTATCTGTGGTAATTATTAGTTAGATTTGGTTTCGTATCATTTTCCCGCAAAATGTACCGAAAAACTGCTTATTTTTGTTAGATTCGTAAACGCCTCCTTAAATATTTATTTTATTCTGTTTTTAGTATTTGTTGTCAAAGCGGCAACAGAAATACACATTCTTTGAAATTTTCAACTGTCTAGCTATCACAATAATGTCAAATGTGTAATGTCTTATTATTATTATTATTATCACGGTTCATGAGATACAGCCTGGTGACAGACGGACGGACGGACGGACAGCGGAGTCTTAGTAATAGGGTCCCGTTTTACCCTTTGGGTCCGGAACCCTAATTATACCTACGTTATTTATACATAATATTTGGCTTCTATCTACTAAGTTAAAAATGTTAGTTAAGAATGTGTAGTTTATTGTCCTGTGTCCTGCTTTTTACCGATTACCTACCGACTCCAAAAAGGAGGAGGTTCTCAATTTGATTGTATTTTTTTTGTATTTACGCCATATCTCCGGCAATAAAATTGTGGATCGATATCTAAAATTCTTAATGGATAAGGGTATAACCTCAGGGGTGGTCCTATATAAATTTTATTAACTTTGATTGGGTAGTTTTTGAATTAGCTTCAAAAACTACCCAATCAAATACATATTTCTTCCACTTAGTGTAATGTATTGATGAATGATAACGTTATTATAACTTCCTGATTTACTTAATAAGTAAGTGTATATAAGGGGTAGGTAGATAGGAGGTGGTGAGCGCTCTGTTCCCTTCACGGGGGGAGCATACTCCCCCGCCCATGGCTCCGCCAATTGCGGTGCCCGAAGCGGACCACGCGGACGACGACAACAATCCCGAAGTGACCGGGGTAGATCTGAGAGTGGCGGTAGGTAGGCTAAAGGCCAAAAATACCGCCCCAGGACCCGACGGCTTGCCAGGTAAAGCCTGGGTCCTGGCCTCAAGGGCTCTCGGGCCTCGACTGGAGGCGCTCTTAAGCGCATGTATGGAGAGGGGCCAGTTCCCACTCCGTTGGAAGACGGGGAAGCTGGTCCTCACCCCTCACTCATCGTGTACGACTGGGTGCTGCGGGCCGACCTCCCTGATGGCGTCAGCGTGGTTTGCTACGCTGACGACACGATGGTCCTGGCGCAGGGGAGGTCGCATCAGGCGGCGGCCGACGCGATGACACGCGGGGTTGCGACAGTCGTGGATAGGATCCGGCAACTGGGTCTCGAGGTGGCATTGCACAAGTCCGAGGCCATGTCCTTTCATGGGCTTCGGAACGGGCCACCACCGGGATCCCAATTAACGGTAGGAGGGGTTCACATCGGCGTCGAGACAACGATGAAATACCTGGGTCTCGTCCTCGACAGCCGATGGAACTTCGTCGAGCACTTCCGACGTTTGGCCCCCAAACTGGAACGGGCCGGGGCCGCCTTCAAGCGGCTCTTGCCCAACCTGAGGGGGCCAAACGCCTCCTGCCGGAGGCTTTACGCGGGGGTCGTACGGTCCATGGCCCTATATGGGGCCCCGGTATGGGCGCGTTCACTGCGGCGACGAGCCGCACACTTTCTGAACGCGCCCCAAAAGGTGGTAGCCGTAAGGCTTATCCGGGGATACCGCACGATCTCGGGCGAGGCGGCAAGCCTCCTTGCCGGACTGCCGCCATGGGATCTGGAGGCGATAGTCCTCGCGCGCCTGTATGAGTGGCGCGCGGAGGCACTACGCCGGGGGGAAAACCCGCTTCCGCGGCAAATCGCTGCGGAGCGGACGGACCTCCGGCGCGATCTCATGGCGACATGGAAAGAGCGACTGTCGCAACCCAGCGCAGGGCACGCCGCGATAGCGGCGGTAAGGCCCCTCTTTGAGGAGTGGCTAGAGAGGCGTCACGGCGTCCTCACCTACCGCCTGACGCAGGTCCTCACCGGACACGGATGTTTCGGGAGGTTCCTGCACATCATCAGGCGGGAGGAAACGCCCGGGTGTCACCACTGCGAGGATCGCCCAGAGGACACGGTGGAGCATACGGTGGAGGCCTGCCCCGCTTGGGCGGAGCACCGCTGTGTCCTCGTAGAGGCGATCGGCAGCAGCGGCGACCTCTCGCACCCGGCCCTGGTTCAAACCATGGTCCGGAGCGAGAAGGAGTGGGAGGCAGTCACCTCCTTCTGCGAAGCAGTCATGCTAGCGAAGGAGGTGGCGGGATGGGCGAGGGAGAGAACCGAGAGGGCCGCCCGTCCCAGCCGCCGCGGTAGACGTCCCGGGCGTCGGGAGCCGCGTGACGACTCCCGGCCACCGTAGGCGCGGGCCTGCGGACGGCGAGTAATGGGTAGCTCGCCGTCCGATCAGGACCAGGCCCGTGCCGGACGGCGCGTATGTGTTCCACGCGCGCCTCAAAGAGATGTCAGCAGACATGGAGGGGCCCGTTAGGGCCGAAGCCTGCCGGGGCAGCGGGATTGTCCGAAAGGGTTACCGCTGCCCCGGAACATAAAGGGCTAAGGAAGGAACACGGATGGGTTTTAGTCAGTAAGAGTCTGACACTCCCTTCCGCTCCACCCAGAGAGGGAGGGGTCATTTGATGATTTCCCATCCTAAAAAAAAAAAAAAAAAGGGGGTAGGTAGATACAACTAAAAAGTGAAAAATAAAACGTTTTTTACATAAAACGACAATGCGGAACCAACAATATCGACTTCCGAAATCAAAGTATTTTTTCATTTTGTAGGGTTCTATTTTGAAGTCGGTTCTTATTTTTTTGTTAAAAAAAATGTTACATTGAAAATTAAAAGTTGTGGGTTGGTCAACTATTTAGGACATTTAAAATGACAGCTGAACATCAAAATTTCGCGTTTATAATATTTACTAGCTGACCCACTTCGTACCGCCGCAGAATCAAAAAGAACAATAAAATTAATGTATGACAAAATGAATTATCTTCATATTTTTCCCATGTTTTAAAAGTTATTCTGCTATTCGGGACGGAGACTAATCCAATAAATCAAAGATCCTGTAAATTGGTCCAGCTGTTCTTTAGTTATAATTGGTGTAACTAACCCGACTTTGTTTTATGTATATAAGAAGATATATTTACTAGGAAGTAGGATAAGATAAGATTTATGTACACACGGCAAAATATACAAGGTTTAACAGATTAAACGCAAGTCCTGAAAGTAGTTTGTTCATAATTGACTACTGAATCGATTACAGTAAATTTAAATATTGTTTTTTTTTTTTCAAAAAAATACTGATTCGCCATGCTGACCGCCGCCGATTGAGCCAAAAAAAAATAAAGGCATTAAGACTCAATTTTGAATGCACAAAGTGATGCTAGGATCAACACAACTTTCTTAATAATAACAGTTAGCTATAAAAAAAAAATTGTGTTGGTCATTGTATTATGCTCTTAACTCAATACTCTAATTGGCGTGTATGAAGCCTTGCGTTAACTATGTTACTTATTGTGAGATACGACGTAATTAAAATTCATACAATTTATATTCATTATTAATCGTTCTGTTGCTATCAATTCTTTGTGGTTGTAATGATCAGACAGAACAATGTTAGCAGTTCTGTTTAAATTATTAACTCGTGTACAAGCGATTCTATTTGTTTAGGCTATGTATGTACAAATACATAATATATTCAATTCAGCCTGCCAGCAAACTAACGTACCGGTAATTGTTCGAAAAATATCTGCAACGAACTATTGTGCGCTGCTGGTGAAATATTCATCGCACAGGCTTTTATTACGTGTTCCTAAGGCGATGGACATTGGAATATATCTGTTGTCTGTTCAGATCACATGAGGGTCACCAGTATGGAGGTATGAGGAACAGGGTAAGTTCAAAGAGATTCAAGGGTTTTTCGATATAATTCCAAATAGCAAAAAAATAAATACATAATTATTGAATGGGTGGGTACCATTAAAATTATATTGTAGCTGGCACTTCAATTAAGTTATGAACATAATTAAAAATACTTAATTCAGCAAAACACACAACGTGCACTCTATGAAGTCGCCGAAAGGATTGACATTTTTTCCTGTTCATTGAATGTATTTACAAGAATAACTGCTTGCCAATTGTGTTACAATTTGTAAAATAAGTATTAAGTATTAAGTTACTTTAAAATAAGTATTAGTACCACCCCTATCGCTGTGGGATATTCCTGTAATAATAGAAAGTGTTGTGTTATATAAATAAAATAATTAAAATGATGACCCATTTAAGAATATTATCTTACCAATATTTTCAATTTACGCTTTAAAAATGATTCAAATATCTCGAAAACTATTGAACTTCGGCCATACATATGGGGGTTCAATTTCTTGCCAAACATTTTTTTTTTCTTGTACTTGGGGATGGGATAGGTCATTATTCTTACCTTAAGTAATATAATTGGTATCATTCATACCTTATGTAATATAATTGGTATCATTCATACCTTATGTAATATAATTGGTATCATTCATACCGCTCATCATTCAACCCGTCATTAACATGAACTCTAAATAAGCTATCTACTCATAATAAATTCAAAAGCCACAACATGATATACCCAAATTCAATAGCCTACCATCAATAGCTCAGTCTCTATTATGACACGCGCGACACAAACAGTAGTCCGATGGACGTGACCGTTTGACGCCAACCCATGTGCACTGATTCGTTATCACATCTAGCTATACGGAGGTACTAGGCTGGTAAATTATTATCAATTCTACACGTAAATGACCCCTCATTACCCGACTACGGCGAAGCAAAAAGGAGGGTTATGATTTTAACCGGTATGTATGTATGTATGTTCATCTGTTCCCTCATAACTTCAAAATTACTTATAATAATTTGACAAATGAGGTATCATTAGAAGCTTCTTGATCATCCATTGTTTATAGACTGTGTGATATCACACTAAATTCAACATGGCGCCCTCTAGAGGACATAAAGTAATGAATTTAAAAATAATTATTTTGGGATGGTGCCTTGTGGGGTATCAAATAAAAGGGCTTAATTAGCACATTTCAAAAATATAAATATTACTGAAATAAGCCCAACAATAATTAAATAAAAAATAAGTTTAAAAACTAAAACCCGAGTACTGAAAAGGATGAAACAAGAAAGTACCTTCCCGTGGTCGCATGCCGCTGTACTAACATACATATAAGCTATGGTAACATGCGACCATGAACCTTCTCCTTTTTGAAGCCGGTTAAAAATAGAATTGATACTTGTTGCTATTGTTGGTTATTTTATATGGAGAAGGTTGGTTCTATATCTACTGGCTACAGTTATTCTATTTATTAATAATGAGAAACAAAACGATAATAAATAATTAAGTAGCAATATTTAAAATTTCCACATTCCAGAAGGCCAATTCGCGTAATTAAATACGTTTAAAATCTAGTCGCAATCTCATCTCAGCGACAATCAATGTCAAAAATGTAGCGATTTTAGAGGTATTTTTGACAGATTGAGACTGAGATCTGACTGTGAACGTTCTTAAAATTGCGAGAATTGCCGCTCTGTTCCAATTTCAATATATTAAAGCCACAGCCAATCCCTGCACTGCTAAGACCGACTGCACTCCTAAGCTCTTTAAGCCACTTTTTACGACTGTGCAATATCCGTTCTGCGCCAATTACGTTGCTCCAGCGCAATAAGAGCGCGTTTCAGCTCCCAGCTCACTCAGGATATTAAGTGGTTGACGTGTTATGTGACAAATGAACGATGTTCAGCCTGCTTGGTGCTTTGTCGAACGACTTGTTTATTTAGGGAGTAAAAGCACCCATAAATATATGAATATACTTACTTTTAATTGCACTTTGGACCGCAGTATCAGTGCTACGACGCTACGCCGTAGATGGCTCGTAGCAGACCGCGTAGGCCGTGTAGTAAATTGACTTTTTGAGTTTATCAATACAATAATGTGACACAAAAGAAACGATGGCTGGACTCTGTGAGTGTTGATATGGTTAGAAAGGGGGTGACTACCGAGATGACGACTAATAGAGAAGTAAGTATGGAAGAAAAACAAATGTTGATTGACACAAAATAAATTGGGATAAGGGAAGGTAGGTACAAAATATGACGTCATATCGAGCCCTGACCGCCGAATTATCGTAAGCGACATATCGTTTTTAACATAATTATTTCTTTTTTTTTACTGCCGACCCCAAAAAGTTGGGAAAGGGCTAGGCAGATGACGATGATGATAAAAAAGTTTTTAATATCGTCTAGGATAAAATTCGCACTTGCAGCCGAATAATATCCAGTTGCATGAGCATTCTTATGACTCGTGCCATCAAAAAATAAGAAATAGAATCAATCGATACCTTGACATCGACTAATCTTTGGCCTCAAATGGGGTCAAATCAGACCAAAATAAAGGCCCAATACCCGTCTAAATAAATAATAAATAGTACTATCGTTACCATTAAAACGTCTAAAGCGATTATATGCAGAAATTATCCTTATTCTCGGAGTTTGGACAAACCGTCTCCGTTCAGCGCTCATCTGCATTTAAATTATGGATTTAAATAAAACCGCCAGTAAAAACGTCGGCTGGATGAAGAAGTGGTCAAGATTAGTATGTGGAGAACTGTAAAGGTTCCGTACGACTGACAAGAGATTTGATAAAAGGAATGTTTTGATTGCTTGTCTTCATCATTCAAGAAATGTTTGAATGGAAATTGAATAATATTAAATAATCCTAACTATAACAATATTTTTAATGCGAAAGTGAGTCTGTTTGTTTGTTATGCTTTGACACCAAAACGGCTGAACGGATTTGTATGAAATTTGATATATAGGTAGGATGGGACCTGGAAAAAGAAGACAGCTACTTTTCATCCTGGGTAGCAGACGAGGTACCACGTCATTAAACAGCAAGCTAAATGATAAATTATTTTATTTTTGTATGTAGGCACAAACACTTTTACACGTCAATCATATTTTAAAGACTGGTTGAGATCGGCGTTTCCTATGTGACTAGTCTGAGAAGAAAGGCCTAAATAAACGCAGAGGTCACGGTCTGTTTTAAAGTCCAGACATAATCTTGGTCAGGTCATGACCTGACCAAAGACCAACTCAGACATCAATCTACATGGTCTTCACATGTGAAGACCATGTAGACTGATGTCTGAGATGGTCATGATGGTCATGATGGTCATGGTGGTGGATGAGGAAAGAACCACACAGATTGAAAGGACCTGTCCAGTCAGTGCACGCATTTCTCAGAAATCGTGCAGCTCAACTCAAAACTTAAGGAGCTCAACGATTCGACGAACAATACCAAAGAAAGGACATTTAGGTAGACCATATAAATTACTCAAACTTAGGCTGACTCAATTTTAAACTTTAGATACTTTAGTCCTATAAGAAAGAGAAAGTAAGTCTCGAAATGGTACGCAGCTGTTAAGTCTTTGGTCAAATTCCATCAAAAAATAAACCGGTCCAAGTGGCAGTGCTTGGGACAGCCCTATGACCATCATTGAACGTCTTTCGGCTGAAATGATGATGATGACTCTATGATAAAAAACGGTCCACTTTCCCGCTTATCCCTAAAAGTGTGTATAAAGTAAACGCGCAGTCCTCTAATCCTGTTTATGGCGCAGTAACCGAGATCCCACGTGGTCCTTATGTACGTAATTATATAAACGAATACGTTATCTATTGTTTACTGCAGCATATCCTTATGTATTGCCGATTGAAGCGAAGTATTTACACTTTTATGTTCGTTCGCAATCGGGTCTTTGTTTATTGTAAGATTTGGGAAAAGAATTGTGTTTTTACGACTGTTTTAGTTTGGAGAGTACCGTGAAACATGCCAACTTTGCCCAGATTTTTCGAATAATTTCAATTTTAATACGATTTTTCTATGGAGACGTAAGTATTTTTCTTTATCAGCTACAACTGTAAGATCATGTGGATGTGTTAGTATATCTAAATTTTGTATTATTCAACATTTAATTCAATATTTGTCCAATTTTGTTGGCGGGCAAAGATAGCTGGACTTTTAGCCAACTTTGCCCACATTGATTTCTGACGCAAATATGGTCTTTATACAGATGACATAAAAACCAGTAAAAGAATTTTGGTAAAGTTGGCGTTTACTTTAGGAATTTAAACGACACTATGAAACGTTTCTTATTAAAATGACTGGGCAATGTTACCCTGACATTTTTTCTCTTTTTCATACAATCTACATTTCGCCTTTTAAAAGTGCTAGGGTTGGTACATTGTAAAAATTTTACTCTGATTTTTTTTCTTTCTACAAAGAATATGTGTTAATCGCTTGAGGCCCGGGCGTGGCCAAACTGCCCAACAACAATAAAAGACCAATTGTGTCTCATTAGCGGGATTCAAAGAGTTAAGGTAAATATAAAAGAAAAATGTTTTACGCTTATTAGTATTTAATCAAATTTGAAATTACAAATAATACTTTTTTAAGAACTTATCTCACATATTTATATCATAATTGTTCATTAATATTATAACGTCTCACTGATTCACAAATTAAAGTCTGAACTTAAATAACTGGAGAAGACACGAAATAAAAAATGGTAGTAATCGTCTATATTTCAGTTATGTCACGTCTATTCTTTTTTTTTCTTCAGTGTAGTTATTATAAACCCTGGATCCAATTATTCGTCTTGACTTCTTCTGTCGAATTCGAGATTTATGTTTATTTTTCTGAAACAAACCATGCAACTCAACAAAAAATATTAGAAATAATAATACAATAAAATAAATACTTAAATATGTGAGAACACCTCACACACGGCCATCTGACCCCAAACTAAGCAGAGCCTGTACTATGAGTACTAGACAGCTGATATGCTTACATATATAGATTAAATAGATACTTATATAGGGAGACTGGTATTTAGTTACCGATACATAAACACATAATTGTAGGTACTCATGATAACAAACAACTTTTATTATGGGCCCAAACCTGAAATCGCGAAAAAAAAACAACTGCTCCCTACATTTTGATGAGTTGTTATGCGAACATGAATGTATGTAACTGATTTTTTTCGCGTTTTCTGGTTTGGTCCCATAGCAAAAGTGGTTTGTTATCATGAGTACAATCATGTGTTTAAGTATCGGTCACTAATTACCAGTCACACCATGTAGATAAATAACATCCAGACACAAGACACAAGACAAACACAAATGCTCATCACACGAATGTTTGCGCTGGGCGGGAATTGAACCCGCGATCCTGTATTTCGGAGGCAGTCATACTAACAACAAGGCTACGGGGCCGACCAGTAAAATGATAGTAAAAAAGTTTTAATTAAAGGTAGTGTGGAGCAGGTACTCACTCAGTACCCAATAACTAATGTCATCTTTGAATTTTGTTACTTAAATACCTATTATGTTTAAAATTAAATAAGCTCAGCAGTAGCCATAAAGTAAAAAATCGAAATAGAAGTTTTCGGAAAGTGCCAACCCTAAGCCTTTTTTGATGGCGGGCAATGTTGTCAATCGTAGGTCGGAACATTAATAGATAACTTTGCCCATCATCATAACTTTAGTTTTAAAAGAACCTGAACAACGACACTAACAGTAATAAACTCCACAAATGATTTTCTATAATATGTCATAAAGTAAACTAACCTGTGTTTTCACCATCTCGCAGAATGCACTTTGAAATTTGCACTAAAATTTGCCCGCAAAAACACGCACCACACTCAACGAGTTCCAATAACTTACTAAGCGACGTTAGCAACAAACACGATAGTCAGTATTGCCATACATATAACCTATTTTCCACGAAAGTCAATCAATGTTGTCATAGTATTAAGATATTTTTGCACATCAAAGATATGCTTAAACATTGTTCTTCGGGCAAAGTTTCCCTTAGGGGCAATGTTGGCATATTTCACGGTAATCTATTTCGAAGAGATGTGTGTTATTGTAGGTACCTACTTCATCAGTTTTCTTTCGGCATTATCAATCACTCTTTTATTTTTAGGAAAAAGAAAACGGCTTTCAGGGCACGGAGGGGGCTCGGGCTCGGCAAACGTAGCTTAACCTGATCGATCAACCTGTGCGGCTGTTATTCCTAAGCCACGAGCTACTAACCACCTTTCATCAGGCGTGGATACAGGGGGGGGCAACAGGTGCAGTTGACCCCCCTGGATTACGACTTGTATTTTTACTTTGTATAAAGAATACTACTAAGATATCGACGGCGAAATGCCAATACCTCCTAACTGACATTTTTATGTGGAAACACCTCCCAACTAAACCAACCTGCCTATTTTTGAACGTCTTTTTCAGTTTGTGTAAATTATTGACTTTGTCAGTTAAGTGTTCACTTCGCCGTCGAGAAGCTGACCCCAACATAGTTGAGAGAAGGCTAGCCTTCTCTCAACTATGTTGGGGGTATAAGTCGTAGTCATCCTCGAAAAAGTGGGCACATTGTTGAGTTTACTGGATATTGGTGCCGATGGTTTAAAGGAAGGGCTTACATAACTTGAGACATTCACCCAAAAAAAAACCCATCCTCCCGAAAAGCAACATTTGCCTCCCCTTCGGCGAAAACCTAGATCCGCGGCTGCCCTTCATTATTTAAAAAGACGCCAACCCGAACCATTTTCCTTTTCATACAGGCCAGCTTAATATAAGATGAGCGTAGAGATTAGAACATGATATATGTAGTTTAATTAGCTTCGGACAAGCGCCTACATCCATTGTCGAGGCCCACTATCATCACATCTCTTCTGTGGATTTGCTTTCTTTTAACACGGATATATATACTAGAAGTGCTACTTAGTGGCGAAATAATAACAGACGCATGGGTCGATCGAAGGTTAAGCTACGCTTGCCGCGGTCGGTACGTGGATGTGTGGCCATCCAATACATATCGAGACATTCGAGACCCCTCCGTGTCTCGAAAGCACGTTAAGCCGTTGGTTCCAGCTGTCTTTCATAGATCTTTGACAGTTGTTGCGGGTAGTTAGAAGTCCAAAAAGTCTGACGACCAGTCTTACCAAGGGGTATCGTGTTACCCAGTATCTGGGTTTTGGAGGACAGATATGCAGTCGCTTCATGTATAGTACTGGTATTTAACGTTTTAACCACTTACGTCGGATTAATCCGACAAATATTTTCGGGTCCATTTCGAAAGGGTCGTATATTTACGACAAAATACCACAGCTCGTTTACCTAATCTGCTTTTTAATTTAAGTAATTACGCTGTATTCTATCAGGTATTTTTCTTTTTCTTTTTGTTTCGGGCGCTAGGGGCACGACGTCTGATATGAAGTCGGGTGGTTAAAAGGTTAACTGCATCTGGTTAGACTGGAAGTCGACTCCAACATAGTTAAAGGCTAGGCAGATTGAGAAATGCTACTTAGACATGATTGGCAAAGAAGCGGAGTAATGAGAAGTTGGCCGAAGAGAAAAATTACTGGTTGAAGATCATTTGTTAGAAGACCGGAGTCGCGAATGCTGCTGAGCTGTTCCACCTCGCAAACAACAATGGAAACAGAGGGGAGGAGGGAACAGAGGGGGGAGGGGGGAGGGGTTGAGAAACGTACAGCCTAATTGGAGAGACGATAAAGTAGATAACTTTTTATAAAGAGTTTTGAGTACCTCTTCATATTAAAGGGTATCTTTCAACGAACAATTTTACTGTCACTGAATCCATGAATATCACTTTTCAAAAATAGTTTCTTAGCTGTTACAAGATCAAAAACGATGTAAGGATTCTGTAGTTTCTGCCTACCCCAGTGCCGTAATAAGCATCTTGTTTTTTTTTTATCGATTCGATTTCTTTTGACCATTCTCAGCGTGGGGCGTGGGGCCGGTTAGAGCGCAAGGCCATTCATTCTATTCAAGGTCATTTGCTATACCTGTTACGTGGCTAATCCAGCCCTGCCTACCACCATGGAAAAAGTTGTGTGCTTTTGTTTGTACGTACCAATTATTCAAGAAACAATCTCTTGTCTTATCCAGAAAACTTTACCCAACCCCACATCCGTGTACAATCGTCCTTACAATACGCAATTCAATAGAACAGATCGCGGGCCCATAAATAAAGCGATGGACACATCCAATTTTACCGCGAGGACGCTTGCCCACTCGTCTTGCGGAATGGCGCCGTTGAAATACAGCCTTATTGCTGGCCCTTTCTGTCCGCCATTGAATAAGTAGAGCACTATTGTTTGTTTTTTTGAAGATTTTTTTTTGCTCTTTTTATTTGGATTGGTTATTTATTTCTAGGTAATAGTTTTTTGTAGGTGTTCGATAATGCTGGCGACATTTTCGTTTGTTTTAGAGGAAATTAACTCACATTGTTGAATTAACAATCCTACTAACCTACTAATATTATAAATGCGATAGTTTGTGACGATGGATGGATGGATTTTTGTTACTCTTTCACGCAACAACTACTGAACGGATTTGGATGAAATTTGGCACTCATATAGTTTATAACTAGGATAAACATATAAGATACTTTTAACCCGATATTCCCACGGGATCTATATATTTGTCTCCTGTTTTCATCTACTTGCTTCCACATTCGTGAACGTCCCTTCTAGAAAGGCTAGAAATTCATTCAACTCGAGTAATCCTCGAGGTTGTTTGATGGCTGTGTTGTATTTGCTGAATGTGTCCTGACAGGATGTGGATTTTCCTCCAACTTTTTTTTTGTGTTCTTTCTCTGCGTCATGTGTTTTTTCTTTCTTTATTTTCTTGCTTTCATCGACCCTACCTACGCTACTTTCTGGTCAAGATATAATTATTAAATAATTATGAGAAATATTACAGTTACTTCGTTCAAGCAAATTTTCAACACTGCTAGCTTTGACAAACAATATAATTATGTATATATGTTCCCACTTAGCTATGTTACAGAAATATAATATTTATTCTTATAAATATGTTAAGATAGAATAATTTATTCCTATAAGCAATGTCAAATCTGTTTTTGTGTATTTTTGTAAATGTTTCGTCTAAATAATGTATGTTCAATACAATTCGTCAGCCAGCGGACTCAAACCGCTACGAACTACAAATTGATTTGGATGAAACAAACGCCAAACGTACGTATATACACACATACTCGTTGCTACTTTGAATAAATCTGTGCGAATTTGTTTTGAATGTGAACAGTTTGTGTCGTGTCGTTTGTACAAGTACATTCAGTGTAATAATAGCAGTTCAATCAAAATAATAAACAACATAATCGATTTAAAACTTAGAACAATAATGTGACATTTTACCAAAGTTAATAATTTAGATTTTTTTTTTCTATAAACAATGATACAGTAGATATAATTATAACACAAGTGACTATTTAAACCAGGTACTAAGTTAATAATTAAATGTTGAAATTGGCTAAAACTCAGGGACTTTCAGACCTTTTGACCTTTTAACTGGCGTCATGTGTAGGTACTACCAATTTATAGAAATATAAATTGGTAGTACTACAACCAATAACAGGTACCTGTACCTGTTAATGGTTGTTGTTATTTGTGACAACAAGCGTGATGTTATGTTATGTAAACCATTTACTTTTTAGAAACTTTGATGGTTTGACCAGTGAGAAATTAATTTTCTACAATTGACCAAAAATATTATTATATTAATATTTTCTTCTTCTTTAATAGCCTACCTGTCAATCGATCATAACCTCATTTCTGTTCAAAAAAAGAACTCCGACCTTATACAGGGAGAAGACTTTTTTTCGAACAAAAAAAATCTAATCTGTCCCAATCGGCGGCAGTTGTTTCAATCTCGTCGGCACCCGAGTCGGAATACGATTTACATCGAAATGCGGGCTCTTGGCCAAAGCTCTCATAAAATTTGCTCCACCCTCAGAAATCGAACTAGAGACGTTTGAGGCCTTTTTCAATCAGAATTCAAAGTTCAATGTAATAATACCTACCGGTGATTTTGAGAGATTCTCAAAATGAATGCTGGTCTAGTATTGATGTACGGAGTTGAGAAAAGATGTGAGGATGAGAGGATACCTAATGTTTAAAATGAATGTAGTTGGTGTTTTTTTTTTTTTTTGTAACGTTGCTAAAATGCTTGGTTGACGTATTGATCTGCATCATTCAGCTCAACCTTCAAAATCATGGACATGAATAGTGCTGGTCCATATGTCATGTTCGTGAACGGGGCCATCAGAAGGGACTTGCCATCTCTTAGCTGCCACGGCATAATTTAATTCTTAAATTGTTTTATTTTTTTATCTTTTTTATTACGGGCGCTTTTAACTTACACGTCTTTCTTCATTATTCTCGCATGTATAATTTTAACATGAATGATGTAACCAAAATTTTGTTTTAAAAGAGTATCCGTGGAGTTTCTTGCCTCTTCTTCTCCATAGGCACCTACTACGCTTTGAAATGGGCAACTAGCTTCATTTTTCTGACTGATCTCTTGAAAATTCAAAAGTGCCTGTAAATGGTTTATTTGAAATAAACGCTTCGAGTTTGTGTTTAAATCTTTTTGAGCAAATATTTCACTACGAAATATAGCTGTTAAAGTTTCGATAACATTTCAGTTAGTTTTAAATGAAAAGCAACTGCTATATTTACACTCTGAAATACTCTCAATGGCTACATTTTGAGGTGTAATCAAAACATACGTAAACAAAACGAAAATCCATTACAGTGGTCGCGTAGACAGCTCACAGCAACACAAGTTCACGTATAGGTAATATAATTATTCACTGATTGTTTCCAAAAAGTAATTAAAGCTGAACTTTGGTTCAATTTAGTCGGACACGGGGAGGGCCGGACGCACGGCTCTGGTGCGGTGTTTGAACGATCTACCTCAACGAGTCGCCTCCATTTCCTGAGGATGATGGTCTGCTTATCCGATTATGTATCGTTTAGATTAAACCGGTATATCCATACTAATCCTTTACAAAGAAATTAATTTACGGTTATTTCTGTATGTAAATCTTTTACGACACTTTACACTAAGTAATATTAATAATATGCGAAAGTAACTCTGTCTGTCTGTTTGTTACCTTTTCACGCCTAAACGGCTGAATGAATTTGTATGACACTCGGATAGACCATGACCTGGATAAGCACATAAGATACTTTTTACAAACCTATAACTCACAATTCATTGATTTTGATACTTTCGCGCTGTCGCAATAAAATAATAGTTTCACAATCTCTTGCAAGTCGCCCATAAGATGGATGCTCTTGTCATCCGCTTCCTTCGATTCGTCGGTATAAAGTGTTTCTTCTAATTATGTACTTTTTTTCTCTAAAAAGATTTAATTTCATATTTTTTTCATCGCCAAATATTTAAAATGTACAAACGGGGTGAATTGGGATGTAGGAATAAATCGAGAAAAAACTTTAAAATAGATTTTAACGTTGAAACAATTGAAGGACACTTCATCTTTAATTATAATACATTAGAAAGAAAGAAAGAAAATACGTTTATTTGCGGCAAACATGACGCATCAAAAGAAAAAACATAAACAAAATAACAATTTGAGAGAAAACATGCATCACATCTACGCAAAACGGCCATCGCTCAGCATAATGCTAAGATCCTATACGAGACAGAGCCCCAACGCTGGTTTTCAGCGACAGCCGGCGTTGACGTGATGACGTCAGAATCCTTCATTAAACACTTTAGAATCCTTTTTAGCAACAAACCATATTATGTCAATGTTAAAATCTCTTTATAGTTTCGTCCCGATTCAACCCTACATCCCTTTTCACCCCGTTTGACGGTACTTAGATTAGAACACTCTGTACTTACTCTAATTTTTGAAGCTTCATATTAAAACTTCATAATAGACTTCTATTACACTAAGACTAAACAGTAATTGGAAGCCATTATTACTTACAATGTCCTTTATTCTAAGCCAAAAAACGAACAATAACAGTGTGGCTTGTCGTGAAAAATAAAACGCCATTTTGTCTACAAAACATTGTTTTTTTTTTTCCGTAAAATGAAACTGTTGCGGAACAAAACGTACAACTTTACTGTTAGGGTGCGTCCACATAAGCGGGTTACTACTAATACAACTAGATATATTATATAATTATGATGAATATAAATTTTGATACATGGAGAGAGAGAGGAAAGCCAAAGAAAAGATGGATGGATTGTGTGAGGAATTAAATGAAAGAGAAGGGAGTGAATGATAGCGTGACGGTTGACAGGAGAGAATTGACGAAGAAAAAATTTTGCGCCGACCCCAAGTAACGTGGGATAGTTATGTAGTAGTAAGTTTGTAGTTCTTAGTGGTCGCTTGACTTGGCAACAGCTTACTGCAAATTTTGTTGTGTATGAGTTCACGTTGCATGTGCAGCGAAGTTCAAATGCTCATAACATGCTCATAAGTTGCTATGTCGGCTACCATTTGACAGTACCATAGAATAACATATGTAAATTATGTGAAATTTTACTTCCCTTATGTCACAAAGAAAGTGGTAATAGCCCAACAATCAAACGCATACTAGCAAGTACAAGGTCTTGAGTTAGATCCCTGCCCTGTGTGCCCATTGGAATAAAACACGTAAAATAATTTAATATATTTACACACAATTCAAAACTCTTGAAGTCTAGACTGTTTTAATTATTCTCTGTAATAAAATAAACAGCAGTAATAAACAACTACTAAAGTATAAAATAATGAGCACGAAGCCGCCGCCGGTCTGTCCTAAGTCTTAGTTCTCCGCGTCGCGTTCCTCAGTCTCATAATTGTCAACTAATTTGAAAATTAAGTCGGGTCTCCACTGTTTAATATCGTCTCCTGCCTCTTATATTAACTTGGTGCGATTTTATCAAGACACTCATTAAAATATTGGAAAAGGTTTTTTGTTTACTTTTAGCAGTGGACCTGTCCGTCAGCATTACGAAGTTAATTAGTAGGAAGATGTTTAAAATTCTGAATTTGTGTTCAGAACAAACAAAATAATGATTCTTCTTACTATTCGAGTTCAAAAGTTTCAATCTCAATCTGAATCATTTTAAAGGATATTTCTAATCCATTGCTTCATATGTTCGAAGAATTTGTCTGTTCAACAAGGTAAATAACGCAATGAATGTTGTCGAAATGTCAAAGTTAAAGCCATTGCTACTGATAGTGTATTACACAATTACTCCGCTGGTTACTAAGCATATGTAAAACTTTACACACTACGAAGATAAAGTCTATTTAGTTTTAATTATTACAGTAGATGGTTAGGCCGAGATTTACCTTATAGTACACCCACATTTCGCCAGTTATTTTTAAGTCCCAAGTAATGGCATAGTGCATCGTGTCTTTTAACACGAATAAAATCCTTCACGATCAACAGTATGGTTTCACCAAAGGGCGTTGTACGACCGAGGCCGGTGTAACCTTACTAAACACATTTTTACACAGCCCCATAGGAATCTTACGTGACCTCTCTAAGGCATTTGATGGCGTCGATCACGAAACCTTTCTCTTGAAACTTGAGAATTAGCGATTTGGAAAACTTGCGCTCAGTTTAGTTACTTCTTATTTAAATGATAGACTTCAGCAAGTTCAAATTAATTATGTCAATTCACTTGGTTTAGTAAAAATGGGTGTGCGACAAGGCTCTATACAGGGCCCTTTCCTCTTTTTAGTGTATATTAATGATCTACTCTATTTATTAAAAAATAACAAATGGTGTTATTTGCTGGTGATACTTCCTTAATTTTTACAAATTTTGACAACGTAAACAACGCCCTGCCGCAGGTCAAAAACTGGTTCACTGCTAATAATGTCGAAAAAATACTAAGACCGTAGAGAGATCAGGCGCAGGACCAACGGCTTAACGTGCTTTCCAAAGCACGGGGGTATCACACGGCCAACTTCCAAACTCCGGGCTGGTACTAAGAAATTCCTAATGGAAAAACTCAATAACTTTGCCCGACCCGGGAATCGAACCCAGTACACCACGCTCAGCAGTCGCGCTTGCGACCACGAGACTAACGGGGCAGATGCATTAGTTTTCTATTAAAAGTCCATCACCAACACCATACACACTTTTTGTAATTATAAACTTGTGAAGTAGAAAAGCACAGACCAAATCTACGAGAAAACGACTGTTAATTTTCAAAATGTTTTATTAAGGACGTAATTAAAAGTCAAAATGGTCGACCTTTTAATTTACTCCTGAGACTTCCAAGTAGGACAACAGGCAACGGAAATAAACAATTTTCTCATTAAAAAAAAACACATTTTCTTTTTAATATTTGCTTAAGGGTTCCGTACCCAAACGGTGCCAAGTAACCCTAATAATAAGCCTCCGCTGTCCGTCAGTCTGTTAGTTGAAATTTTCACAGCTTGTGTATTTCTATTGCCGCTGTAACAAGAATAAAATAAAGTTAGTAAAACTTAAAGGTGTAATAAAAGAAATGTGGATTTTTCTTATATGTAGTGTTGTGTGTAGTGGGTGTGTTCTTTGCACGACTGCTCAAAAAAGGAGTGTTATGTTTTCAGGGCTCATGCATGTATGTTTGCGAGTTTCTTTATTCCATCATAACTTCTAAACGGCTTAACAGATATCAATACTATCGTTATTGTACGGTACGGTGGTACGGAACCCTTCCTGTATGAGTCCGACCCGCACTTGGCCGATTTTTATTTTCTACATTATTGTGCCTCACTGTTTCTTTTTTTGCCAGAACTTTTGTTTTAGATGTTTCGAAGTTAATTTTAGTATTGTTCATTACAAATCGTTTTTTACGGGTAGCATATTAAATCGTTTGTTTCAAATTGCTTTTTATTTTATTGCTTTTTTGGTAACAGTCCAATGAAATTGTAAATTGTTCAAAGTCTTTATAGGCGTAAATTTTTAAATTGTTAATTTGTTAAATTATTTATTGGCATTCTTTTGGAATTGCTTGGCATTTCTGTATTTTTGCAAGATCACTGAATGCTTTTGAACTTTAAGTAAGTTCCTAGGAGTGGGTAGCTCTCTATTTTTTACCCGACTTATGACTTTGACCGGTATGTATGTATTTTAAGATGCACACAGTTTATCCTTTCTAAAAGAAATACTGTGATAGTGCACGTGTGCAAAATATTGTAAAACATTTTTAAAAAGTAGCGGTGGAGTTTCTTGTCCATTCTTCTCCATACGAAATCTAACTTTTGGAAGGGGCGACTAGAATCAATTCTATATTATTGTAATTTTTGACGTTCCAAAGTGCCTATTTCAAATAAATGCTTTGGCTTTGACACGTCAGATTCATACGGTGCCCCAAACAAACTGAAAAGAAA
This sequence comes from Gortyna flavago, assembly GCA_963669345.1. Lineage (NCBI taxonomy): Eukaryota > Metazoa > Arthropoda > Insecta > Lepidoptera > Noctuidae > Gortyna > Gortyna flavago. The sequence goes on from OY770144.1 coordinate 2,182,765, forward strand.
TTACGTTTATTATTCGCGGTGAACATGACGCAGAGAAATAATGCGAGCACAAATTATATCAAGATAGGAGAAAAATATGCGTCTCATCCACGCAAAACGGCCATCGCTCAGCATAATGCTACGACCAACAAAACAAAAACCTACCCTACCCTAACCTAACTAAATACAAAAACCCTTTAAAAACTTTTACAAGTGAGCTACGTGGTACAAAATAACGAAGACTTAAACCATAAAGTTGCTTTATTTCAAAAGATACGCGACGCACAATGATTAGCATAGATAAGTGTCCGTCCCAAAAGTTTTTTGCGAAATAAATATAATTTTCTTTGAATGTTTTAAGTTTACAGTATATTTTAAAATGCCAAAGGTACTGTAGAAACTATGGACTTTTTGGTGCTTACATGCAACCTCGGCGAGTCGGTTAAAAGTTATTGGCATCTAATACTTACGAAGCAAACATTATTGTGATTTTTTTTTGTTGTTATTATTGTTGTGTTTTTTCTTTCTTTGTTTTTTTTATTTATAAAGAAGAGAATATGCGACAGATAGTAAGATTTTATAGGAATAATTATTGAAGATACCTACGAGATAAAACCGTAGTTTGATTTTATTCCTCCAGGTACCACGAAGCTCATAGAGTAATATTATCAACCTACATCAAATGCCTTTTTACGTTCTTAATATTTTCCAATCAATTAAAATATTTTATTTCACATAGGTATACCTATCTACATAGACACTTATAAAATGTCAGAAGCTAGGTGCACGGTTCCAATTGGTCGTTTCCTATGGAGAAGAGCCGGCAAGAAACACCACTCCAATTTTAAAAATAATTGGTTTTTACATAGACTTATAAAAAAAGATGGACTCCGCTCCACGCATATCGAAAGTGAAGCACAGTAAGTATGCCGACATTGCCGACCGGCCGCCATTACGTGACACGACAGCGTCAATCGTCAATCACGCACACATAGATCGGTACGGTTCGATATGCGTGGCGCGGAGTCCATCTATGGGTTTTTACAATGTTTTCAAATTACAGTTGTTACGCTGACGTCGCTCGCGTACTGTATCTACCTACATTAATTAAAACATCATGAGACTGTAGGTAAACAATTTCCAAAGTAACTTATTGAAAAGCAGCGTACGTTGCAACTTACAATATTAAACATTAATTGCACCCTTGAAAAGAATAACTAATTGCCGTCCGAACAAAGGGGTGAACTCGTTAAAAGTTCCGTAAATTCGCCCTCCGCCCTCAGCCCTCTGTGCAGGGCTGTCACTAGTGAGTCTCACAATTTAATATGTGACTCCACGCTCCGGTAGAACAATTTCCATTAAGTTTTCATAGGTTCACTAGAGCGCCCGGTGTCGCGTCAAGCAGCGCCGGTCTGCGGAACCTTTACGTGTTTCCATCGCGCGTCGCGTCGCGGTTTAAACAATTTCTTTCATTTGTTTTCTCCGCAGTCGCTGTCGCAAGACGCGTGTCGCTTGAGCATATAGCTCATGACCACGGGTTTACAGACACCGTTAGCCGTTTGGCTTGCTATGCATCGTTTTATATCGTACGGCATTTCATACAAACTTTCAAGCCCATGTTTTTCGAAATGAATGAACCGATTTTAATGAAACTTCGTACGCATAAGCAGGATACAAAAGGAACATTTTCGAAAAATAATGTTACAGCCAAATTAGACCGATTTTAAATTTTCCATAGACAGAGATTTCCAGTTATCTTTTTTTAAATAAGATATTTCTAAAATGTTCCTTACTAACTTTTTAGACCTTTCACGTTCCCAACGTTATTTTATTTTATGTTATTTTATTTTAGATTATGCTATTATGCTAGTCATCACTAAAATATGAATTAGATGACATAAGTCGACCTTTTATAAGATCCCAAATAAAATAAAACGCCAGACTTGTCAAAATAAATCCTGATGGATGGCAACCCTACCGTCTCCTGTCTTACGTGGTGAAATACAGCGTCTCAAGGACCCCTTAAACAAAGCGAGACAGATATATAAGTTATGCAGGAGTTAGAGAGAGACAGGGATCGTTTTGTTAATTTCAACGTGTCAACATTAAGTTAAATTATCACTTAGAGGTGTTAAACATCTTGAATGGTGACTAGTATTATTTTAATTAAGTTTTCTCGGAATTTTATGTTAATGATTTTGTACTTAGATACTGAAATTCAATGATAATTACAGTTACTTACAATTACTTCAGTCTTCCCTTAAACCTTTCTGGCAAGTAACTTGAAGTTCGTGAGATAAAATAATTGTTATATATTCAACTAGCTTCGGCCCGCGACTTCGTTCGCCTGAAATTTCACAGTCCCCCATTCACCCTCTTAAGGGTGGAATTTCGAAAAACCCTTTCTTAGTGGATACCCACTCTTCACAAAGAACACACCCTCCAAATTTCATGTCTCTAGGACCAGCGGTTTAGGTTGTGCGTTGATATATCAGTCAGTCAGGACTTTGAATTTTATATATATAAGGTGCTTTAAAAATATCTGCCACGGCTGCAATTGGAGACAGTATTCTGTATATAGATAACAATAGTAAATGATCTTAAGTCATAAATTATTTCATACAAAAAAATGTGCGTTTAAATTTTTATTGATTTAGTTGCATGAAACCGTCCCGTAGCAGTCAGCTAATTTCTGTGTAAAGTTAGAAAGAGAAAACAAACACAAAAAAATTAGTTGTGGAAAATATGCATCACATCCACGCAAAACGTCCATCGCTCAGGATAATGCTAAGACCCTATGCGAGATAGAGGCCCAGCGCTGGTTATCAGCGACAGCCTGTGTTGACGTGAAGTAAATTCGGCTTAACAGATGACAAGGTACAAGGTTATAAAATAACTCTAGGTAGATATCTTAAAAAATCAAGACCTCAAAAATTAAAAACATCAAATTCAGTTCCTTTTTTGGCAGCGTCATTTAAGCAGCATAAAAAAGTTGTTCAAAACCTAATTATCTAAAGACAGAGACCTCAAAACCTTATCAAACAATTGATCAATTTCCATTTCAGCGTCTCACCTCAAAAACGCAGATGTTTCCAAACCGATGGTTCATATACTAATTGAATACTAACGAAAATCAGCATTAATTCGCAATTCTGGCAGAACTTGGGCCATAAAACTGCGGGAGGGTAATCTTGGGGTTGTTTCTACCCATTCTACTCCAATGCCACAGAATATAATAGGTACAGAAGGCCCATACGACATGCGAAAACAGGCGCACGCACACATAGACGAGTAGCATGCTCGGCCTATGCTGCACACACTAGGACACAGCACAGGCCTCGCGGGCCCAGTGCGGGTTGTTGGTGTCTTTCCAAGGTCACATGCCTTCGAATTTTTGGTTCTAGTACATGCCGGTTTCCTCACGATGATTTCCTTCGCCGTTTTGAGAGTAGTGGTAATGAAATAAATTACACAAAGTAAAGTGCCTGCCTAAACAAGATGGGTTGTGGTGAAAGTCCAGCAGTGGTCGTCTTTCGGCTGAAATGATGATGGTGAAAGTGCCTGCCTGGGTTCGAAACCACGACCTGTTGCTACTGGGCCACTACTGCCCCGCGTAGATTCGTATCAAGTACAATAAGCGCCTTGAAAGATGAGCCTTGACTTTTATCTTAAACTTTATTATTTCGTAATAAATTTTATAATTTTGTTAAGAATTTTAAACTAAATTTCATCGAGAAATCCCTGAATAGATATACACATTATGGGTAACGATGTCGTACACGACTTACCTGCGCAAGCTCACCACTACTGAGCTCGTCAAGTCTCATCTTTTGTGGCGCGTATTATGCCAGTCTAGCTAGATAACGCTTTGATTTGAATTGCAAGTGATATAATATTATTTTAATCGGGTTAGAAATAGTATATCGGCAACATTTCTGAATAAAATAAAATATGTTTATTGTAATGAGTATAAATACTAACTATTTTTCTTCGCGCGCCTCCTGTTTTAAATTATAATAATTATTTTTAGTTAGTCTAAATGTGTTTCATTCTGACTGTACATTTTATCGTTACGTTTAGAATTAGCGCCCTTATCCGTTTTAAGGATTATAATAAAACTGAACAATTTAAAACTACCATTTGTAATAATATTAACGTATAATCTTGTGGAGCAAAAATTAAATAAAAGAAATAACCAAACAAACGATGAGGGCGCCACTGCGCTGTCGGTGTCGCCTTAAGTAATTTTAAATCGTGTAGAGTCGGCTTCGGTGGAGTTGGAACGAAGCCTTAAACTTGCTGTACGTGAAGCGTACAGCATAAGCTGTGTGTGCGTTCGTACACTGTCATTGTCAAGCCAACCTTCTGTACCGACCTATTCTGTGGCAATGGGGTCGTTTGTACCCCAGTGGGTGGCTAATTATAACTGGATGGAATGTTAATTCTGCTAATTAATGTCGTCTTACGGTTGATGGATGTGATAACTTGTCAAATTTGCTTGGGTGTCACAATTGATGTAGATCTCGTGATTTGTGGCAGCTATTTGTTGTTTGGACATTGTTCGTCATGTAGCTAAGAAAGAAAGAAAATACGTTTAGCTCTGTGAGGGCTAGCAAATTAGCTGTTGCCATCAACCAGGCACAAATCCAGACTCCAGGCTGCTACTGAGAAATTGAAACGAGAAAAACCCAATAACACTTTGCCCAACCCGGGAATTTATTTATTTTATTTATTTAGGTTAACCAACAATTGTTTACACTGTGTACATTTCTGAATTAATGACTAGAGTAACATTTACAAGTGCAACAATCAGTTACAGGTTAACACCACATGCACAGAAAAACGGCTTTACATAAAAAAATTATGAATTAAATTATAAATTTTACATACAATGAATAAGTAATGAAGAAAAATTATCATAACATTCAATGCTGTATACAACATTGAAGAAAAAAAAATAAATAAAAATCATTGGCATGTGATTGCTGATTCAATTGATTACATTAAGCTTAATTATTAATTAAATTATGAATAAAGATATCGACCATAAATTGATAAGAAAATAAAATTAAAACTGTTCAGGACCTAACTAAAGGTTCTTGTAATGAAAGTAAAGTGGACTGTAAACACTTATAATATGGTTCTATAAAAACAGTATAATGTTGGTAATAAACTTTGGACAACAAGTAGGTATGCGCGCGCGTCGACGACCGAGTTCGATGGTGGAGTGAAGTGCGGGCGGCGCCGCCGCTCCGCGGTGGCCAGCCCGCTGCCGCGGTGTCGTCCCGCGCCGCGCCGCGCCCTTCGCGCGTCCCCTGCTGCGGACTATGATTCACACCTTGTATGCGTGAACATCCTCCCCGGGTTGAAGCATTCAATCTAGAGGAAGTGGACATATATTATTAAAAGAACGTAGTAGCGTCCCCTTCTTCGTCTTCACCTCGACCACACGCGTTGTTCCGTCGTTCCCCGGGAAGACCTTCGTGACACGTCCCAGTGACCACAGCAGTGGCGGTTGTCCTCTCTCCTTGATGAGAACTAACGTTCCCTCTGCCAGCTGTCCTGTGGATGATGTCCATTTTGTTTTTTGTTGGAGCAGAGAAATATATTCTAAATGGAACCGCTTCCAAAAATGCTGCTTTATATGTTCCACTCTGTGATAGCGCTCCAAGCGGCAGATGTTTATTTCAGTCACCTGTGGATGCGGAACAGCTATAAGTGATCGTCCAATCAGGAAATGTGATGGAGTGAGGACAGTAAAATCTAGTGGATCAGAGGAAAGTGGTGTGAGAGGACGTGAATTAAGAACAGCTTCAATTTGAGTCAAACAAGTGACCATTTCCTCATATGTGAAATGTGTTAACTGTAGTAATCTTTTCAAGTGGTGTTTAGTAGAACGAACGGCAGCTTCAGCAATGCCGTTGAAATGTGGAGAGTATGGAGGGACAAAGTTAAATTCAATGCCTTTTTGCGCAACTTCGTAAGAAATATTTGAATCCTCTAAAAATTGTCGCAATTCATTACAAGTGCCTGTAAAATTAGTACCGTTATCGGATAAGATGCTCTTGGGTTTGCCACGACGAGCAACAAAACGGTTTAAAGCAGCCATATAGCCCTCCTTAGTAAGGTCTGTAACGAGCTCGATATGAACAGCTTTAACTGCAAGACAAACAAAAATGCATAGATACGCCTTTACAAGCTTACACCCTCGCCCTTTTCGATCCGCTATCAGTATTGGCCCGGCATAGTCGACACTGCAATTCAAAAATGGGAACTCCAAGTGAGTTCTATTATAAGGCAACTGTCCCATGACTGGTTGAACGTTTTGACATTTGTACTTAAAACATTTAATGCAACGTTTCACAATAGATTTTGAAAGGTTTCTGCCGCCAAGAGGCCAATACATTTGACGTATATTTGCAATCAATAATTGAGGGCCAGCGTGTAGTAAATCTTTATGATATTTATAAAAAATGATTTTAGTGACATGATGCTTAGAACATAGTAATACTGGATGCTTGATATTGTAATCATATGGAGAATTATCAAGTCTCCCTCCTACACGAATGAGACCATCTTTGTCAACAAAGGGACTTAAGGAAATAAGTCTATTTTTACGAGGCAGAGTCTTGCTAGCTTTAAGAATAAAATATTCCTTAGGAAACATTTCCATTTGAGCTCGGCATAAAATGAAAATCAAAGATTCTTGAAGTTCTTGATTTGATACTGTATTTTGTAGCTTGGTTTTATTTTTCAAATTATAAACAAATCTTAATATGTAGGCCACCACTCTTTGTAAACGATTTAGATTTGAATATTTATGGAGTAGTGTATGAATGAACGATGGATTTAAGTGAGAGGAATGTACATGATTTTGTGAGTCTGTAAGAAACGAGTGATCTGTGAAGTTAGATGTAATGACTTCTGGCAAATCCAGTTTCACAGTTTTATTGGGCATAGCTGGCCAATCTTTTTCGTTATTTAACAAAAATTGTGGGCCTGACCACCATAAAGAACACTCGCTGATAAGGTCAGCCTTCAGCCCACGAGAAACAAGATCTGCCGGATTGTCTCTAGACGGCACGTAACTCCACGTATGACCTGTAGTGCTTTCCTGTATCTCATTGACTCGATTACGCACGAAAGGTTTTAATAAACTCGGTGAAATAGCTAGCCAACTCAACACTATTGTTGAATCGCACCAAAACCGGCATCTAATTACAGGCAAAGTAATAGAACTCTGAACCTTAACACACAGCCTTGTGCCTAGCAACGCGCCACAGAGTTCGAGACGTGGAATGGTAGTGGGCTTTATCGGTGCTACACGATTTTTTGATGCGAGTAGTTGTACCTTAACTGAACCTTGCCTGTTCACCGACCGGAGATACACGCAACAACCGAAAGCTCTCTCAGATGCATCTGTGAACACATGAATTTCATGCAATATAGCATTGTCACATGCAACCCATCTTGGAATTCTTAGATTATTTAAACATGGAAGAGTGTTAACAAAATTGTACCAAAAATTGCATATAGCCTCTGGCACCTGCTCATCCCAGTCACACTTGGCTAACCACAATTTCTGCATTACGATTTTCGCCTCGACTACACATGGACCAACCAAGCCTAACGGGTCAAATATTTGACTAATGACTGACAAAATTTGGCGTTTAGACACCTGTTTCTCAGCATCAATACAAATAGAAAACGCTAAATAATCTGCCTCGCACATCCAACGTAAACCTAATGTTTTCGATGCCACGTTCTTATCTTCAGACAATTTTAGACAATCCAAAACTGCTGAATTGTTACAAACCTGATCTAAAATTGACGAACTATTAGATTGCCATTTTCGTATATGAAAATTTGCTGATGCTAAGACAGATATAACCTCCTTGACCTTTTCTACTACGTCTGTTACTGAATTTCCTCCTGACAGGTAATCGTCAACGTAGAAGTCACGTTCAATTGAAGACTTGACGATTGCACTGGTAGCGGCATTAGCCAAGCTGACTAAACACTTTGTTGCTAAGTATGGAGCGGAAGCTGTGCCGTAGGTCACAGTATTAAGACTGTACGTCTTTAATGGTAACTTAGGATCTGTCCTGAAAATGATTTGCTGCAAAGCACGTTGAGAAGGTGCAACAGCAACGGCACGATACATCTTAGCTATGTCTCCAGAGATGACATATTTGTATTGCCGAAATCTTAAAAGGATTGATAGTAGATCTTCTTGGATAGTCGGGCCAACCATCTGGATTTGATTGAATGACACGCCCGACGTGGTTGCCGCTGAAGCATCGAAAACTGCCCGTAGTTTCGTTGTCGAACTGGACTCTTTGACGACCCCATGATGAGGCAAGAAATAATCAACATTGTCACCTGAATGAGGCTTCCTAGACGTTTGATTTTCTGTCATGTGTCCAAGACGCTCGTACTCCTGCATGAAGGCAACATAGTGCTCCTTGAAACTTGGATCACGCTGAAAACGACGCTCCAGTGATAGAAATCGACGTTTAGCCATCTCATATGACTCACCTAAAATGTTAGGATTGTCCTTTAACGGAATTGTCACAACAAACCGACCCTGATCATCCCGAGTAGTGTTATGACGAAAACTTTCTTCGCACGCACGTTCCTCCTGTGAAAAGGCATATTTGGATGGTACAGAATCTGATTCCCAAAACCTGTTGAGATTGTTGTTCAATTCATCCATAGACACGTTGCAGTAGTGTGACTGGTTATTAGAAACTGACCGCAATGGAGCTGGTCCTGAAACTATCCATCCGAGTTTTGTTGCGTGAAGTTTGGGTTGATTCTTACCTAAATTTATAGATGAGGAACCTAAGACATTCCAAAACACTTCCACGCCAACAAGAATGTCAATTACAGACGGAATATGAAAAGATGGATCAGCTAATTGAATATCTGCTGGAATGTTGATATTGCTAAAATCTACAGCTGAAGACGGCAACATTCTAGTAATTTCAGGCAATATGATGCAAGTTATAGTTTCCCTGTAACCACCATTCCGAGCCTGAATTGTAAATTTACAAGACTGTGTGCTATTAGATGTTTGCTTGTTTATACCTGATATTGTGGAGTTAGCGTTACGTCTAGACAATCCCAGCTTGTGACACAGTGTTTCTGTGATAAAGTTGGCTGTGCTACCGTTATCAAGCAGGATCCTGGCGCCGAACTTCTCACCTCGGTTGCTGACCACTGTCACCAGAGCTGTGGAGAGTAAAACAGAACGGGTAGTACTATCTGCAGTGTCACTTGACAAAACAACGTTTTCGGACGTGCCTTTTTGTAATTGTGCACCTCCAGAAACGTCAGTAAGCAAACTAGGTAAAGCAACACTAGGCATTGGATCTTGTACATTTGAATTAGACTGTTCTACATGTAAAAGCGTGTTATGTCTGCGATTACAATATTTACAGTGAGATAATTTGCAACGTTTACTTGAATGCCCAGGACGTAGACAATTAAAACAGACATTAAGCTCCTTCACCTTTTCCAAACGATTTTCTAGTGACAACTTACGAAACTCATCGCACACATACATGAAATGATCGTTTTTGCACAACGGACATTTACAATCTTTTGTATATTTTTTATTATTAGTTTTGATTTTGATTTTATTATCGCTTTTGTTAGTATTCTGTATATCCACTATGTGACTGTTAGTGCTACTGTCTACCTTTTCTTTTGTCGATTCGCTATGTTCAACTGTCTCTAACAAATCAGCCCGCCTACTAACAAACGAACAAAACTCTGACAAAGTAGGAGATTTGGGTAAAGTATTGCGATATTCTTCCCAGTCTCTGTTAGTAACTTTGTCAAGTCGACTACTCATCATAAACACCACCAGTGTACTCCACTGGTCAGTGGGCTCGTTCAGCGATTTCAAAGCTCTGATTTGTTTATTTATACTATCAATAAATTGACGTAAGGCTACACAAGACTCTTTAGACACTACTGGAATATTAAGCAAAGCTTGTACGTGGTTATTTACTAAAAGCCTACTATTATTATATCGCTCACATAGCAAATCCCAAGCCACTTGATAATGCTCGCTTTTGAAATCTATATTTTTTATAATTTGTTGAGCATCTCCCTTGAGCGATGCACGTAAGTAATGGAACTTGCTAATGTCATCGATTGCACTACTACCATGTATAAGAGAAAGATAAGTGTCTCTATACTCTAGCCAACACTGATAACTACCATCGAAATGAGGTAAATTAATTTTAGGTAAGCGTACAAAATTTTGACGGAGCGATGCACCTGTGTTTTTGTCTCCTGAGCCCGCTACAGACCCGCCGTCAATGCCGACATCAGCACTGATGAGCAAGCTGCGTGCCTGAGCTGCCACTGCGTGGTACCGCTCCTCAAACTTGGCACGTTCCTGGTACGCCTCGTCTGGCTTATCCGAGAGCACCTCGATCTCCAACTGCAAATTATCAAATTCATCATATAAGGCATCAAATTTTCTAAGGCGACCCTCCAGCTCAATGCGCTGCAAACTAGAAATTGATTCGCAACTCACAAGCACATTTATCCAATTGCAGAAATTCGTAAGCTTGGCTTTCATAGCACTGCGTTTTTTAACAAATAGTTCCACAGTAGCCATTGTATGAAACAAGTTTTATAAAATTGATAAAACGCAAATGACAAAGAAATAAGGTGTTAAGCAAATAGACCGGTAAATATGTTGACTAATAAGCAGCAAACAGATGTTTTTTGCAATGAATAGGCGCGTGACCTTGAAGCTCACTCGCTAACAAATAAAGTGCCAGCCCGTGCAACAAGGTTCGATGTAGCTATAAACTAATATGAACACACTATAAAACGATGTAAATAATAACTTGATGACTCAAATTTGAACTGAACTGAAAACGGTTGCAACGGAAATTTTTGAATTTGAATTCAAACAGGAATTTTAATAGGAAGGAATTTGGAACGATACACAAATAATTATGCTTATCTTTATCCACAAGGCGGACTGTGTTGATTCCCACGAAGCAAGTAAATGTCTCGGCGGGTTCGACCAGCGTAGTCGAGACTTGACCACCGTCGACGTGAAGACCTCGGGAACTTGGTTGACGTCCTCTCCTCGCTTATTCTAGGCGACTCCAACGTTAAACTTGTCTGCCACTCAATGCAGCTTGTAGTGACACGGCGCTTTTGAAAACTCGTCGTATCAAAGTCCAACAACGTCGCCCGTACTGCCACCGCGCCAACGTGTTCTTTGCTCGTACAAACGTTACGCGGATTTAAAAAAAAATGAAGGCCGAAGGACCAAAACTGTTCAGGACCTAACTAAAGGTTCTTGTAATGAAAGTAAAGTGGACTGTAAACACTTATAATATGGTTCTATAAAAACAGTATAATGTTGGTAATAAACTTTGGACAACAAGTAGGTATGCGCGCGCGTCGACGACCGAGTTCGATGGTGGAGTGAAGTGCGGGCGGCGCCGCCGCTCCGCGGTGGCCAGCCCGCTGCCGCGGTGTCGTCCCGCGCCGCGCCGCGCCCTTCGCGCGTCCCCTGCTGCGGACTATGATTCACACCTTGTATGCGTGAACAAAACAATAAACTAAAATGAATACATTGAAAAAAAAAAAGAAAAATAAATTGAAATTGAAAACGTGTATAAAATTAAATTTCGAGGAATCGAACCGAGGACATATATTATCAGCAGTAGCACATAGACCAACGCAGTAGTCTATATTTAGTGTAATGTGATTTCTGCGAATTGGTACTAGATACTGGAATCCCTGAGCTTTTAAATTGGCACTTTATTCAGTATTATCGAATTTAAGGTCTATCTATCCATAAACGAAATATCTGAAGGGGTCATTGTACTCATCATTATGAACAACTTTTACGCAAAAAAAATCTGCGTTTCCATACATTTTGACGAGGTATGCGAACATAAATGTAGGGAACAGCTGATTTTTGTTTCGCGTTTTCAGGTTTGGTCCTAAAAATTTGTTCGTAAAGATGGAGATTATGTATTGATCAAATAAATTAATGTTATAATTCTGTACACACATGCAGATCTCTAAAGTTAATCCGAAATCTGAATTGCCACTATAATCCCATTCAACTCAATACATAGTTAATTCGAAATTAATCAAAATCGAAGGGAAGATTATCCTAATTAGACTATATCTAACTCCAATACGTACTCGTGGAGCACTTGAGAACTGCTCCAATTACTATGATATAATAGGAGGGATAATGTACAGTCAACAAAAGAGATAAGTATGCAGGATCTTCGGATATAGTTGAAGTTTAGTAAGAAACCGTTGGATGTTGTCGACTGAAATTTAATTTGATAAATGAGCTGTTTGTTTTCTATTTGTCGGAGACGGTATGTGTGTCTTGTTAGCTATGTGGGCGTGTTAGTGGGTAGTGTTAGTTTATGTGCAATAGAAAAACCGTTTGCAGTTCAAATCAGAATATAATTTCACGAACAAATTAATCACACCAGCGAATCACACATTGTAGGTACACGACACAACCAGATACGGAACGCGGGAGAGTTTCTGAGCACATGTTGTTCGTACGATGTCCAAAGTCCAAGAGAGCTCCTCCAGCTCGCCGCTCGCTTTTCTAGGCACCCCACGAACTCAGGCTAGACTCTGTCAGCGTCACCAGATGACGCTCGCGTTCCGAATCAGTCAAACGAGTGACCGGATGCGACATATTAATAAAAATGAATTTTATTTGAGAACATCCATCGGTTGCTTACTAGGTAAACTTCAACTATATCCGACGATCCTGCATACTTATCTCTTTTGTTGACTGTACACAATCAGTAGGTACATAACTAAATGCAAAACTACCCAAGCAAAGTTAATAAAATTTATATGGGACCACCCCTTTTTTTTTTTTTTTTTAAGGATGGGAAATCATCCAATGACTCCTCCCGCTCTGGGTGGAGCGGAAGGGAGTGTCAGACTCTTACTGACTAAAACCCATCCGTGTTCCTTCCTTAGCCCTTTATGTTCCGGGGCAGCGGTAACCCTTTCGGACAATCCCGCTGCCCCGGCATGGGACCACCCCTGAGGACCATACCCCATTCATTAAAAAAAGAATATGCGAAATCGATCCACAATTACCGGAAATAAGTAGTAAGTAAGTATATACAAAAAAAATATACAGTCGAATTGAGAATCTCCTCCTTTTTGGAGTCGGTTAAAACAGGTTTTGTTTGGTTTCAAGTCACGATCTCCGGAAAAGTTGAAGATAAATAAAAAATAACAACAAAATTGTATTATCTGATAGACATGTGTTTATCTATAGGGACAATATGGAACAATCACAATCTCAATAACTTTAGAGGATATTGCTAATCTATTGCTTCATATGTTCGAGCCCTCCCTCAATGCAAAGCTCAACCAGCGTAGGTAATAGTTTTATTTTTTCGTACTAGCACTTCTCGCGCGACTTCTTCCGCGTAGATTTCAACGTAAATAATGCAATTAATTTTATTGAACTGTAAGTATGTTATGCAACAGGTCACAGTAAAAAAAAAACAAATCGCAGTTAAAATAGCAAGTTTTTTTTTTTCGTTCAAACTCAAAGCATTTATTTCAATTAAACCATTTACAGGCACTTTTGAATTGTCAAGAAGTCGGTCAGTCAAAAAATATGAAGCTAGTTGCCCATTCCAAAGCGTAGGTACCTGTGGAGAAGAACTGGCAAGAAACTCCATGGACACTCTTTTAAATTATATTTTTACAAAAATATTAGTTACATCATTAATGTTGAATTTATAATTATATGTGAGAACGATGTAATAAAATAAAAAAGACGTACGTGTTAAAAGCGTCCAGAGTACAGCAACAAAACAACAATCCAAAAATAAAATAATAAAAAATAAGCCGAGGCAGCCAAGTGATGACCAGCCCCAACTGACGGCGCCCCGTTCACAAACATGACGCATAGATCAGCGTTATTCTTGATAGTATTTTATATAAAGGTAGAGTGCCTTGACCCTGGTTGACCCTTAGCGTAGTAACAGTGTTTAGAGCCTAGGTTCTCAACGTGGGCGACAACGCCACCTCGCGGGCATTTGAGATTTTAAGGGGGCAGCATTATCCTATCTTACGCCTATATAATATTACACGTTTAAATATTATCGTGGCGATAGCTGTTTCAGATTCAAGGCATATGGTAAGAAAAAAATCTTTTTTTATTACTCTCTAAAAAAAAAAAAAACTCAAAATGGGCGGTGGGCAAAATAAGGTTGAGAACTTATGATTTTAGAGTTTTGGATAGCAAATAAGTAAGTAATAGCATCAGATTGGTTTCTCCTATCTTCCATTTAACTAACCCCCGTATAAGTCACTTCTGCAACAACGTAACCTCCCTCCTCATCCTCTGAACGTTCACCTTTTCCCGCGTAACTTTTCTAATATAATGTTCAGGCCGTGAAACTTCGCTCGCGCCCTGTCTTCTCTTAATCGACGATTATTATAGTTTAAGCCACGGTTAAACCAAGTTAATCTCCGGTTTATATGTGAAACTTGCCGTGTTAAACATTTTAATGTTTGCTTTTATTACGTTATAACAAAATAGCATGTGTTGGTGTTGTAGGTGGAGTTGTAGGTCGTGGGTTCGAACCCAGACTGGGGCTTTACTTTGTGTAAATAATTTCATCACCACTGCTCCCAAAACGGTAAAGGCGCGTTCTTACTACGTCGTGACGATTAATTTATCGTTGGACGACTGTCGTCTCTAGCTGTTACCATTATAACGACTGTTTATCGTCACTGTGTCGTCGAAATATTTTATCGTTGAACGACTGTCGTATCTAGGTGTTCCCATTGGATCGTGACGACATTTTTACTGTTCACAGCAGTCGCCTTGTCGTTTTGACATTAGTAGCAAGCTACAACTCTACAGTCGTAACGTTTTCTTATCGTTTTACGACTGTCGCGCTAGCCGTTCCCATTGACTTGAAAATCTGTCGTCACTGCAAAAAAATCGTGAACGACAGTTAATCGTGTCGTCTTATATGTGAACCTCCATTTAAATATATAAGCCACGACACTTGAAACTACACGATTATCTGTCGTCACGACATAGTGGGAACGCGCCCTAAAAGAAAACATCGTGAGGAACACGAGGAAACCGGTATGTCCTAAAACCAAAACTTCGTAGACATGTGTCATCTGCCAACCCGCACTGGGCCCGCTTGGTAGATAACGGCCCACTGCCGCTCACAGAGAGGAGGCCAGTGTCCCAGCAGTGGGAACATTATAGGCTGATTATGCTATGCTTACATTTGTGTTGAAACAATAGTTTACTACTTTTGTAAATTTTCTTGATTCTTATTTCTATGGAATTAAAGAAGAACACTAGTTACGTATTATTTGTATTTATTATCATTTTTAGGGTTCCGTACCTCAAAAGTAAAAAACGGAACCCTTATAGGATCACTTCGTTGTCCGTTTGTCTGTCCGTCGGTCAAGACCGTTTTTGTCAGGAACGCATGGAGTTATCAAGTTGAAATTAATATCAAGTACTCTGGGCTGCAATCCCTTGAAGCAGTTAAAAAATCAAGCTTCAAGTCGACGCAATCAAAAGATACGGGCGTTTATGTACCGTTTATGCCGCATATTTTGACACTCGCAAGGGAATCAAAACCAATAGAATACTTCACGTTGACCTAGAATCATGAAATTTGGCAAGAAGCAATGTCATGTAGCACAAGTAAATTTATTGTTAGATACCTACAAATTTGTATGGAACCCTCGGTGCGCGAGTCCGACTCGCACTTGACCGGTTTTTTTTTTTTTGTCTAGCGCTACTGCTGAACATGAGTTCGATGAAAATAACATTACATCACGCTTGAATACCCCGAAAGGTTAGACAGAGATGCACCCACATTTCACCAGTTATGTTTAAGTCCCATGTAATAGGGTGCGAGCCTATTGCCATCAACCGGGCACAAATCCAGACTCCGTGCTGCTACTAAGAAATTCCAGATGAAAAAACTCAACAACACATTGCCCGACCCGGGAATCGTACACCACCACAACCCTACTAGACCAACGAAGCAGTGTACAAAAATGAACAAAACTATAATAACCCCTTTACTAATAAACAAATTTTATCAGATGATTAGTTACACACCGATTTCTCTCTTTCAGTCGTCAGTAATTTGACTTTCGAAAGAAGAAGACAAAGCATTGTGTAACTCTACAGACCGTACAGATGCTATAAAACTTTTATTAGTAAGGGGGTTATTAGAATAAGAATTTCTTATTATTTTCAACTAAGTTTGATTTGTAAAAACATAGACATTAACATAGAACTGTCCACATAAGCAAACTCGTTAACCCAACTACTGACAGCCGTTATATTTTATTCCTGTACCCAAAAGTTCTAAACCAGTACACGCATTAAAAGGGCCAAACATACAAGCCAACATACATTATTTTTATGTGCTATTTAAATGAGATGGCCAGTTTAAATTCAAGTCGTGTAATTACCATTTTACCCTTTTTATATATGCCATCGTTTAAGTTTTTAGGTAAGTACTACATCTAGCGGTATCATACAAACGCCATATGCGAACTACGCGACATAATGACGTCACACAAAATCCTGCATCTCGTAGGCAGAGTTTACCGCGCAACTAGCATAATATACAACGGCCCGACATGAATCATCGGGCAATTGCCCGCCAGACACAACACCGTCTGGTCGGAGGATCCTCCCTTTTCTATGGAGGATGAGTGAACTATACACCCTGTTCCTCATACCTCTATTTGTAATGCTACTAATATACAACATGTATCAGAAAGTTGTGGTCTTTAAGAGCGTTTACGACGTACGGCATTTCATACAAACTTTCAAGCCCTTGTTTTTCGAAATGAATGAACCGATTTTAATAAAACTTCGTATGCATAAGCAGGATACGAAGGTCTAAAAAGTTATTTAAGTACGGCGTAAAGAATAGACCATCAAACTGAACAACTTTCTCTATGGAACTGTCTCATACAAAACCTCAATACCTACTCGACCCAAATGTATGGGGCAGCTGATTATTTTTTCGCGATTTTAATGTTGGTCCCATGGAGAAAATTGTTCAGTTTGATGGAATGTATCACAGAAAATATTTATTGTATGTCCATCATGTTAGTATGCAAATTATTTCAGTATGCAAGTGAACAGGCTTCGGGATGCTTTCTCTAGTCCATCCTTTTCCTCCATTTTGTTTCGTACGTAAAATTAGATGAAAGTATGAAAATACGAACCTTAAGTTGAGATTTATTAGGTGTAAATCGATACCTTTAGGTGAAATAGTTATGTAATAATGTTTGTTAGTGTATAAATCCCGTGAATAGTTATAGATAACCCGACTAAATTAAGATGACCTCTGAATCCGCATAGGTTACACTGCGAGTATGACCAACACAATTTTGACCTGAGAATGCCTGAAAAAACTGTAATCTACAGGTATTCGCGCTCGACCACAAATATGATTGAGTATTGTGTATTGCTACTCAGAAACAGGCTAAAGGATGTAAATTGAAAGTGGTCAGGTACTCACGGGATGCTGGGAGCCAGTAGATCACCACACTGAATCAGTCGTATTTCACAATATTTTTGTGTTTTTAACCGCGCGCGCGGTTTTGTTGCCAGCCGGTCTTCGCGTTGAGTTCAAACTGCCGTTTTTACTTCACGCCGATAGATGGCGGGAGCCATGCGTTGTCCTTGTCGCACTCACAGCGATAGGCGAGTGCAAGTGGCGGCGAATTTAAAGCAGGGAGGAAAAGGGTGGACTAGGGAAAGCATCCCGAAGCCTGTTCAGCAAGTAAGTATCTTCACAGTGTAAGCAGAAATACAGGCCAAAGTTACAGTGATAAAAAATTCCAGTCTAACATTCACTGAAGAAAGTCAGAATGTGGTATTCATGTCGCAACCAACTGGTTAAATTAGCCGTTCAGTTAACTGCCTGGCCTTTAGAAGCAGTGCTCGCCTCGCTTTCTCCCTCGGCTCGCACGCGGTTGATCACAGTTCTAACCTAACCTAACCCACTTGGTCGGGGTGCAATGCCTTAATTACTGCAACCAATTCGGCTCGCGCGTGATTGGTTACAGGCTTCCAACCTAAACTGTAATTGAATATCATTCAGGCCGTTAGTTGAACGGCCACCGTTTAGTTGAAAGGCTAGGCAGTTAACTGAACGGCTAATTTAACCAGTTGGCTGCGACATTCACATCCAGTTCGCGGGGAGCCAGCCCCAACATAGAATAGAATAGTCTTTATGATGTACACCTTATAAATTACACTATTACAGACACAAATATAGAAATTTTACAATGGGCGGTCCTATCGCTAAGAGCGATCTTTTTAAGACAACCTTTGGATGGATTAAAAAGGGGAAGGAGAGACAAATACTGTACATAGTCTGTGGTGTACCATTTACATAATACAATAAATACATACCTACATAAGTATACTAATCTAAATAAATATATCTATAATATTAAACATGAAACAGGAGCAAAGAAAGGCTAGGCAGATAATGGTGCACATTATATAGTGTTTTCTATTCTATTATAGGTAGTCTTTGATGCATTAGGCGAGGAAGTATAAAATGTATCTGAAAGTGTTACATTGATTGGTACTTGTCATAATATATTTACGACATTCTGTCATTTAAGTTTTCGTTTGTCACTTGTGTACTTACACATAACGAGCTTGTTATTTTATCTGTGCCCCTATTAATTAACCTCTCTCAATTTCATAGCTGCTCTGTTAAGATTTTATGGTTTTTAATTGTAGTAACACAGTCATGATTAATATTGTTTTACTCAGACAACCGTAAACGATAATAACCGTTTGTTTATCTCATCAAATCTGAAGAGTCTGTGTGTTTTTGTTTGGTTAAACGCACTAATCTTTAGAACTTCCTATCAGTAGGATTTGAAAAATTATAAAAAAAAAAGAAAAGAAAAAAAATTTTTTTCACTGAAATCAAACCTTATCCATAAAACATGATGCAGGACGGGGCGACCGCAGTATCACAGGCTATTGTCCAGGGAGCTACAATAGCAACAAATTGCCCCACTATAGCCTCCATTACACCTCAGTACCTCCACCTTTACTGACGTCACAAGGATAATAGGTGAAACCTTATATAATCCGTTCACAGATATTTTACTTCTGGCAGCAGCAACCCAAAAGCAACCTTATTTTGACGAGAATAAAGATCACAATGATTTTGACAGACCTATCAGTGGCAGCGACCCAAAAACAACCTTATGAGAACGAAAATAAAGATCACTATGGTTTGGACAGTGTTGTTGCAAAATTAGAGGTTAAATGACTGGGTGTAGGTAAAAGGACTGCACCACATAGACAATCCGGATTTAATATGAATTAGTTATTTAGGTTGTCTAAGAGTAATCACTAGATCCTCGAGGAATGATAACATAACTATGTTCAAAGATGACACAGCCAAAATAATTTGATCTTTTCACACCATACGAATTACATATTTATAAAATACTCGCAACGCCCCGCGGTTTCACCCGCGTTAGTTTCGATCTTGTTGGAATATCGGGATAAAAAGTATCTTATGTGTTAATCCTGATTATAAACTATCTGTGTACCAAATTTCATCCAAATCAGTTCAGTAGTTTTTGCGTGAAAGAGTAACACATACAAACACACTCACAAACTTTCGCCTTTATAATATTAAGTGTTATAATAAAGTTTATAGCGGATCAGAGATAAAAATACACACAATCCATTTATAGTATTACCGCCCGCCCGGCCACGACCTTTGGCTTAGCGGTCGTGACCAGGCCGTTAGTAACAACGACTTAAAAACTATGTCAGTAAAACTATGTCAGTAAAACTTAAAAACTATGTCAGTAAAAGTTACAAACTAACCTAACGACAACAGCTAATAACTACGAGGCTCGACACATGTTGGCACGTGCCTGTGCACCCAGTGCCTTCAGGATGCTGTTGGAGCCCCCGCGCAACCTACTCACTATTGAAAACGCCCTATTTATTAGATAAACTTTTATTTTTGTACAGTCAGGTACGAACGTGAAGACTACGAATAAGTAGGTACTGATATCAAAACACGACGAACAAAAAAAAAATAACTTCAATATTTAACCAGCGGTTTTTGACCCAAAAATAGAAAATAATATCTTTTTTGGTTTATCGTGTTTTGAGAATGTTTAGATATCACGTCTGAGTTTCGCTAGCTAATTTAATATGATCATGTATAGAATGTAAGAAGGTACATTTCATTGGGTTTATTTTTTGAATAAACTACCCTGAGACATTACAATATTGTCACTACAAAACTTAAATAGTGTATGTACCACAAGACACCAAGAGTTCATATCACGCAGGCATTCGCAAACCACAATAGAAACCAATTGCCCAACTATTGGCCACATTAGACCTCCTCGCACCTCGGCGCTCTTGGTACCAATATCGTGAAATATTGAGGAAAACCTGTAAGAGGACAATAAGTTTGTTGTCGAAGTATGTCAGCGAGTAATATTTATTGCGAACATTGTTTGTGCTGCTGGTATTTTACAGTTTTCTCATGTTTTTGCTGTATTGCAACTAGAGCCGTGTGAGAAAATATTAATCTCGTTTTGGGAGCACTTTATATCTAAATAACTGTTACTGAGCGTGAGGTCCTGGGTTCGATTCCCGGACCAGAGTTTTTCCATTAGGAATTTCTTAGTAACAGCCCGGAGTTTCGAAGTTGGCGGTGTGATACCCCCGTGCCTCCGTTGGTCCTGCGCCTGATCTCTCTCCGGTCGTGTCTGATTGCCGTCCCATCGGACTATGAGAGTGAGGGAAGAAGGAGTGCACCTGTGTCTGCGCGCTCACGCCTCCGAAGGCTATATAGTCTCCGTTGAGATTGACCACCGTCGCCGAAATGCGGTCTAGAGCACTTTTATTAATTTTATATCTAAATAAGTTATGACAAAATTGAAAAACTATTGAAAAAGTCATAAAAATTTTTGAAGTTGTAGCGTAAACTAAACTTTACTTTGTAGGATTTAAAGTTATTTTTCTGTAATGAGTTTATAGAAAAATAACTTTAAATCCTACAAAGTTTTATTTGTTTACATTTTTGGCTAATAAATCGCGAATGCAGATTATGTATGTTATTATCCTCTAGTTTATATTTCTTCATTCTGATTACCAATATTAGGACTACGCGATTGCTACGCCGTAGGTGGCGGAATTGCTACGAAGCCTACGATTTCGTAGCAACACGGCTGCACGGTACTAGGAACTAATTTGATTTGAATAGTATACGTCGGCAGTTCACGCTTCTATAACGGCCAAATTATTGTTAGCTGTAATAATAACAAGGAATCATGGTTTCATTACTTGGGTAATAAGGTCGAGTTTACCATTCTCGTAATTTTAAGAACGTTCACAGTCTGATCTCAGTTTCAATCCGTCAAAACTCCTTTAATTTCCCTACATTTTTAGCGGCAAATTTTTGACATTGATTGTCGCTGAGACGAGATCGCGACTAAATTTTGAACGTTTTTAATTACGGGAATTGGCCTTCTGATAATTTATCCTAGAAAAAAACCCTGTTCATTTCAGCTACATTCTGTTAAGTTCTCAATGAACTCAATCGGTGCGGGCCCGAGTTGCCAGGTGTTGCCAGAGTGTGTACAAATAAACTCCTTTAAACGACCTTTTAATAATGTGGGTGCAGCCAAAAACTTGTCCCGTCCTAAACAAATGACATTTAACGAAGAACTAAGCCACTGGATGCGATAGAGGGAAAAAGTGGCAATGGCAAAGAGAAATCTATACATAGTATAGAATGCTTTTCGTGACTGTCTGCGTAGCCGCACTGTGCGATTTATTCCGGTCTGATCCCCCTCCTGGCATGGGGATTAACCTACAAAAATATACTCCATTATTTTAAAGCTATGATATCCCCTAAGATATTCATTGAAATCAAATGATGTCAAGGGCAATTTTGTTCAAAATTAAATACTTGTGATGAACAACGTATTTAATTGGATTAATATTATATTAACTATTATTATTTTAAGACAGCTTTTAAATTTTGTTTATTGTTATTTATTTATTTATATACTTATACTTTATTAATAATTATAAAAAAAAAATATCGAACACTAAAAATAAACAATTGTGTCAAGATTTTTAAATCCGAAATTTAATCACTGACTCTTAACTTTCTCCTGGCTCATCTCCCAACTATAACCCCTTGTCCTCTAACTAATCGTGTCCCGAACTCCCGCCCAAACTCCAGTAAGCCGCTCATTGTTTACCTTATAACAACACTGCGACGAATTTCTAAACAAATAAGTAGATAGTTTTCGTTTGTTTTGTAGAAGATGGGGCGGATTAACTGACGTTAATGCTTTAATTGTTGTTGTTAACTGTCGGTTTGACCTTCAGTTTTTATGGGGTTTTCAGAAATGTGCGATTAACGATTTTAGAACAAGAGTAGGAAACTCTTGTTCTAAAATCGTTAAAACTAGAAGGCAAATTTCATCGTGCTACTCGTAAGCCCGTGGCAGCCATGGCCCAGCACGACCATGCGGAGTAAATGTCACGTAAACATTAACGATTTTAAAATTAAAAATATATTTATCTATGGTTAGCCAACAATTGTTTACCTTTAGGCTAACGTTACACAACATGCATCCTTTAAAGTTTTACATAATATTACAAAGCCAAAAAGGACATTTACAATTAAAGTTATTCAATACTCGAATTACACATATTATGTTTTAATTAGTTTTAACTAGACTTTATTAATATCTAGATAGAGGATATGCTTGTAGCAAAAATTTTAACCAATATTATAAAAGATAGTGTGTAATATTTTTTATTAAAAAATCGTTCGAATTTACTTTGTATTTACGTCTCACGTTCATGAGGTTTGACAATAGCCAGTGACATCACTTGATGTGACAACAGATTACAAGAGAAGGGGTAAATACGTGAGACCACTTGACACTTTCGATTGGGGTCAATCGAAAGTGTCAAGTGGTAAATACTTAGTGCTACTTACCTAGTCATAAGGAAAACAGTATTAGCTTATTCACAACTGAGAATACAACCAATAAAATACCGTTATAAAAATTTCTATGTAAAAATTACATTCATATTTCATTCGATACATTAATTACATATTATTCCGAGGTACCGTTTAGGGTAATAAGGCATTAAGATTTTATTACAGCGACCTGATGAGGAGCGGCCTTCCACAGATCCGTGAAGAAGAAAGGAGGTTCTCAGAAAGAGGTGTTATAATAATTTAACCTGTCAAGTTTCACCAATTATTATCGTAGATCCTTCTGCCCATAACCAAATTTTGGGGTCGACGCTCTTAACGTGCACGTCTTTTGACATTGTTCTAAATTGTTACAAATGACATCGTAACAAATAACAACGTAATTTGTAACAATTTTATGATGTAAAAGTGTCCGTGGAGGTTCTTACCCGTTCTTGGTAGGTACTATCGCGGACACTCCCGCCTGACCACCACTAGGTTAATTTTTGCTTGCCCTCAAAAAATAGAAGCGCTCTCTAGTAAGCACATAGTTCGTCCGTAAAAGTCACGAAAGGAATACACGTGATGCGTCACTAAGCTGCGCAGTGCAGGTTGCAACTAATTGCGTTATCGCTTTCCTAATAGGCGAAAACTTCAAGGGGGCGTGGCTTAGGGCCGCCGCAGGATTTAGGCGAAAATTTTTTTAATTGATCAAGCGGAAATGTCTGCGATGGTACCTACTACGCTTTGAAATAGGCAACTAGCTTCATCTTTCTAACTGTGATCCCTTGACAATTCAAAACTGCCTGTAATTGATTTGTTAGAAATAAATGCTTTGAGTTTTTACTTATTTCATATCTGATTTTAGGTACATCACAGTGATCTTTATTCTCATTGCTTGTAAGGTTACTGATGAACTGCTGTCAAAAATTTTCTTTTAAATAACTGTAGCATGTTTTTTTATTTCATACATCTTTATCAGCTGACATAATTATCTGTAAATCTGTTAACTTGGAAGTTGGGGGTGTGATGCCCAGTATCTCGGAAAGTACGTTAAGCCGTCCTGCGCCTGATCTCTCTCTGGTCGTGTTGGATTTTGTGAATGAGTGCCGTCGTGCCAAAGAAAGAGAGAGTGCACGGGTGTTGTCATTTCTTTACAAAACAATATGTTACTTAAAGTGATTAAAGTTTACAAAGTGAGTTACAGTGCGGCCGACGAGAATGAATTCCTGACACCGTCCTGTCAGTGCGACAATTATAGTAATTAATAAAGATCAAGTTCGCAAAACACGTATTTGTTTGTATGAAATTTACAGGTGTCAAGAACGCATCCTCTCGATGGCCAAACTGTAAGTACACTTTTGATTTGGCGTTCGACCAAAGAAGATGGAATCGCCACTCTCTGCGTGCGAGGAAATAAGCCACGCCCATCAAACTTAAATTTATTTTCAAGAAACTGTATACCCTTTACATTTCGATAGAGCTTTTTTTTAAATCATTTTTTTAATTGACTTAAACATTATTTAACAGTTGCATAATAGACACCTTTGCTGCAGCGTCTGCGGGGTGCTAAGAATGGCATTTTAAAAGTAATTGCTGCTCGATTTGACAGCCTCATTCAGAAACACTGGGTAAGGGTAGTGAATGGTCCTGAAGTGACCGGGGTAGATCTGAGAGTGGCGGTAGGCAGGCTGAAGGCCAAAAATACCGCCCCAGGGCCCGACGGCTTGCCGGGTAAAGCCTGGGCCCTGGCCTCGACGGCTCTCGGACCCCGACTGGAGGCGCTCTTAAGCGCATGTATGGAGAGGGGCCAGTTTCCACTCCGTTGGAAGACGGGGAAGCTGGTCCTCATTCGGAAGCCGGGGCGCCCTGCGGACTCTCCGTCCGCATTCCGGCCCATAGTGCTGCTCGACGAGGTGGGCAAGCTCTTTGAAAGAGTGATTGCGGGCCGCCTCGTCGGGCACCTGGTGAGGACGGGGCCGGATCTTGCGGATAGCCAGTTTGGCTTCCGCAAGGGGCGCTCTACGGTGGACGCCATCATGCGCGTGAGAGCCCTCACGACGGGGGACGCGGTGTCTCGGGGTGGGGTGGTCGTGGCGGTGTCATTAGACATCGCTAACGCGTTTAACACCCTGCCCTGGAGCTGCATTAGGGAGGCACTCCGGTATCACCGAGTGCCGACCTACCTCCGTCGAGTAGTCGGGGCGTATTTGACGGACAGAGCCGTCATCTACCCCGGTCGCGATGGGGAATGGAACCGGCGAGAGATGTCGTGCGGTGTCCCACAGGGATCGGTCTTGGGGCCGCTCCTGTGGGACATCGGTTACGACTGGGTGCTGCGGGCAGACCTCCCTGATGGCGTCAGCGTAGTTTGCTACGCTGACGACACGCTGGTCCTGGCGCAGGGGAGGTCGCATCAGGCGGCGGCCGACGTAATGACACGCGGGGTTGCGATAGTCGTGGAGAGGATCCGGCAGTTGGGTCTCGAGGTGGCTCTGCACAAGTCCGAAGCCATGACATTTCATGGGCTTCGGAACGGGCCACCATCGGGATCCCAACTTACGGTAGGAGGGGTTCACATCGGCGTCGAGACGACGATGAAATACCTGGGTCTCGTCCTCGACAGCCGGTGGAACTTCGTGGAGCACTTCCGACGTTTGGCCCCCAAACTGGAACGGGCTGGGGCCGCTTTCAAGCGGCTCCTGCCCAACCTGAGGGGGCCAAACGCCTCCTGCCGGAGGCTTTACGCGGGGGTCGTGCGGTCGGGTGCGTCGGTTCCACGCGCGCCTCAAAGAGATGTCAGCAGACATAGAGGGGCCCGTTAGGGCCGAAGCCTGCCGGGGCAGCGGGATTGTCCGAAAGGGTTACCGCTGCCCCGGAACATAAAGGGCTAAGGAAGGAACACGGATGGGTTTTAGTCAGTAAGAGTCTGACACTCCCTTCCGCTCCACCCAGAGCGGGAGGGGTCATTGGATGATTTCCCATCCTTAAAAAAAAAAAAAAAAAAAGGGTAGTGAATGGTTTAATATGGTAGTCTACATAAAGATAAGTACTTACTAACAATACTCTAATATTTACTAACAAGATATGGATTTTAATTAAGTATCTGAAATAAATTATTCTATTCTATTCTATTATTAAATGTATTTTTTCCTAAACGCATATCTCTTTTTCTACGATCCTGGCAAACTCGCGCTCCCATTAAATTAACTACCACCATTGTTTACGAGCCCCTCCACTAATCTTTTCAATTATTTCTTGTCGCTATAAGACTTCTAATTACTAGAGCGTCCGCTTTTTAGGCATTTTGACGAAGATAGTAAACTTTTTAACTGCTTATGCTCGATTCATTGCTTCATATGTCTGCTCGACAACGTAAATAACGCCAAAAACGTTGTTAAATTGTCAAAATTAAAGGCATTGCAATTGTTAGTCTGTAACAGGCAAAGTCCGCCTTTGTACACTATTTTTTTTTTACTTGTGCATAAAGTTTTATAAATAAATAAATTACCCGGCTGCTGAACTTCGTAAATATACGAATATGAATACCCGTGAAAAACACCCCAAAAAATACTTTATTATCATCGATAAACTTGTTACTCTAATTCATCTGCAGCACTGTTAAATAAGTTAAGCAATTTCCCAAAATACCATTTCTCCATTGTCTTTGAGCACATAACAATATCAACTTTACAAAATACGCCATCGCAGAACCAATCTCCTGAAATAATTCAATTTCTGCTCCTTCCCTCCAACGATCGCTTATCGTTATGTTTATTATTAATATCAAATGACAGACGAGAACAAAGCTTATAAAAAGTTTATTATTTTCCCTAAAAATATCCTTAGTGAACATCGGGCTTGTGGCTAAGTAATAACAGGCGCACGGGTCGATCGATCAGGTTATGCTACGCTTGCCGCGGTTGATCCGTGGATGGGTGACCATCTTCACATACCAAGACCCCTCCGTGCCTCGGAAAGCACGTCTGTATACGTACAAACACATGGCACAAGAAAAACATGATCTACAACAGAATCGAAAAATGAATTTAAAGTACGTAAAAAAACACAAAATATCCTCGCACACCGACGCACTTGTTTGTGTAGCTGTATCGAAATATTTCCTGTGTTTTGTTTATTTTATGTTTATTTTGTTTGGTGAATTTCCCTAGAGCACACCTGTACCCCAGTTACAATGTTTAAACTCACCGTAAGGCTATTAGGCCCACGAGGTTGGGTAAGCCTACCGGTACTTGTGGTCTAGTATGTTATGGCATGTCCAAACTTTTCGCAGATAATTTGATAGCGATTACCAAGTAACCTTGCCGTAAAAATTGCACGCAGCGTCATCGAAATCCACAAAAAATATCATCATCGCCATCATGATTTCAGCCAAAAGATGTCCACTGCTGGACATAGGCCTCAAGCACCTCCACTTCGACCGGTTCTGTGCTTCTCGCATCGAACGGGTTCCTTGTGAAGGCCGCAAGAACAAAGAATATATACAGGATGAAATTGAATACATGCGACAAATCGAAATGGGAGATTGTACTCATCATTATGTTATGAACAACTTTTACTATGGGACCAAACCTGAAATTGCGAAAAAAAAAAAACAGCTGTTCCCTACATTTTGACGAGTTATGCGAACATAAATGTAGGAAACAGCAGATTTTTTTTTCGCGATTTCAGGTTTGGTCCCATAGTAAAAGTTGTTCATAATGATGAGTACAATCTCCCATTTCGATTTGTCGCATGTATTCAATTTCAACCTGTATTATACTAGCTACCGGCCGCGGCTTCGCCCGCGAGGTATGTCGATAAAAACTATCCTATGTCCTTCCCCGGGATGCAATCTTATCTCTCTGCCAAATTTTATCGAAATCCGCTGAGTGGTTTGGACGTGAAAGGTAACATACATACAGACAGACAGACAGAGTTACTTTCGAATTTATTATATTAGTAAGTAAGTAAGTATGGAGTATGGATGGATGAAATAAACAGTGCCTTTGTCCTTCTTCTATCTTTATATAATATTGTTCTCTATGTCAATAGAGAAAACGATAGGCTTTTGTTTTTTGCTATTGGCTAGACTATCTAAATATCGCAACCGCGTTATGAATTAAGGGAGATTGTTATCGCTAATTCGTTTACCAAAGCTTGGTAAAATAAGGCAATTTCCTAGTACGAAGCATTTATGAATAAGTAGAGGTCTATGGAGCAGTGGTGGCACAGTGGCCGCGACTTATGAGTAGGTCGTGAGTTCGAACCCAAGTAGGCAATTTAATTTACTTTGTGTAAATTATTTCGTCCCCACTACTCTCAAAACGGTGAAGAAAAGCATCATGAGGAAACCGGCATGTCCTAGAAGCAAGACATGTGAAAACATGTGACATCCACCAATTCACACTGGGCCCGCGTGGTGGATTAAGGCCCAATCCCTCTCGCCTGTGGCCACAGATATCTATACTTAGATACACGTAGATAACGCAAGACCAACTTTGTGTGGTTGGGCCTGGAGGTGGCCTTGCACAAATCCGAGGCCCTCTGTTTTCACGGGCCGAGGAATAAGCCACCTCCGGGTTCAAATATCGTGGTAGGAGGGGTCTCCATCGCTGTCGAGTCGACGATGAAGTACTTAGGACTCGTCCTCAACAGTCGGTGGAGCTTCGGGCCGCACTTCCAACGGCTCGCACCCCGTTTGTTGGGCGCCGCTTCAGCGCTCTCGCGCTTGCTGCCCAACTTGGGGGGTCCAAATACCTCCTGCCGGAGGCTCTACACAGGAATCGTACGGTCCATGGCGCTTTATGCCGCGCCAGTGTGGGCGAATGCCCTGACGGCCCGTAACATCGCCTTGTTGCGTAGGCCGCAAAGAGCGATGGCCGTCAGGGTAATAAGGGGATACCGTACGATCTCCTTCGAGGCGGCAAGCCTCCTAGCCGGATCCCCGCCGTGGGACCTAGAGGCAGAACTCCTCGCGTCACTCTATACATGGCGCGAGGAAGCGGTGGGGCGGGGCGAGCGCCTCGTGCCTCGACAAGTTGAGGCGCGCAGGGCAGAGCTCCGTCAGGTCCTAGTGGCGGAATGGGAGCAGCGACTTGCGCGACCCACGGCAGGGCACGCCGCGATAGCGGCGGTAAGACCCTTGATGAAGGAGTGGCTGGAGAGACGCCACGGCGCCCTCAGCTTCCGGCTGACGCAGGTGCTTACTGGACATGGGTGTTTTGGGAAGTACCTGTGTCGGATAGGCCGGGAGCCGACGCCCGAATGTCACCACTGTGACAGCTGCCGCGAAGACACGGCGCTGCACACGTTGGAGGAGTGCCCAGCTTGGGCAGTACAGCGCCGTGACTTAGTCGCGGCAGTCGATGCTGCGGGCGACCTCTCGCTTCCGGTCGTCATTTCATGCATGGTCGGGAGCGAGAGCGGCTGGACGGCTGTCGCCTCCTTTTGTGAGGACGTAATGTCAACAAAGGAGGCGGCGGAAAGGGAGAGAGAAGCTACCACCTCTCTCCCGGCCCGCAGCAGACGCACCGGGCGTCGCAGGGTGGCGGATGATCTCCGGCCACCATAGGGCGCGGCCTGCGGGCGACAAACTAGGGGCGTTTGTCGCCCGATCAGAAACAGGCCTCGAGGCGGCGGCGCAGTGTTCTGCGCGCGCCTCTCTGTTGGAGTTCCTGCGGCCGCTGCGTGACGGCCGCAGAGCAACACCTGCCGGGGGCGCGGACGAATGCGCAAGCGATACCCGTACCCCCGGCAATAGGTACAGGAAGGGAACACCGGGGTGGTTTTTAGCCGGTAAAAGTCCGGCACGCCCCTCCGCCTTTCCCCAGGGCGGAGGATGTCCATGAGAATTCTCCCCCCGTTAAAAAAAAAAAAAAGACCAACTTTGTGTGCCGAAAATCTTTGCCTAGCTGCGTCCCAAATATGAACATCATAGGCTGATTATGTCAGAAACGTCTAAAAAAACATTGCCGTATCAAACATAAGTGTACCTAGCCTATGTTGGATATAGCAATGTTTTTCAGCCACGCAAAAAACTATGCAAACTTTTTTAGACGCTACAGAGCTCGAAAAGATTTTATTTTTCCGTTCGTTTGGTGTCGATCGTCCGTGGTGTCGATGGTGTGAAAATTGCTAAAAAACGTGGAAAAAAACTTATCGGGTTTCAATCAACAAACCTTTTACATTTCACACAACGACATCACAACCATTGATATTTTTATTTGTTTTTTTTAACCAACTAGCCAGCCGAAAAGCTAAACGCGGTTTAGCATAACCAGCCTATAATGTTCCCACTGCTGGGACACAGGCCTCCTCTCTGTGAGAGGGAGTGACCGTAATTCACCACGCGTGCCCAGTGTGGGTTCGTAGATGTCACATGTGTTCGATTTTTTTGTTCTAGGACATGCCGGTTTCCTCACGATGTTTTCCTTCACCGTTTTGAGAGCAGTGGTGATGAAATAATTTACGCAAAGTAAAACGCCTGGCTGGGTTCGAACCCATGACCTACAACTACGAGTTGTAGGCGTTATTACCACTAGACCGCCGTTGCAATAAATTAATTAGTATGTATTGGTAAAATCTGGCAAGTTTAGTTAAAACTATTATACAGGTTGAAATTGAAACATGCGACAAATCGAAAGGGGAGATTGTACTCATCATTATGAACAACTTTTACTATGGGACCAAACCTGAAATCGCGAAAAAAAATCAGCTGTTCCCTACATTAATGTTCGTATAACTCGTCAAAATGTAAGGAACTGCTGATTTTTTTTTCGGGATGTAAGGTCAGTCATCATAATCTGCCTAGCTCTTTCCTAACTATGTTGGGGTCGGCTTCCATAATGATGAGTACAATATCCTATTTCGATTTGTCGCATGTTTTCAATTTCGCGTGCACTCCGTACTCTCAACCTCATAGCTAGTGACTCGGACCTATTCTGTTGTTCTCTGAGTGAGTTCACAAAGAATGCATTGTTTGTAATAAGTTACAAAATTGTATTTTAATAAGGAGTTAGTAATAAGTTAGGATAAGAGTTTAGATAAATGTACACTATCGCAATATGTTTCCCTGTAAGGATAGATGTAAGTTGGAAAATAAATAAATAAATAAATTTCATCCTGTATATACTTCCTCTCACCCTACGCACTTGAAATTTTTTATTTTGTTTTTTAACCGACTGGAAAAGCTAAACCAATCTACATAGGTACTTTAGTCTTCAAATGATCTGACCAAGATTATGTCTGGACTTTAAAAGAGACTGTGACCTCTGAGTTTGTTTCGGCCTTTCTTCTCAGAGTAGTCAGATAGGAAACGCCGCCGGCCTTATCTAGTTTTAAAAATATGATTGACGTGTAAAAGTGTTTGTACAAACCTACTTACAGAAATAAAATCATTTGTCATTTAAATGAACAATAAACGCAGTTTAAAAACAGAAAATTACACACGACATTTAATTAATGTTTTAATGACCTTAGGTAATAATAAGATTTTTACATGTAAGTATTTTTAAATAGTTTAACTTCAAATAATAACCTTGACCTTGACCTTAACATGACCTTAACTTGGCGTTGTCATATGGCCATAACAAGGTCAAGTTCAATAATTATACAAATCAGGTACAATTTCCTGTTTATATTTAAAAAAATAATGGTGCGAGGGACCCAAAATGGCGGCCAATATTTAAGTATCTTCATCGGACATCACATAAATTGTCAGCGGTCAAAGTGTTATATGAATGAAAAGTAGATTTGATTTTAGGTAGACAAACATCTTTTTTTTTTTAAGAATATTTAAGGTGGCAGGGATATCCACATTATTCACGCGCAAACTGTAACCTTGAATTCAGCACATAATTCTAGACGGTACAGCGTAGAAACGTCGGTTACCAAAAAAAAAACTGCATAGAAAAGTGCAATCCTCACGCGGTCAAAATATTTGGAACAACTTTTAATAACCGACGATAAAATTCAACTCGGGGAGGTTCAGAATCATGTAAGTTACGCAATTAGAGTGCTAGTCACCGTGTACTTATATTAAAATACCTATAATTCGCTCCCAGAAAAATTATTAAGAAACTTAATAATTATTGAAACATAATCATTGATATATAAAAAACCCTAACTCATTAATTTTATTCACCACTTGCTAATATTTTACAATCACAAACAAATCGGTATAAAAACTGCATGTAATAACAGACCGTAAACAACGAACTATTTAAACAATGATTTAGGGTTCTTCACCTCTACGGTCGTCAGTCTCATGTCTATGAATCCATCCGCCACTCGAGACTTTGTCTTTGGATGGGTAAAGTTCGCGTATATCCGGCCTCTGGTGAACGGGAAGCCTTTCGGGATTACAGATGGGTTGATCGTCATGTTTAGTAGATTGTATGGGCCCTGAAAACAAGAATTAGAACTATTGAGGCTTGTCTATAACCCTGTGAAATAAAGGGCAGATTGTAGGTAGGTGTAATGTTTTGGTACAAATCGAGATTTGCGGCGTGCCCGAACAAGATTAGAATGAAACGTTTCAAATCTAGCATAGAACCTCCCCGTACCAATAATTACGTAACACACTATTAATCTCAATATGAATTATTTTGAAGGATGTTGCTAATCCATTGCTTTATATGTTCGAAAAATTTGTCCGCATAAAAACGTAAATAACGCAATGGATGTTGCTCCACTGTCAAAATAAAAGCCATTCCTGCTGATAAGGTACAATTCGCGTAACATCTTTACTTATAAAAAATATAATAGAAACGAAGTCAGGACTGTATCTAATATTGAATATTAAAAAAAAAATTGCTGCGAGGTGTGGAACGTGTTCGAACGAGTCTGATGCCGTAACTATAGTTTTTAGAATTCTTGTCCGTTTGTCTGGATGGTAGACGCAATGGATTCGAAATTTCCTTAAAATACCTTTGAAATGTAAATAAGAATGTGTACAATATTAATACGAGGGTATTATAATTACAGGTGGATGAGGGCAGGGTTTGTTGCCCAGCCCGCCTGCCCTCAAAGCGGATCCGAAGAACATGTCCTTCTCTGTCAGGTAACACCAATTGAAGTGCATCTCGATGAAGCTGCGTTTGTACTGGTTCGTCAGCAGCTCGTAGAAGTATATGTCTATCTGTAAGCGACTTGACATCATGAATCATGATGATAAACAATGGTAGTAGTTAGTCAGGGAATTCCTTTGATTCACTACCAGATTGCTATTGGACCCTGAGGAGACGAGCAAAAGAAAAATTCAGAGAGAACGCTACGCGAAAGCGAAATATTAGCGCGGGTAAGCGATGCAATCCGACGGGAGGGGCTGGGGAACAAGACATTTCACGCAGACGAAGTCGCGGACAGAAGACATTAAAAGATAAAAAGTACTCACATAAATACTAGTGTCGAAAGGCACAATACATTCAAAGTTAAGTCCAACATAGTAGACAGGGTTGGAGCGGCCGTACCGCACAGATGTCAGGTTTGCGTATGTCAGGAACTTCGGGTTGAAGTACGTCACTCTAGGGTGCTCCACGCTGATGTATGTTACCTGGACCAAGTTGTTTTATTATTAGAGAAATGAGAATGTTTGTTGAAAGCAGCAGAATTCGAGTATTGCTCAAAGGGGCTAGACACAATGACGTTCTTAGCGATAACAACAACCACTGAAAAGTCAACAATGTACGAGATTACCTGGAAAAGTACCAGAGTTACCGACATAGCTTTACAGAGTAAGTAAACTGAAGTGGCAGTGGACTGGCCATGTTTTTCAAAGAATCGATGGCCTGTGGAGCTTCTTACCCATTCTTCTCCATATTCGTATGACATTCTTTTCTACGCAAAATAATGTGACCTACTGAGCGTTTCTCCTCCGCATTTATTATGCGCACGGCCAAAGTATGGAACTCTCTGCTAGCGTCTGTGTTCCCTTCCACGTAGAATCCGTCAGCCTTCAAAGCAAGAGTGAATAGGCATCTTCTGGGCTCGCTTATTCCGTCATAGACCTCATTCTACTTTCCACCGCTTTCCATCAGGCGAGATCGAAGGCTAGCGCGGGCCCATTTCAAAAAAAAAAAAAGTTCGAGTCGACATTTAAGTAATGAGACTGAGACTGTAGAAGATTTGGCTAATGGTGACGATATCAGTCCTAAGTCTCTAAATAATGTTATCTTATCCAAATTAAGTTATTATTTTTCTAATAGGCAACTTAATACAATCTCTGAGACCAATCGACTAACTGGAGTGACGCATCTCGCTGATTTTGACAATCAAGTCACAGTTGAATAATTAATCAGTTGCTCAGAACTTCTGACCCAACAGTTACGAAGTTACAAGTTGAGAGAACTACTCATCATTCTCTTGTCTTTTCCCCAATTTATTTGTGGTCGGCGCAACATGTCTTTTTCTTCCATACTTCTCTATTAGTCGTCATCTCTTTAGTCACCCCCTGTCGAACCATACCATCATTCGCACAGTCCATCCATCGTTTCTTTAGTTTTCCTCTACTGCTATAGCCATCGACATTCATACTCAAAACATTCCTCACGATATTTTCCTCATTCCTCCATATCACGTCACATGCCCATACCATGACAACCGATTTCCACACAACTTTTCAGTTACCGGTGCCACTTTCAGATTTCCTCTTATGTAGGTACAGACGCCAGCACACCCAGCTACCCGAAACTGTAAAATTTTCGCAATCAACTTTGAACCTTATATTTTAGCAATGAAGTTGAAAATCTATTAAAGAAATTTGACAGATTGTAGTAGCTTGATGTGCTGGCGTCTGTACTAATTTCTTATTCTACCCATTCGTGTAACAACACAGATCCCTCTTAACGTTCTCATCTCAGCTGCATGCAATTGCCTTTCATTCATACCTTTTGTGGCCAAACATTCTGATCTGATTCTGATGAAGGAACCAGTAGTAATTAACCTTTATATTACGTCATTGGTCACCTGTAGATACTAAACGATAACCTTGCCACTCACCTTTTCTGAAACACAACTGATGCAAAAAAAAGATAACAGAAAACAATAAACGATGCTAATCTGCTCAGCCATTGTCCAATGGACCACACTCTTCGATAGAATTCAACAAAATATTTAACGCAAACATTATTCTGTTTTTATATTATGTTCTTGTATCGTTTATTGAAAAGTTATTTTATGGTTTGCAAACATTCTAATTGCATCGTAATTGCTTACGAAATTGCGGTCAAAGGAGAGGTGGACGGTTAAAAAACTATTATCGGGGAGATGAGCAGGAATCGAAAGAAAAAAGTGGACTAAAGAATAAAAAGAATACCTACCTTTGGTGTTGCCATTAATTAAAATTGATAGATGATGATGTAACAGCTGAAATCGGTACAACATTGCGGCAATTCCTTTTAATTTTAAGAGCATACACATTCTAATCTCATGCAGTCACAATCTGTCAAAAATTGTATATTCTCCGACTTTTAAATATCTGCAGTAAAATGACACTTCTTAATAACTAATTTCAATTTCGGACTGCGTTTAGAGACATCGTTTTACACTATTCTGTAGGTACAGACGCCAGCACATCAACCTACCCGAAACTGTAAAATTTTCCCAATCAACTTTGAACCTTATACTTTAGCGATAAAGTTGAAAATCTATCAAAGAAATTTGACAGATTGTAGTAGGTTGATGTGCTGGCGTCTGTACTAGAAAAACAAGATTTGGTTGATGGCCGCGAAAAAACAAAAAGACGCCAATTTCAGTAATTTAAGTCTTGTAACACATAAGCTGTCATTTTACTGCAGCTAATTAAAAGTCCGACTGTAGCGTTTACCATGGACTTATGTTTGCCTACTTATATTTTTGAAATTTGATTGTCGTCGAGATGAGGTTGCGAGTAAATTTTGAACGTTTTTAATTACTGGAATTGGCCTGCTATCTAATCGAGTTGAAAACAATCAAGTTTTTCTGCATACATTTATCATTTGTGCAGTTAGAATAATTGTTTTGTTGCACAACCTATTTCAAGGCTAGATCCAGCTCTAGATGCACATAAACCTAAATAATACTTCATCACATGGATATTTCGAGATCAATCTACAGGAAATTATGCAAATTGGCACCGGAAATTGTTTACGGTAGATACCTAGTATCAAATTATTTTGATCGTTATCATATAAACTCTTGATAATCATTTTGAGCCTGGATTATGTACTGCGACCACACTTAGGTACAGAGGGCAGCACATCAAGCTACCCCAATGTGTCAAATTTTCCCAATTGAATATGAACCTTATTCCTTTGCAATGAAGTTGAAAATCTATCAAAGAAATTTGACAGATTGGGGTAGCTTGATGTGCTGGCCTCTGTAACTGCAGTAGCAATGGTTTTCATTTTGACAGCTCAACAACATTCATTGCGTTATTTACGTTGTTGAGCAGGTACAGACGCCAGCACAACAAGCTACTACAATCTGTCAAATTTATTTAATAGATTTTCAACTTTAACGCTAATTAAAGCATAAGGTTTAAAGTTGATTGGGAAAATTTGACAGTTTCGGGTAGCTTGATGTGCTGGCGTCTGTCCAACATTTTTCGAACATATGAAATGGAAGCTCTGTGTTATATTCAACAATCAGCCTTTCTGACTTAGCTGCCCCAGTAGCAGTTATCCGCTGCATCCTAATTGCGAAACTCACTATCAATCACAATCTAAATTATTTCGAAGGATATTGCTTATCCATTGCTTCATATGTTCGAAAAAAAATTCTACTCAACAACGTAAATAACGCAACCAATGTTGTTGAACCGTCAAAATTAAAGCAAAAATATAATGGCCTCCAACTTACAGGGTTCCAAAAAATTCATATCAAGACTTTTTAGATAGCATGAATCTCTGAACTTTTCTTGCTTTGTTCTCAAAATATACCCAGAATTCAGCATTGTTAAATAAAAACTTACAAAAACCGGCCAAGTGCGAGTCGGACTCGTACAGGAAGGGTTTCGTACCACCACAAGGCAATAAACGCCGAAAAAAATTACGTTTCTTGTATGGAGACCCCCTATTTTTTTTTATTAGTTGTTATAGCAGCAATATAAATACCTACACACTGTGTGAAAATTTCATCTGTCTACCTATTACGGTTCATGAGATAGAGAACGCTGCAAAAACGCCGAAAAAACACGTCTCTTCTATGGGGACACCCTTTAATTTTTAACTTTATTTTATTTTTTGTTGTCGAAGCGGCAATAGAAATGCACACTCTGTGACAATTTCAGCTGTCTACCTATAAGGGTTCATGAGATACAGCCCGCTGCAAAAAACACTTTTCTTGTATGGAGATCCCTTTTAATTTGTATTAACATTATTTTATTTTTATTATTTGTTGTTATAGCGACAAAAATACACACAAAAAATTTCAACTGTCTACTGTTACGGTTCACATGAGATACACTGCGCTGACAGACAGACGGACGGACAGCGGAGCCTTAGTAATTGGGTTCCGTTGGCACCCTTTGGGTACGGAACCCTAAAAAGTAACTTAATAATCAAATAAATAATGTTTATTGCGTTCTTTATTAATTTACAGCTAACAGGTGACTGTATTGTTGTCGTTGAATGGCGAAAAACATCTTCTTCACGGAGGTAAAATTGATGGAAGAGGCAAATTATTTTCTGAGCGTGGTCTGTCGAATGGCATGTTTTGTAGACCGATACATTTCCGTAATCTATGGAGATTAGCAGTGGTCAAACAACAAGATACTTCAACAATGCCATATTACAATGTGCAATTTAAAAGCTTTTAGTTCAGAGAGGGTTTTAGTTCGACCGAACCTCTAGCATGTTTTAGTTCGACCCAACCTCTAGCATGTTTTAATTCGACCGACACAGCATGCAGCATTACTTACTTTCATAAAGTAAGTTGGATACTATAAGTTTAACAAAAACATACCAACACAAACCATCGCGGGGTTAACAGCGATATGTCAGACGCTGTAACTCGGTGCCACAACATAATAATTTGTTTTACCTAAATCAGCATAATATTAAAATATTCCCACTGCTGGGACATAGGTAGAGCTCCTCTCGACGAGAGGGAGTGGGCCGTAATCCACCACGCAGGCCGAATGCGGGTTGGAAAATTTCAAATGTCTTCGTTTTGTTCTAGGACATGCCGGTTTCCTCACGATGTTTTCCTTCATCGTTTTTGAGAGCAGTGGTGATGAAATAATTTACACAAAGTAAAGGCCGCCTGTTTACGTTCGAACCTACGACTTACAAGTTCTATAATCCTAGATACTAATATTATAAATGTGAAAGTTTGTGAGGATGGATGGATGGATGTTTGAAACTACTGAACTGATTTGGATGAAATTTGGCACACAGATTGTTTAAAACCAGGTATGACACATAGGACACATTTTATCCCGATATTCCAACGGAATCGAAACGTATGCGGGTGAAACCGCGGGGCGCTGCTAATAGTTAAACACATTTTATTATACCACAAAAATACATACCTAAACCGTAACAAAAAATGGTTGCCACTGGGCGACCACTGCTCTCCTACAACCCCAACGCGAGTCTTTCCGGAGAATATCAGTGAAGACTGGACATATTTATAAATAGAAACTGCCTCGTGGAGAAGGGAACATTAAATAACAAAGAAAATAAAACTCCTAACTTAATTCTATTCCCTTCCAGTGAAGTTTAAGTAAAGAGGTACCTACAAATAAATATAATTATCATGACTGTTACGACCGCCGAGATGGCGTTATGGCGCAAAGAAGTCATTTTGATTTTTCGTGAGTTTGTGCGGCCAGCGACGTAATAAGTTTACCATAGTGTCCTTTACCTATGAAAAGTTTGTCAATCAATATTTTTTGGCTATTATACTTGATCCTGTATTAGGTATACAAGTACGAGGTCAGTGTGGTTGTTACACCTTTGCCATTTTAATGGAAGTGCATTGATTTAGACGTTCTGTAGAAATTAATGGGACGGGAATATACAAACCGGCACGTCCTAGAAAACCGCACTGGGCCCGTGTGGTGGATTACGACCCACTCCCTCTCATAGAGAGGAGGCCTGTATCCCAGCAGTGGGAACATTATAGGTTGATTATGTATCGTTACCTACAATTGCAAGATTGTTGTAACGGAATAAGGCCACTACTCAAAGCAATTGCACTTAATCATGGTTATACTTATAAAAGATAATACTTTCTAAAATCATAACACTGTCCTCTAATATTACATGTAATATTCAAGCCTATACCATAGAACTATTATTACTAGCGTAGCCTATACCAAAATTGATATGCACCCCACTGAGCGAGGCAACACGGATACAAATAAGATATATTATATTCATACCCCCGTAATACCTCCGTTTAGCGGTCTTATCTCAATTTCACTGAATTGTCGGTTAATGTAAATCTATTGTCTGGGGATAGTTTGTAGTTAATCTGTAGCATTAAAGTTCAGGGGGCTGGGTGAAATATTGCTGTTGAAGGTGGGTATCGGGGAGGTCAACCCCCTTTTAGATCAGAGAAATCAGTGGGTTTCTAAACTTTTTATGGCATACTTCAAAGTCTTAGTTGGCCACTGGATTCGCAACTCCCTCCACTTTCAGTCAGATGCATATTAACCCTTCGTCGGCCATACGAAGGTTTAACAATTTATGCATCTGAAACTCATACCTACTGATCCTAATGATATTTTTTTATTCTAATTAAGTGGTATCCAGTAGTCGCCGTGAACGTGGATCCACGCGAGACACAATGGTTTTTTAATCGTTTCTGTACTGCATTCAGCCGGTTGATGAACAAGTGGCTTCGGAATTGATTCGGTAGGTAGGCTTCATTCGTGTCTCTTGCAATAGCGTAATCTAACCAATTTGGTATTGTATAGCAATGACTCTGCGTATTGTTACACAAAAAAACACGTAAAAGGGTCGTTTATTTGCGGTAAACATGACGCATAAAGAACATAAACACAAAAAAGGTCCCATCACGTCGGTAATTACTTTTCATTTCAATATTACACATAAATAACATTCAAATAAATAGTTAATTGCAGCATTTAAATGTTTCAAAACACTCATAGCATTTATATCTGGTCCGTCTACGGAAGTTAACGCTTAATATGAATTTTTATTTATTTTGTTTGTTGTTGTTTATTTTTTGTCAAATGGAAACGTATATTACTGAAAAGGTGAGTTGCAGCTATCTTTCTTGACGAATTGATTCCCAGCTTCTTATGATAAACTAAAGCGATTCCCTTTACGCTGATTCTCGTTATGTCGACGACGCGACGCCATTTTTTTTGGTGACTCAAACAAAGAGTACACTTTTTAAAGGACGTATGACGTATAACTCCATCTCTTTCCTACACTGAAGTAAGATTAATACTGCTGTAAAAAGGA
This sequence comes from Gortyna flavago, assembly GCA_963669345.1. Lineage (NCBI taxonomy): Eukaryota > Metazoa > Arthropoda > Insecta > Lepidoptera > Noctuidae > Gortyna > Gortyna flavago. The sequence goes on from OY770144.1 coordinate 2,223,224, forward strand.
GGTAAAGCCCTGTGAGAAGTGGTGGCCCAGTGGCAATGGTGTCGACTTACCGAGTTGTAGGTCGTGGATTCGAACCCGAGCAGGCGCTATTCTTTGTGTAAATAATTTAATTACCACTGGTGATGAACAATCTCCCAACCAGCACTGGTCGTGGTGGACACGTGGTAGATTATAGCCCACTCCCTCTCGAAGAGTAGACGCCTGTGTCCCAGCAGTGGGAACATTTTAGGCTGATTATGATAAAATTCTAGGCCTGCGTACTGAGGTGGTAGGGGCCCCAGGGTTTTACCTTCTTCTCCAGCTTCCAAGCTTTTGCCTTCCTCAGACTGTCGTTATTCCTGGAGTTTAACATATTTTGCAGGTCAGTTACATAGTTACAGAGCGTCCAAGAGTGGTGTATTTTAACAAGAAGTTTTTCAGAAACTTCTCGGTGACCAGTCGCCGGTACAGTCGCGACGACCCCATATACTACATTAATATTTTCACAGACACACTTGTGCCTATCGGTAATAACGTTGCGGTAAGAATTTGAAGATTTTTAAAGATCTTTGGGCACGCATAGCGTCGGACGAAAACAACGGTGCGTAATGATGTACGTGCCTATAGTATCTGACGGCTTTGAAGGCAATCCGTGACCCTGAAGTTGTGCACTCAACGCAATTCGGCGCCGCAAATTTTATTGGTAATGACTATACTTTGCCTGCGCGGCGATTTCGTGCTCTGTGCGCAGGAGAGGCGTCACTGTGCCCCTGCCCTCAGCTTTCGGCTGGCACAAATGGCCTCCAGGGGGCCTAAAAAGGCCACTTTGGCAGAATCATAAAACAATTCATATCACGCAATTGCAACTGTATGACAGTTTTGTATGGAGATTCGTAAAATGGTATAGGTACACCTCTGCCTAACCTTTCAGGGATATATAGGCGTGAAACTGTCAAACTGATGAATTGCGTGATATGAATTGTTTTATGATTCTGCCAAAGTGGCCTTTTTAGGCCCCCTGAACTTGCTGCCCCGGAAAGTATCGGTGCCGCGTGAGCTGGATGGTCTGGTGGGCTGAGTTATCATAATAAATAATAATAATACTAGCCTAATAACGTCTCACTGCAGAGTAAGGGCCTTTTCCCACACAGAGATAGAATAGGTACTCTTTATTATGTACACCATACAAAATTAGGTGATATAAGTGAATAAACGCGCAAGATCACACTTGCTCAAGGTGAGATGGCGATTTCAGACTTACCTACATTTATTATAAGTTCAGGTTTCCTCACGATGTTTTCCTTCACCGATGATAGTAATGTCCAAGATAAACTCAGAAAGTAAATAGGTACAGACTGTACCTATTTATCTTATCTCTTTTGTTGACTGTACCGTACAGTCAACAAAAGAGATAAGTATGCAGGATCGTCGGATATAGTTGAAGTTTAGTAAGAAACCGACGGATGTTCTCGAATAAAATTTAATTTTGTTAATAGAAAACAAACAGCTCATTTATCAAATTTAATTTCAGTCGACAACATCCATCGCTTTCTTACTAACATTCAAGTATATCCCACGATCCTGCAAGCTTATCTCTTTTGTTGACTGTACATACGAATTGAAAAACTCATATTGGTACTTGCCCGGATTTGAACCCACAACCTCGTGCATTAGAGGCGAGGCCTTTACTGGACCATCATGGCATTTTTTATTTATGTTTTACAAAAACAGGGGTATAATAACATTACCTTGTATAGTCTTCTACTTCTTAGTGGTTTCAAGTCTGTGCTTTCAAGTGTAGGTAATCACCATCCTCACTGCGTTTTCATACTTAACATCCTTCTCAAAATCTGTCCCTGTTGTTGTCGGTCTCCTCTCCCCTTCATCCGCCTTATTCTGAGGTAGGTTTTATGTTACAGATAGACTTTTACTTCTACGAGCTTCAAGCCAACAGATACCATCGCACCTATGTGGAGCTGCATGCCAAGCTGTGTGATTTCATGGACACAAGTACTTTGTTTGGAGACACATTGAAAAAAGCGGTAGCAAATCATCCCTGCCCTTATCCACCTGTAAGATTATTTTAAAGTTTTTGACAAGCAAGTCTCTATATAGATATACTACTTACTTACCGAAAAATCGGACAAGTGCGAGTAGGATTCGCGTGAGGGGTCGAACGATTAAAATATCAGATAAATCACCAAATATGAGTAAGTACCTAATACCTATCATATAAATCGAAATACGTTGTTAGACAAAGACTAAAGCATCTCCGTGTGTAGAACACTTTTACATGACGCGTCCAGTGGATTCCCGCGAGCGCGACCGACACCTGCGGGGGTAATTGCGTACTTAACAACATTCATTACGTTATTAACGTTTGTTGAGCAAACAAATTTTTCGAATCAGCAATATCCTTCAAAATTAATCAGATTGTGATTGATAGTGTGTTACCCAATTAGGGTCGTCTACAAAAGTACAGAGGCCAGCACATCAAGCTACCCCAATCTGTCAAATTTCTTTGATAGATTTTCAATTTTATAACAAAGGAATAAGGTTCATATTCAATTGGGAAAATTTTACAGATTGGGGTAGCTTGATGTGCTGGCCTCTGTACCTAATTATAGAATCTTATAGGTATGGGAGGTCGGGTGTCTTTTGAAGGTTTCCCCCCGAAAACAATAAAAAAGGTATGCCAAAGTCATCTTCATCTTTTTCAGGGCCCACAATATTTTCCAAATTTGACCATTCCAATAAAGTCAATATCCAACAATTTTCCATATCGGCAAGGACGGCTCTTCGGCAACACGTCGATTACTCATAGCGGTACTACCTCAAGACTGGCTGAAGCAACCATTGACCTAGAAGTAAAGGTCGCAAGTGGAAATAAATTCACGAATAAAAAAGGATCACAGTAGTAATTTTTTTTTTCTAAACCTTTGTAAGTATTTGTTACGCGGAGTAGTATTTTCTAACCAATAGCACCTTATATACTAAATAACTGCTAACAAATCACTTTTATTTAAGAAATGAACAACTGCTTTTTCAAAAATATTAAATAGCAAAATGTTTTTTACGCAGACGTAGGACGAGAACATTTTCAATCATAGTAGTTTTAATATCATTATAGCAAGCAATACTATCAAAATGTCAAACTCGAACTGATTTCAACTGTCATAATGTGATGTTTATAGACTAGAGATGTCATCATGACAGACACAACAGATGTTTACTTTACGTCAAAATGGCTGGGCAGAAGTTGTTGTGAAAAACAAATGTTTTTCTATAGTTAATCGTTAAGTTATAAGTTTGTGACAATGCGGTGGAGTGAAGCAGTGACACTAGAATTTGTAAAAATATATTTAAAGCATGAATGTCTCTGGAATCCTTCCCATCCAGGATACAAACTCAGGTATCAGAGGGAACAGGCCTACTCCGATATAAGTGCGGAATTCAAGGGTTCCACAATGAAATCCCTGACTGTTCCCGAAGTAAAAATGAAGATAAAGAACCTTAGGACTACGTATGTACAACAAGTGCACAAAATTTTACAGAAATCGAGTCCTGATTCAATATACGAACCGTCACTGGTATGGTTTCATGAAATGGATCGCTGCTTGAAACATGTACCCAGTAATAGACATTCAAGCTCGTATAACACTGTGAGTATTATGGGTTTCTTAAAAAATGTCAATACATCACCAAAAATATAATTATGTTTATTTGTAGTTTTAGTAGTAGTAAGTAAGTATAGTTTTTAATCAGTAAATTGTTGTCAACAAATTAAGGTACTTTTTCTCCTTAGTGAAGATTGTTCATGGTTGTTTTAAGCAGTAGTCTATAAAAACATATTTATTCATGAATAATAGTGTTCAATAACCAACAAAAAAAATTCTTGCAGGCCCGAGAAACACAAGATGTGGATTCATCTTGCCAAATCTGGGTTGATCAAGAGCTACAGAGTGGCAACATGGATGAAACAAACCCCGATCCACTAGTCCCACAAACAGATGATGAATATGATACTGCAAAAATTGATGAACAGCCCTCTAAAGTAAAGATTGAAAGAAGGTCTTCCCCAGTCTACTATAAAAAAATCAAAAAGAAAAAACTTAAGCACCGGGTTACAACAAGAAATTACTCAACTGATCACCGCTCTCAGTGTACAAATGAGGATGAATTTGATATCTATGGTAAATATATTGCTTCACAACTGAGGAAAATGGACCTCCATAAAGCATTGAGGATTCAGTTGGAAATACAGAATCTTGTCAGTGAAGCAAGGATCTCTGATATAGTATCTAGTGATTGAAATAGGAATAAAAAATATGTGATTTGGCCACAATCTATGCGACTGTCTGATGGATTGATTTATAAAGCCCTTGTCAATAATGTTGTGTTACAACTGTATTTTAGCCACTAGACAAAATAGGTTTACAAGGGAGGGCACCCATTTCCGCAACTAATTTGTCTCTCACATCAAGTCTTCTGGTTTGTATGAAAATGCGCGCATGTAGCGACGCGACAGCTGGGAGACTTTTATGTCCGCGTGTTTGGATACAGGCCGGCGACGCAACTGTCGCCGGTCTATTGGTTGCAATGCAAGTGCGTGCACGGCAACAAAAAAGTCGCCGGTCAGGCAGTTGACGCTCAACCGGCCCAGCTTGGGCCCAGCCCTTATTTTTTTACGAAAAAAGTAGTATTGCTGTCGCTCCCGTGTACGCATCGTCCAAATCTAGGCGAGGAGACAGAGACAGAAAAGTTACTGGGCAACTAAGTTGCTTGTGGACGCTAATAGTTTCAAAAAATTTTTGTTTAAACAAATCCTTCGTATTTGTAAGTTTGATATAGACTTTTTTGTTGTATTTTACTAGATTTATTTATGAATAATTGTGCAATTCCATGATATAGCAAACTTCCAAAGTGCAAAATATAAACCAAAGATTCAAATACTTAATAAATAATTATTAACATTTGTGGCGGTTTTATTTACAATCTTTTCATAACAATAGTATTTTATGTGCAAAACTGTTACCTACTAACAATTTATGAATCTTATACCTAGTTCTCCGAAATAAAATGTTTTTTTTTTACTTTATGTTCCAACACAATAAAGCCCCATTTCACGATGCAACTTACTTCCCTGTGGCATACAATAAAAATGGAAACAACAACTATCTAGCACAGCAACTTTTATAATTGCTTCAACTAATTTGAACTTTGAGATAGTTGCAATTAAATCGCACCATGTAAATCGTGCTTAAGCACCCAACTTGTTTACACTGCGAAGGATTCGAATCGTAGATAAAATACTAAATGTACATACAAATCGAGAAAACACGGTCAAGTTCGTTAACACCGAAAGCCAATATCCTATTTTCTTTTTAATTTTCCATTACCCTTGGGATACAGCTTCTTTGAAATAAGTTTATTTGATGAACTTATTCTTAGGTTGCTGCATTATTTTTGCATTAGCACATTTAGCACTCTCTACAATGGCAACATGGGCTATGCGCACTCTGTGGCGCACTCCATACTCCGCGGAAGCCGATTTCTAGCATGTTCTTCTACTGACACTGACATGACTGACATTTGAAATGACAGTTGTGTTGATTGTTGTCAGTGACATGACAACAACAATTTGTCACTGTCACAGAGTACTTTTTGCTATTGTTGTCGATTGTCAACGTCGAGTCGAGTCGAAATCAAATCATTCTCAATCTGTTGTTTTGGTTGTGTAACTCATTAAATTAATTGCCAAATAAATAAAGAAAATGAGGTGGAGCGAGAACGAAACATATCAATTCGTAAAAATATATTTAAATCATGAGCATTTGTGGAACCCCGAGCACACATCGTACAGGCTAAAGAGTAAAAGGTTGAACGCCTATAAAGAAATAATTGCTGAATTAAACGAAACAACGGGCATATTACTTAACGAAACTGAATTGAAGATAAAAATAAAGAATCTCAGATCAACGTATATGCAAGAAATCGCTAAAATTAAGCAGCGGTCTGGTGCAGAATGGTCGTACAAACCGAACATGAAATGGTTTGCAGAATGGCATAAACGCTTCGGTGGACTGAAGAAAACTGTTGAAGATCCTTCTACATTCGATGTAAGTGCTCTTGTACTTTTTATACCTACAAATAAAATACCTAGGTACCTACTTCAAAAGGCTCTTTGTTATGGAGGTGCTATTAGACAATGGATCACAAAGCTTGTATTATTTATTCTTAATTTGGTGATAATAATTATGCTCAACCCTGGCCTAAAATCTAAGCACAAGACGCAGACAGTTGCTGACAAAAATTCTATGTTTGTGTACTCACCAAGGGGTGATCCAGGGGGTGCACAGAAACAGCATAGTGCAATACTAGATGTTGGATATGTTTCTTAACTGTCTGTGCCCCACCCAGAAATAAATCCTGGATCTGACCTTGGTGGCCTTGGTACTCACAGACAAGTGTCCCATATCCCCCCCATTTCAGAGTTACTACCTGTATTCTGACATCTTGAGTAACAAATAATTTACGTAACTAATTTTTCACTATTTTACAGCATCAAGATTCAATAGATGAAGCAAATCAGAAAATATGGCTGTCAACTGAAGATAACATGGAAGAAGAGACCCTAGACCCATTCCCTGAAGATGATGAATACAGTTTAATTCTAAAGACAGAGCCCCGAGAAGTGCCCCATATTAATGAAACCAGATATCAAAATAAAAAGAAAAAAATTAAACACCGAAGGCCTAGTACAGATTGCTTCGATAGAACATTCATAGACAGTATAGACTCAAGTACAGATTGTGCCACAAAAGAGGATGAATTTGATATCTATGGAAAGTATATTGCATCACAGCTAAGGAAGATGGATTTGCAGAAAGCGTTGAGGGTGCAACTTGAGATACAAAGCCTTGTGAGTGAGGCCAGGCTATCGGAATTGGACGGAAATCATTAAGAACGAAATTTTTTATAACTCAGATTATAAAACTGATGATCTTAGTTGAACAACTTCATGTCAAGAATTTCTAGGCAATGCTGTGTGGGGAGCGTGCCTTAAACCTAGTCAGCCCTGGAGAAAAGCAAATCTTACAATAAAGTTCTTCAATCTATGGGGCATTTATTTATTGAATTTATCCTGAAACTGGAAATATTTGATTTTATTGAAAAGGAAAGGGACAACAGGAAAGCATTATGGTACGAGTTCGTTGCCGACCGCAGGCAGCAGCAGCAGACGACGTGACGTTGCGAGATGTCGTAGAAAACCTCATTTTTTTATTAAAAAGATTCCACGTACTGTCGCTCCAGCGTAGGTGGCACTAATGATCTGCGGTCGGGCGACACGACGTCTGCGGTCGGGCGACACGACGTCTGCAGTCGTGCGACGTGTAGTCGGGCGACGTGTCGCTAGCTGCGGAAGGTATTCCAAGGAAATACATACAAACCAGTAGTGTCGTAGCGACACGTCGTCTGCTGCTGCTGTCTGCGGTCGGCTACGAACTCGTACCTTGTAAGTCCCAAGTAGGAGGCCCTCTGCAGCATGTCAGATATTGATTTATTTGCGAGGTGATGGGGCATATGGCAGATATTGCACTTGTTTAGCCCGCATTATTACCACCCTGCGCCTGGCAAGTCACTGGCCTAGGATAAGATATTAAAAAAGACGATTTCAGATCACTGTCAATATTCACTAACTGTCAACTATCTGTATCCTAGCTGTAATATTCTTATAAAATAAAAATGCTCAAAAATTTTGCATAATTATCCTTGTAATTCTCTGATCTATCCTATAGATATTACATGGGTTTATTTAAAAGAAATATGCATTCACTAAAGAGAACATTAATGTATGTCAAAATAAATCTAAGAAACAGTATTCTTAATTATTTTCCTGTATTTAAACTAACCCGAGAAAGTTGATTGACACACGACATGTCTGTTTATCACATTTTACTCTTTCTTTTCGTGGGAGAATTCTGAGCGGTGGCCTACGGCGACGTGCAAGTTATTCAGTTATTCAGTAGCGCGTTTCGTTAACGCGTCGGTATCGCTTTTAAACGTTTGTCGCATTTGCATCGGGCGTCAGAAGTGCTACAGCAGCGATACAATCGCATAGTGACGCATCGACGCAAACGCGCAACTGTTTCAGGCAACATCCGGTAAAGAAAGAGTGGGGTTGCCGCGGCTGCGAAGGCACAAGTAGTCACTACAGCGTACGACGACTGAATCGATGCGGCATCGCGTCTGTATGAATTCTGCGTTGCGACTGTATCGCGATAGTAGCGATACAGAATCGTTGTTACGTGGGTGAAGGGTTACAGCATCGCGGAATTTTTTAGTACTGAGCCGCTGCAGTCGATGTCGTTCATTATGAGAAAATGAAAGATTATAAATATGACAAATTTTACCAAAGATTGTTGCTGCCAGTGCGGAATTCGCTCGCACACGATTATTACCATTGTTGACCAGTAAATCACCACATTGAACCTCTAGAATCCCTTCAGTTTTCATCAATTGCTTACAGGGTTGGCTATATGTACGTGCAGTCTACAAACAACAAGTGTAGATTGGTACCCGGTGATACCAAAAGGGCAAAAGAAAAACAAAGTTGCAAGTCTGATTTTTTTATTGCTGTTACAGCATCTGTTTATAATACAAACAAACATTATCACTTACATTTCACTAGTGAAAATTCAGATCGTTCCATTGTACGTTTGTTCCTACGATAACGCTCGTATTGATCCGGTTTCATGAGAAAATATACATCGGAATCTGTGCTGCAGACAGATTTCATATTCGAAAAAAAAAAACACATAAAGTCTTAAGTCTAAAATTAAGTACTTTTCACAATAATTTCACGTAGTTCCAAACTAAAGAAAGGAAGTCAAACTTCGTGGGCAGTGCACAGTCCGTTATTACAAACTAAAATGCCTAAAACAAAACATAGGTCTTACATATAACTTTAAAGGTCGATTCACATACGTCCGCGACTATCCGGAACTGTCATCTCACTCGTAAACACAAAAAATTGCATGTGATGTCTCATTGTAGTTCCACTTTGAAATAAGTAATAACAACCTTTATTCTTAGAAAATATATCACATCTTACTGATACAAATTAGGGCCCGAACACACGTACCACTATCACACCATATCGCAGCGACCAAAATGAGGGCAAGCAGTGGTTACATGTGCTTAGTGTCAATGCAGCTTCTTGCACAGTTGCGTTGTGGTTACTACAAAATTTCAACGTGATTAAGTTGTCGCTAGTAGTTGCGATCTGGATTCGTTGCGGCTGGTGTTTGCATATACACAGATCGACTCTGGCTGCGACAGTGTCGTCGCGTCGATGCAACGTTGTGTTTGCGGTGGGGCCGAGCGCTAGTGCGCGGTCTAGCTGATGGTTGCGTTGTGGCCTTGATGTGGTCGGTATCGCCCACAAAGTTGATTTTGACGGCCAAATGTGGGTATTAACTATTCAGTTTCATATAAATTAGCGCCCATACTCGTGTTGTCGTGGTACGTATGATCGGGCCTTTAATGTATGCGCTAACTGCGGATATTAAATACAACTGACTAGTGACGTGTCTGCTGAACGATACTGAATCGCCCTTTATTAAGACTAGAGTGAACGTTTATGTTACAAAATCTCAAAAATAATACGGAAATGTTCACTTTACATTTTGATATATCCAATGTGCGTTTCATCGCTTGTTATTGTGATGTGTCCATGGACGCTCCTTGTTATCCTTGTATACTTATTTGTGAGAGAAGTTTCTGGGATATTTTCATTTAATTTTGATACTATCAAAATCAGGTCAGTGTAAAAAAAACAGTTCCTTTTCTAATTACCTTATCATTGTAACTTGATGCGTTTATCCAGTTTGACTGTTTCTTCTTCGAAAATTTATTTAAGAGGGTAATTAATCGGTTGAAGGACACTGCACAAGAAACAAGTTTTATTGTTATTACTTCTATAGGATATTAGTGCAGACGACCCGTAACGACTGTCAAAGATCGACGAATCAACGAGTCGGATTTTTGAAGCAGTTGCTTCACGTGGTTTCCGAGGAACGGAGGGGTCTCGGTATGTAAAAATGGTCAGCCATCCACGGACCAACCGCGTAGCTTACAACTGATAGATCGACCCGTGGGGCTGTCATTACTTAGCCACGCACCCCGCTAGATTCATCACTGCACTTTAAAATGTTATTTCTCAAATAAGTACACAAGGCAGAGCGGCAGAGTATACAATAACTTGGTACTCAAAAACATTTCGATGAACCGTACCAACATTGAAATCACCGCAAAATAACCGCTTCCCACAATCGGCAACATTTGACCTATGCACTATACGAGTCCTTCACATAATTATCCTACGTAATCTTACAATTCCGTCGCTTAGTACATCTTGTTGGCGGTTTGTAGGGTTCCGTACCTAAAAAACGCCAATGGTGCCCTATTACTAAAGCTGCGCTGTCCTTCCGTCCGTCTGTCACAGGGCTGTCTGTATCTTCTGAACCGTAATAGGTAGACACTTGAAGTTTTCCCAAAGGGTTTACTACTATGGCAGCTGTTATAACAATTAAAGGAACTCCTCGTACAAGAAACGTGTTTATCTCTACTAAAGTATTAAAAAAATATGTAGTGTTAAATAATGTACGGTGGTAGGTACGGAACTCTTCGTGTGCGAGTCCGACTCGCACTTGCCCGCTTTTTTTTAAATATAAAATTAATTGTACTATGTATAAATGCAACAGAGTGAATTTTGGAAGTTTCATTTGGGAAGAACATAATTATTTTATTAGCGTATTAAATTGTATGAACGATGGACTTATGATCAACGATATAGGTTTGTAGAATAATATCTCATTGTTTATTACATTGAAGGGGAGTACTATTTAAGTTCTTGTTTCCAATCGATATTATTTTCAGTTTAACAAATATCAACTCTACGCAAGTGTGAGTTAAGTTGATTTCAGAATAACTAGTACCTACTATCGAAAAATTTGTAAAAATGTTTAAAGTTGTAGCGCAAACTAAACTTTATTCTAGTGTATTAAAGTCGTTTTTCCAAAACCAGATATTTGGTTACATGTTTGGACACTAAATCGCGAACGCAGTATAAATGCTTTTATTTTCCTCTGCAAACAGCTATTTTTTGTAAGATGTGGGAGATTTGTTTTAACTGAGCTTTGCAAAGGTATCGATTAATCGGTTGAAGGACAGTGAAAGATACACAATACAACCCGCAAGAGTTACCTTGAGACTTCGCTCGGATGACGTAACTGAGTCGTCGATGGCAACAGCGGTAACAGCGCGGGGTCGGGTTTCAAGTTAACTCTTGTGGGATATAAAGTCTATTCCAATTTGTTTCCAATTGATGCTAAGTATTTCAAGTTAAACAAATATCAACTTTATTTTAATGGTGTTTAAGTTGATTTCACAATTACTAGCACCATTGAAAAAGTAATACAAATGCTTAAAGCAGTTGTAGCGTAAACTGAACTTTATTGTGTAGGAATTAAAGTTGTTTTTCCATAAACTCATATTTGTTTACATTTTTGGCAACTAAACCCCCAAAGTAGATTAGAAGTTTCATCGTTATTACGTCCGGGAGCGTTTAGTGTCCTTGAAAGTGTTATAGTTTCCCTCAAAGCCACAAATGACTATAATTCTAAATTACTAAACAGATCTTTAATAAGGCGACACGTTTGCTGTAGTACAACAATGAGATATTTCTGTAAAACTATTAACAAATATTTTAATGTATACAGCCCGATTCAAACTTTATGGCGACTCGGAACATGAGGCGAGTCGCTGTGCAGTAAAAAATTCACCTGTCAGCGGAGGTGAGGGGTGAAGTACTGCGCAGCGAGTAGCGCACATCAGAGCCGCCATTAAGTTTGAATCGAGCTGTACTTACTATTGCAAAGAAAGACATCTATGTGCTAAAGCCAGACACGCCATTAAAAAAAAAGTGTTCCAGCCTTTCAAAAATCATATTCGAACAGTTTTGGTGTCTACACCTTTAATGATGGAACACTATAGTTGTTGCATTTCAGGAGCGCGCGTCAATCATTGCAAATTAAATTTAGTTTGCAGTTGTTTTTTTTTTTTGGTACCTACGTTATTTAAATCATTACGTTTAACTTTTTTTGTTAAGAAAGGAGTTTTATGGATGTTTGTTGTTTTTTATTTATTTACAATACTGGCCGTGGTTTCATCGGGTTTGTTTAGAAGCATTATTTTGTAAATATTTTAGGATAATTTTGCCCCCCGGCGCGGGCCGCTAGCGGCCCATTCAATAGAAAATCAATTGTCTCATTAGCGGTGATTAAGCGATTACGTACGTTTTTTTTAAGTCCGCTTTAACCACAGACATCCATAAAATTCAGAAACATAGAGCAGTACAATCAAACCGGAACATCTGTCAAAATCACAACTGTCATGGTTCCATCACATGTCAAAATGCTGTCACACATCAAACAACTAGCAACTCTCAAATGTTTAACAAGAAAATGTAAGCGCCACGCCGATAGTTCCCGAACATACCGCCAGGCGGCGCCACACGTAAATACAGACAAATTTGGACTAAAAACGTCGAATAAAACTACAAATTTAATATACAAGGAAGAAGACTCGATCTCAGATCTTAATTTGTACAATTTATCACATAAAATTCGAAAAGAACACGTATTAGCTAGACTGTAGCAGCGAATCACACGAGTACTGTCGTGTGTCTACACAGATTATGCTTGAAGAGATCATTGTACCGCCACGTTTTTTATAGAAATGCCGAAAATGCTAACTTTGTTGACGTCACATTGAAAAATGTATCTTATTCCATCAGGGATAAGAACCATTCTTCAATAAAACACCCATATACAGAGTCACAAAGTTTGTATGATATTAGACTCGCTGTCTTGAACGCAGTTACAGGTTATAATATGACCGCAATAGTGCGCACAATAAAGCGAACGTCTTGTCATATTGTAAAGTGACAATTCACAAGAATTGTATAATCCGAGGACAATTTCACAAATTAAAGACCAAGATACAGCTACCACGAATGTGTGAATTAATTCAATATTATGAAAAAATAAACACTCTGTCTTGACATTATGTACGTACACTGTTACAAAACTAACACACTTGTTTATTTTAATTTTAAGTATATCCAGTTTATTTTAATTCTACCGATATTTGTATGGACATTTGCTCAGTGTTAACTTTAGTCAAGTGTGATCGCCCGATCACACTTGACTAAAGTTAACACTGATTTTTTATTTAATAATAAACAAAAATAGTTATTACTACTAAGATACGGTTTCGTAGTAGAGCGGTCGCCGCCACACGCGGCCGTAATGACCAAATACAGAGCGTTTTTTGACACGTTAATATCAAACACTGGTGAAAATGACAGATTCTTATAACGTCCGCTGTAAATATGACGGACACGCTCTTCTAGGAAACCTTAGCTTTACCGAAAAGTAATCACCAAAAAAAAATACACTTTAATTTATCAGTCAAAAGTTTCAAAACTCAGACAAAAATCTAAAATCAGTTTTAACAAAAAAAAAAACATCCACGTTCTTCGCCCGCCTTCGACTTACAAAAAATCACTTTAGAAAATTTAAATAACACAATAAATTAACGAAAACATCTTGTCAGCTTGCATTATCAATAAGAAAACAAAAAAAAAAAAACAAATTGAGATCAAAAACGCCCATACAAAGACCAGCATGGCTTGATTAGGGATCGAAGCTCGGTGTTTGGTACCTAAGGAAGAACGCGTTAGATCTTAAACATATCTTAAATTTATCAAGTATTGTCTAATTCATTTCAGCTACAAACGACGGGTCCTTCGTGAATTTTGATAGGTTTGCCAGGATTTTTTTTATGTTCCGGTGAATTTTTCATCTGAAAATGTCCATTTTGAAATCCATGTTTTCAGATTTCGAACAGCTGCAGACAGTCCTATTTTTCACATATCTGGCAATACTTATTCACACAAGAAGTTACTTCTAACATTGATCGAAAATTCCTTTTCAAAACCTCACACACCACAAAAATTACACAATTTTATTTGACGTTAGCAACACACCTTTTTTATTGTTCACCACACCATCTTCGGAATATTTTCTATACAATGATCTTCACTGAAATGTTTATTTATCTTTTTATTGAATTAAGTTAGACAATACTTGCGTGGCCGCGTTCGTTTCCTTGTGTTTAGGCATCGGAGCATTGCGCCAGTTGTTTGGGGGTGTAGACAGAGGCGTTGGGGTCCAGCGGTGAGCCGTCCGAGAGTCGAAGCTTGGACACCGCGGCGCTCGACGGCGCTACGAACTCTGTCGGCATCACGGCCAGCATTTGAGCTTTGAGTTCCTCTATTTCTTTGTCTTGTCTCAATATTAAGCCTGTAAATAAATATTTCGGATGTAAGGACCAGATTTAAAAGTATCAGCAAAAACTTCAAAATTTTATAATTGTGTCAAGATTAAAATCCAGAACAGGCCATTCATTTCGTTTTATTGACAAAAAGAAACTGCGACGTCGTTCTGATTCTCAAAGGATGTGTTTTTTTTTCGGCCAAACTTGTACCGAGGTACAAATTACAAATGAAATTCCTTGCAATAAATTGTGATAGTAGCAGTATTTAAAATCCTCCAATATTCGATTGATTAAGAAATAAGAGAATGTAAAAAATCACTACCTCACATCGTAACTGCGTTCAACGAAACGTTCATAACAGCAGTGACAGCTGTCAAGTGTCAAACTATTCCAATTGTCAAAATAAATATTATGATTCCGGTTGTTTTAGACTACAATATTGAATATTGTATATTATAGATGCATTTTATATTAATTAGTCTCTGATCACATCAGTCCTCATTCCCCAGCGAATACATTTCATCATCGATAAAACGATGGAGCCATTAATATAAAAATGGAATGAAATTGTACCATATAGGAGGCATGGACCTCCTATCAGTGACGGTCATCGGTCTATAAAATGTTGTATGACAGTCCAAGGGACCTAAAATGTGTATTTGTTCGTTCTACATACCCATTCCATCTACTCTTTGATTCTACGATAAATACACGTTAAGTATCTGGTATTCAAGGGCTCTGCTCATCAACATTCAAACCGCCGTTTAGGTATTAAACAGTTGGTTTATAAATGTCAAACTCCTTAAGGAAAGAATAGCCAAATCAACAATTATGAAATCACACACGAAATAGCACTCCAAGAGATGGGAAACCAACGAACGAGCCGAGGAACCGAAACGGAATGATGATAAGATGTTATTTATTGGTAAACAAAACAACTAATAAAAAAAAATAGATAATTATCGGCCTTGGAGCACAGTCTTTTGGCCTTTCAGAAAGCTAACTAAACGCATACAATATCTGAATCAATCAATGTCTTTTTTAATTCTTATTCGCTAAATGTTTCACAAAAATAATGTTTTATATAACCAAAAAAACTTTTTTTAATACAATAATAAGATAATATTCAATATACTTTTAGGATAATTTCTTTATGTTACTTTTATAACATGAAGTAACGAAACGCATCATCGGAAAAATATAAAATGAGATTGCCAAATTAATTCATGGGTTGCAAGTTATTAATATCTTTGAACGACAATTTCATGTGGTACAAATGTATAAATAAATCCAATATTTTTTTTTTCAGAATCTGCAATTTTTTTCCTGTATTTCAGTACTTTTGTTCTTAAGGTACATTGTTTGGCCACAGTTGTATGAAAAAAGAAACACCTCCTTTATTTTATATACAAACATTTACTAAATCATTTATTTCTTGAAATTGTGTCATACAGAGTAGAGACAGAGAAAGAGATATATTTATAGAGTAATTCTAATTA
The DNA here is from genome assembly GCA_963669345.1 of Gortyna flavago. Taxonomy (NCBI): domain Eukaryota; kingdom Metazoa; phylum Arthropoda; class Insecta; order Lepidoptera; family Noctuidae; genus Gortyna; species Gortyna flavago. Next base: position 2,239,105 of record OY770144.1, read on the forward strand.
GTAAGTGAAACTTCACAGACGCGAAGATATCATGAAAAAAAAACGGAAAAAAAGAAAAAGCTACAGCTGACTACGGGACCGACGGCCGCAGGACGTTTTATTGATTGATAATTTGAGGGACCTCTAAAATCTCGTAGTTCGGCTGCTGAGAATTTGTACCACTCACCCTCCTGTATGTGCAGCTTGCGCTTGGCCTCGCCCAGCGCGGACAGCAGGTCCAGCTTGACGCGCGTCTCCGCAGACAGCGAATGCTCGAGGTGCTGCAGCCGCGACTGCGTGCTGTCGAAGCTGCCGCTGGGCTTGCCGGCTGCGACCGCTGCTGCTGCTGCCACTGCAGCCTGCTGCTCTTGTCGCTCCTGCCGTGCTTCTAGCGTGCGCACCTGCACAACATACGAACTGTTGTTTCAAAAACTAATTTTTATGAAAAATGTAGTTTTGTTGGAGCAAAATCCATGAGGTCTAGAAGCCGACCTGGTCGGTGGCGTGTCCAAGGTCCCTCGCGAGCTGCGCGGCACGCTCGCGAGCACGCAGCACGTCGCGCCGCAGCGCCGCGCCCTCCGCCTCGCCCGCCGCACGCCGCGCGCGACACGACTCGCTGTCGCACTCGCCGCTACGCGGACACAGCATACATGCATAGATTAAACAATAAAACAAATGGTTGGTGCAACTTTAGAGACGCGACAGAAGTTAACCCCGAATAATCTAATCACTCAGTGTAAAATATGTGTTTTTCCAGGTCTTGGACATTAGTGTTTCAGAAAGAGGAACAGACGTCCCAGTTCCAGTCCCCCTCATGAAGCCTAGCAGCGCGCACGCACCTGGGCGGGCGCGCGTGGCGTGCGCGCAGCAGCTGCGCCTCGGCCTGCGTGCGCGCGCGCCGCTCGTCGCCCAGGCGCCGCTCCAGCGCCGCGCGCTCGCCGCTGCGCCACGCCGTCACCCTGCGGACAGGACACGGCCATTGCTATGTATACTTGTGTGACGTTACTTTGGATCATTTAGCGCGTGGCCAAAATTGGAAACATAGACTTATAGAATGACCTGTGGGCCTACTCTCGAATATAATTCCGATAGATCGACATTGGAATTGTCAGTCAAACGTCAGGGATTGGCTGGACTCACTGAATCTAGCCAATCCCTGACGTTTAACTCAACCAACTAACGTTTGACCAATGTCAATCCATCGGAATTATATTCGAGAGTAAGCACCCTGAGCGTAAGTCTCAGAAAATTAACCAATCCCAATCACTCCCAAACTCGTTCCAAGGAACGTTTATATGTACGCAACCAATTTTTCTCAATCTAAGTAATAATTGTATTCTGTTTTTTAAGAAAACATTAATGTCTTAAACCATATCATGTTATGTTCCAGGGGCGTGCACAAGTTTGCCGGCAGATCGGAAAGAAAGAATTCTTGGAGGGTAGTTCCAAATTCCAAAGGAGATGTTTCAAAATGGGCCAGGTCTATGTACAGTAACTCAAAAAAAGGAGAAAAATCCATAGAATTCAGGAAAAATACAGATAATTCAATTAAATGTATACTGTTCTGGTAGTGAATTGATACTTATCAATTATTTTTATCGACTTTCAACATGGCGTCTCACCGATTTAGTTACTCTGTGCTTAAATACAAGGACAATTAACCATTGATCATAGAAATAGAACTGTTAGCTGTCACAAAAGTGTCACTTCAGTCACTTTCGTCTTGTCGTCGGTCGTGATTGGTTCGTTTTGTTTTGAGTTTCTGGAGTTCTTTTTAACAACCTCGCTTTCGTTTTTTGGATTTAATACCGTTTCTTTCCCATCTGTTTACCTAGCTTTCGTTTTTGGACTGTTACCCGGCTTGTGTTGTAAGGACTTCGACTTTCTTGTGTGGTTTCCTCCACAGAAATAAACATGTCAAACGTCATTAATCAATCAAAATGACAGTTTACCGCCATGACGGGTTTTTGTTGTGTGTTGCAATTTCAAGTGTAATTTCTTGTGTTTACCAGCAAAACAAGCCATTTTAAAGTAATTGGACAGTTGAGAACTGTTTTAAATGAATTTTCCTATTTTTTTGTATAGTGTACAAGGACCTGGCCCAGACTCCATACATTTTGAAACATCTCCTTTAGCCTACAATCGATTTCGTGAGAATTCTCCGGAAGTACAGACGCCAGCACATCAACCTACTACAATCTGTCAAATTTCTTTGATAGATTTTCAACTTTATCGCTAAAGTATAAGGTTCAAAGTTGATTGGGAAAATTTTACAGTTTCGGGTAGGTTGATGTGCTGGCGTCTGTACCTACCTAATAAAATTATACACGCCGATATTGCAAACTAGGATGTTTGGTGAAAACACCGAACAACGGACACCCATTTTCGGTCTTATGCATAGATGTACCTTACATAATAGAGATAAATAAATATGTCTTCTCGAAACTTACTAACGACATCTATCACATTTATTAATAATAATCTAGAATAATCTAGATACACTTATAGGGTGAAGCCTTATAGGGTGAATTTCAGTCGCGTAAATTCTGCTACATTCGGTTTCATACAAACATCCTGTTTCGTTCACACGGCGACGCAAAATGAGTTGTTATTGTGTGTGTTGAAATTAGGCGACCGAAATTACGCGACTCACAACTCAAAAAATTACGCTCGTCTGGCTTCACCCATATATACAATATAACTTCAGACCACCAACGCCCTAAATTATTGCATACATACTATTTCTAAACAACTGGAATGGAACGGAAAGATTAATTTACATACATTTAAATCGCAAACAGCAACATGGCATATTCTTAGTAAAGCTTATCGTAAAATTGTAACCTGATGCCGCTAAGCACAACACTTCCGTTGATGTGCCACATAAAGACTCCTTCAGACTTACAAGAGTGTCACAAGTTACGTACGCGTGTTAACAACAGAAATACTCTATATTTATGACTATTTAGGTTTTCGATATCGATTTTCGCCTATACAAAAATCTAGACATCTTCGCACTCATCATCGCTTATTCTGCGTTCACAATTAAGTGTCCAAAAATGTAAACAACCATGTATGTGTATTTGAAAAAAAAAACTTTAATACCTACACATAAGGTTCAGTTTGCACTAAAACCTCAACAAGTTTAAAATTACTTTTACAATAGTACGTCATTCCAAAATCTTAATTTACACTAACACAAAGTTGATACTTATTTGTTTAAGTGGAATTATCATCATCTTCCTTCCCTTCTTGTCGACTCTCAGTGTAAGTGGAAATAGTATCAATTAGAAGCACGGAAATCAATAAATTTTACGTGAGATAGTGGTTAAACGCTTATCATATTTTTTTTTTAATTTCATAAATTGCCGTCGCGTTACGGTTACACACTTTCGTAAAAACGACAAATTATCCGCATACATTGGCCGATGCGAATGAAACAAATGCGATCACAATAGTGTAAAATACCCCTTATAATTTTACCGTCTATTTTTGTTGAAGATTAGCTACACACTCATTAGTTGTGCTCGCTCAGTGAGTGACCACGAACACTATAGAGCACACTAATATTGAATTGTAGACGAAAAAACTGACTCAGTGTAAAATAGCTACTTTAGCGTTCGATATTCTTCTTATATTTTACAAGCAGACAGACAAATCATTAAAACAGTGCCATGGAACTTTCAGCAGAGAAAACCAGTACGTCGGTGACACTGCAGAAAAAGCACTCGTTTGAATTTTTAATAGGATGTGCAATGATGAACGATCAAATTCCTGACTTCTAGCCCGAGCACCCTCAAGAATGGTTCATTAAATTTTTAGCCTACATGTTCCTTCAAAACCATGACGATGACTACAAGTACGATATCGCCATTGCGAAATTAAAAACTGAAGACGCTATTCATGCAATAAGCCATATTATAATGCAGCAGCCAAAAACTGGGAAGTACGAATCCTTGAAAAAAGTACTATTAAACGGGAACACGTTTAAGAAAGAGAAAAAGTTGGACAAAATTAAGAATGAGTTGAAATCATCTTTATTTATATGATGACGAGTAATAAATATGGTGGAGCAGAATGTATCGCTGAGACGAAAGATGTTGTTAGCTGATCTTTGCGAGATGCTGCGATCTGATGATGACAGTTCTTCTCCTGATGGTCGTTGGGTTGTCTACCGTTCAAGTGGGTAGGTGGGAGTGTTGGTACCATTATAGATACGGACCGCATTCCACAAAATGCGAAGATGAAAGTCGTTGTAACGGTAATAAGTGTCGCAAATAATTAATCCTATGTTATTTTGATAATATTGCGATCTTGTTTTCACGCAGAAATAACATTATATTTAAGTACCGGTGTTTTGGAAATTTTTATTTTTTTAAATATCTTTACTAATAATAAACTTTGTGTATTCTAGAATAATTAAAAGCTTGAGCTGCTGATGGTCGGCGCGACGTTGCCGCTCCGCCGCCATAGTGTTACATAGACAGACTCACTTGTGCTGCAGCGCGGCGTGCGCCTGCTTGAGCTGCTGATGGTCGGCGCGACGTTGCCGCTCCGCCGCCATAGTGTTACATAGACAGACTCACTTGTGCTGCAGCGCGGCGTGCGCCTGCTTGAGCTGCTGATGGTCGGCGCGACGTTGCCGCTCCGCCGCCATAGTGTTACATAGACAGACTCACTTGTGCTGCAGCGCGGCGTGCGCCTGCTTGAGCTGCTGATGGTCGGCGCGACGTTGCCGCTCCGCCGCCATAGTGTTACATAGACAGACTCACTTGTGCTGCAGCGCGGCGTGCGCCTGCTTGAGCTGCTGATGGTCGGCGCGACGTTGCCGCTCCGCCGCGGCTGCGGCTGCCAGCGCGCGCCTCGCCTCTGCCTCAGACGCGCGCGCCGCTGCCAGCTCGACGCGTACACGTTTTAGTTCTTCGGCACACTCGCGGGCTTCACGCTACATCACAAACATAATATCGATCATTAGAAAATAATTTTGCCTCGTTAACGAAATAAAAATATATTTTACATACTTACTCATCATCATCATAATTTCAAGTAACTTCACTACCAGCTGCCATTGACTCCGTAAAAAAAATATCAACCACACAAATCTGCAGTAATTCTGACAACTTCTGCTGCTTTACACATCGATAGGAAGATATTGCCTTAAAATTCAATAAAAAAATTGCTAGTCATACCTGTTCACGTTCCCGCTCCCTCTCGCGTTCTTTCTCGCGCTCTCTCGTTTCTCTTTCTCGCTCCCTCTCCTTCTCTCTTTCCTTGTCTTTTTCCTTAACTTCTTTGTTACTGTTTTCCTTAATTTTTACACAATCTTTTGTACTCTCTAGTTCTTTATCTTTAATTATTTGTTCTTTTGCTATAAGAGAAAAGGCATTACATGGTAAATAAACTACTTAAGAAAAGTGTTGAATTCCCTGACAGACAACAGTCTTAACTGCTGGCTCTAGAAGCATGAAATTTTGCACAAAGAGGTAAAATAGGGAATGCAAGTTTGCATGGAAGTTCGCCGTTTTCGTCGATGGGAAATTCGAGCGAGCACACGGCAGGTTTCATATATAAATATTAAGAGCCATTTCACGTTTTCGCGCGAATTTCCAAGATTTTAGTCGCCTAATTTACCGTCTTAGGTAATACTCTGACATTGTTGAACACATGTAAAAAAAAGACCAATCTTTCGTATTGATACTTCATGTAACACATTTACAAAAACTTATTTGTTTACTTTGTGGTGATTAATCTCCCACAACTAGTTTACTGAAAAATCATCGCAGAGTCAACTTCAGATTCCTATATCTATAATTAATATTTATATATTTGACAAAAAAAAATACAGAAAGCATCAGACATATAATTTTGTCGACACATAATGTAATAGAATATCGATTACTAATAACACTAATTAGTAAAAAAATAAAGTCTAAGGGCAATTTTTACGTTTTATATTGCTATTTTGTCTAGGTTTTTTGGTTTGAATAAGGCGTAATTACATTTAAAAAGTCATGTCAAAATAAAGTATGTTCTTTAAAAAAACTAATTCTGAAATTTTATTAAAATCCCTTCATTTAATTAGACATAATATCGTTATTGACATCACTCTATTTAGAATAAATTACAATGCATCGGCGGGCACCGATTAGTACGGCGCGAGCGCCCATCGACGAAGGATCTATGCCAATTTTTCCCGCGTCCCGATTTTCGAGCGCACTTATCGTGAACGCATTATTATACTACGAGTACAACATTTTGATCCTCTTCGCATTTTTTTTTTCATAAGGTTAGTGTTTTGTTTATTATCAATTAAAGTGTTACTTTAGTACTTTGTAGAATAATTATAATATATTTTTGTGTTATTAGTTTTAGCAATGGGGCGTAAAGAATGTGTATACCATTGTGTCAAAAAAAGGAAAAATAAAAATTCTGCAGCCTTAGAGAAAGCAACAGAAGCGAGGTAGATATTTTATTTTTATTTGTAACTCATATACACAGTAATCGATCACATTATCGAAATGGACTATAGAACTATTTCTTCTATCAATTTTAATAATTCTAAAAACAATATTGATTATTTTAATAATCATTTAATTATTATTGAATAAAAAAAATATTTAAGTAATTGTAGATATCGAAACTTGACAGCTATTTTGTTTTCATTTTAGAATGAGAAATCGTGTGAATCGAGTAGAGGAGGATAGTACCTTTAGAAGAGACGACGTGCCGGGTACAAGTGAAAAATCAGATTCGACTATAGAAATTGTATTTATTTATTTTTATTCAGACTCGATCGTAAATATTTTTAGTACTTACTTATTATACACACATCAAAAGTGTCTAGGGATCAAGCATTTTTATGCGGATTTCTTGAGATTGAGATGTGGCTTTGTAATAAATTTATGATTTTATAAATTTATATGGATCCTTTTTGGTGCATTTCATAATTTGAATCAGGAACTGTGAATCAAATTCGAGTAAAAGATGAAAATCAGCTGTCAATATTTTCCCTATAAAAACATACAACGCATTGAAGACATTATTAGTGCTACTGTTTCCCTACTACTGATTAAAACCAACGTTATTATGGAGCGGCGACGTCATTTAAGCAGGGAAGAAATGCTCAGAGCCGTGGGAATGATAGAAGCTGGTTCCCGGCAACGTACTGTGGCTTTAGCTCTGAATACAAGTCAGAGTGTTATCAGTCGACTTTGGACACGTTACCGAAGCACTGGTACCGTGGCTGAGCGCCATGGAGGACGGTATCGCTGCACCACACGGAGACAAGACCGATACATTCAAATCTTAACTCGAAGAGCTCCAACAATAACCGCCATGATGTTAGCCGTGAGGCTTCATCACTCTTCAGGGAACTTAATTAGCGACCAAACAGTCAGAAACCGCTTGCATGAAGTGAACCTTCATTCCCGAAGACCGCTACGGGTACCACCTATAGCAATGCACAATCGTAGGATTCGATATCAATGGGCTCTTGAACACAGAAATTGGGCAGAAGAACAATGGCGTTTCGTGTGCTTTTCTGATGAGTCTCGTTTTGGTATGAGACCGGATACAAGACGTATACGACACTGGAGAACCCCTGGACGCCAACAGCGATTAAAATCCTGCCAGGAAGTCCATCCTTATAGTGGTGGAACCATCATGGTATGGGCGGGTATTTGGATCGGCGGAAGAACTGAGTTGATTTGGATCAGAGGCAACCTCAACGCTCAAATTTATGCTGAGACGATTGTATCAGACGTCATCGTTCCTCTACAAGTGCAAATCGGTCCCTTATTTCAGTTAATGCATGATAATGCACGACCGCACACCGCAAGAGTTGTAAGACAGACTCTCGCCGCAGCTAACATCAATGTCCTGCCCTGGCCTGCTCAGTCGCCAGACTTGAACCCGATTGAGCATGCATGGGATATGCTACAGAGAAGAGCTCTGCCGAATATGGAGGGTATCCAGTCGCAAGAAGACCTTTTTTTGTTGTTGCAACGAACATGGGCGGCCATTCCACAGCGTGATTTGGATGAACTCATTTTGAGTATGCCAAACCGATGTTCTTGTGTTGTTAGTGTTCGCGGTAGAAACACGGATTATTAATTGTTTAAGTTACCCAATAAAATTTTAAAGAAAACTGTTATTTCAGTCTTTTTTTCGAACTTTTGTGTTAGTGGTTCAAATGTCAAAAATCCCTTTATTAGGAAAATGGCAAATTTCTTTATTAATGTAAAGGTGACTTGGTTTATCGTTACTGTGACAAACGAAAACACTTTATTTGATGAATCCTTAAAGAAAATTTTAATTAATATCAATCAGGAGAAAAGTTATTGCAAAAATATATGTTGATCCCTAGACACTTTTGATGTGTGTATTTCTTTAAATTTCAATTAGATGTTTTAATGTTCCTTTTGTTTTTAGAACGATCACATTATAATTGATTTTCAATACTTTTGGAATCAATTAATAAATATAAGTGAACACAGAGAGAAGTTCTGCTGCAATTGAACTATTTGAAAATAGAAAAAGAGAAACAGTTGGGTCCCATGTCTAAATTTGACTTCAAGTGTATGATGTGTGGATCTAGCTTTGTTCTATAAACTACGGAGACTGAAACAACTGAACGATCAAGACTCGACCTTAATACAGGAGCGGTATCAGGTGCAGTCATTACGGGAATTGGTCTCTCAAACTTAAATGAGATCAGTGCCACTTCGATTATACAGTCAAACACATGATGCTATTTCCGACATGTGGAAAACTGCTGCTGAAATGACAATGTTAAATGATGCCAAACAGGAAATTAAAGCGGCAGTATCTCGTGGCGATGATAGCGATCGAAGCGGATGCTTGTTGGGGAAAACGCTCTTACAAAAATAATTATTATGTTATAAATATATTAATATATAATATCTGATTGTTTACCTGTTCAATTTTATTATACACTTATACATAACATATATTTGTGTTTTTTTATTAGTCTAGCAAGTTAGTAGACTGAATAAATAAAATCACTTTTTTTCATAAGTCTCTAGCAAAGGTGCATTACAATCATGACGGCTCAAGATTGTTTAGTCCGTCTCGACACTCGCGCTACACTGTTTGCATTGTGTATGTGTGGATAGCTACGCACACATACACAATGCTGCCGTCTTTTACCTAAACTCGAGCGTCAAACTTTTGTGAAATGGCTCTTAAGTACTTAAACACGGTTTCATAGTAGAGCGGTCGCCGCCACATGCGGCCGTAATGTCCAAATACAGAGCGTTTTTTGAGAAATATGACGGACACGCTATTCTAGGACCACACACTTAAATTTGGCTGGTCTTTGAAAACTAACCCTGTATATGCTACGCCGGCCATGCGCTGAATGGCGTGAAGTTAGCGTGACGTTTCTGCGTTATGGCTTCAGATTACAATAGTTCTGTCTCTGTCTCTTATAGGCGGAAGGACAGAGACAACGCTATTTATGCGACATATTTTTAAAAGTCTTATAGAAATTCGGGGGTAATCAATAACTGATGTACTCACTATGTTCTGTACTCTTACGACTATCACTGCTCTCCTTATCCTTATCTCTGTTTTTATTCCTTTTCTTTTCTTCTTTTAATGTAGTAGCCTCTTTTTTTTCTCGTTCTGACTTAGACTTTGTACCACCTTGAACAAAAAAAGATAATTAATACGTATTAAAAGTAAAACTACGCGATAACATAAAAAAAGAACAAAAAAAGGGAACGGTTTTATAAACTCTTAGTTTTATGTAAGTACAGTCTGTGGGATACACGAACAATGAGAAGAGAAATAATGCGATTGTTTTTTTTTATTTTTTTATTTGATAAGTATCGATATTCGTTAGTTCTGTGAAGTATTTTCAATGAATTTAATTTGACTATGTATTTTGGGATCCTAAAATGTACCTTTACTGTGGTCGGGTTTGTCATCGTCATCAGGCGCGGAATGACACGCCGTGCCATTGCTGAGCGCGTGCGAGCCACTCGAGCTGTGTGAGCCACCCGAGCTGTGTGAGCCACCCGAGATTCCCGAGCTAGCCGAGCTCGCGTTTGACGCTTGCGCTGACGACGACTTCTCACGGAGCGCCGTTTGATGCTCTAAATGCTTTTCTAATTTGTCTAACTGAAAATAGAGAAAAAAAAAATAAGAATAAAATTATAAATAGCTTATTTGTATGAGTTACATAAACGTTGATAAGTTTTGATTGGACAACTTTATGGACGTTCTTCGACACGTTATTTGTTAAGCCATCTATTTGAACCGTATTAGACAGGATTACTGGTTTCTACTCATGATCTCGTCAAAAGGATGAAGGGTACATTAATAGTACATTACGATACGTGTGACTTAAATAAGCAGTCCATTATATACTCATTGTACACTATTTTATAGCTCTCGTGACCTAAACCCGCAGTCATGCTTTTCTGTGTAAAAATGAACTACTTAAGACACAGAAAAGCGTGACTAAGTGCGGGTTTAGGTCACGCAGTGCTATAAAACCAATATAAAAAATGTCGTATGATAGTATGCAGAAGTGAACCATTTTTCAATCAAATGTTTAAAGTGCCCTAACCCGTTCTTTAATTTAAAAAAAATCACATCACACAATCAACCTACACAAGTCTCTTACGGGATCGTGAGCAATAACCAGTAGCCCTGTGATGATTTGATCTGATCATCACGTGAAATTTCAATGAACCAGTAGCCCTGTGATGATTTGATTCGATGATCACAACCGTCCTGGTTCATGGGTATAACTTTCATGGATGTCAAAAATTATGTTAAAAATTGAATCCTAAATGGCAGCCATTTAAAAAAAACTACCGGCTACTCAGTAGTGTAGTTACCTTAGCTTGTAGCTGTGCGTGCTCCTGCGGACAGTGTCCGTTGTGGTCTGCAGTCTTGAAGCGACAGCGGCGCAGCGAGCCGTTCATATGTTTTGTGTCTGACTGTGTCGTCTGTGTCGCGCACTCCGCGCCACCATTCGCGACACTGCCGGCTTCTTTGCTCGGCACTTGCTGCTGAGACTGTGTCTGAAAATACAATACATATTTTTGTTTCTCTATCTTCCTGACCTATCTAAAGTTATTGGCGTCACCTCACTTTGGTGATGGGTATCAAAAATAAGTAAAAAAAAAGCTAGTTCAAAAACATTATTAGAAGTAGTCTGCTGATCACGGGGTACATTGCCATCACTAGAAATCTTGATTTTTTTATAACGATTATATGCCGTTACGTCTGTGAAGTCTCGCCAACTAACTAAAAATGTTGTTGTATACAAGAACCATTACATTTTTTATGATAATCTGAATTTCTCGAAGTTTTCACCTGATCTAACGCAGACTCGGGCACCGCATCCCGCATGAGTTGGAAGTAGAACTCATTCATGGCGCGGACGTGCCTCTGCCTGCGCTGACGCAGCCGGTGCGCGACGAGGGCCTTCGCCCCGAAGCCCAGCGTCACCACCGGGTAGCCCACGCAGTGCGCCGCCAGCGGCCGGCACAGCTCGCCCGCGCCGGCGCGGGAGCCTCGCCACAGGCCTTCCACGTACACCAGTAAGCAGCATATCGCTACTGTTGGCAGGCAGATGCCTTTGTCTGCGACTGTATTTGGAAACGCATAAATAAGTTCTCTGTTTTGACGATTGGAAAGTAATACACAGGGAATACAATACCATTTGTTTATTTAACTTTGTGTTCAATTTGTTTACCTTTGTGTTTATTTTTCACAAAACGCGAACAAAAGCTAAACACGTCATAAGTCTACAAAACATTGTCATAGTCCTAATTATAGCGTAGAAAATTAACAGTAGGTATTGTGTAAACATAGGCAACTTGTGTCCAAACTCTATTTCTAGTCCACTCGTAAAATAATATGAGTGCAAGTGTAAACTTGTAATTGTTGGACTAATCACTATTTGTGGTAACAAACTGAGAAAACAAAATGTTCCCACGGAAATGGGTATTCGTTTGGAAGGTTAAAACAATGATGACTGTTTTCTTTTTATTATTATTAAATTAGAATGGAGATTAGTGTCGTAATAACGAAAGATAGTGTTGTCCTGTTCAATGTTGTGGCTTGATTTAAATAGAGCACCACGGCACAATTGCCGTCCGCGATAATTTCACAGTATGTACAATGGTATTGTTTCTTACAAAATCTAGATCTCCCTATTCTGTCCAGGGTGTCCCATCTACTAGGGAGATCGAGAAACGACAGTTATCCAACCGACCGTTTCGGCAATTACGAAAAAGCTAAGACAATACCGGGTGTTTTTTAATAAATATCAATAACAAATATCTACGGATCATTTGCTGGATTTGTGGTAAGAGTTTGCCCGTTTATGTCCCTTTAAAGGAAAAAAATATATACTCACATGTATACCAGACATATTGTACCCAAACATAGGTACTTGCAGCAAAGAATATGTACTGTAGAGGTATGAAGAAGAAACATATCATGTCTGATGTGAGGGCTATGCAGATGAAGAATACTGAGAATGCCTGAGAACAAAACAAAATTATGTCAAATTAAAGCTTATAAATAAACTAGCTCCTACACCCGCTCCTAGCTCCGCCCGCGTGGATGCCGGAAATTATCCCTCAGGCACGTGCTCGAGAGACAAGAAGTAGCCTTTGGCCTTCCCCAGGATGCCATCCATCTCTTTGCGAAATTTTACCAAAATCCGTTCGGCGTTTAGACTTGAAAAGGTACATAGATCTTTCACGGGTTTTCATTTTTTTGCGTGGATCCGTAATTCTTTTTCTGCAATAAAGGCGCAATACTTTGTGTAAATTATTTCGTGACATGTCCTAGAACCAAAAATTCGAACAAAAAAACAGTAGCACTCCGGGAATGCCGACAGAAGTGAAAATCAAACAGAATACTTTGCCATCAGTCACTGACATATTGCATATACATTAAAACCGAGTACATCCCGAGGACAGCCGAACACATCCGAAGCGACGTCGGTTACGGTAACAGTGGCGCGAGTTCAATGGTTTTTTCCCATCTCAAAAAATGCCCAACGCGCCTAAAAAAGTTTTCACTTCAAAAATGTGACATCTACCAACCCGCGCTGGACCCGTGTGGTGGATTACAGTCCACTCCCTGTCACAGAGAGGAGGCCGTGTGAACCTTATAGGCTGATTATGCCTATGCCCTTTTTTTTTGAGGATGGTTATTTATCAAATGACCCCTCCCGCTCTGGGTGGAGCGGAAGGGAGTGTCAGACTCTTACTGACTAAAACCCATCCGTGTTCCTTCCTTAGCCCTTTATGTTCCGGGGTAGCGGTAACCCTTTCGGATAATCCCGCTGCATGACAATCCCGCTGCATGCATATGCCTAAAGCGCCTGTCTGGGTTCGAACGCTCGACCTACAGGTCGTAGGTCGCGGTAGTTACCACTAGGCCACCATTCCCGGAATAAAGAGCAATAAAACCTAAGTCATAGCAACAACATAATGAAGATCAAAAAATCTTCCACCTGTTTTATAGAAAAAGGCTTGAACCTTTCATTTTAAATTAAAAAAGTGGAACATGAGAATTATATTCAATTCAAAAATAAGTATGCAAGATTTGATCACAGAAGTGCAGTTGTTTTTTAGATAACATTTATATTGTTTCAGAATACTTTCTATTTCATAAATATTCGCTTTCTATCAGACGAGATCGAAGTCAAGAGCAGGCCCATTCAGTAATAAAAAATTGTCGTGGAATAGGTCCCAGCCAGATATAATAGTTAGAGACAGAAAGATTAAAAGTATTGGGTTGAATTTAATAGTGAAGGCAACGACTTACCAGTTGTAAGTCGTAGGTTCGAACCCAGACAAGCGCTTTACTGTGTGTACATTATTTCATCACCACTGCTCTCAAAACGGCGAAGGAAAACATCATGAGGAAACCGGCATGTCTTAGAACCAAAAATTCGAAGACAAGACATGACGTGATGTCTAGGTACCAACCCACACAGGGCCCGCGTGGTGGATTATAGCCCACTCTCACTGAGAGGAGGCCTGTGTCCCAGCTAGATGCAAAAGTGAGAAAGTATTGGGTTAAATTCAATGGCCAATGTTGGCCAACCAACAGTGACATTTTTTCTCTTTCTTCTTGTTTTTTATATTGAGCCTTTTTAAGGGGCATAAATGACCTAAAGCGCAATCACTGTCGGACTGCATAGAAAAGAAAGAGAAGCGCGATTACACAATGCTGGTAATTTATTGCAAAATATGAAATATTATCTATTTACAAAAAATCTATTGTTTGGATTAAAAAATTAAAACACTAGTGCTTTAGTGTACTTTTTAGAGGTCTCTTTATGATTTTTTCTATCGTATCAAATTAGTTGTATTATGTTTTCAAAACACTATTGAACTAGCATAATTTATATCCTGAAAAATATCATATATTTTTTTGATTTCGTTTACTGTAGTTGATCGTATACTTTTAGGCATTATAAAACATGTGTTTACGTCCTGTAGTCCCCTTAAGATGTTTTTTTGTTTTCTAAATCTCATGTTATCAAGCATTTTCTGGGTCCATTCTGTTGCAGCGAAAACCTCTCAGCAGCTAGCAGGTGAGATGAAGGTCATCAGATTGATCTCATCCATTTTAATATTATAAATACAAAAGTAACTGTATCTGTCCATCTGTTAACCTTTCACACCTAAAACACTGAACTGATCATTATGAAATTTTACAGATAGGAAGCCTGGGAACTGGAAAACAATATAGGCTACTTTTCATCCTGTTTTTTTTTTATATAAAAAAATACACACTGATGAAGTTGCAGGTATTTAGGCTAATTCATAAATAAATAAATAAATGGTACTCACAAGTCCTTGATATTTGAATGAATCGTAGACTGATCTCAGCATCATCCAGAAGGGCCAGAGGAACTCAAACCTGAACTCCAGCATATAGTCAGCCATGACAACTGTCGCCCAAATCATCACAAACTTCAGGTACAGCATGGAACTGAAAATTGATAATGTTTTAATTCAATTGTTTTGCAAAAGCTTTTCCATTACATTATCTATTTGTTAATGAAGACAGATCCCATGCAATTGTGCTCATACTCTTTTTAAATCATCAGCTGTCTAGCCTTTTTCCCAACTATATTGGGGTCGGCTTCTAGTCTAACTGGATGCAGCTGAATACCAGTACTTTACATACAAGTTTTACTCCTGGCTACTGAAAGCCAGTCAAACCTCATAATAGCTGACTTTATTGACTGAAATACCAACAAAAAACCATATGGATTAGCATAAGATTTGAATTAATCCTTTAAAAACCTTACATGACAAAATCTGCAGATGAAAAAAGGTTAATATTGTTTCTACGAGGTAGTTAATTACTGTACTATTGTTTTTTTTTTGTAATTTAAACTGTCTTGATACTTTAGTTTTGACTGTACTTGTATTTTTTGACATAATTGACTAGCCGTAGGACAATAGAAGTTGAAAAAAAAAAAATGAAATAGTTAAAATAAAATGGTTATCATTACTATACTTTTGTAGAGAACCACTGACCTTAACAATAAGTATGTTGTAGCATGTAGTAGGTATGTTAAAAATAATAACAGGTCATTTTACTATAGACGTAAGTACTTACACAAGGCATGAAAACATGCACTAGCAAAGCACTCTACAAATGAATGTATACCTAATTATTTCCCCACGGTTTCACCTGTTAAACTAATTAAGTTTCGATCCCGTAGGAATATTGGGATAAAAACTATCCTATGTCCTTTCCCGGGACCCAAACTATCTCTGTACCAAATTTCACCTAAATCGGTTCAGCGGTTTAAGTGTGAAGAAGTACCAGACAGACAGACACACTTTTGCATTTAAAATATTAGTATGGATCTACCTGGTACTTTGAATCTACTGGTTTCGAATGATAGCTCACAAAATGACACTTAAATGGTTAGTTAATTACTTTTATTTCATAAAATGATGAAACAAAAATGTATGAAACAAATCCATTTTAATTTTTTTATTGAGATGAGATAAAAATGACAGTAAATCAGACAGTTAGGAATGGTAAATAGAGGAATTTTCTACAAATACAGTGGTATGTTGACATATGTTGATGTTATTGATGAATTTATTATTCATAATCAATAGACTGGATGAATAAAATCCTTAATATGTTATCACTACAAAACCCTATGTTTACGAAATTGTGGGAAATGTCACTTAACTTCACGTTTGATATTCCTACAAGTTACAAATGCAAAGTAGATGAAAATAATATAGCTATGTTTACACAGGCTTCGTTTGTATATTTATAACAAAAAGATGGTATCTTCGTCTTATTTTAACAAGCCACTTGTTCTGCACGAGTAATACGACAGTGCTGACATCCAGTCCACACATGTTGCACATTTGCACACATTTTATAACAAAAAACGTGTATTTTCATTTCTTTTTGTATTCGCACCACACAGAAGGTGGGCTGTGATCGCCAGATGGTACTTTCTACCCACTTAGACGAAATATTCCGTAATATTTATGTTAACTTTATCACAGAATTAGATGCCGCATGATGTGGACAACTATTTCTTGGTATATAATTATCAACATAAACAGTATCCACTTACTTTCCGTACATTCCTTCGGTGATTTTTGTGCGCTTCAAGGGGCGCCGCAACTTCCCAGTTTCGGCATTTCGCCGCTTCATATTTTTTCATCCACGGTGTAAATCACGAATACAGGCGCTCTTTTCACAACACTTATTTACAAAGAGACATTTAAAACAACAATGATCCTCAAAATAATGCCTTTTGTTGTCAATCAGCCTATGTCCAAAATTTACGAGGGAGATGGATGAAATATCGGCAAGCTTTTTTTTGCGTTCACTCTCACACACCTAATGTTGCCGTATAAAACAGTTAATTACCCGTAACACGTTTTGAAACAAATTATTTTACGTCAAACTAATAAATTTATCTTCCTCAGCTTACCTATTTCAACCAGTGGCTAATAAAATGATTAGTCAAAAAACATAAGGCAAGAAAGGCGAAGGATAATCTCTGCAGAGATACTTAACTTAGTAGACGTAGAAATAATTTGAAGTGTGGTCTAAATTGTAAATAAAAATTGATTGCTTTTAGTTAACTAAAGTAAATGTTATACTTAGATTGGTATAATCAAATGCATAGTTTTGTTTGCAATTTTTATCTCTCATGCTTTGAAAAATTCTAAGAAAGATTGGAAATAACTACCAATTATTGGTAGTTCTATTAAACAACAGCAACATTAGAATTTGCCTCATCCCGGTATCGAACACAGACTACAAAAATCAAAATCAAAAGTAATTTAAATTAGGCTGAGAATCTGAATTTTCCGTCAGTGGGGCCACCAAATTACTCTGGCTGGGTTGTGCAGCTCCATTTGGGCATGATTTGGGCCATCAGTGTTGCCGTCACACGGACATTCCGTAGACTGTCACTGTCACGTCAAGTATATATGTTCTGTGGTCACGTCCCCGTTAGGGTAATAGTGTTCTGTGGTCACTATTGAGATAGGTAAAGCATGAATACGGCCTATTCTACTATAGAAATAATAGTTAAGTATACAAATATCTATCATATCAACACAATGTCAAAAAGCGTTTTGTTTCTTTTTAACTAATCAAGAGCTGCATATGAAAAGAGAGACATCTACATGTTTGTCAAGTACTAAATTAGGCAACACTTTTGTGTGACGTCAAAATCATGTTTACGCGTGACCGGTCGCCATGTTGAGTGCCGAGTTAGACCGCCTTCCGAATTGGCTTATATCGCGCACAGCACTGAAATCGTCTCACATGCGTTCCTTATTGGATATCACGATTATGACAACTGAGAGCTGTCAACAATTCGGAACACTCTGTCCAAAATATATTACAGCAATATTTCTTCATAAAAACACCACACGTTTCTTCCTTTTCTTTGTTTAGGTGGCGACCAGTGGCGACTGTCAGCCAGAAGCACAATTTCGAAAATGCCACGTTATTAAAAAGATATGATGCAGCTCAAAACAAAACACACACTGACACATCCTCATCCTTACACACACACACTGTCATTTTTGACACCGCTCACGGTGATATTAGTACGAGGCATGGTCGGCGTTATCGCAAGATGCGCATCGCATGCCATGACGTCATCTATGACGATTCACGGGACATCGTTATCGCGCTCACGCCAATGGGGATTGTCCAAAATTTCTAACCATTAGATTTTATTTAATTTTTTGTAAATTTAGAGCATTTTGAGAAACTAATTTGAATATTTTGATGGTTGGCTCAATAGTTATTTTTTTATAAATATTTAAAAATTTAAAATTTTTAAGGTAGGTTACGTCATCAGTGGCACTAAAGATTAAGTGCTGTTGCCTCACTAGTACAGAAATAAAAAATTTAAATCTGTCAACACAACGTCATCCACACCTATCAAAGTGTCAAAGTATCAATCTATTAAAAATTTTCATTCCATAGCATTTCATTCCATTTTTTGTGTATTCCATAGCTCTTCCGATATATTAAATATTGTCGATTGTTGAAACAATGTAATCAGATTTATAAACGAGATGATTAAGAGGCAAGTCGGAATGTTTAAAAATATATTTTTGACATATTATAATTTTACACTTGAAACTGACGGATTGTAGACAATACTTGCCACTTACTTTTTATTTTATTTTTGAGGTAACGATACTAAACTGCTCAAATCGATTACATCGATTATTTCTCCGATTCGGAACGCGCCCTAAAGTTGTCAATAGTTTTAGTTGTTGTTAAATAGTGGGGAACTGGGAATTACTGGGAAACTGAAACTGAAAAATAGTTCGTAAAGTTTCATGGTACTAAAACATAATACATGAGTCTGGAGACATTGTGGTGGCATTTCCACAAATTTTGTTATAGCTGTTAAGTTGTTTGATGTCTTGAGCCTTCTGTAGTGCTGAATTACTCATGCTGGTCTAGAAAGTCTGCCGTAGGGGTCTCTTTTGGATATTATGTCGAATATCAACATTAAAGTGGTGCAACATGTCATCTATTTCCCTTATGAATACAGTGCGGCAGGATCTAGCGTCACATCACATGTATGTGGTCGATGATTGGCTGTCTGGGTACGCAATATACATACTTATATTCATTACTTCATATTTACAAGATAATGTAACATAACACCACTTGTTGGGTAAGCTGACGTATACATTGTACAATACACCAATATTTCACTAGTAGCCCATCTATTCCATTCCCAGCTACAAGGGGATAACCTTGATAGGCAGAAATCCAACCGCCCCTAAGACGACCCACTGACCCAAACTCTGGGCTGCTTCAGAGAATTTCTTACTGGAAAAACCCAACAACACTACCTGAGGATTGAGCCCAGGACCCCATGTCAGAATTGCAACCACTGCACCTACAAGGCATTCTTAATAATCCTAACTAATATTATAAATGCTAATGTAAGTTAGTTTGTTACCTTTTCACACCTTAACCACTGAACCAATCATCCTGAAATTTTGCATATACATTGTCAGGTGTACAGAAACAGACATAGGGTGCCTTTCATCCCGAAAAAAAGTGCTGTTCCCAAGGAAAACAACAATAACGTTATTATGATAATAGATGGCGCCACGTGTCTTTTGCCTTGATCGCAGATGAAGTTGCAGGCAACAGCTAGTCATGTGATAAATAATAAATTTCAGATGTGTAGAATACCTATCAGAAGATAGTGAGAACAATTACAGTGAGGCACAAATAAAGGACTTGGCTAAAGAACAATGGCTTCTGAATGATTTGAAAGAGATTTGTCCTGGCTCCCTGCCGGCCAACCTGAAGGGACAGATGAAGACCGTTCTTAATGGAAGGTTTGTGCTGCAGATCAACGCTCTGATTGATATAGGTAATTATTTATTCATAATTACATAAATGAGCTCAACTGTCACTAATGAGACTCAACTACTTTTTCTATTATTACTGAACTTCAAGGGTATAAGTTATAACTCCCACAAAAAATCTGTTAACAGCTTGTCAAGCCATTAAAAAGAATAATATATCAACATATAAAGTGTGGCTACCTCGATGGAACGGTAGTAGGGTGTGAATATGAACCCTCTGTGGCCCAAAACATGTAGCCAGTGACCTTTGTACTGCCAGTGACACGAAGAAGAACATATAAAGAGCCTAAAATATTCTCCTTATTGGTGAAGCTCGCCTCCTAGCTAGCTAGGTGCCTCGAAAAGTATGTTAAGCCATTGGTCCTGGCTGTCATTCGTGAATCTTTGACAGTCATTATGGGTAGTCCGAAGCCCGAAAGTCTTACCAAGGGGTATCGCATTACCCAATAAATGGTTTGTGGAGGTCAGATAGGCAATCGCTCCATGTCAAATACTGGTATTAAGCTGCATCCAGTTAGACTGGAAGCCGACCCCAACATAGTTGGGATAAGACTAGGCAGATGATGATGGTGAAGCTAGCTGAATCATCATCATCTTCCTATTCTAGTGCATTGCTAGCTGCTTGCCTTGCATTGGAATAGTAATAATCAGCCTATAATGTTCCCACTGCTGAGACACAGGCCTCCTCTCTTTGAGAAGGAGTGGGCTATGTAGGTATATAACATTATTTTTAGTATATGCGAAACCCGAAACACGTGTCTAGTATTTTTGTGTTAAGAATCTATGTACAAAATTTCAAAACTGTATCATGAGAAGTCACAAAGTTATAAGCGTGTTATAGAATAGAATAGAATAGAATATTTATTTGCGTAAAACATGGTATATAAGGGTGTTAAATACAAATTGAGGCACAAACATGTATGTGTATATTGGTTATCCATTCAAAAACATGCTCACCACGCGGCGCGGCGCGGGGTGACCATGTTTTATGCTCCTCCAGCATCGTACGCTCATTGATAATGGTTTTTAGCAGTAGGTACCTAGCTGTACGCCGATTTTATTGAAATTAACTAGTGATTAAATATTTTTGTGACAAAATATAACATGGTCTAAAAATGATTGAAATCGATTCAGTTACTTATTCTGAACAAACTATATTCAGGTTTCGCATATACTAAAAGTAATGTTGTAAGTATATCTAACACGCGGACCCAGCCTGGGTTGGTAGATGTCACATGTCTTCGAATTTTTGGTTCTAGGACATACCGGTTTTTCCTCACAATGTTTTCCTTCATCGTTTTGGAAATTTATTTTATTTATTTATTAAGGTACACCAACAGCCTCTATGTATGTACCTACTATAGATCACAATAGTCTCGGTCGCCAATTATAAGTTTACCAGCAATCTCAGAAATGAGTGATCACACATAATAATAACAAAACTAAAGGCTAGAACTTAAAAATTATGGCAAAATGCTTCATAAACTTAAGATTAATAACAAGAAGTACCGTACTTAAATAGTGGAATAGTAATGGTTGGCTAGAAGTTTTCCCATATTTTGCTAAAAAACCTAATTACCTATGTCTAAAGGCAATTTCTGTGTGTTTTCTACCTACAGTATTTGTCTCTCATTTCCCTTTTTAATCCATTCAAAGATCGCTCTTACCGATAAGACCACGCATTGTAAAATTCCTAAATTTATGTCTGTAATTTATATGGTGTACACCGAGACCAAATAGAAAACAATAACATAAAGAGCGCTGAGAACGATACAATGAAGTAAGTATGCCAAAACTACACCTCCGCTCTGTGCATAAACGCTCACACGCACACATTTACAATCAAACTACACCTCACTAAGTGCACACATGTTTACGAAACCGGCTTCACTTTACTGTTGACAGCCTTGTCTTGGTTTTTTTATTTGGTCTGAGGGTGTACATAATAAAAAGTATTATATTCAATTATGTATTAAATACTTATTAATTTTGTTTTAATATAAATTAATAATGTTATTTAATGTAATTGGTGTTGTACCGTTTTAATTAAGTATAAAAATTAAAAAAAATAACTTAAGTATCTCCTTGTTGCCAGGCACTCCAGCTTATCAGCAGTACTTGAAGCTGCAGAAGGTGAACATGGAGAATGTAGAAGCAACAACTAATTATGAAGATAAGGTGTCTAGTCACCGGTACATACAGATATTTTATATCTTATTTTAGCATAATAGGGGCAGCAAATTATATATAACCTAATTTATATATAATTTGCTGCCCCTATTATGATGGGCTTAGTGTCATGGGAAATAAGATTTAAAGGCATTCGCCAAGTTCCTGCAGGTGCATTCTCATCATCATCTGCGCAGCCTTTTCCAAACTGTGTTGGGGTCGGCTTCCAGTCTAACCGGATGCAGCTGAATACCAGTATTTAACATGAAGCGACTGCCTATCTGACCTCCACAACCCAGTACCTGGGTAATACGATACCCCTTGGTAAGACTGTTTGTCAGACTTTCGGGCTTCTGACTACCCTTAACGACTGTCAAAGATCCACGAATGACAGCCGGGACCAACGGCTTAACGTGCTTTCCGAGGCACGGAGGGGTCTCGGTATGTAAAGATGGTCACCCATCCACAGACCAACCGCGGCAAGCGTAGCTTAACCTGATCGATCGACCTGTGCGGCTGTTATTATTTCGCCACGGGCCCCTCCTGCAGGTGCATTCTATTCTATTTTATTGTAACATAGTAAAAACAACTTTATTTAAAGCTACTAATCAATTTTATCTGAAATTAATTCCCTAATAAATGGGAATAATTATTATGGTTCATATGTGGCATCAGATCAGCCTCGAGAAAGTAATGACTCTATGCTTGCACTAATACAACAAGCCAACGCCAATTATTAGATAAATGAGTGCTCAAAAACCAATATTAGTTGAATCTATGAGAAAACTCTTTGTGCAACAGTGAACAAACTCATAACCTTTAACATAATGGAGATTATTTATAAACGGTGATTAAAGTTAAGTGACGTTAAAACGACGTTTATGAATAAAAGGGAAAAACTTTAACGAATAAATATTAATAAATTTCCAGAATGATAAAGCTGTACTTAACAGATGGTGTGCAAGAGATAACTGCATTAGAATACAAACCTATGAGGAATTTGAGCTGTGATATTACACCTGGATGTAAAGTTCTCATAAAAGGTACCTATTATTTTAAGCAAGGCGATATTTCTACACTTAAAAAAATGCGTGACTAACTGCCAAACAAATATCGATATTGTGCTAGATGAAATTAAATAAAAAATTAAAACTTTCCATAATCCACAAGAGTATAAAAGGGGCAGAGCCTCGTGAAATAGACTTTAACACTTTCGACTCCGCCCACTTTTCATAGAGCTCATACGCCATGCCGCCATACATATTGCAAATGGACCCTCCAGGAGGGTCACCGGCATTACGTTTGCGCTAAAGTGAACCCTCGAGGAGGGTCGTCGGCATTAGGTTTGAAACCGTATTATAAAACACTGTAAAAAGAAGTAAATTAGTGTTTTCGGAACGTCTTGTTGCTATATTTAGTATCTCTGGGGGTATTTACATGTGCTAGTGGGGTGGAGACGAGAAATATAAAAAATAAAAATATGAAGAAAAAGTATAATCGCTCGCTTTGATCCCGTGACAGGGGTGTCCAACCTCTTCTGAAATTTTCATGCAATGTATTTTTTTTTTTCAACAATTACAATATGCAATAAGTATTAGTAGTTTTTTATGTAATAAAAACGTTATTATTTTGTAACAGTTTATTAACGTTTAGTGTTCTATTATTTACTTGACGTTCATGATTCACTCTGGAATTATCTACTTTCAATCGTTATTCATATATAATCAATATTTAAGAAAGTACGTATAAATTAATGACGAAAAAACTCCGATTGAGACAAGAAAAATTTATGTCTTAACTACTTTTACCTGTAGCTTCGCTCCCGTGCTTCTATTGCCTCTAATTAGCATAAGTTCTTTCAGCTATACCTATACTATGACTACAAACAGCACGTCACCGCGTCATTCCGTAGGTAGCTTCATTACGTGAAAGAAGACAAACGGAAATCACACACTACCTATTGGTGTGATACACATACAAGGCGTAACAGAATAAACGCAAGTCCTGAAAGTAGTTTGTTCATAATTAACTACTGACTCGATATCAGTAACTTTTAAGGCGAAAGCGCCAGGGTAGCTCGCGAAATTCTTTTTTTTTTACGGCCGCGAATCAATTTTGATCAACATACAACTTAATATTGACCAGCAAATTTCGCGGGCTACCTTAACGCTTCCCCCTTAATATTAGTACATTACTGCAGCGGCCAGCAAAAGAGGCATTGAAGGACGAACGTGTAAATGTGGGCCGAGGCGAAGCCGAGGCACACATACGTAAGTCCATCAATGCCTAGTTGTGGCCAAGGCTTGTATAGTACTTTTCTCAAATAATGCGCGGAAATTAAAATACAATTACTTTTCAAAATCAATGAAGAATAACGCACAACAATATTTTTTCCCGCGTTAAAGTGTTCATTTGTTTTTTTTTTACTTCCTTGCTTGCCATTTTTCGAAGTAAAAGATCAACACGACTTAAATGAGTTTACTATGTAATTTGTTTGGCCGCTAAACCAGGACAGATATGGATTTTCATACAACTTTTGCCAGCCGCTGCTCGCATGTATGTGGCCAGTACAGCAACTTCGATTTATCTCAAAGAAGGTTGTCAAAATAATGCTCAAATTTCAAGGCATGTTTGAGAACGAAATTTTTTTTTTTATTATTCGTTTGCCATACTGACCGGTGATTGAGCCAAAGAAAAATAAAACTTATTTCAAAGCAATAAGTCCATATTTTAAATGCATAAGTTAGTGTTACGGTCAACACGATTTTCTTAATAATAATAGAAGTTAGCTTTAAAAAAAAAAGTTTTGGTTCTTGCATGCTTTTAACTCAATACTCTAATTGGGGTGTATGAGGTCTTGCGTTAATTATGTTACACATTGTATACATGACCACAGATAATATAAAAAATGACAAAACCAAACAACTTGTATGTAGCGAAGTATGTTCCTGAAATGAGCAGCTGTACAAACGAACGGACAGACAGACAAACGAAGTTGCACCATGGGTGTTCGTTTTTACCATTTTGATACGGAACCCTGTAAAGCTTCTATTTTTAAACTCATCCTCTTAATTTATAATCTCAAAATAAATATTTTTATTTTTAGTGAATATTTGTACCTACCTAAACGAAAAACAGTTTACCATCCCTGAAATACGGGCATCCTAGCTCCCAATTATTTTTGAAAATAAAAATGCTTGTATTTGAAAACCAACGATTATACTAATAAATCTTGTTAAAATATACGACTAATTTTATTTTCAAAGTCTAAAATGCTATATTCGCTAAGAAAAACGTACATTTAAAGTGAGCCCTCCGCGAGGGCTCCCGGCATCCCATATGCGATTTGAGTGAACCCTCCAGGAGGGCTCCCGGCACTGAACGTGTTAAAAGTCTATTATTCAAACTTGTTGTTTCATGTATCATTTCAAGTTAAACAAATATCAACTATATTTTAATGGTGATTAAGTTGATTTCAGAGTAACTAGCATTATTGAAAAAGTTATAAAAATGTTTGAAGTTGTAGCGTAAACTGAACTTTATTGTGTAGGATTTAAAGTCATTTTTCCATAAACTCATATTTGTTTACATTGTTGGCAAATAAATCGCGAATGCAGATTACCTTAGAGCGCCGAGCCGGAGCGTATATGGTGTCGTATACGTAAATGGTTGTACGCAAAATGCGCGCATTGACGTGGAGTTGCGGACAACAGCCGGTATTACCTATTACGTAAATGGTTCTGAAACACACATCATGTCGCCTTCGGTTAAGACTAGTCATCTCTGACTGCCAGGGCTTGTTTTTAATATTATATTTTGAACTGTTTCTTCATTTTGACAGGAATTTGGAATATGATGATTTAAAAGAGTGTTCTTGGAGTTTCTTGGCCATTCTTCTCCATAGAGATCTACGTTTGGAATGGGCAACTAGCTTCAATTTTCTGACTAACTCACGGAGTTAGTCAGAAAATTGACTCTTTAATAATTCAAAAGTGCCTGTAATAAATGGTTTAATTGAAATAAATGTTTCGATTTGAGCAATCATGTCAAAACTTTTGACATTTCTCAGGTCCAGGTCAAATGTATGGGCGATGAACTGTAATTTGTTACACTGGTAAGTAATTAGTAGTTTTTTCTTTACTCCAGGTCCAGTAGATTGTCGAAGAGGACAGCTGCTGCTAACAGAAAGTGCCATAGAACTTCTGGGAGGAGAAGTTCAGGAGATTGCAATCTCCAACTCTTTGGCTGGACAACTATCCGCCAAGTTAGGATTACCTATGCCGCAAGGTAAGCACTAAGCAGCTTTGTTATTCAATTGAAACATTGCGCGATATCGTTACATGACCATACTCATGCCTAGGAAGTATTTATTTCTGTAAATTGATTCAAAAAACACTGTTACCTGAAAAATAATAATTAAGAAGTAAAATAAAAAAGGTTTTGAAACTAGATGTGTTAATGTTGTTGAATGAAAGGCCCGCGATAAATCACGCACAATACGCACATTGCCCAATGTTGAAAGCGACGTGTGAAAATTTCCTTTTCATCTCACCACCATCATTGTACTTTCCAGAATCAGACCCCAACACAACAATCAGTGTGCCAAGAAACACAAACATACCAACACCACACACGCAAATGCCGACGGCATACGTCCCTCCTACGCCAACATTTGACCAACCCCACCAACAATCAAACAATGTGGACCAACCCACCAACTTCGCTGACGACGACATAGATGTGGACCAAATAGCGGCTTTAGAAGAACAATTCACTGATAACCCAGGAAAAAGACCGCTGGTCACTGATAATACAAATCCAGAAAAGAAATTAAAAACTGATACAGTCAACCACGATGACTATCCCGATGAAAACGACCTTTTTTTAGCAGAAGACGAAGATTACTTACGAGAACTAGAATCTCAGATAGATGCAGGCAATAATGACCTTAGTGCTCCTCAAAATACAGGTCCAAATATAGTTTCTTCTGAACCTTTCGTGTATATAAAACAGATTAAGGACTTGAGTGAAAGTGATAAAGTTGGGAAAGTTTTCAAAGTAAAAGGTCAAGTCATGAGTTTGTTATCGAAACTGTCCGTTAGTAAGGATGGCTGGAGTTTGAAATGTGCTATTGTAGATGGTACAGGGAGTCTGGACGTTGAGTTCACGAGTGATGTGCTCTCTAAATTGGTTGGTTATACTCCTCAAGAGATGAATGCGATCAAAAGGCAGATGGCGACGAAACCGGAGTTGAAAGAAAAGGCTATTACAGTAAGTGGACTTCATTGTCTATGGAGCTTCTTAGTTATGGCTATAAAGCGACACCTACCACCACCAGTCCAGCCGTCGAGAGAATGCCAGTGCGACAGTTCTAGTCACACTAATATTATAAAGGCGAAAGTTTGTATGTTTGTTACTTCTTCGCGCACAAACGGCAGGACCAATTTTGATAAAAGTTTTTATCTCGATATTCCCACGGGATCGAAACTTATGCCGGTGAAACCGCGGGGCGCAGCTAGTAGCAAATAAAATAATATCAAATTCGCAAAACACGTATCCGTTTGTATGAAACTGACAGGTGCCAAGAACGCATTCTCTCGGCGGCACTGTAAGTACCAATGTTCTAAAAGAGCATATTCAGTTTCAAAAGAATTAGGCTCCCAAAAAGTTCTAGATGGATTTCGAAATCAAATCTCCCTGCCACTAGCGTTGGCAATAATTACCTAATAAAAAAAATTTGGAAATAATCAACTTTTGTTGCTGACCATACAAATAATTTCTTCTTTTTTTTTCAGGCGTTACTGAAAGCAAAGGACAGCCTACAAGTGCTGTATTGTATAATAGAGCTGACATTACTAGAGGTGCCCAAAATAACTAATCTCATACCATTCGATGCTACGCACATTGATCAGATAAACAGAAGAGCTATGATCAGCTGATTGTAGAGTATATCGTTCCTTCCTCGTGGTCAAACTTAATGGTCAAACTGATTTGACCACAAGGAATTCTGTTCCGGAATGTATGTAATAAGGTACTGTTGTAAGTGTAAAGAGTAAATATTTATTTATGTTTTTGTATATTTTGTTTTATTTTCCCCTATTTTGCCCCTACTTTGATAATTTCTCCTTTTGTCTTGTTTATGGAGCCTCTTGTAAAGGAAAGTTAGTGTCATCATTATCTGCATAGCCTTTTTCAGAATGTTGGGGGTCAGCTTCCAGTCTACCTATCTGACCTGCACAACCCAATTACGGGGTAACACAATATCCCTTGGTAGGACTGGTTGTCAGAGGAAAGTTAGTAAAGGGGCTTATTGCCAATCTGTATTTGGTGAATAACTCAAGTCTGCTGAAATTGCTTTACACTGGTTTTTGATGCTAAGGTAACCTGCAAGGTATTTCAATATAAACCTAAACCCAACTCTATTGCATTAGTTTTGATCGAGTATTTAAAACTAAATTCGGTCTGGTGAGTTATATTATGGCACACGCTAGGAAATAATAATGATTTTTAAAGGGTCGCCGTTATCGAAATCGATAAGGAGGACTATACTTCAATAAGGATATAAACGTGGAAGAAGACGAATAAAAATCAAATAGACATTTTACAACTATATTTTAATACACTTTTCGTAACTCAATTATGTGAATTCAATATTATACAAAAAAAAAAAATATCAAATAATAACACAAGCTATCTAACGGTAGAAGACTAACATAATGTTGTCAAATGCAATCATAAAAATCATCTATAACAACTTGAACACTACTTACAAAGCTAACATTCGAGATGAGAATACTTGATTTATATAAAAATAAAGCTGCGTTTATACCGCGAGCATTCGAAAGCGAACGTTCACTAGGGGACCGAATGCTCGTGATGGCACGGACCCTAATATCTTTGAATGTCTATATGAGCGCTGTACGAAATAGGACGGGTGCCTCGAAATCGCTGAATTTCTTCAGAATATGGATACTCCACAAACCGATTACCTGGGGTTTATACCCTAACCCCCTTACTAATAAACCGCGTTGTATAGCGTCTGTATAGTTACACAACGCTTTGTCTTCTTTTTTCGAAAGTCAAATTACTGACGACTGAAAGAGAGAAATCGATGTGTAACTATTCATCTGATATAATACGTTTATTAGTAAGGGGTTCGTTTCCAGGGTGTAAATAAATGGCTTTGTAGATCCGTAGCATACTTAGACTTACTGCCACGCCAGTTTGACTTTTTTTTTAAATGGCGGCCAAAGCGATAGCTGACATCAATGCAAATAGAAAACATAATAAGACCTGAAGTGTCGTTTCTGAGACATTATCGTTAAAAAAAATGGCGCCTCAGTTAGGTATGCCAGGTCCCATATAAAAATTTTCAATCCCCTTTAATCGGAGAAGTATTTACTTTTAATTGACCTACAAATAGAAAAAAAATAGTATAAATTTCTTTATCCCGCAGAACACTGACAACTCCAGTATTTTCATCTCAAACGCGAACAAAAAGTGTAACAAGTCCTTAAAACATAATTAGTTGCACACGGTAAAAGCAACAACTAAATTGAGCACTCAATGTTACATAATGCTTGTTTTAAAACTTAATATGCGATTAAAATAAACATAGGTGTACGGGACCCGACTAGTCGTGCGACTCGGTCGTTACCGCGAAGGTAGCCTAACCTTTTATAAAAAGTGTATGTACAACCTACAACATAATATGACAGGATGTTATGAATAAAATAACATTAGTTTTACTACCAAATTTAATCAAATGATTCAACTCATTTATTGAAGTTTTAGATAACACTTTAAAAATAAGTGTCTTGCAGCATAATTCAAGTTTGTTCCAAACAATATTAAAAGCGCGTCATGTTGGGTTACGTTTCCATTTTTCTACAAAATGGCACCAAGTTAATGTAATAAATAGAGGTTAGAATATTCCAACAACGCGAGATCACACAGAGATCTAAGATTGCTAATATTGTTTTATCCCATTATATACAAATGTACCGATTAGTATGTCGTGAAGTTAATCCCCTTGAACTAAATATGTTGTAGTTATTTCTGAATGCCAATTATCGCTTTAAATACTCAAAAAATAACCCACGATCCATACCAGTCAGTACATTTAAATCGAGTAAAATGATTGCTTGGATAACATCAAATATAATCGTGAAGTTAAAAGTTAAAATATACATCTTATGAGATTATTTCATTGGAAAAGAAAATCTTTTTAAAACTAGGGGTGGCATAGTCCAAAAATTGACGTAATTGACAACACATACTTTAATAAATAACTTATCTACTTCGTTAAAAGCGGGTAGCGAATGCGATGAAATCATTTATGAGCTGTAATGTAAGTTTACATTTCTGACACCTCAATGGAAGACTTTGCCCGTTGAAAGAGTGGGCGATGCCGCTACCGACATGAGTACCAGAACAGGACACCGGTTGGTCAACAAGAACAACTTCCCAGTGAAAACATGATTACAGAGTACAAACATAAATACAGGTTGAAATTGAATACATGCGACAAATCGAAATGGGAGATTGTACTCATCATTATGAACAACTTTTACTAAAGGACCAAACCTGAAATCGCGAAAAAAAAAAACAGCTGTTCCCTACGTTTTTACGAGGTATGCGAACATTGTATGTCCCTAATAATTGTGTAAGACTGAATGTTTATAGTAATATTATTTTTAACATAGCCAATAACATTGACATACATAGTATAAATATTGTACACCCCATGGGTATGTTACAGTGATACAATAATACTAATTATAAGATCTTCTGTTCACCTGTGACAAGCAATAAATAAATGAATAAAAAAAAAAAAAAGAATTTAAATGTAGGAAACAGCTGATTTTTTATTTATTTATTTATTTAAACTTTTCGCACAAAAAGGTACAAAGGCGGACTTAATGCCTTAGGCATTCTCTACCAGTCAACCAAGGGTGGTGAAGAGATTAGATGGCAGGTGATTTTTTTTTCGCGATTTCAGGTTTGGTCCCATAGTAAAAGTTGTTCATAATGATGAGTACAATCTCCCATTTCGATTTGTCGCATGTTTTCAATTTCACCCTGTATAGGAATAAATACACGAACATAATCGACCAATTACGTACATTTGGGTGAAACATTTAATCTTAATGAGATGAATTTAAATATTCGTTTGGTATTAACATAACATAATTTATCAATTACATTTGACTTTATAAAACACTACGCACTACTCCGGTGAATAATGTCGTAAGTGCGCCGACTTTGTATTCACCGTCAATTCCTTTAGATTAGTGCTTACGACGTTATTCTTCGGCAGTGATTTAACCGGGTCAAATTAAATTAGCGAGCGAAACTCCGCAGACGTGATGGGTATCGATATCTAAAAACGACAAAACACATTTTCTCACCTCATACTTCAAGTAACAACACTACCAGCGGTCGTTGACCCCTAAGAAAAAACATCATAATTATCTTTTTTATTTTATTGTGTTTACATACTCACCCATCACGTCTGCAGAGTTTCGTTAGCTAATTTAATTTGATCCTGCATGACAATAATATATTATGTGCAAGAAATGGAGTCACGAAAAATGTCTCGTAGAAAACATTTCGTTATAAGGGCTTGCGACACAAGTTGGACGTCACTATTGTAGAACGCTGTTCAACCATAATTTATATAGAGCTCAGGCTTAGCTGTGGACTGTTATGTGACTAATAGTATTCTTCAAGTTCGTTATATAAAACTAACAATATAACAAGCTTAGGATGAGTCTCTGAAACGCTGGTTGTAAAACATAAAATAAGGCTCGGTTTCTCTAATATTCGACGGGTATTACTATGTTTAGCACCCATGGTAACAAGATTATTAGTGTAACAACGTGTAACCTAAACAAACGTGCTCGTAGACACCCGGATCACCTCACAACCAGCGCTGCACTTGACATAATATACATAAACAATTCATTAATAAAAATAAACTAATCACATGGGCGCGTCGGAGAGCGCACCAAACATTATAATTAAAACGAAAAAGCCAGTAAATAATAAACATCCGAAGCTATTTACAGCGCCTTTAATAACGTAACATCATGCAACTTGCCTACTTATCGATGCTACCAGTCTTCCACTTAAATGCCAATCCAAACTTTAGGCCGACGAGCGCCGGACGAGGCGTTTATAAGATCCTCTCGTAGAAGAGTAGGTACGCTTGTGCTCTTAGTACTTTCTCCTCGCTCACTTCGGACACCATGCTGTCTGATACGTAGTACCACTTGCCGGAAGGGGGCTCCGCTGCTGAGGCGGGGCCTTCGCCTGATTCGTAGCCCGATAATTCTGATTCTGAGTCTGCATCACCGTCCCCGCTATCCGCGGCGGGAGGACTTATATTCCCGCCCTTTGGCAAGAACCACCAGCGCGGATCCCCCGCCTTTACTGGCCCTCGTACCTTCACATACGCCACATAATGGCCGCCGTGCATACCGCCCGAATGCTCCACGACGCCGTACAGAGAGTACAACAACTCATTCTGTCCTTTAGCCACGTTCGGTAACTTTCGAACTTTGTCCATAGCACAGAACGGCGCTAAGTCCAAGATGGTCGGGAAGTCCACGTGTTTGGACATCTTTCTGAACATGCATCGGAGGCCAATTTGGAACCTCTTCAGGTGAAGGATCAGGATTGCGGGTGGACTCGATACCAAGAACCGTTTGGTAGCGTTTGTGTATACTGTTTTTCCGTCCTTGCCGTTGATTCGTTCGGTGCACGTCTCACATCCGACCTTGTTGTTGCCTGTGAGCAGTTCTAGAGCGGTGAACTGACTGAGACACGACTGGATGCTGCACTCGTCTTCATCACACACGTAACGTGGTGATAGCGGACTCTGCCGTGAGTACGGCAGGAAGTCTCTTTGACTCTTTTCTGCATCAATGTTGTTCACTTTAGGCTTCGGCGCGGGCGGAGGAGGATCCGCCGGCGCCTCGACGGTCACAGGTGAAGGTAACGCGGGCTTTTTGGTATTAGAATCGTCCAAATTATAAAGTTTAAGTTTGTCCAAATGATTGTTCAGGTCGTTGAAGTTCTTGCTTTCGGGCAAGGATTCGTAACTGCTCTCTCCGCTGTGTTCGAGAACACTCCGACAGCCTTGCACGCTGATACCTCGCGAAACTACTTCATTGGAGTATTCAGGGACGTTAGGGACGAAAGATATTCGTGACACCGGCCTTTCGAACTCCGTTTTGACAGGGGACAGTTTGGTATGTTGCGGACTCGATAGTTCCAGGTTGATTTCGCTACACAAGGAGCTATGACTTCCGAGTTCCTTGCCATTAGTCGGGGAGTCAACATTATCGACAGTTTCCGTCGAGTTATGTTTGGTCGCCTCTGGACTCGCGACGCCCGAATCTGGGTTAGAGAGGTTCTCTAAAGATATGGGAGGTTTATATTCGAGCGGTATTGCTGTGGTCGAGGTTGAATGGTCTGCGAACTCGACCTTATCCTTATCCGCGTGTTCTGGGGTGTTGTCTGTCTTTTCTTTATCCATATCGACTGGACTGGTGCGAATGGAGTCGGAGCTGATGACTTTTTCAGAGTTGTAGCCAGATTCCATGTGGTAAGCGGCGAAGTTTGCGGCAGTGTGGGCAATGGCTTGTGTCCCCACAGACACAGTATGTGTGTCTGGCTGTCTGGGCATATCCTCAAGGTTATCTTCCACGTCTGCATCAGATTGTTCAGAGGACGACTTACCATCAGTCTTGGTAGTACCGTTGGCATCCCCAGACTGCTCATCTTTGGACGTAGAGTTACCTGAAAAGACGGATTTGTAATAAGTTTTCGGTTTACTGAAGACGGCAATTTCAATTTGATGAATAATGGTGACTTGATAAATAATTGCTGGCGTGACAACTTATGATTTGTTTCTAAACGAGACAAAATGATGTATGAAACGATATTAGTGTGACTATTAGTACTGAAACTAAATCCATGTATTGCCGCGTTTTTTTTTATTTTTCAATTTTTTGTTTCTGGTATCACACAAAAGCAGTATATGCAAAATATGTAGAAGCAGAATATTTAGTTTTAAATTTTATCCCACAGGTTATATGACGTTATATAAAATGCCAGCCAGCCAACAATGTGGTGTGAACAAAATGTTGGTATTGTGGTACCACCTTTGTTCTTTCTGGCGGCTTTGCGAGCTGCCATCCGCTCCTTCTTCAACTGATGTTTGGAAGGTTTCTCGTCTTGCGCATTGAAAACATTCTCTTCTGAAAATATGTGCTCTTGTCATTACATGCCTTAGTTACTACACGTTGTTTCGCGTTATACACTCGTAGAGATTGTTTCGCACCACTTCTTTTAAGTTTTAAGTGACAGAGGCCGTATAGGGTAAGTGTCAAAGTCATTATTGTTGCGGTGCGGAAAAGAGATGGAACTATATAGGACGGTTCGCAGGAAAGTTCGCTCGACACTAAAGGCATTTGTTTTGCGGTTTATAGAGACAGCGTACGAATTGAAGAATCTAAGCATGGTGAATGAGTAGGTACTAACATCTTTAAGAGACGCTTTATTTCTACCTTCAATAGCCCAAATATTATAGTATTTTCAACGCTCTGCTTAACGCCGAGGGTTGAAATTCCAAGTGTTTTTATGATGCGCTGGGATGCACTCTTGTTGGATACTCAATGCTCAGCTCAACACAGAGAGTTGAAAATCCATTGCGTGATAAAAGCCCGTTACGATATTTCTACGCCCGTGGAAACGGGGGCTTGAATGATCTATAGAATGAGTTTTACATGATAATAAAAACAACATTGTTTAAAAATGGTGCAAAACATGTCATGACGTGTGTAATGAAGCAAAGCATGCGAGATATGGTTACGACATAGAGTTTTTAGTTTTAAGCGCAGTTCGAAACATTGATTGCATTCTGGGTTTGGAAATAAAACTAAAAATAAGGATCTTTGTGACCAAACGAAAACATAGTTAAATAGAATGAATTGCCGTCATAGTATCACAGAAATTGCTACAAAAGGGACAAAATCTTCTCACATCAAGCTAGATATTTCAAAATCTATCTAGATTTAGATCTATATTCTAAAAGAATGCTTAAGCACAAAACTCTACTCAGTGGAGTAATTGCGTAACATACTATTAGTTGGAATCGTTTACATTTTGACAGTTCAACAATATTCATTGCGTTATTTACGTTGTTGAGCAGACAAGTTTTTCGAACATATGAAGCAATGGATCAGCAATATCCTTCAAAATGATTCAGATTGTGATTGAATGTGTACTCCGCAATTTGGAGTGCGCGACGAGATTTGCGCTTGAAAATTCTAGAATACAGGTCTTTTACCCGATTTCTGAAAGGCTAATTATAATCAACACAAAAATAAGCTGACAAATGTCAAACTCATGCCGTGTTCTCTATGTCTTCAGTCAGCTAATCACATTTATTAATTTAAACTTCTTGTGCAGTTGTGGTATATACGCGGACTTGGTTCATAATCAGCCTATAATATTCTCACTGCTGGGACATTGGCCACCTCTCGGTGAGAGAGAGTGGGCCGTAATCCACCATGCGGGCCCAGTGCGGATTGGCAATGTCACATGTCTTCGATTTTTTTGTTCTAGGACATGCCGGTTTCTTTACGATGTTTTCCTTCACAGTTTTGAGAGCAGTGGTGATGAATTAATTTACACAAAGTAAAGCTCCTGTCTGGGTTCGAACCTACGACCTTATAGCTCGTGCGGCCGTTACCACTGCCACATTGATTGGCTGTTGTTATTTCAGGCAGCCAATCATAACAGTTAATATAAGTTTGTTAATCAGTTCACTTTTGTCTTGTATAGCCTTTCTGAACTCAAGTGTCTACTTAACATAATACACACAACACAAATACACACAATATAACATCAAAATCAAACATACCATTAGGCGTTTTCCTGCGGACTACTGCAGGTGGTTGCGGACGGCTGGCTGCGACTGGAAGCGACAGGTCCAGGAAGTACTCAGCCCTGTCAGATTGATGGAGGCACTCCTGGCATTCCAGGGTCGAGACTAGGAAGCCGCGGAAGACCTGGAAGTAAGGTGGTGGGTCACAGGTTTATTTGCAAACTAGGATGTTGGAGGAACAGTCACATGACTATGTAATCATAAATTGATTTTAAAAAGTAACCTTTGTCTTGCTGGTTCTTTTTCACTTAAAGAAAAAATGGCAGGTGAAATTCTATCTCTTTATAAGTAGCTTTTGTATGATCGTTGTAAAAATATCTATCTATAAATTTAGCCCGTAATGTCCCACTCTTGTTCTTAGCGTGTTTAGCTATCTAAATCGGGTCGGGCGGTCGGCCCACAGCTGGGCAAACACCTCCCTCTCACTTTTCCAAACACGTCAGACCTCTCTGTCATTGCGGGCGATAAAAATAAACATATTAAAATCTTTTGGGGCTCAGTAAAATCAAAACTAGCATGCACAAACTCCCCAGACACAGAATTACATTGGCCTTTCAGCTCAGGCCATGCTGAGACGAATTCCGCGCGAACTGCGGGACGCAACTGCATGAGTCGATTATTTTAATAATTAGAAAGTCATACTGACTATACGCGCCAGTTTGAACATCTCCATTCAAGTTAGTTGTTGTCGGTGCGAGCTAATTACATCCCGCATCCCTCGCGGAGTTCACATTTGTTTAGCCAGGACTTTAATCTACAGCCCAGACAAATACTGCTTTCAAGCAATAATCATATTATTATTCTCAACTCACAGCTCATAGCGTATGGAATCAAACGCTGATCTACTGCGCCAACCAGGTTGTCTTTCTTTAATTTCATCTTTTTTAATCCTATTAACTGTACAGCGGGAGTGCTGGGACACAGGCGTCCTTCCTGTGAGAGGAACTGGTCCGTACCTAACTACGCAGGCCCAGTGCGGGTTAGTGGATGAGTACTTATAAACAAAAATCACAATAAAAGTAAAAAAAAACACTCAATAAAACGCATATCAAGTCATTTTGAATATTTTTGAGTCATTGAAACTTTGACTTTCGTCATAAAGATGTCAATCAGCAGCCGATCTATTTTGTAAAAATATCACTGTGAAAACGTGTGTGAAGTGAGCTGTCACTCCACCTGATGCAAGGGATTGTTCGTCGAATCGTTGAGCTCCTTAAGTTTTGAGTTGAGCTGCATGATTTCTGACAAATGCGTGCACTGACTGGACAGGTCCTCTCAATCTGTGTGGTTCTTTCCTCAAAAGACCATCTCAAACATCGATCTACATGGTCTTCATATAACCTGACCAAGATTATGTCTGGACTTTAAAAGAGACTGTGACCTCTGAGTTTGTTTCGGCCTTTCTTCTCAGAGTAGTCAGATAGGAAACGCCGACCTCATCTAGTTTTATAAAAAATATGATTGACGTGTAAAAGTGTTTGTGTAAACATACTTAAAAAAATAAAATCATTTATCATTGACTCTATTTACAACTCACTTCACCTGTTTTCGAGGTGAGATTTTTCCAGAACCGATCGGCTGTTATCATTATTCTACCCTTTTCCCAACTACTTTGGGGTCATCTTCCAGTCTAACCGGATGCAGCTGAGTACCAGTATTTTACATGGAGCGCTGCCTATCTGACCTCCACAACCCAGTTACTGGATAATACGAAACCTCTTGGTAAAACTGGTTGTCGGACTTTCGGGCTTCTGACGGTCCCTAACGACTGTCAAAGATTCACGAATGACAGCCGGGACCAACGGCTTAACGTGCTTTCCGAGGCACGGAAGGGTTTTGGCATGTAAAGATGTTCACCCAAACACGGACCAACCGTAGCAAGCGCAGCTTAACCTGACCGAACGACCGGTGCGGCTGTCATTACTTAGCCCCTTATAAATAGATCGGCTGTAATATTAGTTTCTAATCTACGAGGGAGCAA
Source organism: Gortyna flavago (assembly GCA_963669345.1). NCBI lineage: Eukaryota > Metazoa > Arthropoda > Insecta > Lepidoptera > Noctuidae > Gortyna > Gortyna flavago. The sequence continues at coordinate 2,277,110 of OY770144.1, forward strand.
ACCAAATAAAAACACTTTAGAAGGAGAATTAATTATCGCACAAAATGGCTGTTATCGACTGAGTCTTTGTTGAGCTGTAAATCATTTTGCCAGACATGTTCTATTAAGATTTTTTTTTGTTATGATATCGATTTTATTTACTACATTCAGACAATAAGCTTTGTCTAATCAGTTGTTTGGCGTAAAAAAAATCCGACTGTCTTTTTTGTGCGTCATGTACCCCACTGTACAGAGGCCAGCAAATCAAGTTACCCCAATCTGTAAAATTTTCCCAATTGAATAAGAACCTTATTCCTTTGTTATAAAGTTGAAAATCTATCAAAGAAATTTGACAGATTGGGGTAACTTGATGTGCTGGCCTCTGTACAATGTTATCATTTAGTTTATTATTCCATTATTGTTAAATGTACCTCTTTTTTTTTGTAAACAGGAGTAATGGTTTTAGCTTAGCAGCGCATAGCAACCCGCTTCGGGACCTGAGCGTAGTGCTGACGCTTAAACCCTATACTAACTGTATTGTAGTTTTGTGTAGGTACAGTCAACAAAAGAGATAAGTATGCAGGATCGTCGGATATACTTGAAGTTTATCAAGAAACCGATGGATTTTCTTGAATAAGCTTTAATTTTATTAATAGAAAACAAACAGCTCTTTCATCAAATTAAATTTCAGTCGACAACATCCATCGGTTTCTTACTAAACTTCAATTATATCCGACGATCCTGCATACTTATCTATTTTGCTGACTGTACTTACTACTCCTAGCTATAATTAGGGAGACAATAAACGTTGTTCTATTCTGTATGTATCTAATTCTATGACGTATATTTTGTCGAACGAAGACTGGCGAGTTTGCCTGCCATCTATTTATGTCCTAGATTTTATTAGCCCATTCTCATCTAAGTCGTAAAAATCGTCTACAACTGCACACACATGCTGCCTATAAATACGACTCTAACCTGTCGCTACTGTCCCGAATCAACAATTTACAGCCCAAAAAACTCAACATCCAACAACCATACTGGATAAACAACGCCATTAAAAAAAAAACAATTTCTTCAATAAAAAAGTACTCCCGGGCCTATTTTATACCTTAATTACCTGTTCAGGTCTAAGCATTGTATCTGAGGCCTGTTGTCCATAGAACTTGACCTTTTGCTTGACCTCTCCGTCGACCTTTGAGGGGTCAACTTTGGAGTTCATGCCTAGGCTGCTCAGTATCACGGACTGATATCGCCGAAGATCCTCTGACCTGAGAACAGAATGGTTTTTGTTGGTATACACATGTGTGGATGTATGTGGACTCCATTGTGCGCACGTAAGACTCCCATTCGGTCCGTTATGCGTGGTGTTGATGTCTGGGGTATTGTGCTAAGGTATTCGAGATAGTATTTGCATAGACAATAGCAGTATCGTTGGTAAATGTTTGATTAGATGCGGATAATTGTATTTGGTTTTGTTATCCTTTTAAGTCATGTTTACTGGTATGTTGATGTTTAATCATGCTCATATAAGAGCTCATACACACGACAACAACAACAACAACAACAACACAACACAACAACAACACAGACAACTGCACCCTTCGACGCGTGTCGCTCGTCTGTATGCACACTAAGTAAAAGATTCACAACATAAGATTCACATTCCTGACATAAAATTGTAAATCAGATATTAGATTTTATGTTTGCTAGTCAGGCCCAAAGTCCACCTGACGGAATAGGTTAAATTCCAAAGCAATGGGTAAGTCAACTGTTAAATATATAAATATTTCTGCAGTATAACAGGTTATAACAGGAACACAGCATTTCTGCTTTAGGATAGCGGTAAATGTTGGTAGTACTTTTAATTAAGCTATTTTAGAAACCCTAGCCTTAGTATTTAAAATGGTGAAGGGCGGGCGTTTTGGGGGACTGTCTTATGTAATTTTGACGTTAAAAAAGTGTTGATTCTCAGCCTAGTTTGAATAAATGACTTTTGATTTTTTTAATGGGCATTCGGAAATTTTATAAGTTTGATCCGAGTTGTCGGCTTTAGTGAATATCATGATTATCATACCTGACAGCTTCCAGCAAATGCCTGAGCAGCTCATGGGCGTCATGCTGGTCGCCGCCGCCGAACTGCGGCAGTTTGTTCACGAGCGCAGACAACAGCTTCCGAGGAGTATACACACCACCTTCACCTGGAAAAGTAGATTAAATTAACATTATTATAAATAGATAAGTGTTACTTCATTAAAAAATTTAAATGACAACCTGAGTAGGGAATGCAATCTCTTTCTATCTCGGCCACGTTTACAGAGATTGATCTCGGCCGAAAATCGATCGAGATCTCGTGATTGCATTCCGTAAACATGAGGGTCTGTAATTCTAAACTATCTAATCCGAGTGTCAGTCGGCTTGAATAATATCTTCGTACATTGATGGGGGTTTGCATTGAATGATAAAATATACGTATACTCCATTTGAAGTAAGATTAGGCATTTAAATAAACCTTTTTTACAATCCGTTCACCAGATTTTGAATTCTATTGCGTTAGTGGCATGACAAATAGCAGCTGCAGTAAACAGTTGGTATTGTAACCACTTTTATGCTTTTAATGCCACCCTTATGCCTACGGTATAGAAGTCAAAATCGGTTGAACGGACTGTGAAAAAGGTTTATTCAAATGTCTAATCTTATTTCAAATAGATGGGAGTATAGGTAGCTATTTCTTTCAAGGTCATGCTACAGGGCACCTGCAACTACTTTCAACCCTCTTTCAATAGTAAAAGTTTAATAAAATCAATAGACGATGAATTATTGATGCAGTACCTCACCTCACGTAAGGAGGTTTAGTCAATTATGAGCCTAAATTTCATCACCAGCACCACAATATCTCACTGTCATACAATCACGTGTGATGGCAAATTCTGGACATTAAATATTGAAGTTAATAGCTTCTATAACTGATCAACAGAAATTGAAAAAATCATTATTATTTTCCAGTTTTCGAATGCGCAACTTGTATTCATGAAATGGTCCTATAACCTTTGGGCCACCACGACACCCCATAGCATAATTAAAGATTTTTTTATGAAACCGGCATGTCCTAGAACCAAACATTCGAAGACATGTGACATCTACCAATTTATTTGCCAAAAATGTAAACAAATATGTGTATATGGAAAAATAACTTTAAATCCTACACAGTAAAGTTCAGTTTAGTTTACAACTTCAAACATTTTTATAACTTTTTCAATAGTGCTAGTCACTCTGAAATCAACTTAATTGCCATTGAAATAAAATTGGTATTTGTTTAACTTGAAATAATATTAATTAGAAACATAAGTTTGAATTGACCTTCCGTTTAAGTATGTTATGTAATCAGTTTCACTGTCGTGTTAAGTGGTGTATTGATAGGGAAACAATAGCTATCTTTGTGATTCGCAATAAATAATAACAATGCCATATTGTACGATCCGTGGTTGTAATTTAACTCGGATTTAAACGTGTATCAAATCTGGTCAATCTAGAATTCTAAGAATTCTTTATGTTTATTTATTTATTTCAAGTATAGTTATTATAACACAAGCTTACAGACTCATTCAAGCCGATATTTTATTATTAAAATTACATAAAATAAAATTACCTGTAAGCTGGATTACATATTCTATACTTTTATAATAAAGCTAAAGACTTTTTTCGTTAGAACGCGCTAATCCAGTCGGTTTTGATAAATTATTTCAGCATTTGATAGCCGAATTCTTGACTTGAGGAAGATTATACTTAACAACACGCTACGAGTAAGACTCTTAAAAAAAAGGCAAAAGAATTACAAACAGCGCTAAGCGAAAACGAAGTAGCGAGGCACAGTTATAGGGTATAATGCTTATGTATGTATTTTATGTTAAAACAAGAAATCTCGCGCGAACGAAGTTCCGGGCAGAAGCTAATAAGTATAATAATATAACAATTATAAAAACATGACAGTTTTACAACGTTTACAATTCCAGAGCTCTTTCTATCATTATTTGTGCCATTTGCCCAAATACACCTACCTTCCGATGCCACCAATATGAATCTACTTAGCCTTTCCTATCCTACAATATGTGCGGCTCGTGACATAGGGGTGAACTTGAGTAGGTTAGTCCTAGCCGCTAGCACGTCAACCAGATCAGAATGAGAAGATAAGAGATGTTGAATTTATGTAGGACCGAAACTCATCACCGCAATGCGACTACGCAACGCGTCAAAAGATTTCGGCGATGTGATTTCGCGTCGCGTTTTATTCCTAAGGTTGAAATGGTCGAAGCCACCAAAACGAATTGTTAATTAACTTAGCATAGCTAAAGAGATTGAAAGTTGAAAAGAGAATCGATAGCTGTAATTTTACGAGACGTTATCCATACTAATACTAATATTATAAAAAATTCGAAAGTAACTCTGTCTGTCTGTATGTTACCTTTTCACGCGTAAACCACTCAACGGATTTCGATAAAATTTGGCAGAGAGATAGATTGCATCCCGGGGAAGGACATAGGATAGTTTTTATCGAGATACCTCGCGGGCGAAGCCGCGGGCGGAAGCTAGTTGTTTATAAATGAACTTAGTACAGTCGAATACGGGTCAGTGGCCACTTTGACCTTGAGCTGGTCTAACAGCTAAACGTCAAAGTGTTACCACTGCACTGACTGTACTAAATTCATTTAGTACAGCAGTACGGAGTTTCAATAGAATACTAGGCTATAGAGGCCAGCTTATAATGGGTTTGTTACCACTGACCATGACATGCGGCCCTGTACCAACCAGTTGTGCCTCGTAAAACATCCGAATTGAGAACTTCCTCCTTTTTAGAAGTCGGTTAAAAAATAAATAGGCCAATTTATACAAGTACGTCATAAAAGTATCTTTTTAAAATAAAGTATCTAGAGAGAGAAATCTACACCGACCGTAATACTCATGAAAAGCAATGTCCAAAGGAAAAGTACCATTCCAATGAATACGTTATTTATATCAAATGTACATATTTAATGTCCAATGTCTGTTGACCATGGCGAATAATTTACATACATATCAGTAGAGAGCTGTGTCAGTAGTAGCTATACAAGGTTCGTAAATAAATAGAATCTAGAACAGCAATTAGACCGGTTAAATGTGGAAGGGAACACAGATGCTGGCTGAGAGTTCCTCACTTTGGCTGTACGCATAAGCAGTGGAGGAGAAGCGTTGAGTACGACTGGTCGGGTTATCAACCAAGTGCGGATGGTACCCTGCAATACGTCTGGTAGTCAGGTAGTAAAAATCGCTCTTAGCGATAAGACCGCCCATAATGTCACCTTTTGTACAGTTTGTCTACTTATGTCTATAATTTATATGGTGTGCATAATAAAGAGCATTATATCTATCTATCTATCTAAAAGGCCGATGGTGGATAATGGATTTATTGATCATCAATGTTTTGACGCGAGAATCGAACCCCCATAGCGACAAGATCCGATAGGCCAGCAGTTACTACTAAATAAAGAACCAGTTTAAAGATAATTTGATTGCATAAGTTTAAGGTTGTTGATCCAAGGTCAATGATAATAATAAATATGCCTAATATTTATTTGTTATCACATCTATATCAGAATACGTAATTCTTTGAGATAACATAATTGACAAATAATTATACCACTTGGACCTTTCCATGATGAATAGATGTCTCTCGAAATGATTGAAAAAAACAATGTATTTTGTTTTGGTGGAAAAAAACACAAGATTTTACTTTTCTGAAAAAATTTTAGACAACCTGTAATGTTATATAATTTTTCATATATAAATACTTTTTATAAGGATATATATTATAAAGGAAGACACAAGAACTGGATGTAAATAAGTGAAACTTTATGTAATTAAGATAAAAACTAACTAGTCTTGTGTACTAAAAATTACAAATCATACATCAAAAATTGCAAAAAGCTCAAGGCTAAAGTGCCATTGCAGTTTGTACTATTGCAAATGTATTTTAAGCAAAATTCAATATTTTTCCCCTCCTTCCTGCAAATTGCAAAAACGTAAGAAAAGAAATTCGCGAGGAACCATAACGCATTCACAGTAGAATTAAAATAAAATCCAAAACAATTAATGAATTTGTTTTTTCAACTTGTTAGAATATTTCTTGATTATTACAATGTTGTTAAACATATTAATTCCATAATTTGTATTACTATTTATGGCTTACAGCGTCAGTCTTAATATTGGTGCAAAGCATAATCCATAATATTTCTAAATCATGTCCAGACTGTTAGGTTAGACAGTGGATGCATGAAATCAGGTCACATTCTAAATTTAGCTAACCTATTAAGTGAGTTGGCTCCAAATTATACTTAGACATGTTGACAATATAAAATAGGCCCATTTAATTTATGTAAAGTTTTATAATCCAGTGGATAGCTTGTTTACTATAGTAAAACAAGTCTAGGATGGATTGGCTCTGTCAAAGAGATCAAATAAACCTTTAGGTTTTTTTTTGGAATTTAAGTTATAACTATTGCATATATTAATATTTATAATTTGTCTGTGTTGAGTGGCTGAAATAAGTCTAGATGACTTTATTTATTTATAATTCTTATGTACGTGTGTATATCACTGAACTCCTCCTAAACAGCTGGAACGATTTTGTTGTTTTTTTAGTGTGTGTCTGAGTGGGTCCCTTATTGGTTTAGATTCACAATTGGATGGCGCTGCTTAGGCAGGACACATCTGCCAGGTCTGCTAGTTTAAAATAAAATATGTTTGTGTCAAGCAGTGGACTTAGAAAGATAAACATGTTCTACTCTTGACACTAGTACTAAATACAAAATAAATAATTGTTATGTACTGCAATCAAACAAAGCTTTTGTTTATAACAGTATGACACATACTAATGTTTATTAAGGACAAAGGAACTCATTAAATTTGTCGTAATTAATTGATAGTGCAACCGTTTTTTTTTAGCTTATACTGTCCTAATGCAGAGCAAAAGGCATCTCCCAAATGGTTTATAAAAACTAAATATCATCCCCTCATCTGTTACGCAAGCTTCTTAAGCTTGTTAACAATAGAAATTGAGCTCATAAAGGACAGAACTTTATATGAAAAAATTTTGGAGAACAGGAGATGTTTTAACACTTAATAGCTGTATAAAAAAGTGTATAGACATGCTTCACTGTAAAAACAAAGCAATCACAAATGTTTGGCAATGATTGCAGCCATAACAACTGCAGTTTCTTACATCAACAATGTGCAACCTTGAATTTATTGCAGGAAAAGCTGCTCAATCTTTGTTATGATCTTACCTACATTAAACTAGTTTTTATTTCTTTATTGCAGAAAGTCATTTTTATAAATATTTAATGAATAAATACTTGTTTAACTTATGTGTGTATTTATAATATTTTCTGTTTTAATACCTACATTATTTATTATGTAGCATGCTCATTTGTAAATGTTATTGTTGTGATTAATTAAATTTAGCAATAAAAATGTAGGTTAAATGTTTAAATCACCTTTATGTAGTTAATACATTACTGTAATCAGGATAAATGCATTCATAAACATTCTAGGTATTATCCTTCAGTTACTAAAACATTCAATTCTATGCCACAGATGATACAGCAACAAAAACAAGTTTTATTTAATTACATGGATGTCAAGGTTTTAAAAGGGAAATAGACTATAAACCAATAAATACATACCTGCTTGTAATTCACTCAAAGTTTCTGACAATGTTCTAGTCAAGGAGCCCCACTCTGCCAGTTGTCCAGTGATGGGAGGTAAATCCACTTCCTTTCCATCATCCCCATCAGGTTTCAGCTTCAACTTTCCACCAGGCAAGGTAAACCTCTCACCAGGATTAGCCATCTCTTGAAGAACTTGCAACAAATAGGGTGTCTGCACCAAACATTGCATAACTGAATTGAAGAAGCAAGTATTCCCTAGATTTGTAAGCCCTCTAACCCTTGGTAGACTATATATAGCTTTGTCCTTTCCTTTTGATATTGTGTCAATTTTAATTATAGTTTCTATAGTTGGTATGTCAGTATTTAAGTCCGGATTATAGGGCAGTTCAATTGGAGGGAGTGATTTAGCATTCCCACCACCAACTGCTTGCTTTTTAAGGTATTCTACACACTCATGGAGCTTCTTAGCACTTGAAGCAGTAACTTCATTGTTGCAGTTGTAGCAGTAAACATCCCAAGTTGTTGTGTTGGCTGTGAGTGCATGGCAGTCAGAGCGAGGGGTTTTGAAGTGGTTTAGTGCGTGCTTGTTGCGCGTTCGGCCACAGAGCTGCGTGCCACAGCGCAAGCACATCCACAATGATAGGTCTTCTTCATAGTCGGGGTCAGAGACCTCGTTTTTGAAAGACTTCTTGCACTCTGAGCACTCCTTCTGAAAGCCGCCCGTCTTGAGCGCCTTCTTCAGCTGGGTCAGGTCTACAGCTTTGGCTACATGAGGACATGCGGACTTGACGTTCTCGTCGCAAGACTCCGTAGATTCGTCGCCGTTCTCACCAGGATCACTCTGTCTCTTTTTCTTAACCATTGTCACGTCTTAATGTAACCGCCTGAAATACGTAACAAGATACATGTGGTAAGAATAACCGCACTAACACAAAAAGAATAAAATGTCAAATCTGTGTCGATAGCCATTGCACGCGTGACAACGCACATTCATCGCCCTCAGGAAAAGTGCAAACATGCCAAAACACTATAAATAAAATATCGTCTACTTACAGTTACATACGATGGCGAAAAACTATGTTTAGAATGACGAGAATAACAAAAAGATTAAGTTTTCCAAAATTTTGTCAGAAAAGTGTAACACCGTCAACCATCTTTCTTAACAATGTTACCAAACTAACAAAAAAAATAAAAAAAGTATAAAAATAACCCCTTTCCACGAAACGTCTAGAGTCTAGTGATTTATTGAGAAATACTTCATATAATCGACTAAAGAAACATTGATTTTGCTTCTGTCATCAACTTGTATCGAATGGTCGTCCATCTCTAGTCTTTTACACCATCTAGTGGCGATCAGATAAACTAAAATTCTGAAACGTCAACATGATCGTGATGGAATCTGTTAATCAAATTGTGAATTTTCATTGATTTTTGTAAAATTTACGTAGAAATTTGCGAATATTGAGATAAAATTAAATATTTTGAAGTGTGATACTACACGCCATGTGATGTAAATATGTGGTTTGTCGGTAATTGCTCAAATAAATAAAGTGAAAGAAGTTGTTGATGGTGATCAGTTTGTAGTGTTACAAAATTACCAAAATGTCACTACCTGGGAATGGAATCTTCGTGGTGCAGGGCGAGATGGCAATGCTCGTCACTGCCATGCGACGGAGTACACGGTGGGGCTCACACTCGTTCCCAAACGAAGAGTATGATGTACTGATGAGAACCTTCCAAGATCTCAAGACTATCTTAAATCAAGTGGATGATTTACGGCTTTTGGACCCCGCGACATACCTGAGCCCCTTCCTAGAAGTGATAAGAAGCAAGGAGACCACTGGTCCTGTCACTAGTCTAGCTCTTTCTGCCATACACAAGTTCTTATCATATGGTCTTATTGGTAAGTAATAGATTCCTTTCATTTATCTAAGTTGATATCCTTAGTTATACCAATAGATTAGGAACTAAATCTGAATATAATAAAGTGGTAAAGTATTGACATGGTTTTGGCATGACATGGTTTCTAAATGGGCTGTCCTTACACAAGATGACATAAACAATAACAATAATTGTGAAAGTGTTAAGAGTTTATATCCTATTAGGAATACACATTTTTGATGATAAAATTCACTATAGAATCCACCAATATTGTCAGTAAAAGTGATGAAAATTTTTAAGTAATTGAAAGAGTTTTCTGTTAGCTAGTTATTTCATTAACAATTTTTACATTGTATTGAAATGTATTACTGTAAAAACTAAAACAACATGAATAAAGATAATATAATTTTTTGTAATGAATACCTACATAAGTGACAAGTTTTAAAACAATCTTCTTAGTCTTTCATCATCATCATCATTACCTCCTAGCCTTTTCTCAACTATGTTGGGGTCGGCTTCCAGTCTAACAGAGAAGTATGGAAGAAAAAATGACATGTTGCACCAAACCCAAATAAAATGGGGCAGCACAATGATGAATAAAAAAAAATACTACAGTATGTTCACCATATCTATATGTATTAACTTCTATACTAATATCATAACTATAATAATAATGCTGAAGAGATTGTTTGTTTGTTTAAATCGGCTAATCTTTGGAAGACAAGCAAAAAGAATAAGGATGAAACGGCCAGTGAAACCACAGGCACAGCTAGTCTAGTAAGAGTAGGTAATAGGTTGGATAGGGCTGTTGTCCTCAACTCCACGTCAATGCGCGTATTTTGCGTGCGGTCTAGTAAGAGTAATATAATAAACATTTCCATGATCAAACATTCAGGCTCAGATTGATTTACATTTCCCAGTAATCACTCTCCTTTTTATGTCATTCACATAAATTCACATGAATGATTTTATTATCAAATTAAACATTGACATAACGGAAGTAGTAATTGTGACAGTGTTTATATCACTAAGTGCTTGATAACGGGTCATTTCATCAGTCCATGTAAAAGTTTGAGCGTAGAACCTGATAATACTAAGTCTAGCGATCACAACATTATCCGCTGATCAAACTCGGGTATAATGTTATTCAAAGTGTTATTTGTACTCACAGTTCAGGAATCAGCTTTAAGTGATACCTGTTTCCTGTGTTTCGGCGTAGGTGACGGAGTCCTGGCACTACTACATACGTACCAAACACAATCTTATCATGTGTTTAGCATAATGGCGTATCATAATATTTCATGGTTATTTAAATTCCATTACATTAAATGAAATTACCTTAGAGGGGCTTGTGGCTAAGTAATAACAGCCGCACTGTTTGATCGATCAGGTTAACCTACTCTTGCCGCGGTTGGTCTGTGGATGGGTTACCATCTTTGCATACCAAGACCCCTCCGTGACTCGGAAAGAACGTTAAGGCGTTGGTCCCGGCTGTCAAAACTCAAAGCATTTATTTCAATTAAACCATTTACAGGCACTTTTGAATTGTCAAGAAGTCGGTCAGTCAGAAAATTTGAAACTAGTTGCCCATTCCAAAGCGTAGGTACCTATAGAGAAGAACGGGCAAAAAATACCATGGACACTCTTTTAAATTATATTTTTACAAAAATATTATTTAGGTACATCATTAATGTTGAATTTATAATTAGTACAGCAAATAGTACTTAACAAAACAAAAATCCAAAAATAAAATAATTAAAAATAAGCCGAGGCAGCTAAGTGATGACCGGCCCCAACTGACGGAGCCCGTTCACGAACATGACGCATAGAACAGCATCATTTAGCTCAAACATTTTGAAGGGAGCTAAGTGATCCAACATACGTAACCGTCAGTGAGACATTTTAGTGAGCATGATATACTATCAGCCGCCAGGGCACATTCAAGTCAATGAAAGAAATATTATTACCCGGTAAGTTGGTAGCTCTACAGTACATAGAACTCACATCTGTGCTATGCAATTATACAATATAAAGGAAATTGAGTTTATACAATGCAAAGATAGTCTTACAATCTTCAACAGCTCCAACAGTATTTTCAAGTGTTAATCAAATAGTTATGGTTGTGGAGCAGGACCAGCATTTGTGGATCTTGGACAGTCGTTACGGGTTCTCAGAAGCCCGAAAGTCTGACAACCAGTCTTACCAAGGGGTTTCGTATTACCCAGTAACTAGGTTGTAGAGGTCAGATAGGCAGTCGCTCCATGTAAAATACTGGTACTCAGCTGCATCCGGTTAGACTAGAAGCCCACCCCAATATAGTTGGGAAAAGGCTAGGCAGATGATGATGACTTAAATTCCATTGCACTATTGATACAGTTGTAGATTCTATAAGATCTAAAAACTGTTAGATCTGTAAAATATCCTGATTAATTTAGAGCTTCAATCAATCAATCTGCCTAGCCTTTTGCAACTATGTTGGGGTCGACTTCCAGTCTAACCGGATGCAGCCGAATACCTACTGTTATTCAGCTGCAGCTGCATTTTGCATGGAGCAACTACCTATCTGACAACCCAGTTACTGTGTAACATAATAATCCTTGGTAAAACTGGTTGGCAGACTTTTGGACTTCTGACTACTCGTAATGACTGACAGAAATCTATGAATGACTGCCGGGACCAAAGGCTTCATGTACTTTTGGAGGCACGAAGGGGTCTATGTTCTATGTTATGGGTTTGATTTCCGCACTTAGTCCTTCAAGTGGACCATTGTGCGTGGGCCATGGCGACCGACGGCGGTGGTTATTCCAACCAGCCCACCTCCCTCCAGAAGTTGATTAAGTCTCCTGGCCTGTTGAGAACATCTGTGTAAGACTTGGGTGTCCCGAGGGTTACTGATCTAATCTGGTGCACTCAAAGAGCACATGCGCATATAGTAAAAGATTACGACCTATAAATTAGGAATAGATTCTTTTTGTCTCGTTTTAGTCGCTTTTTTTGATAGGGATAAATAATATAGTGTTTTTCTCCCAAAGATCCGACCCATCCTAGCGTGCCGGCGACGGTAGAAGACATAGCTGATGCTGTCACTCACGCACGCTTCGTCGGCACCGACCACTCTTCAGATGGAGTGGTTCTCATGAAGATATTACAGGTACCTAAGTCTTATTTCAAACTAAAGGTCCTTGCGCACTACGCGACCACGCTCACGATTAGGTAGGCAGTGGTCATTGCACAATGTTTGTCGCACAAGCTCCGAAAAAGATGCAGAATTTCATACTAGAAATAAAAAATAATTTATTCAAGTTAGGCTGAGATTCGGCACTTTTTGAATGTCAAAATTACAAAAAATTGTATGTAAGTGACCAGAAGTTTCTAGAGTTGAGATCCATTGTCGCAGAGCATAAAATGACTTTATATCAAACAAGCAGCGGCTCGCGGTTTCACCCGCGTTAGTTTCGATCCCGTGGGAATATCGGGATAAAAAGTATCCTATGTATTAATCCTGGTTATAAACTATCTGTGTACCAAATTTCATCCAAATCCGTTCAGCAGTTTTTGCGTGATTGAGTAACAAACATCCTAACGTCTTCACAAACTTTCACATTTATAATATTACTAGCGGCCCGCCCCTGCTTCGCACGGGTGCAATATTTTTTTTCGAATTTCCAAAATTTTCTTTCATACAAACCTTATCCTGACAATACCGAACACAACAAAAAAAGGATTAGCAAAATCGGTTCAGCTGCTCTCGAGATTTACGCTTAGCAACACATTTAGCGATTCATTTTTATATTAAAGATTTTTTTAAATATAAAAAATCGGCATTTTGATACTCAGCGCGGTAACCGTGACGTGCGAGCGAGCTCTCAGGCAGGCAGGCGTGCGACAGCCCACTGTCGGTTGTACCGACGGCGATACGCGAAGCGGTAGGCATATAACGCGTGGTCTTGAGCGAGTGACGAACGCCTGGCAACGGGCCGTACAGCAGAAATCGTAATATTTTAATTTCGCCATAGCTTCAAAACCAAACGTCCAATTTTAATCATTCAAAGACCAAATATTATCTACATAAACTGTACTTAGTGATGAAATAATTTATTTTGATAAGGATTAATAGCATGAGTAAAATAAACGCGTTTAAATGTAGTCCAAAAAAATTCAAGATTTTTAAATAAAAAAATGGTTGTTGTGCCTCACTCGACATAGATAGGTATAGTGTGTCGCTGACTTTTTTGTAGATATTTATAAGATCAACAATTAATTGAAACATTTTATGGTTTTATCTTTTATAGTTTAGGCAGCGTACGCAAAATAAGTAACTTTTCTGGTTGATTTTGACACCTTGTGTCCGAAAAACCCAAATATCTTACGGAACCCTATTTTTTTTCAAAATAAAATATAGCCTATGTTACTCGTGGATAATGGAGCTATCGAATGGCGGAAGAATTTTTAAAATCGGTCCAGTAGTTTTTGAGCCTATTCATTACAAACAAACAAACTTTTCCTCTTTATAATATTAGTGTAGAAATATAGTGCAGTCATCATTGTAATGCACCTATATCTCTTTCATCTTTCAACGTTCGCGATTCTCACGAGTTTCATGCCGTTGTGAGAAATGATAGATATTTATATTTAAATAAATGAAATGATATTGTTTATTCTGTAAATAGGTTATCGAAATCACTTTTACACGTTATATATAAAAAAAAACAAATAAGCTAGTTGGGGTCGAGGTTACCTATCTGACGACTCTGAGAAAAAAGGAAGAAACAAACTCGAGAGATTAGTCTCTTTTAAAGTCCAGACATAGTCTTGGTCAGGTAATGTGAAGACCATGTGAAATGGTATTTTGAGTAAAGTACCATACCTACAGATTTCAGTGGAACAGTCCAGTCAGTGCAAGCATTTATCAGTAATCGTGTAGCTCAACTCAGAACTTGAGGTTGAAATGTTTGTGAGGTACATAATAACATTTAGATATCCAAAATTTCGCGTTTATAATATTTGTTTTTATGATTTTACATATAATTATTAATATTAATTATTATATTATTAGTTTAGTAGGAAAAACAACAAAATAGGCAAGTCTAGGTATTTATTTTGATAATTTGATAAAAGTACGAATGTAATTAGAAAAGTTAGTTGCTCATTCCAAAACTACAAGAACGAAAACCTGATGTAGAAGAGAGTGCAAGAAACTGCCCGGTTTATTATTTTGATCAAAGATTTATCATTACAGGAATTAAGGGCTGATTTTTCAATAGTCAGATAACCTTTATCTGAAGAATAGTTATGTCAGTTTGACATATTTTCTATAAAAAAATCTGTCAAACATCTGAGAAATGTCAACTGAGAAATCAGCCATTAACCACGGAGAGTTCAAAAGGCTGGTCGTGCCTGTTTACCACCTTCAATATTTTTTTGCTATGTCCTACTTATATTTGTCCAATATTTTTTTCGGGACTTTTATAAAAATATTCCTTTCATCATTATCTAAGTTTATGAAGACCGCAAGAGATAATCGGTACCCGATACTCGTTCTGCGTCGTAAGTGTAACCTCAACCTTACAGTCCCAGTTGGGCGCCAATTCGAACAAAAACAAAAAGCTAGGCATTCAAACACAAACATCACATTGTTATCTTGGTAATAAGACATCAATTGGACATAAATATCCTGAACATTTATTTCTGTGATTTGCTACATGACCGTTGTTTGATCACCAAAACATCTGACAGACGGATGTGCTGCTGGGGAGTTTGTTGCGCCACTTATTCTTCCCAGCTAAAGCACCACGAATTGGTGAGGGGCGGGCATTTTAGGGGATTGTATTATGTAATTTTGTCGTTCAAAAAGTGATAATTCTCAGACTTATTTTAATACTTTAAAGGAGAACGGCAGGCTTGTATGGGAACTTCGTACAGCTAATAAAAGTTCGTGTTTTGGAATACTTTTTGTTTTAATTGGTAGTCAATATGATAAACAAGCCCTTTTTAAATTCTTAGATTTTTAATAATAATAATAATAAATCCGCAGGGCAGCATGTGGCGAGCTGTTGGGCAGTAGCGACCCCACGGACCCTATCTCCCGGGAGAAGTCTTGTACCTCACCTCTGGCTTGCCTTTATTGGCCGGCTGGAGTGAACAATGACGAGGAACAGAGCTCCCACCTCATTCTTGCCTTTATTGGCTGGCTTGAGTGGAGATTCGCAAGAGCAAACGTGCTCGGAGGAAGGAAGTATTCCAGTAAGATGCTGGTAGGGATCTTGACCGTACTTCCGGGATTGTCCTGATAGCCGTGGAATACCTCTCCACTTCTCATAAGCACCTCAGGACATGTTGCCCCCTTGTCGCTACGTCACTATGTGCTAGCGACCGTTTCCGGGGGCCCATTATTGAGTGTGCAAGTCACCCCCTGCTATTTTATCCGTGTATATATTAAACATTGATCAGGCAGGGGTCATAGTTCTTCCATAGTTCTTGGCAACCAGTCCACTTAAGCCACCCAAACCCATAGTCCAACTTTTTATTTTTCCATATGCTGCAATAGTCCTACACCAACCGGGGGTTGTCCTTGGGTGCACTTGCATAGTGCACACAGGGATAGTCGTCGGTTGGTGTCACATTTCATTAAAATTTCCTAAAGGGCCTCTGCGAGTTGGCTTCGGCCCCTCGTACGCCTTCCAAAGGACCGGGACTCAATGGTCCCGAGATAAAAAGAAAAAATAATAATAATAATAATCCATTTATTTCAGGCGACGCAGGCCCATAGATAAATACCTTAACCTAAACATACATATTTTTTTATTATAAAAATCTAACTAATTATAGTGCACGCACTTCACTAGCTTCCTCTTAGAACTTGGGACGTAAAAGTTATAACCAGTTTTGTTTTTTAAGGTTATGTACTAGTGTATCAATGTAAATTGATACTTAGAGGTCATAGACTTGTGTGCGTGATTGACGATTGACGCTTGTCATGTAATGGCGGCATAATAATAAATTGCTCAGACGCAGTCACAAACCACAATCCAAAACAACAGCATAGAACTGAACCATAGAGTAAAGTAATATATCGGAACTGAACTGAAAAACAGAATGATTTTCTTTTCCTGTCAATAAAATAATTGCCATTAAACAAAAAAATATTTTTGACGAAAATCATTCCTATCATAAAATCGTTAAATAATATGATTTTATGCAACAATTATGCATTCATACGATTATTATATAAGTGTTTATTTATATTTAATGTTATTTCCATTTCTAAATAATTAGTTATCATTTCGATATTTGTGTTATTTTACATATGGCAACTTCTAAAAAGATAACTGCGTTTAGTTTACGATTCTATTACGTTTATTTATTAAAATCTTTTTATTCATATTATTAATTAATCTGAAGTTCTAAAAATAGTACACTTACATGAAAATAAATGGCTTAGTTGCCTTAATAAGTGGTACAAATTCTATAACAGAACAACAAAAAAAAAATATCCTGTACCAAATCTGCCGTTCACCTTTGTAGCAGTTAATTATTAGGCCCTTTATCTTTGCCTGAAGTGGTTGACATTTCAGGGTGATGCCTGTTGATCACGTTAGGCATATTGTAAGAATGTGTTTATTTCAGGTCCTTCGCACATTAATGCTGAGCCCCGAAGGCGCCATGTTGACAGACGAGAGCGTCTGTGAAATTATGCTCAGCTGTTTCCGCATATGTTTTGAAACTAGACTCACAGGTATGAAATGCTTTATTGGAACTTGAACTCTGTTAAGTCTCTATTCTGACACTATCTCAAGCAAAGGCCTGCTTAGTTATCTACTATAATAAGCATACATACCTACATATTATGTTAATAGTACACCACAGACTACCTGCAGTATTCTCTCATTTCTCCCTTAATCCATCCAAAGGTTGTCTTTAAAAGATCGCTTTTAGCGAGACCGCCCGATGCGCCCCTTGTAATATTTCTACATTTATATATCTGTATTTTTATGATGAACTATCGCGGACTCTCAACCCTGACCACCACTAAGTTAATTTTTGCTTGCACTCAAAAAATAGAAGCGCTCTCTAGTAAGCGCGCCAAGGTTAAATAGTTCGTCCGTAGAATTTACAAAAGGAGTACACGTGATGCGTCACTAAGCTGCGCAATGCAGGTTGCAACTAATTGCGTTATCGCTTTCCTAATATGCGAAAATTTTAATGTACTAAGTGAAATAGATTGAATCATCGACGAAGGGGGTGAAAGAGCGAGAAAGATAGATGGGAGAACGCATTTTCCGAACGCACACAACGAAAACTCGCAATGCATTTTCCGAACAAATACGAACATTTTCGAACATCGAAAGGCCCTCTGTTTCCGCCTGTACCACTTGATTAACCCTGTTGCGCTCTCTATCTATCATCAATGCATCCTGCTTGGGACTGCTCATAAATCAATATTCGGCTGCAAGTATTTAGGCATAGGTATAAGTACTAGGTATATACGATGTGGGGGAGTTGGTCCAGACGGTCGATGTACGTTATTGCGCGGCGGGGGTTGTGCTCTCAGTACTTCAGTGTACTGAGAGCGCCCGTCAGTGCTTTACACTAGTACAGTCGTGAACAGTGGCGGTTTTCTGAGAAAATCTGTGTTTGATTCTGTCGGTTTTATCGCGTATTGAAGAGATTTAGCTGCTGTAATTAAGAAATTATAGCATTTGGAATTCAAGTGAGTTGATTTCAGAAAAGACAGCCCTATTTTCGTCGGGTTCCTTTAAATTATCGATCGTTATCGGTTAACACTATGCCGGGGCAGCGGGACCCCGGAACATAAAGGGCTAAGGAAGGAACACGGATGAGTTTAGTCAGTTTGAGTCAGACACTCCCTTCCGCTCCACCCAGAGCGGCAGGGGTCAAATGATGATTTCCCATCTTATAAAAAAAATCGGTTAACACTTAACGTGGCGGAGATGAGGCGTCCATTTCTAAGTTTATGATTAGCTTTAAGGTCGGTTTTAGTAGCATCCACAGCAGGGTTCTTATTTCTCCGATTTTTATATTTACGGCTGTACTGTTTGAACGACACGACAAGGTCTTGGAAGAATATTAGGCGCAGTCTTCTTTGTGTAATTTCCATTTATCGATCGGTCATCGGTTAACATTAAAAGTATAATCCGAGAAGTAATGATGATGACTGTTGCTTGGCCTCTTTCTTTCATGCTTATAAAATACCTAACTGTTTTTCGAATATAAGAGGAATTGAGTAAATTCTTGGTGATTTCCTAATAAATCGATAGGTCGTTACGTCGGTACAAAACGTAGGTTGCGAAAACCTACCCTCCAAACGAAGTTTTCTTTGTTCGTATATCTAGCCTGCCAACAGGGGGCGTTGCTGGGCAATGCTGGGGTAGTTATCCACGCAGACGCTTCGATCGATCCCCCCACCTACGGCTTCCGTGAATCTTTCGACCGACCGCGCATCTTTCGACCGACCGCGCAGATTCGTGCGCAGCTTTTATTGAAATTTCCTCATCGATTCCCCGACTCCGAGCCCTCAGAACCAAATCGGGCGTCGGTCGAGACAGACGTCTTCTCGCGAACTCCTTTTAAATTAATACTTCCATTTAAGAGTTGCTACGTCGGAACGCGGAACAATGCCTTCGAGATATGACGCAGTTGATCTTCATGCGGCTGCCGCAGTTCCCACCGGAAGATACAGCTTCAGCCAGTTTTTCCACCGTTGGCCTGTCCCTCAAGAAGCGAGAGAAGACCAGCAAGAAGAAGAGTTTGATTAGTGTTAACAGTAAGTACTTTCTTTGTTATAGGTATTTTTTTTTTTTTTCAGATTTTTTCTTCGTCTTCTCTGCTTGAGAGACAACAAAGAACAATGTGACTGGTTTTGTGCGCTGCAAAATTTGCCCTGGGGTTGGACGCGAGCCAATAAAATGGCTGTCGGAACTGAGCCGCCATGACAAAAGCTTTGGGATGCCGCTCGAAAAGAAAATGGCGGCCGCCCCCGCTCGCCTCGTGACGTGGGCCGGGGTAACAAAGGGAAGCCACGCGTTTTACGTAACATTTCGAATATATATTTTTTTTGCCTCCTCATTTGGAAAGTAATATGTAATCCTGTACGCGATTCCCAATTTAGTTTTTTTTTTTTGCGTTGTCGGTTTTTTCAGACTTTTATTAACGTGTTACCGACCGCGTGTCTTGAGTTCGATTCTTGGATCGATATTTTGCACTATGGTGATATTTCCACGCAGAATTTTTCGTAGCGCCTTTGTGCGGTGTGGGGGGCGGAGAAGAATATCTTTAAAGATGTCTCTTGGAGCTTGTTGTTCATGGAAATCCAACTAACGCATTTCAATTTCAAATATTCTAACTAATTTCGTATTCATTGTCTCATGTAAGGATGCTGGGAATAAAAATCTATAAATAGACGTAGGACGTCTCTAGGGCGTCGCCAGGATACGAAATTCCGAGAGAGGCCATGTTGAAATTTACGGAAATTGGATGCAACGCGGTGCGCGCGCTGGGCGTTTGATCTCCCCTCTTTTTCCTCCCCTCTACCTGCAAGGACTACGTCCAGGGTTTAATTAATATGATATAGGTAGGTAGTATACCTAGGTGTCAACGATAGATAATGGGAAGCGCCTGTTGCGTATGAATTTATAATATGCGCGTCTGCTATCTGCCGCGCAGCTGCACCGAATGGCGCCGATTGAAATGGCCGATTGGCTTTGCATATTTGATGATTCTTTAATGATAGCTGCATTGCGGTTGAGAATTTCTTCGATAATTTTGTTCCCCCGACCCACCCCGTAGCATCGCATCGCCTGCCCGCGCTATTACTTCAAACTCCGACCAGGAGTTTTCGAGATTAAGCACTTTCAAACAAACAAATAAATTCTCCAGCTTTCTTATTAGTATAAATTTCTAATTATGAATTAGAATGAGTCGTTTCGGTTTTTCGTAGTAATCCGTAATCGCTCCGTGTAAGTACTGCTGAGCCCTAAAAAAGAGAGAAAAAATGTCACACTGAAAAAAATTAAGATTTTAAGGTGCAAAAGACTCCCTCCCTAGTTTTTTCCGGGATAATCAAGAACCTAGCAAAAAAAAAACAAATCCATCGATATCCTTCAACGGAAGTTATCAGCAAGATTATCTTACTGATACCTATTATCGAAATTATATTGTTACATTTGATACGTCATTATGATAAGCGGATGATAGTGAAAGGCCTTAACCGACTTGCATAAAACTTTAAAAGATAAACAAATATAGTAGCATAAATTATAATCAGACTATAATGTGCTGCTGGGACACAGGCCCCTTTTTTGTAAGAGGGAGTGGGCCATAATCCACCAAGCGGGTCCTTTGGGGGTTGGTGGATGTCACATATCTTCGAATTTTTGGTTCAAGGACATACCGGCTTCCTCACGATGTGTTCCTACACCGTTTTATAACAAATATAGTACCTACTTCAAATTGAATAATTACATTAACATGGACGTTGAGTATAAAATTTAAAAAAAATCGCGGAAGCAAACATACAAACACATACGGTGCAAATACAGAACCTTCCTTTTTTAAAGTCGGTTAATAAAATAATAGGTTCTGAATTCCGGTTTTTGGTAACTTAAAAACGAGTTATCTTAGAATATATACTATTTACACACACACTTTGAAAACTAATTCAATAATTACTGTAATTATTGCTTCTATTTACCTTACAAAAAATATAATTTTTACTTCAAACCTAGGCGTAGACACGCGTTAAAATAAAACTTATTTTCTCACCTCACCGTTGAACCAACAGTTAAATAAGTTGACCAATTGGTGCGATACTCGATAGGTGGCGCTGTTGGCCCAGTACTAAATCCTAGGAATTCTGCAGAGGAGGCGCCGGTATTATGGGTACCAACAGCCTCTCTGATCCAAAAATTATGTGTTGGGTATGTCTTGATAGCCATACCCCACGCACCTTGCGGCGCATGTGTCATAAAAGCGACAAACACCCTTTTTGATCTAGCCTAGTCAGCGCCGGTACTTGTACTCTGCAGCGTAACGAAACCATAGCGCGATTCAGCCCGACCTAACAACGCCATCTATCGAGGCGGGTGATAAACTTTTGCGTTCGAGTTTGTGTTTTTTTGTGTTATTTATTTAGTGTTTATAATAATATATTATGAATTAAAGATAACTTTAATTTTTACAGTGGATGCAAAACGGTATTATTAACCTTTTTTGCATCCACTATAGAAGTAAATATAATTTCTTCGCGTACTGGTCTGGTCGCGAAGAAATGATTAATTTATAGAAATTAAATCAAAAATATTTCATGAAAAAAAGACCAAATAAATTAACATATTAATTTATTTTATTATTTATTAAATGGATTTTATTATTATTTTTTTTTTTTTTATTTATTAAATGGATTTTATTATTTTTTTTATTTATTAAATTATTTATTTATTTTATTTATTGGATGGATAATTTTTAATGTGAGAATAAATACTAATACAACTACAAAACAAACAGTTCTATTTTCATCCATTTGGTTAAAAGAGACCCCTGATGCCGTCTAATGTATGGAATGCAACTACTATTGAAGTGCGTTTTCGAGTCCTTTTACATCAGACGCGTCGTATGCATTTTTGAAGTGAAAACTTCTTTAGCGGCGTTGTACACTTTTTTTGTAATGGGTAAATTTTTTTTAACTCGCGTCAGGAGTTCAGGACACGTGACCTGATCGAAAATTCGTAAGACGGATGGAGAATAGACAGCCGGCGCGGCGTAGGAGAGGAAGTATCCCCCTCTCTTTCTACGGCGCGGCGTAAATGTATGCCTGCGCTTGCTGTTTCGTTTAGGCGGCGCCTTTTATACCTACTTATAATTAAAGCAATTCGTGCAAAATTATTTCCTAACCATTCCAAAATATCAAAAATGCACAACGTTAATATTCAAGTTTTCACTTCTGCCGGCACTCCCGGAGTGCAACCCGTCGTTTTTTTTTTTTATATTGTGTTTCAATGCTGGGCGAAGGCGTCCCCTTTTTTCTTCAAAACCTCCTTGTCTTGTGCGATCTCTGACCATGTTGGCTCTGAAAACGTTATCACATCGTCACACCACGTTCGCCTTGGTCTACCTCGACGGCGATTTAAAAATAATGAAATTAAATATTTAAATGGTTTCAGGTACAAATTCTTTGGAAAGAAAATCTTCATTAAGTGAGCAGCCCAGCACAACGACCACTGAGCTTGAAACAGAAAGTGATGCCAGCAAAACTGACATCAGACATACGTAATTATTATTTTTATTTTTACGTCTGTTCACATTTCTCGGGACCCTGGGGTCGCGGACCTTTGGAACGCGTTCGAGGAGCCGAAGCCAACTTGCAGAAGCCCCTTAGACAATTTGAATGAAATGCAGCACCAACCGACGATTAACCCTGTAGGTATGCACGATGTACGTGCACCCAAGGACAACCCCCGGTGGTTGTAGAACTGTTGCAGGATATGGAAAAAAAAAGATATTGGACTATGGGTTTGGGTGGCTAAAGTGGACTGGTTATCAAGCACTTCGTAATTTGTTGTTATTTAAAGATCTATCTACGGTGAACAACATGTAATGAATAGGTATTATTAGAGTTTTGCAGTTGAATAGAAATCAAAGAATGCAATGTATAGTTGAGTACATTTATATTATTTATTGATGATGATTTTAAAATCGTTAGCTGAGCCGCCAGTTTGCGGTCGTTCTAACGCGAGTGTTGCATATTGAAATTAGATAACGTCTTTCAGCATGTTTTTTACTCTCTTATTTATTAAGTACTTTAAAACTAAGGGAAATTAATGATTTTGTAGAAAGATTGCCCCCAACATTTGAAATAAAATTTTAAAAGATTTAATAATATTTATTAATTTTAAATTTTCTTACCTTCCTCAAATCTTCTCCAGCCAAGACAAAAACCTAATAAACGAAGCTGAAATAACAATCGAGCCGGTGGACTCATTAAAGAGTCCGGTGAAGAAGCATGGCCGGCATTCGTCCATGGACCTGGCTGCGAATGGGAACACGTCCATCACACAGCTGCTGGAGAAGTGCGTCAGTGCCGACAATGCTGATGAGAAGGAGGAACCGAGTGAGGAGAAGACTGAGGATGAACCGGATGTGGAGAAAGAAGGTGGGTGGAAGTTTTTCTTACGACTTAGTGAACAGGGTTTTCCTGTGACTCTTGTTCGAAAGTGGTAGCTTTTCCACAACCTTCATCAGGTTTTTGTTCTAACTTTTGGGGGTTATGTCACGCAGTGGACGGCTTTCGGCTGAATGATGATGATGATTTAAGTTAGGTGGTACCACCGAAGTATTTTTCACATCCAGGCGCAACATTGCAGATTCTCTGGTCAAAGTCCGGACAAAGTCTTCACCAAGTCCTTCCAAGCACCCTTTAGTAATAATAGTGGTAATACTGATGAAAAAACCTTTTCGTAAATTCGTATTAATAAACGCACAAGAAAGTTGCGTTTGGCTCACAAGTTACTGTTACTGTTAGCCTGCATCATCCCACTGCTGGGCAAAGGCCTCTCCCCATGACTTCCAGTTCTTTCGATCCAGGGCTAAAGTGGGCCACTGGTCGTTTGTTTTGTCCAGCTCGTCCCGTCTTTTTAACGGTGTCTGCCGCGACGCCTGGCTGTGTCAGGGCTCCACGTGGTGATTATTATGGCCCACAACTTATTGGGCATACGGCAGACGTGGCCAGCCCAGTCCCACTTCAGCTTAGCGGCTTTTTGAGCAACGTCAGTAATCTGTGTTTTAGAACGCAGTGTGGTGTTGCGAATATGGTCTGTCAATTTGAAGCCTAGAATACTGCGCTCCATTGCACGTTGGCACACCTTGTTTGGACAAGTTTGGACTTTTGAATGTTTGTCAAAGACCAAGTCTGGGATCCATAGGTCAGAATGGGAAAAACGAAAAATTATGGACATGTGCATCCATGACCATAATTTTTCGCTTTAGTGTCAAAGACAGATTTCCTTTCATAAGCTCTTTCATGGACCAGGCTCACAAGTGTTTTTATTAATTGCACACAGAAGACACTATCCCCGAACCGGATGGCATCGAAACCATTGAACCGATTACTCCTGAAGCACCAATCGAGGATAGCGGAGAAAAGGCAGGAGAATACGTGAACCATCGCGGCATCAGGTTCACTCCTCAAGAAGACAGCCTCAACCTGCAGCCGTACGGCCTGGTCTGCGTCAGAGAACTCTTCAGGTCAGTATATCACACTTTTATTTATTTATTTATTAAAACTTTATGCACAAGTAAAAGAAATACTGTAGAAAGGCGGACTTAATGCCTGAGGCATTTTCTACCAGTCAACCTTAGGGTGATGCAGGGACAAAACATGGCAGGTGCAACATACGAGACAAATAGCTAGGAAATTACTATAAAATACAAGAATAAATACTAATACATAGATAGATACATACATACATATAAAAAAAATTAATTGCGAGGAGAAAACGAATCCAGCAAATCAGCGTTAGGATGTTACGGCCAACTTTTGACGGATATGTTCACGTGGCTTCAGTTCAAAAAATAACCGACTGGTTGCCGTCCTGATGTTCAGAGGGAGCGCATTCCACTTACTACACTTAACACCAACACACTTTTGTGTTGATACAATAATTCACTTTCTCGGAGTAACATCATACCTTTGTCCTCAGGTTCCTGATCTCTCTCTGCAACCCCCTGGACAGTCAGAACACCTCTGGGATGGTGCATTTGGGCCTGTCCCTGGTAGGAACAGCTCTTGAGGTGTCCGCAGACCAGCTGGCCAAGTACCCGTCCCTCCTGTACCTGGTTAAAGACCCACTTTGCAGGAATTTGTTGAGTGTAAGTGATATCATTCTTATGAGAGTGCATTCTGGAAGTTGGCAACGTCGCAAATGACTGTCAAATGTTTCGATGTTTTGGTAAATTTATCATTATGAAATATCGCTCTGTAGTGCAATAACATATTGATTATTAATTGCAATACTAAAATTAATATTCTAACACTGAATATTTCGAAAAAAAAAAAACGTTTTTTACACCTTGAACACATCGCATCGTCGCCAACTTTCAAAATGCATCCTCTTAAATATTTCCTTATTAACGATGGTTTATTATGTCTATTTCATATTAATGTTCATTTATTGTATTTCATAAAGTATTATAGGTGTGTGATTTTTAGTTTTTTTTTTCAGTATAGTTCTTTTTATTTTTTTTCTTTTGTCGTGATTATTTTTCGTCGATTCTCGGTCGATAATGTCTACGGCTCTACGAACCGATATCCATTTTTGTCCGAGCGTTGATGACGTCATCCTCTGCACACCGAGATATAAAGCAAGTCATGCAACTATTTATAACTAACTCTTGTCCGCGGTTTTGCCCGCTTGCAGGTCGGTAATTATCCCACAGGAACGTACTTCTGCGATAAAAAGTATCCTATATGTTAATCCAGGTTATAAACTCTCTGTGTGCCAAATTTCATCCAAATCCGTTCAGCCGTTTTTGTGTGATTGGGTAACAAACATCCAAACTTTAATTTATAATTTTATCAGGATAATTATGTTATAGTGTACAGTCGAACAAAAAGTTTGGTATACTGGCAACAATATTCATCTTTTCGCTGCACTGCCAATCTTGCCGACCTATTTGTCCCAACGATGTTGGTGTCGGCTTCCAGTCTAAACGGATGCTTCTGAATAACAGTATTTTACATGGAGGGACAGCTTATCTGAACTCCACAACTCAGTTCCTTACGATGCATTTTCTATAAAATAAATTATTAAGGTCGTTTGGTTTCTCCCTAAAAAAGGTAATAATACCAGTAACCATTATGGAGCACTACGCGGCCATGACCACGACTATTTAGGAATCAGGAGGAACTTTAAAAGTTTTCTTTCGAAGGCAACTGCAGCCGCAGACGCTGAGCCGCATTGTCGCCCATGCGCAATGACTGACTGTCTGGTTTCTTTGTAACTCTATGAAAACGCTTCTGTAGATTTGTTTACCGCAGACCGCAAAGTAAGTGCCGTCACTAAAGCTACTGTGTCCTAGAAGAGCGGTGGCCGCACTTAACGATGGCAGAGACAAAGATTGAAATCGTTAGATTTGCCCTACCGCGTCAAAAGATAATTGCGTTTCTGTCTGGTTTTGACACCTCCGACATATAATGACGCAGTAACTTGACTTGATTGTCATGGAACGCTTTTCAATAATGTTTGAGCTCACTTTTCTCAGTATGGGCACTTTTTCGCGTGACTAAGTACGGTGAGAGCATATCTAGTGATATAAATCTTCCGGCAGCCGGGTTTGTTCGTAAATTACAGATTTCCATGACGGAACCGCCTTTCTAGGAACCCAAAGCTTAATAGAGCGAGTTGTATTTTTTGTTAGACAAATGACTATCACGAAACTGGTGAAGTGAGATGGCATGTCGAGTCGCTGTGGCCTGCGATTGGGCCACAATGCGGCTCGGTATTTGCTGTCGCGGTCACCTTCGGAGTAGCTACTTTCATCACGTCAGGTCATCCGTACCAAACACATCGAGGAGTGTGGATGTCAGCTCACCATCCCTCACATGATGTAACTGTGTATGTGACGTCAGCCGCGTCATGTGAGGGGTGAAGACCTGTACATCTGCTCGCACCGGGCAGCGATGGAATGCAAGATTGAAGATATTTTTGTCGGTGAATATTGTATTGTTATAATAATATGTTGTGTCTGTATTTCCCGAAGAGTTAAGGCAGAGGTTTATCTATAGTACACACACACATATCGCCAGTTATTTTTACGTCCCAACTACCAAATAGGGGCGAGAATATTGCCATCAGTTTATCGTTTTTATTTGCCGAATAACAGTATTTTGACTGCTTTGGATTAGGGTGTGTATTTTATGTTTACTTTATAATGTGCGTCTACGTCTGCCATTAAAAATACACGAGAGGCACGATGTCGATGGCTGCCGAGCCTCTGCCGTTGACGCGTGCTGCTCTTGTGTATAACAATCAATCAACTCAGCCTATCGCAGTTCACTGCAGGACATAGGCCTTCTACTACGCTTGCCGATACGCGGTCTCCACTGCAGGACTCGTCTGCTCCACCGCCCATCGGTCCTTCGACAGACATGGCCAGCCGACTGCCACTTGTGTATGCTCTCTTATTTGTGCAGAATATACAGATTTTCTTTTTATTGTCTATGTCCAATTGTTCACAGTTGCTGAGCACAGAAAGGATATCAATATTCGCGCTCGATCTTCAAGTGTCCTTCCTGCTGTTCGAAGCCCTCCGCACACATCTCAAGTTCCAAATGGAAGCATTCTACAAGAAAATAATAGAAATCATATCAGCCGACACGACGAAAGCCATTTATGAGTTAAAAGAAATTCACCATTTAGCCCTCGAAAGTCTCTCTCAAATGTTTAGGATACCTGGCTTATGTGCAGAGTTATATTTAAACTACGATTGCGATGTTTACTGCATGAACGTTTTCGAAGAGCTCACCAAATTATTGTCTAAAAATGTAGTTTCATCAACAGCTTACAACATTCACTCACTGTCCTTAGAGGCTCTGATGACTGTTATAGAAGCAATAGAAATGGCTTGCAATCAGAATAAGGAAGTTAAGACAGAGATAGAGATACCTAATGGGGAAGAAGAGAAAGAGAGGGATGGTAGAGGTGGGCACGTGTCTTTAGAACTAGGAGGGTTGGATGACGTGTCTGTTGTCAGTGACCTTGTAACCCATGACATCAGCCAGTACTTCAGTTGTGGAAGAACGGGCAGACATAAGCCGTCGTCAGATCTACCTACGGATGCTGAGTTGGATAATATTAAAAACATGAAAAAGGTAAGTTATCGTTCCAAATTTTAATTTCAAATCTCCGATAATTGTCGTGTTTTGGGACCACGAACTCAATGTCGTATGTGACAAAGTTCAAATTCCATTGCAACCATAATTTTCTTAGGACTTTTTAATTGCAATTGTTCACTTAAAAATGAACTTAGACTACACAAAGTTAACGTAGATAGTTGAGTAAGTGACTGAATTAAAACATAGTTACTGTTTATGTTATTATTATTATACAGCCGCCGAAAACAATATGTGAATACTACCCAGTTTCAGGAATGATTTATGAATGAAAACTTGTTCATTCAATACTTATGTAACATACACGTCGTGGTCACCAGGATATAGGCTTGAGGGACAGGGTGTAAAGTTCACTCATCTTCCATAAAAAAAGGAGGATCCTCCGACCAGACGAGTGTCGTGTCTGGTGGGCAACTGCCCGACGATTGATGTTCGGCCGTTGTATATATGCTAGTTGCGCGGTAAACTCTGCTTGCGCGATGTAGGATTTTGCGTGACGTCAGAATGATGCGTGGTTCGCATGTGGCGGTATAGATGCCGCTACACTACTGAAGAACTCGTTTCAAGATTTTCAAATGATCACATTGCCAAGACAGAAGCCTCATCGTAAACTTAACAGGTAACGTGTGGGATATTTCGCAGAACACGTGTTACTATAGTCTTCGGCGAAATATTCAATAGTTTGCCTATTACGCAGCCTCAGCAGAATATGGCGGGACGAGTTCGCCTGCAGACAGGATTGGTCCACACTAGCGCAAGACAGCTAGGAGTGGAACGTTGAATAACACACGCATAAAATAAGTACCTACTATGGTCCATCAACTGATAGAGATGATGTCGATGATTAAGAGTAAACTAGTCACGAGCTCGAACTCACTGGTGGTCATGGCTAAAAAGCACGCTGTCTCACCTAGCTTCGTGTCTGACAGAGCTAGTATCAGTGATGAGCAGTTAGACGCTAGTCTACATGCGCAACGTCTATTTCTCACGCACAGAAGCACCGTTCTGAACTAATAGGCGCGTAAATAAATTCGAAAAGTGTTTTGGAAAATCGAGTTTTAAGAAAAAAACACTACATAAATCAATTATAAATGAAGTTTATTGAACTCTCGAAGAGTTCACTGAGCTTTGTCGGTACGGTTTTGGTTTTGAAGATTTTACAGTTCATTTATTACTTATTTACACCCAAAGTTACGTTAAAAATAGCAAGAAAAACGAATCTTTGTTGGCTCATAACTTTTTAATGGCTTTTTATTTTACTATTCTGTTTCCTTACAGACACTATTTAAAAACGATATCATATTTAACTTTGGATGCATCATGTCAAACAGTGGAGTACTTACTACTCTCCCGAAATTTGTGTGGAAAAAATATCGACTAGTGGCGCCTTAACCCGTCGCGTGTCTAATTAGCAGACACAATATAAATTGTATTGTTATCGGTACACATGTACGCTCGACATGCGAAGAGTTCATTAACTGGACTTAAAGCTACCTGACTCTAGAAAGATTACCCTCTTATTGCCAAAGAGACAATTGGACGACAACAAAAACTCTTCACAACATTTGGACGACCATAGAAACCACGTTATATTTATGTTTATATATTGAAAGTTGTATGTGGATTTATAACTGGACTATAAAAGATTTTATTTCATAGACATCGCTTGTTGTTGCTCTGTATATATACAAACTTTAAAAACACTCTAATATAATGATTGCACATCCGCATTTGGTTGATATCCCGTCGAGTCGTACTCAGCGCTTCTCCGCCACTTTTATTATGCGCACAGCCAATGTGTGGAACTCTCTGCCGGCTTCTGAGTGGCTTCCATATTTAACCCGTCTGCCTTCAAATCAAGAGTGAACAGGCATCTTCTGGGCACGCTCGTTCCATCATAGACCTCATCTATCGCTTTCCATCAGGTGTGATCGAGGTCAAGAGCAGGCCCAATTAGCAATAAAAAAAAAAAGATTGCGCCTCTTTTTGTGAACCTCAAATAATTCTTATTTTGGGGTCCTAAAAATACTAAATAGCCAAGAAAAAGTGACTTTAAAAAAAATTGCAATAAAAGCCCAAAAAGTTTTTAGAGGTTCATTAATTAAAAAAATCGTTCATCATTGTGTCAATAAGTTTTTAGTGTATCAGATAAATATTTCCCTTTGAACACCCTAAAAAAGCTTGGCTGATTATGTATTGTAACTTATTAAGTAAAAAACCGTTTATTCTCTTTCAGTGGGTGACCCAAGGCACAGAACTGTTCAACCAGAAACCAGAGCGTGCAATCGAGTTTTTACAGGAACACGGAGTACTGTCCAACCCCTTGGATCCTCACGAAGTCGCCATGTTCTTGCGAGAAAACCCTGACCTGGATAAGAAAATGATTGGTAAGTGTTGTTGTTAATACAGTCATCATCTTGATTAATTGAGCACGAAAGTTTCTGCACTGCTGAAAACTGTCAATATTGAGAATTACAATGTCTATAAATAAAAAATAAATGACTGCTGATAACCTACTTAAAATAAGTAATTAATTTAGTATCAATGATATTAGTCGAAACCACAGAATATCTACCTATCTATATAAAAACGGAAAATAGTGGCCACTATTATCCGTTTTAAGGATTATAATAAAACTAAACAATGTAAAACTACCGTTTATAATAATATTAACGTATAATCTTGTGGAGCACAACTTAACGTGCTTATTTTCTGCATTTTCATTCTAAAATAAAAGAAATAACCAAACAAACGATGAGGGCGCCACTAGTGGGTCGGCCCCCCTTAATATTGTGCACTTGGCTTGTATGTTTGCTTGTGTTAATTTGGTTGAACAGTGTAACGATTGTAGATAGACCAATAAATAAATATTGACCGTGTAGGCATTGCAGTTTTCTATGAAACAGTTATTTTTTTTTATAACCGACGAAAAATGCCTACCCTAAGGGGTAATCATGTGCTGAATTCATAGTTACAGTTTACTCGTCAATGTCCCAGCTTGGGATGTATAGTCATGTTTTTGCAAATAAATGATCTTTTATTAAATTTTGTTTCAGGTGAATTCATCTGCAAGCGTTCATCCCGAGGTGAAGACGAGGATGGAGGCCCATCAGTCCTGGGCGCTTTCGCAGACAGCTTCGACTACGCAGGCCTGAGGATCGACCAGGCCTTGAGGCTTTATTTAGAGACATTTAGACTGCCTGGCGAAGCGCCACTTATCTTCCTTGTAATGGAACGCTTTGCGGAGCGGTGGCATGTATGTAACATTATAATAATAAAAGTCGAATTTTGTCCAACTCGTAGTTATGCTGTTACCTGCTCACAGTTATGCTGTTACATGCTCACAGGATCGTTCGACTCGTAGTTATGCTGTTACATGCTCACAGGATTGTTCGATGGCAATTTAAACAGAAACCAAACTAGGTTTAAAAAAATAAGCGGCATTTTAATTGAAATTCTCACTAAAATCCTAATAAAATAAATTGGCCCCAAATAAATTGGGTTGGGTAAGGTTTTTTGGTTAGCATTTATTTTTTTTGGTAGTAAAACGGCAAATTTGAACTGAGCGTTTAAATTTCACTGTTTTTAAAATTAGGCAATCTCTATATTGAAACTGAGAAATTTACGTATCTATGCCACTTCATCTGCTATAGAAAAAACAACCCTACCTCGCTAAACCTACCATTCAAATTCCAGAGCACAAACGGCGAGCCCTTCGCGAACACAGACGCGGCCTTCCGTCTGGCCTACGCCGTGATAATGTTGAACATGGACCAACACAACCACACCGCTAAGAAACTTAATGTGCCTATGAACGCGGAGGATTTTGTGAAGAATCTGAGAGGGTGTAATGGATCAGGGGACTTCGATTCAGATATGTTGCAGGCTGTTTATCATTCTATTAAGTAAGTGGAATGGTTTTTTTTTTCTGAAACATTTACTAGGTGGCAGCACTGAGATGTTAGGTCATTAGGTCCGCGCATCTGTCAAAAGTGTCAAAGCACCAACCCATATTTTGTTTAGTCGTGACTGAATGATGAACGAATGAATGAAACTGTAGTGACCATCAACCCACTACATAGTTCGCTCCGCTTATAAATCTTGGACCGCGTCCTACATGTGACGTCAGATGGCATGATCTTTTGTTCGAACGCGCAAGGTCCCTTCCTTCGAGCATGTTCCCTCTTCCGTTGGTTGTCGACACGCGCACGCGCTTCTTCGCTAGCTTTATATTATTATATTAGTTTTTTTAACAATTTTGTTTGGCATTTAGTTTATTGGTGTTAAAAGTACATAATAAATTCATTAGTTTAAAAGGTTAATAAAGTCGTTAATTTTTGTTCTTTAGTGTACAGTAAAATCACCTTTCCGCCTTTAGTCATAACGCTCATATTCGCCTGTATTCGCTCAAGCACACAGTTCCTGGTGAAATTCTGGGTTAGCTACAACTGCCGCTTAGATACCTCTTCAAAACGAATGATCATACAATTTATATTCATTATCGAAATATGAGATCTTTTGTCAAAGTGACGCCAACTGGTGGCGTGAATTTTCATGAAAACCCTCATTGATATTATACCGGCGCCAGATTTATTTTCATTATACATTCACGATTATGCCACGTGTACGAGAGCATGCATATAAAGTTATGCACGACACCGTCATTATAGTAAGTTTGTCAACCATATACCGTTTTTCTGTTATTATTCATTGTAGACTGGAATAGACAGAATTATTTCTTCATTAGAGAATTCATCTAAGGACAGACTTTTTATTATTTTATCTACACCCATGCTATAAATCCTCTATAAAAGTTTCTAAAACAGTAACTTTATTGCTAACATTAAAAAAACCAGTTTCATAGTAATCATAATATCATCCAAACGAGTGTTATAAATCTTGTACTAAAGGACATGTTAGGTTTTTGTATGGAGGCTGGGCTTTTATTCGAAGCTGCTGTGAACAGGGAAGATGTTATATTTTTATGAAAGAACATAAATTAAGGAGACTTTGTATATATAAATAAATATTGTTTAAAGAACCCTTATTTAATTATTCAATTTTTAAATAATTATTATTTAAAAAATTAATTGCAACCCACAGTAATTATTGATTTTGGCAACACTTTTCTGTTGGATGTCATTATTGTCATTGTGACATGTGAACGTCAATCAAATGTCAAATTCAATTCAATTTTAGGGCGCGTTCCGAGTTGGAATGTAACTGAGCGTGCTTAAACCCGTTCCGAATAAGCGTGAGCGCGATAACGCCGACCATGCCATAATTATAATAATAACACAGTGAGCGCTGTCTCAAAAATTACAGTGTGTGTGAGGATGTGTCAGTGTGTTTTGTTTTGAGTTGCATCATATCGCTCCTCCAATAAAATAGTGTTACTGTTGTTGTTAATCAGTCAAAAAACATATTTTTTGTAAGCTTTTCAAGTATGTATAATTTTGATCACATAATAATAATAGTGTAAGAATAAAGACTGATTAACAAATCCGTGAGTTTATTTTCGCTTTTCTAAAAATCACATTTTCAAGTTGTAACCCTATTTTATCGGAGGTGCGATATCTTTAAATTAAACCAACGTGGCATTTTCGAAATTATGCTTCTGGCTGACAGTCGCCACCTAACCAAAAAAGAAGAACAGAATAGAATAGAATAGAATAGACATTTATTTGCAAATATGGGTAATACATAAGTAGATAGTAGTGGGTATAAATCAGAGTTCTGCCATATTTCACCATTCGGCATGCAAACATTTCATTAGACAAAATTGTTAAAATTTAAATTCTCATTAAAAACATTAAATTAATTATTACATTCAATAAATAAAATTATTAAAATTCAAATTGTCATTAAAACATTAACTTAATTATTACATTCAATAACAAAAATTATTAAAATTCAAATTGTCATTAAAACATTAACTTAATTATAACAATATACCTACATTAAATAAAATGGTTAAAAATTTAAATTGTCATTAACAGTATAATTATGTAAGAATAAAAATCGTGGTCGAAACATAAATAAACAAACATACATTAAAATTCCAGGTCATAGCGAACTGAAGCAGAAATGTGGTGTTTATACAAAGAAATACTGTAATAATATCGTTTTGACATTGAGCACTGTGCGAGCGTTCCGAATTGTCACACACACACATTGTTACAGCTCTCAGCTGTCATAATCATTATACTCGTAATTATCTAAATCGGAACGCATGTGAGATGATGTGAGTGCTGTGAGCGATTATAGCTAATTCGGAATGCGGCCTTATTCATTGCGTTTGCATTTGTGGTTTGCATTACAACGGAACGCGAACGGACGCAAGTGATTTGTTTGTGTTTTTTTTGTGTGTTATTTCTGTTCAAGTTTTTTGATATTATTTAAACTGGCTTTTAATTTGGATTTTTTGATACTGCACACGATTTGGACACCCGACGACCGGCGATACTGACGACCCTGATTTCTCACTCGAACTTGGATTTTGCACACAATGTGAATATTACTGTAGCTGTTTATTAGGGAAGCGAACTGCTGGAAGCTGTGCTCATGTAATGACGATCATAAGGTATCTTGGGTGGGCTCGGCATCAAAACAATAACCGCCTGCACAGTTTCTTGATAATATAATAGTAAGTAAAGATGTTGAAAATGAAGAGGTAGAATAAATACTAACAAATACATTACTTTTTTTATTTCTCTACTTATTACACAAAAATGTTCACCAACAAAAGACTATTACAAAAGGTTAACAGTCTGTATCTAGACTGTCTGGTTTACTGGCCTACCTTGGAGGAGACATATAACCATCAGTAGTAATTCTGCAATTTACCGACTTCATGACGATATAGTCCCAAATTGTAGGAGAAAATAAGGATCTTTGGTATTTTCGTTCACTGGTAAGTACATATAAATAAATTATCCTTATCATAAATAATTTATTCTTATTGTAAATAAAAGCGTTTCTGCGTTAACACAATTTTGCTATAAAAAAATAAATTCAGCCCATTACAGTCCCCTTGCTGGGCACGGGCCTCTTCTCATAATGAGAAGGGTTATATTAGTCCAGCTCGCTGGTCTGGTGGGCGGATTACACACCATCGAGAACTTTATAAGGCCCTCTCAGATGATGATTTCAAGTAGAAAATTACAAATACAATAAACCTAAATATTCTTAAGCAAACGGAAAAATAGTTGTACATTTTGCATTTTATTTAAGAAAATAGCGATTTTAACAATGAGAGTAAAGAAACATGACAACTGACAAGTGTCACACACAACACTCACAACCTTATACTGACACAGGTAATGTTTTCATAGATTCCATTAGGAGGCAAAGGAATCAATCATACAAATCATGGAAATAATTCGTTGGTTTTAATTTAAGCCATCTAATATTGTTTTAAAATATTTTAAATAACAATAAGATGTATAATTTGCTTAAAATAATGTTATTTAACAATTTTTTCTTTGTTTCAATGTGCAACAATAATATTACGACACAAAAAAATATCTGGATTTAAAAATATATATTTGGTGCTTTTAATATTTTTTTGCTTTTGTAAGGTCATCCTGAATAATTTTCCCTATCGAAAAACCACACATGATAGCTGTTCAAAAAAAAAAAAAAATTTTAAGCCCATTTCATAACATGTCCTTTCATAATGCAACTCCTTTTCAAAAAAAGAACATTGTCATGCACGCGCGTTTTACTACCACAGTTAAGCCCATTTCATAACATGTCATTTCATAATGCAACTCCTTTTCAAAAAAAGAACATTGTCATGCACGCGCGTTTTACTACCACAGTGCCGTAATAAAAAATGAACTTACAGGTTATTCGAATTCACGTCGTATCTCGCCGGCCGCCATTTTTCTTCGATAGTATTGCAAAAAATGTTTCAGATCCTTTATAGAGGATTCATATCATGGGAGTAGATAAAGTCTTGTATGCAACTGTACATAATTAGGTATTAAAACACTCATGGATACTATGTGATAAACCCACATTCGTTTTTAATACCTCTATATAACAGTTGCATAAATAACTGATAAATTATTTTAGAAATATTTTTAAGGTCTTGTCAGTTTTACCATACGAAACGTACCCTGTCAAACTTAGTGTTATTGTTTAGGTTTGAAACAGTCCTCACTCTTTATGAAAAAGTTCTCACTCTTTACTCGACATAAGATTCTTAATAGCTATTTGTTCAGCACAGGAAGTATGTACTGATTGAGCTTCCCCTTGTAGGAACGAGGAGATGGTGATGCCTGCGGAGCGCACGGGCGCGGTGCGCGACGCGTACCTGTGGCGCGTGCTGCAGCGGCGCGGCGCGGGCGCAGGCGCGGCCTGGCGCGCTGTGCCCGCGCAGCACCAGCACCACGCGCGCCTGTTCACGGTCGCCTGCCCCAGTACTGTGAGTTGTTATTCCTTTACTTCTCATTTCTCTCGTTACCGACTTTACGAGGTGTTATTTAAATAAATCAAAACTTAAAACGGGTCGTTGATGTCATCATTATGAACCACTTGAGCTATGGAAACGACTCTAAAATCGTGAAAAAATCAGCTCTTCCATAAATAAATGTTATTAATAGGTACTTATACATAATGATGAGTTCGAGCATTTTGTACATTCAATTTGCAGAATGCAGCGGGATACTAGTATTTTACTTGGTGCGACTGCCTACCTGACGTCCACAAATCCATAAAACTATACCCTTTGGTAAGACTTGTTGACAGACTTTCGGATTTCTAACTACCCGTAACGACAGTCAAAAATAATAACGATCTTTAAAATTTTAATGCACCCTACAATCTAAAAATAGCCCCAAATAACAAAATTTCTTTCAGAAATTCACTATCTTTTAGATGTCAGGTCACCATCCCTCACATGATGTTACTGTGTATGTGACGTCAGCCGCGTCATGTGAGGGGTGAAGACATGCACATCTGCTCGCACCGGTCGGCGATGGAATGCAAGATTGAAGATACCTTAGTGATTGAATATTGTATTGTTGTGTATGTTTAGCTTTAATAAATGAAATTATGCAATGTTGTCTGAAATAAAAGAAGAATTTATTATTTTTTTACGTGATTTTGGAGAGCAGTATAATGAGTCAAGTGAGTTTACGAGTTGCAGGTCTTAGGTTCGAACCCAGACAGGCGCTTTACTTTGTGTAAATTATTTCATCACCACTGCTCTCAAAAACGTGTTGGCAGTGGCAGGTCATGGTGCAACAATATGAAATGTAATCAACCAAGTTGGCCGAATGATGAAATGTAACGGTGTATGTAAAGTCAGCAACATAATTTCGTCATGACACACTGGC
Source organism: Gortyna flavago (assembly GCA_963669345.1). Taxonomy (NCBI): domain Eukaryota; kingdom Metazoa; phylum Arthropoda; class Insecta; order Lepidoptera; family Noctuidae; genus Gortyna; species Gortyna flavago. The sequence continues at coordinate 2,314,921 of OY770144.1, forward strand.
TGCGTCAGGTCATCTGTACCAAACACATCGAGGAGTGTGGATGTCAGCTCACCATCCCTCACATGATGTAACTGTGTATTGTGACGTCAGCCGCGTCATGTGAGGGGTGAAGACCTGCTCATCTGCTTGCACCGCGCCGAGGACTGCAGGTCCAACCAACCAAACCAAACCCGATTCCATGTTGATAGCTCTTATTTTTAACCAACTTCTCAAAACAGAAGAATATTCAATAAATGCAATTTAAAAGGTAACAGTGCTAAAATAATAATATGTACAAGTTCCCTCTTGTCGAGAGGAGGCCTGTGTCCCAGCAGTGGGAACATTAGAGGCTGATTATGCCAATATGTACAAGTGTATAAAAAAGGGTGGGAAAGTATCATAGGGTATCAAACAATTATAAACGAAATACAAAATGTTTATTTTTTCTGCAGTCGGTAGCAGAAAATCAATCAAATCCAAAGACACCGATTTCCGAAACAATATTTTTATAGTTTGTAATCTAGATTTCATTACGTATTACACATTATAACTCTTTGACTATTGTTGATAAAACAGTTAATAGTTTTTAAAATATGTGATCCTAAATAATGTGTAATAATAATTCATAATATGTTTTTAGATTGTGTGTCTTATGTTTTTATGCAATAGGTACGTCTTTGTTAAGAATAAGCGGCGAGAATCATAAAATATCTTCATCTGGTTTCCGTACCTGACGAAAACTTTACCTCCCATCTTTTTACCTTTTTAGGTAACAGCCCTTTCAGCAGCTTTCGAGCGCTCGACACCTCCTACAGTCGAAGAGATGGAAAGCAACAGGATTCGCGACAGCGGTGCCCTACTAGCGCTGAATGGATTAGAGCGGTGTGCAGCGCTTATTGCTAGATTGCCGCCGGACTGCATCACGCTGGATACGTTGCTGTTGACCTTGTGCAAGTTCACTGGGCTGTTGGCACCGCAACATGCTAATTATATCGCTATTGGTAAGTTTTCTTTAATAGAACTTGATATACGTAGAGGCTCATTAAAATATAGGTTTTAGGAATTTTATGTTTAAACATTCTAGAAAGGCTCTTCTTTCGGAGGGATTTCGATAACGCTGTGTAATTATAATTTCCGTATTTTGGCTACAGCGGCCAATCTCAACGGAACCTAGCCTTCGGCGCGGGAGATATTATAGTGCACAAGTGTGTGCGCAGACACAGGTGCACTCACTCTTTCGTCAGGTCTACACCTCCCTAAAACCAAAGAAATTATACTTACATGAAGATTAATTCGTAGTTTTGTAGTTAGTATTAAACGTATAGTTTCGAGTTTTTTGATTACGTTCTCCATTTCGTTACCAAAACAGACCAACACGCAATAAAAAAACTAACTTCTAAAATTGCTGCCATTTTGGATTTTGAAACAAACAAATAATGAACATTAAATCCCCGTACGATTGTTTATCGAATTAAGATATTAAATGCAGACTATTATTCTGCAACATTTTCTTTTGTGATTCTATAGGAGTGACGCTAGGCCAGTCGAGCAAGGCTCAGTTGGCGTTACGTCGCGCATGCGCGGTGGCCGCGCGGCACGCGGACTGCGTGCGCGACTCGTGGCGACATCTGTTAGAGATTGTTAAGACGCTGTATATTGGAAGATTGTTGCCTAAGGTATGATGAAATTAAATTTAAAGGGTTACGTACGGGGCACCTTGCCCTGAATATTGAGTTGGCATATCAATTGATATCTCGTTGTTTGATCATAGTACTGAATCCTTCAATGGTATTTTATGATAGCCTTACATGGAATGGTGGTTATTTAATGGCTCTTCCGTCCTATTAACAGTGCCTCATAGAAGCTGAAGACTACTTAGCCCCGAACGGCACGGTATCCCTCATAAGAGAAGCAGCCCGGGGCTCCGAGGCCGGCCTGCTGTCCAGTTTGTACTCATACATCGCGCTTGGAGAGACAGGTAATAAGTATATCACTTTATACAGGGTGTCCCGTCAGTCGACGTCAAGCCGGAATCGGGTAATAGGCCAAGTCATAATAGTTGTCAGAAAAATATTTTTAGAACTTTAACTGGTGTAGGTATTTTTTAAATTATTGGCATTTAAATGTCACTTTTTGCCCAACCAAAAATATTCAAAATTAATAATTTGCCAAACTTTGACTGACTGTACTGAAAAAAGAATGTACTATGCCAGTTTGGCAAGTAACATAAAAATTTGGCGAATTCAAAAAAAAAAAAAAAATCATTTCAAAGATTTTTTTCAATATTTTTCTGATAACTATTATGACTGACATATTACCCGATTCCGGCTTGACGTCGAATTACGGGACACCCTGTATAAATAGACAAGGAGAGAGAGAGATAGAAGCAGTGGGGGCCCAGTGGTAACAGTAATTACGTGTCAAAGGTCGTGGACTCGAATGCAGGCAGGCACTTTACTTTGTGTAAATTATTTCATCAATGCTACTCTCAAAACGTTGAAAGAAAACATCGTGACATACCTATTTCACAGATATACCTGTTCGATTTATTTATTTATCCAGCAGATTGTGCCTATCCCGACATTATGAAACAGGCTTTAGCATAATCAACATATAATATACCCGCTACTGGGATACGGATCTCCTCTCTGTGAGTGGGGATGGGCCTAAATATTCTGGTATGATAATTTAACAGGTATGCGTGCGCCGACGCCTCATGAGAAGACTTTGATTGACGCCGCAATGGATTGCGTGGCTAAGTGCAACCTACCCGGCCTGCTTATCACTGAAACTAAGTTCCTACAGCTTGATAGTTTGCAGGTATAGTTCACATGTCTTTTTTCAGATATACTACAGGTCTAGTAATTAAAAACCTTGGTATGTTTTTATGTCACAAAGCGACGCGTGCTTTATTTGTGGTAACCCAGTGAACAAATACGCTATGACTGTGTGCGTGAAGACGAGTAGCGTCAAAATATAACACACACGCACACATGTCGGACGGTACCTTACCTTACAAAAATATTCACATATATTAAATTATAATTATATTATGTTTTGAAAACAGATAATATAATTATGAGGGTCAAAAATACTATAACTGCGGTCCATTTTAAAAACACATTATTATCATTAGCTTTTAGTGTCTCACCGCGGGAAAATGGTCTCTCTTTTGTTCTTCTACTTATGACTGTTTGTTGCAAGTAAAAATAGACAACTTTCAACTTTGAAAACAATACACGCTTGCTCGTTCCGTCATAGACCTCATCCATCGTTTTTCATCAGGCGAGATCGAGGTCAAGAGTTGGCTTATTTTGCAATAAAAAAGTTAAAAAAAACATTTCTCACACTAACACTCCCTGCGCAGGAGTTGGTCCGCGCAATGGTGACAGTTGGCACTCCGCCTGACAGCGACAGTCTTCAATTGAACCCTCAACTGGAAGACATCACTGTGTTCTTCTTAGAGCTGCTCGGACAGACTTTGATACAGAACAGGTAACATAATAAATCGTGTTGTAAGTAATTTTGGTTGTTATTTCCGTTACACCATCGTCATAAGCCAACGTGTCGTGTCGTAGGGACCGGCTGCTGTGCGTGTACGCAGCCGCGGCGCCGCACGTGTCGCGCTGCGTGGTGTGGGCGGCGGCGCGCGGCGCATGCGCACTGCGGCGCGGCGTGACGGCGCTGCTGCGCACGAGCGCGCGCCTCATGCGCTGCGACGCGGCCGCGCCGCACGTGCTGCAGCACCTCACGCTGCTGTTCCAGCTGCCCTACAAGCTGTTCTACCAGCAGGCCGATGTGGTAACTCGACTCTGTTCATTTGTTAACGGAAAAACCCCGCCTCTTTTTTACCTGGAACCTAACATCATATTTTTTTTATCTGTATTCTGTTTACCTACATTATATACAAACAAACATTTTCTATTCTTTTTTAATGTAAACAAGAAGATTATTTTTGGCTTGATGATGTGTCTATTTACACCCTGTATGTTTTCTGTGCAGATATCGTACGGCATGTACGAGATAGTGAAGACGTCGGCACAGAACGTGCACAGTGCGCACGAATGGGACATCGTGTTCGGTTTGCTGTGTGCGGCCGGCGCCGGCGCATGGCCCACTGACGCACATCCTAGCAGTACGTTTGTATTCACAGTCCGCCCGCCGAGAGAATGCCTTCCTGATAGTGTCACTGCAACAATATTCTAGTAGCTAATAAAGATCAAATTCGCAAAACACGTATTAATTTGTTTGAAACTTAACGCATCTCTCGTCGGGCGTACTGTAAATAACTATTTCATATCTTGTTTTTCGAGAATCGTTTCTCTTTTCAATTTTAAATATTTAGTAGTTTTCGAATGGCTATGCACACCGGTGTAAACGTTATCACTTATTACCATTAGAATTAAAGCGTAATATTAATGATATTTGTTTTCTTGTCAACATTGCTAATTATAAAAAAAATATCTTCGAAAATATATTCGTACCAATCAAAATAACCTAAGATTACGACCATTATTACAAGTACCGTTTACAATGACAAATTATAGTCGAAACACTTTTTGTATACTCATTGAGATATTTTTCAACAACATATAATATAATAATAATAATTCATTTATTTCAGGTACCACAAAACCCATATCAGAAAACATCTTTAAATTCAAATATTCAATATAAAATACAAAAGCACATAATAATATCAATAAATGCAAACGAATAAATACAATATAAATATAACATCAACACATTTCTTATTTATTTATTACTCAGACAACAAATTAGGTCCACTGTGTTAGTAAAACATATGCCATCGCATTTAGAAATCGATTTATTTTGTACGAGTGCGTTATGATTCAGGAAAATCTTGAGTAATAAATATTTCAATGGGTGAATGTTTGTGGTTTGTCGCGGCATACCTACCTACCTAATTTTCTCTTTTTTTCTCTTTAATCTTCTTTTATAACTTTGTAATTTATATGTGGAAGCTTGTAATTAGCAATTGTCAGATGTTTACTGTTTCGTTACCATTTATGTGTATTAGTCTGTAAGCTTTCTTAAAATTTTAAAAATAAAATAATTAAATAATAATAAAATGGAAAATCAACCACCACTCTTTAAAAAATTTAAGCGTTGAAAAAGAATTTTGTACATGTTTTTGTTCAGCAATTCTTCTGAAGCGACCCCTGACTGTTTTTTTGCAAAGACGGAATACTTCTTTATAACTTATCAGGGAACCGTCCACTGAAGTGCAAAGGACATCCCTCCTTATCTTGTCTCCGTCGAATGTCTAGAACCAGTTGTTTTGATAGAAATTCATCCCACCACCCAGATCAACCACGAAACTATTACATACAGCACGGGTAATACCTAGTTTAATTGACAATGATACAATAAGGCCTTTTGTACACACACGTTTTTTTTGCCGTAAAAAACTACGGTTCGATCGCACGGTCGTCAGTGTTGTATGGAAGGCCTATGGAAGCTTGTTGACGGACACATTTTTTTCTACCAACCAATAAATGATTATCTTTAAAAACTGCTTTAGAAATACATAATATCTTGTTACAACCAGGTCCTGCTACATCGAGTCGGTCCGAAGGCTCAGAGGACGAGAGTGAGCGGCGACCTACCAGCGCTTCTTCTGAAAGCGAATTGTCACACTCACCGCAAACACAAGGATGGATACTGGTAAGTTTGTTTATAATAAAATTATGATTCAATCTTCTATATGTTTTATGTAACTGTCGGCTATGATAAAATTGCGAAGACATAATATAATATATCTTGCAGTCGTAGCCATGCATTTTTGATTTACTTTGCGATGTGATAAATAAAAATACCGTGACAAGAATTGAACGCAATATTTTTTGTTTACTTATTATAAATGAATGAATGTAAAAATTCACCTTATACAGGATGACATTAAAAACTTGCGCCAAATCGAAATAGGAGGTGCAGTAACTGTTACATCTTCTAATATATAAAATTCTCGTGTCACAATGTTAGTTACCATACTCCTCCGAAACGGCTTGACCGATTTTTATGAAATTTTATATGCATATTCTGTAGGTCTCAGAATCGGCTACTATCTATTTTTCAGTTTTTTTTTGGAATCGAAACTTACGCGGGTGAAACCGCGGGGCGCAGCTAGTAATTATTATAAATTGTCATTTCCAAAATCGAAAGTCTTGAAAAAACTCGTGTAATTATCGTCTTAGATAGTGCTAACTAAGTTATTGCCTTCAAGTAGACACGAATTATCGTCGTACCAGTATTTGTTTTTTTAATAATTATGAAATCAAATAAGTAGGAAAATTAAAATATCAATTTTAGCGTTCGCCCGATAAGCAATCTGTTCATCGCAGAGTTCACAACATGAAGCAAGTTGGCAATGCGTTGTAGTAGCGGTATTTACCCAAGTTTGACCGTTCCTATGAAAAAAAGGGTACGCGACGACGCGCGACGTTGGCAAATCGCTTGCCTACGCACACGTATTGCTTTCCATAAAGACATGCTGTAATTTTTTGAGATGGGAAAACACCATTGAATTCGTGACATTGTTACCGATACCGCGCTACATTCGGATGTGTTCGGCTGTCCTCGGGATGTACTCGGTTTTAATGTAGGTATATACGATATGTTAGTGAGTGATGGATTCTGTTTGTACACACACAAGTACACTGTATTAGATGTTTTATTTTGGTGCGCCTACTCAATTTCATCTTGTAAATATTTTTGTTTTCGCTATTAGCTTTGAAACAGACTTCCCAGAAAAGATGCGCTTTGGTAATCATCTTTTATGTTCGGCAATACGTACGCGTAATCGTGAGATTATTATCGATAGGTGTTTCCGAATTAGCACGAACGTCGTGCGTCTTCACGCATATTTGTTCTGGCTTGACTGTGCCTGTCAGTCCATACCCATCACCGTATCTCACAGCCAGCTCCCCCGCCAGGTGCAGAGCTCGGCGGAGCCGGGCGGCTGCTCGGCCGCGGCCGGCGGCGTGCGCCTGCGCGCGCACCGCGCCTGCGCCCTGGCGCGCTGCAGCGAGGCGCTGGCGCTGGTGGTGCGCGACGTGGCGCACGTGACGCCGCACAACTGGCGCGCCGCCGTGCGCGCTGTCAGGCTGTTCGCGCGCGCCACGCTGCACGACGGTCTGCACATTGCATCTGTCAAAGACTATTTCATGTTTTTACTCCTTCTCTGACATCGAGCTCGTTCAAAATTCTGGCAACTCCTACGACGTTACTAGGACGCCACAATACAATGCTTCATATAACACAATATTGGTCAAGATATTAAGAACGTGCGTCAATCACTCCATTGCAATTAATACCTCATTGCAAAAACATAAAAGTCATCAAGGACGTACGCGACAGATGTCAGCGAAGGTGAAAGACGGCCTCTTTATCAATGTCCAAGAATACAATTAGTATAACACTCAATACCTAGCAAACAAATGCGACTAAACAATTTTCAAAAACACTTAAACTATTGCAATGTTTTCTACAGGCAAAAAATCCGGCAAATCGCACTCTGGTCGCAAATCTCGTCCAAACTCCGGCAGAAGACGCTACGATGACTCCAGCGACGAAGAAGTTGACACCCTCGACCAGTACCATATGGTCAGCATACAGGTGAGAAAAAGCAACAATACAATAAACTACACATAGTTTTTTTTTCTGTCTCGCTCTCTTCGGAAAAGTCTAAAATCACAATTAACAGTATTTTGAAACCAGACTTCAGAAGTATCTTGTAGAAAATCTTTATCGGTTCATCTGACTGAATGAAAAACAACAGCATCTGCAAACTATAATCTGGAAATCTTCCCCTAACGAACCTCTACAAGATTGGCAGTTGGGCACAGTAACTTATGGAACGAAAAGTGCACCTTATCTAGCAATGCGCATTCTACACAAACTCGCAGAAGATGAAAAAGATATCAATCCGGCTCGAAGGACCACTTTTATGTATGGCTCAGAGGTAGCCAGTTAGTTACAGTTGAGTTGTTGGATGTGAGTTGACGAAAACCACAGACTTCACGATAATTTAGTTTATTCGCAAAGATTACACGAAAGTTCCGTTGGATGCTAATCCACGGTTATAGCGCTACGGCAGCTATTGGTCAACTAATTAATTATAATTATAAAAGTAAATAAAACGAGTAGCGAAAAGTAGGTCGCGGTGTTAGCAATCAATTTGCCTGTACGTGAACCGTATATATCTCCCATATATTATTTATGTTATTGTTATGTAAAAAAAACCGGTTGCGGTAAATGATATCCCAACTAGCAAAAACGTCGTATAATTCCAGTCTTATAAGACTTCATATTATGTAACAGTTATATAGTGGTATATAGCTAACTATTATGATATATAGACGTTTATCTTACGACGGTTCAGTTGCGTGACTGTAATGTCTTAATATAAAGTTGAGTAAACGTTTTCAGGACTAACTTGTATGACGTCATATAATGGTGGGAGTGGATAAGTTGAGTAAACGTTTTCAGGACTAACTTATATGACATCATATAATGGTGTGAGTGCATATGTTGAGTAAAAGTTTTCAGGACCAACTTATATGACGTCATATAATGGTTAGAGTGTGTATCTTGAGTAAACGTTTTTAGGACTAACTTATACGACGTCGGATAATGATGGCAGTCATGACGTTTATTGGACAATGTATTGGTCATTTATACGTTTAGGTTAAATAAAAGGTTTTCGTAAAACAAACGTCGTCGTGTGTAAATCTTAACAGAACTTTTATATAATTATAAAATGCCACTTAAACGTTTGTGCATGACCTTTATATAACAAAACTGTTTTGGTCGAATGAAATACTAACTAATACTTGTATGCGACTAAAATGTTGAATTTCAACGGTTACATAACTTTAGGTAGACTTTTAAATCATTTAAAGGTCAAACCGACAGTTTAATTAAACCATTCCTATTTAGTTTTGTCAAATTAAAAAGTGATATAATTAAAATTATGGATCCAAATATATGGAGAAAAATTAAAAGAAGTGGGGCCTTTAAGCGAAAAATTAGGAAAACGTTCCATTCATTGAAAAGTGAGCCGATAACCTCATCGTTTTCTGATCCCCCAAAAATGACGTACAAGAACGAGCGATTGTTTCAGAAAATGGTTCCGTTTATTATTATACATTTTAATTTTAAAGATTATTACTAATAATTGTTTGGTGTTCTTAAAAATGTTTGCTTTATTGATTATCTACCTATTTCAGATGATACTACTAAGGCATGTTCGGAATTGAATAGTTCAAGTGGTAACGAACAGAGTAATAATGTACTAGAAACATACGGTTAGTCACAGTTAGGTAGATAATCTTAAATTTTTATAGGTTACAGATTTAATGATTTATTTTTAGATTACTCTAAAACTGATTACTTAGAAGATTTGGAGCTCTCTGAAGCTGCTTCTGAAAATTCAAACACATCAGACGATGACAAAGATTTCGCATTTCGGGATGACATACAGAAATGGGCAATAGATTTTAACATTTCTCATGAAGCCATTAAGTCTTTGAGCAAAATCTTAAATAAAAGACTTCCCAATATAGTTCCTATAGATCCCAGAACGCTTCTTAAAACGAATAAGGTCAATGTAAAACTATTTACTGTTGACGCAGGCCAATATTGGCATAATGGCGTATTAGCACCACTGAGAGAAATACTGGAAAATATGTCTGATATAACAGATAATCTTACACTGATATTTAATATTGATGGACTTCCTCTTTATAATAGCTCACGACAGCAAGCATGGCCTATACTTTGTAATATTTTCGAAAATTAAGATATTCCACCTTTTGTTGTCGGTATTTATGCAGGAAAAGGCAAACCTAGTGATCTAAATGCTTATTTACACCATTTCGTAGCGGAAATGAAAAGACTTCTTCAAAATGGTTTGAAAGCTACCACCAAAAATGGATTAGAAAAGTTAGTCAAATAGCAAAAAGGATTATGGAGAGAAATTACGTAGAAATAAAGCATTTTGACCAGTAGCACATAAAGGGAACTCCATTTATTAAAACTAAAAGGACCAAACATGGTGTTATTTCCATTGTTCATTTTGAAAATTTTATTCAATCTCCACAACATCATAATAAATGGTTTCTAAATGCAAATAATCATGTAGTTGAACTTATTTCAGTGAATGACAACGATGGAAATATTATAATATTTGGCAACCTTTTAGAAAAGTGTACCGATGCGTTTGAAAAGCCTATTAAAGCTTCATTTTTAAATATTTAGAAGTGTGATGAGTGTGAGTGTGTGTGTGTGTGTGTGAGTGTGATGTGTGTGTGTTTGTGTGTGTGTGTGTGTGTGTGTGTGTGTGACTGTTACTAAATCAGCATTAACTTATAAAATATCAGATGTTAAATGCAAGTTGGTTAGCGTTTCTTATAATGAGCATACATTTTTTATACCTTTAATTCACACATTGTCATCGTAAAAAAATTAAAGATCTGAAGTATCAATTTGTTTGTATTCACCAGAAAAATCACATTACAGTAAAATAATAGACACATTTTGGTGTTGACAACCAACAACAGTCTGTTTGTCACCTTATTATTAATGAACACTTAGCTTAACAAAATCGAATAAAAAATTTGGTACAATTGTGGTACATTCGGTTAAAACATTATCAACTTCTTTTCTATATCCGCATGCGTGTCTGGCCCGTATTTAAGGGTTTAAGGGTATCAGTAGCAGTGGAACTATAGCAGTTATAACATCTACTTGACAAGGTAAAATGAGTTCTTCTCCAAGACCATTTTCGTCTTTTAAGACGTTTTAAATCATTCCGAGTAAAAAATTGATCGATATCCAAGAACACTACCATATTTCATTGAAATCCTATGTTACACCTGAAAATAAATTTAATTTTTCATTAAAATTAACGAATCTGGGCTAAACGTAATATTTGATTAGATAGCTATAGACACGAAAAGAAGATGAATTATATTATAAATTTCCGCGTTAGATCTCTGTTCAAGATAAGAAATGTTTATTAGATCTTATGTAAGTAAATGATTAGGGAACCCTAAAGTCGGCTGAACATGGCCGCGGCGTTATGGTTTGGAAAAGTCTACGCGACCTTTTTGTTATATTAGTGTAATATAGAGGTCGCTATATAACGTAAACAAGATGGTTGGAGCTTTACTATGAAAACATATTTTGGATAATTAACTAAAACCATTGAAATATAAAGAAATAGGGGAGGGCGTTAAAAACTTCGCAACAACACATATATACATTATCATAAAACTAAAACTCCCTGAAAGATTAACCTCTATTATTATATCAAACTCGCTTAAATAATGTACAGTATAGATATTTTGTAATCATGGAAATTAACTTCACTTACCTTATTTTTTTTATACACACAATATTTAACACGAGAATCCAAACGGTTGTCGTTGAGTCGTATTGTTGGACACCAGTACAACGTTTCGGTTATTTGAAAACGTCATTATAATTGCTATGTGACATAAGCGGTCACCTAAGGGTCTCATCACAACCATTATTGGACCGAAAAGTCGGTCTCTGTACTTTTACTTAACTTGTATATAACATTCAACGGTCATTGGCTGACTTCTACATAACTACTAAACGATAATATTGTCTTATAATTTGGGCCTAATTCGCGTTTTATAAACGTTAATATTTACGTTTATGCGACCAATCTTAAAAAACTAATTGAAAATGTAAAACGTTATCTTAACTATTATAAGACATTAATTTGTTAGTTGGGATCAATGTAAACATAAAAAATAATGGAAATTAAACCCGTAAAACGTTACGTTTCAGAGATATTAACATTCAAAGTTGATCACGTGACATCTTTTTTTTTTAAACTTGCTTTTCTTCTTGCTACTGATTTATTATCATTTATGTAGGTATGGCCAGGCTTCATATAAAAATCTTCAATACCCTTACTTCATTTATATCTGATTTTTTTTTCGGTGTACACAGGTCAGCACATCAAGCTACCCCAATCTGTCAAATTTCTTTGATAGATTTTCAACTTTATCACAAAGGAATAAGGTTCATGTTCAATTGGGAAAATTTGACAGATTGGGGTAGCTTGATGTGCTGGCCTCTGTACAAAGTAAAGGGTATTCATTATGTCTATAAAAAAATATATATACAACATTATTTTTAGTATATGCGAAACTTGAATATAGTTTGTTCAGAATAAGTAACTGAATCGATTTCAATAATTTTTACACCATGTTATATTTTGTCCCAAAAATATTTAATCACTTGTTAATTACAATTAAATCGCCGTACAGTTACGTACAGGTACCTACTGCCAAACTATTATCAATGAGCCTACGATGCTGGAGGAGCATAAAACATGCTCACCCCGCGCCGCGCCGCGTGGTGAGCATGTTTTTGAACGGACAACCAGGTAACATAACAAGCTTCAAGCTTATAACTTTGTGATTTCTCATGATACAGTTTTGAAATTTTGTACATAGATTCTTTACATAAAAATACTAGACACGTGTTTCGGGTTTCGCATATACTAAAAATAATGTTGTATATGAATATAACCGACTTTCTTTGTCCACAGCTATTAGACTTGATGCACACACTACACAGCCGTACCGCACAGATATTTAAATGGTGGAGAGATGAGGCCGACCAGGGACAAAGTGAGTACTACATTAATCTATAAAAAATCAATACATATTAAAAAAAAAAATCGTCGTCGTTATTTATTCAACATTTAGTCAACCAATCATCTTTATAATATAAAACAAAGTCGCTCCCGCTGTCTGTAAGCTTAGATCTCCGCAACGGATTTTAATGCAGTTTTCAGCAATAGATAGAGTGATTCAAGAGGAAGGTTTATTTGTATAACACATGCCTATTATAGTATAGAAAAGCCGAGAAATTCAAAGATTTGTAATGTGATGTCGTAAAAAACATACTTTTTGTGCGCTTACATTGCAAACGCTGGCTAAACCTTACGAGATAGATCAAATTAATGTACTACGGAATTGTATATCTTAAAAAGATCGATACAAAGTCCGCGATGGTATATGTTTATCTCATAGGGATAACCCACAGTAACCATTTTTTATCTTTTACACACATTACAAAAAAATATGGGTTATTTACCAAGCTATTTTAAATCTAAATACATTAGATACGTTGTGCATTTCATGTAGATCAAAATTGCCCTTTACAGCATATCATTAAACCAACCTACCTATCTTAAACCTACCTTAGAATCTCTTAGAACTTAGAACATATCAAAGATTTAAAAAGCGGGAGCAGAGCGGCTGGCGGGGCGGTAAGAAGTTCGCCGGCTCAGCTAGTATTATCATAATCAGCCGATAATGTTCCCACAGCTGGGACACAGGCCTCCTCTCTGTGAGAGGGAGTGGGCCGTAATCCACCACGCGGGCCCAGTGCGGGTTGGTACATGTCACATGTCTTCGAATTTTTGGTATTATATAATTCTATTAATTTCAGGTGCCGAAGAATACGACTTATGGGAAGTTGCGTGGAAACCATTACTTCAAGGGATCGCACAATTCTGCACAGACAGACGGAAACAGGTCAGTTGAAAATGAACGAACATTAACTCCATTTTTCCACTTCAGCTGTGACACACCACATTATGATTTAAAATTCTAGTGATCCAAATGTTTGTACTGCTATAACGTTTTTATTGACAAATTCAACCACCTTTGACATCTAAAATAATCAAATAATCCCTTCGGAGCACCTGATTATTTTTTTAATTTTAAATAAATAAAAAGGCCCTTTGATTTTCCTGCACGTTTATGCGTTAAATATATCAAATCTTTACTACAGCCCATTCTGTTATTTTACCTCTGATTTTGCATCACTGTCAAAAACTCAAAATCACTATGGTCTTTATACTCCTTGTAATAAGGAGCTGATAGATTGTTGCTACTGACAAGTCTGTCAGAATCATAGTGATCTTTATTCACGTTCTAATAAGGTCGCTGTTGCTGGTCGCTGCTGCCAGAGTTAAAATAACTGTGAAAGGAGTGTAACTCCGTCTGGCTCATGCCAACCCTTTCGCTGCCACTCTCAACGTCACTTAGCTGGACCATAGCTCCATTATGTAGTTAATTTAGGTGGCATTTATTACTATCATCATTTTCTTGACCGTATCCCAATTTATTTGTTGTCACAACATGTCTGCTTCTTCCATACTTCTCTATTAGTCGTCATCTCAGTAGTCACCCTGTTTTAGCCATATTATCTTTCACACACACTCCATCCAATGTTTCTTTGGCCTTTCCCTTCTTCTATAGCCAGCGATCACTGCTCTCGAGAGCAGTGCAGCTCGGTAGTAACGGCCCAGATTTACGAGTTGTATGTCGTGGGTTCAAACCCAGACAGTTTACTTTGTGTAATTTATTTCATCACCACTGCTCTTAAAATAGCGAAGGAAAATATCGTGAGGAAACTGGCATGTTCTAGAACCAAAAAATCGAAGACATATGACATCTACCAACCCGCATCTGCGTGGTGGATTACGGCACACTCCCTCTCAAGTAACAGAGAGGAGGCCTGTGTACCGGCAGAGGGAACGTTATAGGCTGATTAAGTATAGCCAGCTACAATTTAATAACTAAAAATGACCAAATTTCCTTTCTAATCCCAGGTATCAAACAGCGCAATAAACTATCTCCAACGAGCGCTGCTAGTCCCAGGCCTGTCCGCGATGGGTGGCAGCGGCTGGGAGGCATGCTTCCAGACTGTGCTGTTCCCTCTGCTGGAACAACTGCCGAGGAGAGCCGACGCCACGGCGCGGGCCAACACGATCATGTGCAAGGTAAGCTATTGACAATTATCTATACATCTCATCATCATCTGCCTAGCCTTTTCCCAACTATGTTGGGGTCAGTTTCCAGTCTAACCTAATGCAGCTGAATACCACTATTTTACATGGAGCGACTGCCTGTCTAACCTCCACAACCCAGTTACTGGGTAATATGATACACCTCGGTAAGACTGGACTTATCTATACATCTATACAAATAAATAAAAAAATTAAGCGGTTTCCCATAATTATTTTCGCGGTGGAGGCGTGCTAAGGCCCTCAATGAATGAGTGAAATGAATGAATGATATATAAATAACTAGCAACGCCGTGCGTTTTCACCCGCATAAGTGTCGATCCCGTGGGAATATCGGGATAAAAACTATCCTATGTCCTTTCCCGGGACTCAAACTATCTAGAGATACAAAAATATATATAAAAAAATATATAGAGATATAAATCGGTTCAGCGGTTTAAGCGTGAAGATGTAACAGACAGACAGACAAACACTTTCGCATTTATAATATTAGTATGGATTTCCATGCCTTGTCTTTACAATTATTGTGATGTGCCTTATTTTTTTTTTATTACAGGTAGGCTTGCTCTCTTGGCCACAATTTAAAAATTATAATTGTGTGTATTTTTTTTATGTGTGTATGGAGACAAGCCGACTCCTATACGTTTGTCACGAACAACAGATAGAACAGATAGTAGATTTATGTGACATTAGTCAAGGCCTTATAGGTAAGGCCTTATAAAGAGTCACCAACCTCGTATTGATTGATATTTTTTAGTTTATTTTTTTATGTAAGAAAATAGCTAGGAATACTTAACATCCTGGATGGTAGGTCACCATCCCTCACATGATGTTACCGTGTATGATAAGTCAGGCGCGTCATGCGAGGGGTGAAGACCTGCACATCTGCACGCATCACGACTCGGGGCAGCGGTATGCTAGGGTGGCCCATGTGACCCTCAGTGGCACTTCAACACATGCACACGCTGAATCCTGAGCATCAACTAACTGATGGACACATTTAGAGTCGAGATGACGGATATTTTGTTGACTGTGATTATAATGGGTATAAAAAGACGCTTAACCAAACTGAGAGTCACTTTTGTACTGTACCACACCAGGGAACCTTCTGGTTATGGACATATTCAAAGTCTAAGTTCCAACTTTTTAGTTTTTTTTTTATATATTCATTAACTTTAAATTACTTCCTCGATTCCTGTACCGTTGCATGCAACCATAAGCACAATGGATTGCAAGCGTTATATTGAGCGCTACTGTAAACTGCAATTTTCACACCAAAAACCTGTTTCCCAACAATTATGTTTGCACAAAGGTGAATGAATGAATGTGAAAAACACAGAATGTGTACATGACGGCTTCATGGTAGGTCTTTTTACACACTGTATTATACTTTAATTCAGACTTCATACACTCATTGCCAATTCCTCAGTTATCTTCTTTAGCTTTATGTAATCTAAGTTGATTTTTGATTGACCGTTTGTGAATTTTCATAATTGTTTTATGTACGGTCAGCAACGAAAGTCGGTTAACACTGTTAATTTCACATATTATAATATCAGTATTTTATATAATCAAGAATTTGTGCTATTTTAATATTCAGTCCTTTTTTTTAATATGGTGGTTTGTTATGATTTAAACGTGTAAACCGATTTAAGTTGCTACATTGTACATTCTTATAAACTGAGATAATTGTCTTTTTGTTTATTCAACTTTAGTGTGAAGCGAAAGTCATGCCATATTGTGTCGTTTTCTCTTTAGTTTTACTTAAATATCCTCCATTTTCCTTCTTCTATACCTAATTTGTTTACAGCTTATCGTATTCTCCAAAAACCTTCCTAATTTTTTATTATTAATTGTTTTTGTTTCTGTCCCACCCTTAGGTATTCCTGCAGCATCTGTCAGCCTTATCCCCCCGCCCCACATTCGGCGCCCTGTGGGTGCGCGTGGTGGAGGTTGCGCGTGCGCTGGTGTCGGCGTCACCGGACGACCCGCTCACTGAGGCGGCGCTGGAGTCGCTCAAGAACATGATATTGGTCATGGACTCTGTCAGGGTGAGTTGTTCTCTTCTCTGGTATCTGTAAGATTAGGGTACCTTATCACCATTCTCTAGCCCTTATTCAAAATTAATTAGGGTTGGCACAACATTTCTTCAATTCAATTTATTGATTCAGTAACAATTCACATTGCGTTCGAATACAATACAGCATGAAACATAAGTATTAGATGTATAAATATGTATAACTAGCGGCCCGCCCCTGCTTCGCACGGTTGCCATTTTTTTTTCGAATTTCCTATATTTTCTCTAATACAAACCTTGCCCTGACAATACCGAACACAACAAAAAAAAAATTTGCGAAATCGGTTTAGCTGCTCTCGAGATTTGCGCTTAGCAACACATTTAGCGATTCGTTCCATACTTCTCTATTAGTCGTCATCTCAGTAGTCACCTCCTTTCTAGCCATATCATCTTTGACACAGTCCATAGGGTTCCTTATGCCGTAGTAAAAATATTGGCTAGTTGCCAAACTGATTAGATAACTTTAATTAACAGACACGTGAAAAGGGGACAAACAACAACAGACATAATTAGAGATAGACCTTAATTCAACCAATTAGTGAAAAGATATTGCGAAATTCAATTAACCTTATTGTCGAATGCATGTTAAAATGTATCATATTTAACAGTAAGGCTCAAACAAATGCTAACCTCGTCGTCTCAAAGGACATAATATGAACAAACTGAACCAGCCCTTTATTATTTCGGAGTGGAACAGTATTGTGTATTTCTTTTTATTAGCCTACACTGTCCCACTCCTGGGCAAAGGCATCCCTTCACTCCTTCGATCTTTCGCGAGTGCGCGCGTCTTCCTTCCAGTTTTGACGGATCCTGTCAAAATCGTCTCGCCATCTCCTACGTGGTCTGCCGCGACCCCGTGTCACGGATCGTGTTCGAAACACAATACTGCGATAAGATGGCTGACGTGGCTCAAAAGGCTGCCTAACTTAAATAGGACTTGGCAGGCCATGTCTGCCGGACCCGCGTTAGTTTCGATCCGGTGGGAATATCGGGCTAAAAAGTATGTGTTAATCCTGGTTATGAACTATCTGTGTACTAAATTTCATCCAAATCCGTTCAGTAGTTTATGCGTGATTGTGTAACAAACGTCCAAACGTCTTCACAAACTTTCACATTTATAATATTAGTAGGATGATATAAATTTGTTGTTATTTCAGATATTCAGCAACGGAGATGGCTACAACGATCTATGGTACATCACATGGGACAAGATAAATGAATTCCTGCCTAACTTGAAAGAAGAACTGTTTCCTCAAGGTAGGAATTATCTTACTTACTTCGACTCGATAGTAACAAGCATATTATTCGTCCTAATATAGAGAAGACATAACTCTGGGCCATTTTGATGTAGAAAATAGCTTGGATGGATTGTTATTTCTGTAAATTGGTTTAGATAATAATTCTTTTACACGTCAAAAGAATGATAGGTAGCCATTTTACACTTAAGTGTTCGATGTTTTAGCTGCGAAATTCTTTGAAAACTGTTCTCTTGTTACTATTTCTCTGTTACCTACGATTGATGCAGAATAGTTCTTAACCAAGCTAACTTTATTAATTTCAATAAAACCATAATTTATAGTCAGATAAGTTACTAGGACAGGTTAGTGACTAGGTAATTGTTTAAGGAATTTTTGATAATTTTTACCTTAACCTTGACTGAGATACCTGAGGTTTATGCCTAGTTCAGGTAGAATCCAATGATTGTATACCTCTAGTTTAAGATGTTATTATTGTAAATATTTATGTACAGACGCCAGCACATCAAGCTACTACAATCTGTCAAATTTCTTTAATAGATTTTCAACTTTATCGCTAAAGCATAAGGTCCAAAGTTGATTGGGAAAATTTTACAGTTTCGGGTAGCTTGATGTGCATGTCTGTACATTATTTCAATAAACAATTTCACATTATATTTTTCACAGCCGTCTTTTTAGGGCCAACCGTCCAACTATCCTTTGTTATAGATTTTATAATTATATGACAATAGAAGAATATGTACTTACTTTATAAATCTATTTGTTCCAGTGAAAGACAACGCCAAGCCTCCGACAAGCTTACCAAGCCACATGCAGCAATCCCTGCCTTCACCACTGCCGACCCTCGTCCCGCCAGAACCCACCAGTACGCCAACCTTAGTACCTATCCCATCTCCTACACAAGTACCATCACCAATACTATCGCAAACATTGGCTCATTCCCCCGTGAATATTGCGCAGACGCCGCCGTTGGTGGCCAATACGCCAACGTTGGTGGCGCCTACGCCAATAAGTGGGATGGTGCCGATTAGGAATCCCTTGTATGATCAGGCTGGGCTGACCTCGTCAGTGCTGCTGCAGCCTTTGAATGAGGTTGGTGTCTTCTAAATTGTAGAGGAATTTATTTCTTAGATTTTTAGTTTCTTGACTTTTTAAAGTAGATGAACTGCAATTTTTTTAACGACTGTTAAACTTACCTTTTTACTAACTGGCCGAATTTATTGTTATGTTAGTGAGTCGATCATTTTCTAAGCGTCTTTAAATTACCTTTAAATTATTATTATTTTAATCTCTTTATTTCAATATATACACATATAAATTATATTTTTAAATATTATGATATATAGATATAAAAACATTTAAAAATATAAAAAATAGTAGCCCACCGGTATCGGGAACAAGGTCCAAGCTACCGGCGGTCAGGGCTCCAGAGAGAGGAACCTCCTAACAATGCGAGCCGTGTCCAGAAGTACCGCTCTCTGAATCAAGCCCTTGATCCAGCTGCCCAACGAGAGCCTCCTTAGGTGTTGGTCGAGGCTCTTGGCTATTAATCCATTGGCTGTTACGACTATCGGCACAATGATTGCTGAGTCTACATCCCACATGTCGACAACCTCGCGAGCCAAGTCAAGATACTTGATTTGTTTATCTTTCTCGGCTTTCACGAGGTTCTCATCATGCGGGACGGTTATGTCAACAATCATTGCGCGCCGCTCTGATCGATCCACCACCACTATATCAGGCTTATTGGCAACAATAGTCCTGTCAGTGATGATGGATCGATCCCAGTACAATGTGATATTACCATTTTCGAGAACTGGGTCGGGCACGTACCTGTAGTACGGCACCTCCGATTCCACAAGGTTGTATTTCAAAGCAAGCTGCTGATGGATTATCCTGGCTACAAGGTTGTGTCTATGCAAGTACTCTCCGTTAGCTAGACGAGAACACCCAGAGATGATATGTCTAATTGATTCCCCCGGCCGGTGACATGCCCGACAGATGTCAACCGTGCCGTCTTTAACAATAAATCTCCGGTAATTGTTCGTCATCATAACTTCGTCCATAATTGCACAAACAAAACCTTCGGTTTCTCCAAAGAGGTCACCGAAACGTAGCCAGGCTACGGACGCTAGTAGATCTACATCGGGTCCATGTAGGGCCCGGAAAAAGCGTCCGTGAAGCTCCTTACTCTGCCATACCTCCATGCGATCATTAGTGTCAAGCACTGCTGGTTTGCGCCAGTTCTCTTTAGCCAAGGAGAGCGGGGTGAGGCCATTGTCCACTGCGACTACATCCCGATGCATCCCCACGTCGGTTTCTAGGAAATATTCCCTGAGACTGCATATCTCGCGATTGTGGAGAGTCTTAGCGTTTAAAAAGCCTCGACCTCCACACTTTCGCGGGATATACAGCCTCATTACCGATGACCGTGGGTGATGCATTCGACTTTCAGTCAGCAGTGTACGGACCTTCCTATCCAGGGCGTCGAGTTCGGTCTGAGTCCATTTGAGTATGCCGAAAGAGTACATCAAAACCGGCATGACCCAACCGTTGAAGGCGCGCACCTTGTTTCCGCCTGATAGAAGACTATTAAGTACTTTTTTCAGGCGGCCAAAGAAGCGCTCCTTCAACGATTGTTCATGTCAGTACCATTGATCCCTAACGCTTCCAACATACCCAAATACTTATAGGTTTCGGATGCGGAGAGGGCTCTAAGGTTTGTGGAATCCGAGAGTTGAGTTCCCACGGATTCCACAATCTCCCCTCGCTTTACATGCATGACCGCACATTTGTCCACACCAAATTCCATCCTAATGGCGTTACTGAAAGTTTGAGTTACTTTCAGTAGCTCCATTAGTTGTAAATTGTTGGGGGCAAAGAGTTTTAGGTCATCCATATAGAGGAGGTGCGATATAACCTGACCACCTCTCCTCAGCCGATAGCCTAGACCTGAAGCCTCCAGCAGTGTGCTTAGAGGATTCAAGGCTAAGCAGAACCAAAGCGGGCTCAAACTGTCGCCCTGGAATATGCCTCGCTCGATCGTTATCGGTTCGCTATTCCTCTGAATATTTCGACATCCTGGATAGCGAAGGACTGTCCTCCATTGCCCCATACACGACATCAGGAAGGTGCGCAGAGTTGTATCTACTTTATACAACTCCAGCACCCTCATGAGCCATGTACGTGGCACCGAGTCATAGGCCTTCTTATAATCTATCCAACATGTCGACAGATCCTTTCGGGAACGACGAACCTGTTGGCTAATGGTCATATCAATGAGGAGTAGCTCCTTAGTACCGCGGGACCCATTCCTACATCCATTCTGAGATGCAGACATGATGGAGTTGGTGTCTATATGTTTGTTAATTTTAGTTCTCAAAATGGATGTAAGAACTTTATAGACCGTCGGTAAACATGTGATCGGCCTATAATTTTTGGGTTCCGCAGTGCTACCTGATTTATGGAGCAGGTGGGTAATTCCTGTCGTTTATTTTAATTATTATTATTATCTTTAAATTACTAAACTCAATTTCTCATTAACTATTCTCACGTATTTTTCTTAAAAACTCACCTGTACTTCTAACACCATACAATTACCATCAGTACCTCATACTTACTTAAAATTCTCGGTTCAAGATGATATCAACTCCCATCGGCATGTCGATCCAACCGCAAATGATGCTGTACCCTCAGAACGTTGAGCCACAGTCGACCAGACCAGATCTCATCCGCATGGACCAGCGACCAGACATCACCCACCCACCAACTTCTATACTACCACCGACCAATCCGTACAGAAACCTGGACTTTAACGATACGGACATTACACGGTCAGAAGTCACACAGAATCTAATAAACACGCATTATAATGAGAATATTATACTGCCCGGAACTAAAATTGAACACAGCGAGCTTTATGCAGATTATCTATCGAACCCATATAGTGAAATTAAAGATGTAACTAAGGAAGCTACTTTATACTATCCTGAGGACCCGAAACCAACAAAAGATGAGGTACAAAACCCTTTGTTAGTAGCAGTCTTAGATAAAAAGTCCTACAGTGCAAACGCCACCCCTATGCACAGTAACAATAAGGCTCAATTTGGGTCGAGCGACAATGTGAGACAGGAATCGGGGATATTCAACTTTTCGAGCTATTTCGGGTCTGGGAGTAAAGCGATTGCACCTGGATCTGAGGTCTTTGACACATTGATGTCCAGTCATGAAGGGTAGCTAGACCGTGATGTGGGAACGTGGTTGTAGATTTAAAAATTTAAGTGGGTAGTTAGACCAGAATTGTGTGGAGAATTAAATTATAAAATTATGTTGTATGATGTCTTCAAGGGAATCGTTGCCTAATTTGGAATTGCAAATCAACTATTAGATAGGTATTATGACAGTGTGAAATTGTGTTTTTAGTTTCTTAAATGGAGCAATGTAATTGGTCCATGAAAACTTATGTAAGCTGACCCTTTTTGTAGATAAATAATATATCAAAAACTTTCTGGTCTAACTATACAACCTAGTTAGAAAAATCACATTTAACTTTGTTAAAAATAAAATACAGTTTTATGAAATTATATCCTCACTTTCACGGGATTATGAGCGCTGTCACCTTATTATAAAGTCCATTTTTATTATTAGGGCTACCACATTCTATTTATGTATTCGTTTGGTTTTAAGTTTTTATTTAAATCGAATTTAAACTGGTGATTGCAAGTGATAATAATGTTAATAGCGGCCTAATTAAACAGCAAATGGGTTCTTTTATTTATTTTAGAATTATTGTTTTATGTATTACTTTATTTACATTCCAGGCCAATATATTTTTATATTTATTTAAAACTGTGTGTTCACTAGGTGGTAGTGTTGGGCGACAGTTTGTGATATTATCGATATAAAAGTACTGCTACTTCATGTTTTGCAACAGTGGGCATTGTTGACACTTACATAAGATACCTTAATCGATTGTTATGTTTAAGGAGCGAACCACATAATTTGACATTAAAATGAATAGTTTTTTTGATTACCGGACTTTTGCACGACCGTACAAACAAAATCAGTATTAGTTTATTACAAGCTTTTATTTTACTTGCCTTGTCAGTTAGACAGTAGGTATTGGTGAAATCTTGCAAGCTAAATTAAAACCACTTCCTCGTATCCTACAAAGTTGAAAGGATGATGGGCGTTTTGGTAACCCCCCCCCCCCCCCCCCCTTCCAGTAGCAATAATTGTAGAGTCGTTGAAAAGGTATTTCCAATAGGTACAATATTTACTATCCCGGTTTGAACATGACTTCTATTGCAGAAATTTTATTTTTTATTGTTTTGTATTTCTTCAGTCCATTTTTATTATAGGTACCAACTAAGAAAACGACGACGAACACACGATAATGTCATTTATTGTTATAAAATGTGTTTTCTTTTTATTATAATAAAAATAGTATCACCCAGATGATGATGGTGGCGATGGTGATGTCCATCAAAACCCGATATCTGATTGTGATGGTCCCTTGCAAAACCGTTAATTCGGTATTAGTGAACAATTTAATAATTAATAAAAAAATGTATTCAAAATAACTCGATATCTACAACAAAACAAAACAAGCGCTAAAGTACCTATTATTATACATAAAAATACCTTTCTGTTCATTTAAAAATTGTTGCTATTGTACTGGGGACCAGGTTCCATACATTTTTGTCCATCATCCTTTTAGATGTTTATTCGAATGAAACTCCGTAGCCAAGTCAAAGTCAAAGTGTTACCACAGACTTGTGGCCTACTGTACAAGTTTATCTTTCCGCTAAACATTATACTCATGTCTACTTGAATCTAATTTACAAACGTTACCAATATGACAACTTGTTGCCCAACAAACTATCAACTAGCAAAGACACAGCTTATTACATTTAGTTCTAATTTCTTAAGTTATTGTTCTGTTCCTTCTTTCTTAATGATTATATTCATAGTCCTGAATACAATACAGTACCTAGCCTTAAATGACAATAGCAAAGTCGGAAATGTGTCTGTGTGTTATGTGCTGAATGTATTCGCCTTCACGCACACATTCACAGCGTTTTAACACTTAGTTACCACAAGTAAAACGCGCGTCGCTTCGTAAGATAATAATACTGTACCATATTTTCTGCCAGGTGCTGTAGATGTAGATGTAATCAAAATGCTTCAGGGTGGCTAAGTTTCGGACATGAGGGAACATGTATTGTAAATTGTGTAATTATCTACATTTTGTTTTGTATAGAGAGTCATATATACTAACTATTGTATCAGTGTAATATAATGTTTAACAATTTATTAATAAAACGTGTTTAACATAAGACAATGGTTTTATTTCTGAATCATTCACTCAACTTAGGCCTAGCCAATATTCTCGAGAATCTCTTCATCATACTGTAACAAAATTATGCTACTAGGAGGACAGTTCTCGTTTGGTGAAACAGCGCTCAGCTCTTATTACCACTTATTTTTTTCTGGGGTCATACAATCATGGAGTATGGGGCTTCTATATCTAGTTAGATCGACTTTGTCAAATCATATTTGACCGATGTTACTCGACCAGGGAATCGAACCCAGAATCAAGTTTCTATGAGCACTTTGTCTCCCCTCACTCATCATGGAACACACAATAATCTATGTTGAATGTTTGTGTGAAGTTTTTTAGTTAAATGTTATGTTGTTGGCTTGCTGTGCGCTTCGGTGTTTACTGTAAGTGCAACATGCAATTGTTATAAAATAAATAAATAAAACAGAGTAAATGATTTAAAAACAACAGTATATTAATACAATTTACATTATTTACACATTTGTACAAAATATATCGAGAGTACCTTCACAGAAGGCATAATCAGGCACTTTACATACACTAATTAAATACTGAGTCACACACATGTCACATCAAACACGCGACACGTGTAAGGGTCTCTTATAATAGGGATGGTGGGAGCGGAGGAGTGGGGGGGTACAGCAGGGGGCTTTACGAGGGGGGCATAATGCCCTACGCCATACAGCTGCAGATTTCCTAGACCATGCCCAAGCCCCCGCCGCGATACCGCATGACAGCCCCAAACACACTGACAACCCACTCGAACCAGCACCTTCTTCGACCTTCCCAGCGTCTAACGCAACAAGCAAGGCCAGGCCACTTCGAGACTCTCTCATTCGAGCTTCTAAAACTCTCGCTCCGGTGCCCAAAGAGGCCAGTATGAAGTATAATAGACCAGCCGCCGCTGCGCGTGCTGCCAGTCTTCCAACCCTCTTCGCTCCTCGCGAGTCTAAGGCACGTCGGACCCTCATAATACCAGGACACGCTCCGATGGCAAGAGCAACGGACGTAACCAGCAAAGCGCCTCTAGGTACTCCGACTAAAGCTGCAGCAGCCGCGTCAGATATTCCACAGGTTCCTGTCAACTCGTCGGCTGTTACTCTTCTCAGCGCTAAGGCAGCGGCAGTCCAAGCCCCTGCCCAGCCCCAAGAAACAGCGTGAAGGTACGCCGCTGCCCTTTCTAAGGCTTCGGTAGACCATTCACTGGCCGCAGTTAGGTACCACGCAACGCAAGCGTTCGCGAACCATGCGTCTGCTGCTAAAGTGAAGTAGTATGTGAGAGAGAAGAAGGCGACGCATGTCGGTGATGCCAAGCCGTCCACGGCTAACGTGGTACCGGAGCAGGACACCATCTTAGCTCCCAGCCAGCCTCGAGTGACGTGTGCTAATGCGACAATCGCATGACACGCTGCCATCCAAACTATAGGGCGTTCAGGGTATCTGTAGCGTGAAGGTTCTGCGCAGAATGTGAGCAGCGCAAAGGATGTGGAAAGCAAGGAGAACCATGCCAGTGTGTTCATCCAAATCTCTGCTTTCCTCTTGTCTCCTTGACTATATCTAGCGTGTTGTCCACACGCTGGCCAGCATTCTCCCGTAGGTGCCCTTGTATGAGCAGGAGGGCATCCATGTTCTCTTATATCATGGTCGTGGAACGGCCAGCGAGATGCCGGGGGTGGTTCTGGTTCTGACTCGCTGGCGTTCGGCGGTCGCATGCATAGTCTTCTATCAGCTCGCAGCGGGAAGGCGGAACAGTCGAAGACTATTGTCGGCAGCATCTGCTTCAGTTGCTCCTTGCAGTCGTCGACGACGGTCTCGCACAGCGCTCTGCAGGCGCTGACGGAGCCCGACACCTCCTCGGAGCAGAGTGGAGCGAAGGCAGAGCAGAGAAGAAATCGAGCGTGGACTGAACACCCACTCGACAGGATGCCGGTGAATGACACCATCTGAAATAACCAGAAAAAAACAATATGAGGACATGTTTTTAAGCACCATATTTTAGGACGAAGTTAACTAAAGACGAGGCAAGTTTTAGTCTCAAGTAACACAACAAACTACTTTAACATTAAGCCCTTTCAATAAAAGATAATTTTACGATCATAAAAGCTTCCTCTGACTTGTTTTATTTTATTTAGCCATAGTATAACGCTCACAAAGGGCAGTATTCTGCTTGGAGGCATGGGTTGGGCCGTTGGGGAGCAAAAAGGCAGCAAATGACAGGTTGAGACACAATAGCAAGGTCGCCGGAGAGACTTGTTTTTGTTCAAACCAGAACGGATGTCACGCAATCAAATCAAAAGGCCGAAGACTTGAAAAGGGTTCGGTGTCGAAAATTAAGATGACTCGTTTGATACCAATCAAGTCAAACCAATGAAGTTTTATGGAAATCTGTAATCGCAATATTCTAGCAAGTCACTTTAAGCAACTCTCTAATATTTTTTTACGGAACTGTTAATTTATGAAAGAGCGAATCTCACAAATTACAAGGCAATTATTTCGTATTGAATTTCTAAGCACGAAGAATTTACCTAGTGCAATTCCCAGGTCAAATTCATTGCTGTAACTTAATATTGGCGGCTAGTGGCCACCTCACGGTACTTAGGTAGTACCTGGATGGACTATGTAATAAATTCCCGGTAGCATGTAACGGATACAAAGTATCTAGTTCTTCAGGTGTCATATTTCCTGTTAAATAAAATGTAATATTATGTTAACGAGGATATTTTTAACTGTCTTCGGATAAGGGCTAGGTTTTATAATGACAAGATTTTTTTTTTATCTTTTCCGTACCGATCTAATAAGTTCAATTCACCATACCATCATGGCAAAATTATTTTTCTTTTATCAAGTATTATTACCTATCAACAAAATCTTCAAATTAAAACTCCCGATATTCTCTCCAAGACATTCGTTCATCTCGGTCGGCTGCATATTCCCAAAGGCTTTTTTCAATGGAAGTCTGTCGCATTGTTGTAGGATAATTGCCTTGGTGGCCTGCACAGCGCAAAAAACGTTTATTTCTCAAACCACCGACCTTGGGACGAATTACAAGAGGCTCCAACACTATATAATTTCGTTTCGAATGATTTGAAATAACGTTTTTTAGTGAAGGCGGTTTTGATTGTAAATGAATGTGCTATGATGAGCGCAAATTATTGAAATGGGAGCAGGATGTTGTTCTGATAAGATTACAGTGTTACACGAGCGTTGTTCAGTGTTTTTTACGATTGGCATTGGCACATAAGACAGATGCCAAAAAAACGTTCTACCTTAGACTTCGAGGGAAAGTTCATCCTCTTTATTTTCCCTGCCTTTTTAGTGATGGGTGAAAGAAAACATCGCATCGTGAGGAAACCGGCATGTCCTAGAACCAAAAATTCGAAGACATGTGATTCTACCGACCGGCAATGGGCCGCGTGGTAGATTACAGCCCACTCCCTCTCGTGAAGAAGAAACCCGTGCCCCAGCAGTGGGAATGGGAACATTTTAAGCTGATTATGCAAGTGATGACTGATGAGGCGGAGTTATCAAAAGAGGTTCTGTGTCTCTACGCACTAAGTTGGCAAGACAATAAAATTCAATTACGCTAATACTTAACTATTACACGAACAGCCATTTCACAATGCATGTTAAAGTTTCGGGTCATCAGAAACTTCAACGTGCGATGTCAGAGGATACTATTAACATTCCCTAAGACTAAACCCTTCACTAGTGAATCGGCAACATAAAAGCACTTAAACGTCTTTGGTCATTACTGCGGCCTCTGGTGCGTCGTTTACAATCGAGTTAAAAGCCAATTTATATACCGATTCCGGCTATCGAGTAATGACGGAATCGGTAATTGGAATCGATTCCGCTGTACATTTGACCACAATTTGAAGTCGGCAGTTCTCAGTAAAATCTATTAGGCTGCTGGCACTGTAAAGTTTAAGTTTTAAGACTAGAAGGTTCCGAAAGGTTCAGATTTAACGTGACAAAGATTCAAATTCAAACTCCAGGCACTTTTGAATTGTCAAGAAGTCGGTCGGTCAAAAACAGAGAATATAACCGTACCACCGTACCATTTCGTGTATGTTAGTGTTAGTTTTTTTTAGTATAATGTTGTATGTATTTATAGTATTTTTAAGTTACTTATATTAATATTGTATTGTATGTGTTTAAATAGGCCTTGATGCCTGAAATAAATGGATAAATAAATAAAAAAATAAATAACCACAAAGATGAACCTAGTTTTCCATTCCAATCCAAAGTATTAGAGTACCTATGGAGAGGAACGGACAAGAAACTACACGGACACTCTTCATTTTCTGATTGATTGTGATGTTGAGATTGTTATGTGCTGAAGCCATTCTAGCGAAACGCTCTCTGATCTTATTTGAAGCATGGGTTGATAAGATGAACTTAATGTGTGGCTAGAACATCTTCCAAATGAAGATATTATATCGGGATAAAAACTACGTCCATTCCCGGGACTCAAACTATATCTCTATACCTTTCATCTAAATCGGTTCAACGGTTTAAGCGTGAAGAGGTAACAGACAGACAGTAGACACACTTTCGAATTTATAATATTAGTAAATGTAATCAATTATTCTTCATTAAAAAATATTTAAATAATATAAGCTAACATTTAAAATAATAATATTATGTACATTTATGTGAAAAAAGAATCATAGGGCATCAATAAATTCGTCCACATCGCTGTCAACAGGAACAGTGCCCAAAAGGCTGGCATTGTTATTTTTTTTTTTTATCCTATGGAACGATTTCAAACACAACGTAAATTGTTTGTGAATAAATTGAATTAGTATGGATACTATGGATAGGAAAATTTCTGATGTTATTATAACAAAGGTCATCACACCTAACATTAATCTGTGATATTGATAAGGTATAATCCTCATAACATGATTTATTAATTCGCAAACAGTTTCGAGCCTGTCCTACTTCACTGCAACTTGCCTTGAGCTAAATAGTGTGAAAACGGTTTTATTTAAATAAGTAGGTAACTATTTATAATTTTGACATTTTTGTTAATGAATTGACTGTAAATAAAAGGTTTATAAATTCATAAAATTATTTAAAGAAAAATATACGGTTTGATTTTTCATTGTGATCGAGTGGCAAAGTTTTATTTATTTCTAAATGAATAAAAATAATGTGATACCTACTTAAATAAACATTTACAATTGGTTTTTGACAATAAATTAACATAATTTGTGTTCATCTCTTCTCTCGTAAATGTTGAAAGAAAAAAAAAATGTACTAAAATGTGAAGTCGCAAACTGAAATTGCTCCTAAGCTTTCCTGAAACTATCCCTGAATTTAAGAGCCTTGTACTATAAGCCTATAAGGTTCTATCTATGGACAGTCTGTTGCTGGGGGTACTGTCTGCTGAGCCATTTTGAGCATTAGTTAAGAGGCCTCAGTTCAGTTTATACAAGATATGTTATTTTTCGCATTTTTTGGTAGACTACACAAGATTATCTGCACTGACATTAATCCGTATAATAACAGCAAACATGGTCTTTACAAGTATCAATCAAACTCATAAACAACATTTTAACTTTTTTGCTGCACTCGAACTTTTTCCACTAAAATCCATCGTCACGGATTATTCTAAAGAACCAAACAGTATTACCTGCGCCTGCGCATATCCTATTAGAACGGTAGATTGCACTCAAAACGGAGTGTATTTCAGTGTTTTTTCTTCGGAGAAACGTTTCGTTGTAAGCCAACAATTGTGAGCAAACATTTAGTTGTTTGCATTCGGAAAAGGTTTAAAGCGGCACCACTTAAGATATTTCAGTTAAGGCCATGTTGATTTAACGTTACATTTTATTATTTTGTCGTTTTTAAAGTATTTGTCACGGATAGGTGAACTTTTTGAGATTGCTTGTGAAGTCTGTTAAAGTTTTAAATAGACTGTGTGATCTTTAGCAGAACTGGTATATATATTTACGTCATAAATATGTAAGTAGTGTAACTTATTGTGTTTTGTGCACTGAGAGAGAGACGTCAGGCGAGTAGGTAGGTACATATTCACGTACTTAAGTATCTTTTAACAATAAAATATAGGTTTAATTACAATAAAATACGATCAATTACGAGATTAAATATAAAACGGTGGGTTAATCCTGTTTTTGCGACGCATATCTGACGAGATATTTAAAATTAACTGGTTCCTTTCTGATTGCAATTAAAAGCGCAACCTTTATTATGTAAATACGTGCTCATTAACTCGGCATAATAATGAAGTCCCATATATTACCAGCTTCCTTCGAGAAACTGGATTCATTTTTCTCATGACTTCGACGGCAAGGATATCAGATTTCAATCCCATTTCAATCATTTTAGAGTCTCAGGGGACGATCATTTTAAAAGTAGCTATAGCTATTCCATGTCCTTCCATAGAGTTCTAACTACCTTTCTAACAAATTTTATGTAAATAGGTACAGTAGTTTAGCGGTGAAAACGTACCTAACATACAAACCCCACATGCCTTCCACAAACTTCACATTTAATATTAGTACATATGGATCTTTAGTGATGTGTAAACGTCTCCTTAACAAACATTTGCCCACATGAGTGGCATCGGATGTTTTTGGATCACATACAAGGGTTTCCATTGATATAAATACCAAGATTATTATAACAAACACACCCGTTCAACAACCAACCTAACTGCACACCCATAAAGTCGTAATTCGAGTAGTTTTTCACTTTCAATTGTTTACTTTAGCTGATCCATTGAGTTATTTAGTTCTTGGAGTCGTTTTATTTATTTGCTTGGGTAAACATACGATAGTGGCGGTGGATTGAGTGATGACGTCATGAAAGGTGTACTTATTGTACTGAACAATGAAAGGAGCTTTTAGGGAACTGTTAAAGAAATGTTTGTATCAATGGAGCTTTGTTTTTGATGGCTTGAGTCTTCTAGCTAGGATGTTTGATTAAACCAAATATGGACGTCTTTTAAAGGGATATTTCAAAAGCATTATCAGCCTATAACGTTGCCACTGCTGGGAGCCTGGGACGGAAGCCTCCTCTTTCTGGGAGAGGAAGTGGGCCATAAACATAGAAATGTTATATCTATGGCCATAATCCACACCGCGGTCCCAGTGCGAATTGGTTGATGTCACAAGCATGTCTTTAAGTCGAATTTTTGTTTCCAGGACATGCCGCTCTCCTCACGATGTTTTCCGTCACCGTTTTGTGGTGATGAAATAATTTACACAACATAAAGTGCTTGCTTGGGGATACACGACCTACAACACGTTTGTCGGGGGGCCACCACTGCTTATTAGATGCAAGCCGGTAAACACTTGACAGTAAACTATTTTTGTCTGTCTCATAAATTGCTCACAAAACCTCTCTTATTATTTCAAACGCGACAGAATTTCGTCCACCAACAACAAAGGACAGGCACGACAAAAAATTAATTACCGACATGTTCCAAAAATAGCCGAGTACGCACGACTGCGCGCGCGCATCCTTTGATGTTTTCACGGGACAGTTGCAGTACCGACCGCGTTTGATGGCCCGTGCAGCCCGGGGCTAGGATCCTTGTAATGTATTTAGTTACTGGAAGAAAGCATTTCAGGAATTCTCTACGTTGCTACTTGCTTTGCTACCATTTAAGTAACTTAATTTATAATCTCATAAGTGGGCGTGTCGTCCTGTGGTAGGAGACTGGTCCTATTATATTGACTTTGACTTTGCTATAAATGCACTGCTTGAATATAAACATCGAACTACATAACTGTTCTAGAACTGTTCAGAAATAACTATAATTTACTAGCTAAGCTATGTGCTAAGTGTACATATAGGTGTTTTTAGACTTCACAAGAACTTCTGCAAAAATAATAACTCACTAAATAAACTTCAAAGTTCTATCTTCAAAACCAAACGTTAATAATGCTAAAATAAACAAATTATTCCACGTATTTCTTCTAATCTAGAAGTATTTGTTCTGTACACAGTACACATCTCAATACGGCACATCAAAGCGGCGCAAGCGCACACGGACATGCCTTCGTTGCGACGATCAAAGAGCCCATGGACATGGTGATCCATTTACTTTGAGCAAGCAGGTCGGAATATAGCTGTGTCCGTTTACATATAGTTTTTAGGTATGGGTAGGGTTTATGAAATGTATGACACAATGTAATTTAAGTGTCTTGAATAAAATCCGACACTAATCAACAGCATTTTAGTTTTCATTTTCAACAAATTTTCTGATTAACTGACCGACTTATTGGCGATTATATAGAAACTTTTATTATGGTCTGATCGATTTTTTTCATGACAATTTGAAAGTTAATGAGTACCTACTTAAATGACATAATTATGAACGTTGTTTCCAATAATTTTACTTCCTGTTGACTGTTTAGGAGATAACAATAAGATAATGCTGATGATAACACACATTATCATTGACAATGTTTTGACAGCAGCGTGTCAGACATTTTTTATTCGATAAGCATTTTTTTAAATATTTTTTTAGAAAGTATATAAATATAATATCTTTGAAAAATAATGAACGATAGAACGTGAATGAACAAGGAAAGAGACGAAAAGCGAATCGTAGGGTCAAAGAAGAAGACATTACTACACGTAGAGTGCTACGATGCACACGGATGCAGCACGTCCACGTGGCATTCTGTAGTTTCTAGTTCTACCTACCGCCATGCGAAGGCGTGAATTTAACATATTTAGATAAGGTAAATTAGGTACCTAGCTGTTGCGCACTACTTCATCTGCGATCCAGGATGAAAAGTATCTTATGTCCCTCCCCAGGTCACAGTCTATCCATGTGCCAAATTTCATCTAAATCCGTTCAGCCGTAACAAACAAATATAAGTATAACAAATCAAATCTTTTCATTTTATAATATTATTTCATAGATTCGTTCTATCTTAAACTTACAAAAATACTTAATCATAGTATTTATTTTTAACACTTGGGTATTTCTTTCGATAATTCAAGGAAAAGATCGGACTTTTCCTTGAACTATAGTAACTAAACTCATATAATCATGATAAAGAAAACAAAACACTGTCATTACAATTTTGACACAAGTTATTATTATCTACTCGACAAAAAACCATATTTGTCCAACAACCACTATCAGCCATGATTGTACCCAAAACGATGTATGTAATGATTGAGTGAGAGCCACGCCGCGGTAGCAGGGTGTTCCGATATACAACAGTTATTTATCTATTTATACAGTGTAATGGTTCCACTGCTATTTATCACTTCATTAGCTTTGTCGGCCCTTTGATCTAGCGGTGCGTGGATAAAACCCTTCGCAGGGCTGTCGTGTTGTGTGAAGTTTGTGAGAGACGTCGCGTCAGACGCGTGGGAGACATGGGAACTCGTTTTTAAGGTTCCGTACCAAAATGGTAAAAACGGAACCCTTATGGCGAGACTCAGTCTGTCTGTCTGTCTGTCACAGCTGGATATCTCAAGAACAACTAATGCTATCAACTTGTGAAAGTTTTAGATGACGTTTGCCCAACTATTTTGCAAATAAGAAAGAAATAAAAAGAAAAGTGTTTTTTGCAACAGGGACTGAAAGGGGGTCTTAAAAATTCGAAGTGGGGCTTCTAAAGCATGTGGGGTATCAGATGAGAGAGCGCTCTTTGCACATTCTCAAACATTTTTTCTTTTTTTTTAGGCCTCATAGTTTTGGACTTTTGATAAAAATTTAAAAAAAAATACCGTCCTCCCCCCCTTATTTCCGAAGTTTGCAAAGAGAAAAATCTGAAATAATTCTATGTGATAGAAGTTTATGTAAAGTTTACAGGGAAAATAAAACGATGTCTATAAATAGTACACTTTTTCAGAAATCATCAACAAAAGTTACATTCGTTCCACTATCGGTCAAGAGATGGCGGTGACCTAAAACTGCAATATTCTACACGTGTTAACATTCTCTGATGAATATAGTCCTCGCCAGTATAATGGTACGGAACCCTCGGTGCGCGAGTCCGACTCGCTCTTGCCCGGTTTTTTAGGATTCATTTGAATTGTGTGTGCCGGAGTTACTATAATATTGTACTAACTGATCTTACTCTAAGTAATAAAAAGCTTTTGCTAATCATCTTAAATACTTTGTAAGATGCAGTCTCTTATCATTAAACAGGGTGTCAGCATGAATTTATTGTTATTTCTTATGACTATCAATTCTGATCAACAAAGGCTGTTCAATTTATTAGAAAAATATTTATCTTGGTCAAAATTAACCCATAACAATGTACCCACGCCTTATGTTCGGGCAGCCCTACTGCGTAAACATCAAAGCGTTTGCCGACGTGTATCTAACACGCGAGCGTGGAGTGACGCGGCGTCATAAAAACAACGCTCCTAACGTTTATTTTGATTATAACTACAAGCGGGCGCGCACCACGCGAATACAGCCAGCCTTTGTAATCAATCGCTTTTATATATGCCGACGGTATTTCGTAGGGTTATAACTTATGAGGAATATTGTTTATATAATTTTAGAACCGGTCGGTGATTTTTCGTAGAGTGAATTTGCAACGTCAAATTTTTTTGCAAAATCTTACTCGCTAAATATTTTAGGCTTTTGGCAATGCAAAAGCTCAATAACGGAATTTCAGAACATGTTTGTGTTGCTCTGCATTTTTTTTTAAATCCTTGAGGACCTTCCAACAAATTACCATAAAGCATTTCATACTCTTCCGACCTTACGTAACCTAATTCGATTTTTTTTGCAATTTTAAAACCAGTCACATTTAATCAGGGATCTCCTTCTATCATTTAGACTTTTTTGTGAGTAAGTTAAGCGGCTGTCGTCTATTCTTAGAAAAACCAAACCAGTACTACCGTACGCCATACTGTCCGTACTTACAAAGGTTTTTGCATACATTATGGACACTCCTATCTCACATGCATTCTGGTATAAGCACAGCCTGTATCCAGCAAGCCGGATCAACAAATCCCCGAGGTTATTCCCGTCATTATGTTAACCCTAATTGGTTTAATTGATTTCTTTAGTACATTAAGTCGGTTTTTTAGACCGGCAGCCTCAAGTAGCCTGGTATAAACTACATTGATTTATGAGAATAGATATGTGCCAATTAAACCTCTTTATCTGAGATCAATTACTAATTAGCACAAAATACGCCAATTAATGTTGATTCCACTGATTTAAGAGCAGATGGTGCGGAATGTATATAATGGCTGATTAGTTTCCCACGCAAGATATACTGGGATTGAAGGATGAGTCTTAGGACAGGTGGCATTCCGTTAACCGCAGTGGTTGCCAATGTTATTAATCACCAATAAGTATGATTAGGTAGGTATATCGGTTGTCACAAACAGTGACAAATCTGTTTCTGGGGTCTACATAAAAACCGAATCAAAAAGGCCGAATTTAAAATCAAAACTATAAGGAAATGAAATCCTCTTAACCAGATCAGAGTGGCAATTCCCGTATTTTTTTTAATGAACGTTCGAGTTCAGTTTCAATCTGTCAAAAATAAAATAGGTACCATGGACTAATATAATAAGTCCATGATAGGAACCTACTTATAATTTTTAACTAAATTTTTTAACAAGTTTACGACATTGATTGTCGCTGCGATGACAAGTGATAATTTTGAATTACGGGAATTGACTTTCGCATCACTATACACTGTCAGGACACATGGAAATTCAACTAGGTATAATCTTTTGGTGTAATCCATTACTCAATCCACATGCAATACGTCCTACGAAATCCATATCAAACCATTACTTTTAATTTCATCAACACGCCAGCCTCGGCCACAGAGTAAACGCACCACACCACTCCGCCAGTACGTCCAACTATGTTATTCTACGATCCCGCTGCCCCACTTTCCACAGCTGAGTTACTTCAAGCCATACTTCCGGCTGCGGCTGATATATTCGAGGCACAGACACCATAAAGCTATGGGATTGAATCATGTGAAAGCGTCCACTGTTCCCCATCATGGATTAATTGGCGGTTTACGGCCAAACCATGAGACAGGTAGGAACAGAAGTTCAAGGGACTGTTAGTTATTTATTGTATTGGTTCTCTAACAGAGGTTACACAATTACATGCATGTTTACAAGAACAGGGATAAATACAGGCCATACTGGCCACATCACTGTTCACAAAGGACAAATATAAATTCAAACCTGGAAGAGAATTAGTACTTACCCAGAAGTATCGTAGAACTATGTTGTGTATATCCAGTAACTTAGTTGTGGAGGTCAGATAGTTAGTTATTCCATGTGAAATACTAGTATGCAGCTGCATCTGAGCTGTAAGACTGGGAGCCGACCCCACCGGCCACCATAGTTCGGAAAAGGTGGATGATGATCAGAATTAGTTAGTGATTTTATCTGTCTGTTACCTGATTCTTAGAATCTAGTCGTGTTGTGGTGAAACATGCCACTAGTCTGGAGAATGCGTGCGATTACGTGGCGTGCAAGATGATAATGTTTTGATTGTTTAATCTTAATCCGAATTTATGGCTAAATTGTAATTATGATCATATCGGTAGATGTTAATCGAGTCGTGATCACTTGATAAGTGTTATCTTACAATTGTTTTCAGCTACCGTATTTAGCAAAACGAAACGAGGGAACTGCAGTATTTTTTGCGTTTTTTTTTATTACGTTTTCAGTCTACGAAATTACAAGAATAAGATACGATCGTACAATACACATGATTGATGGTATTGACTAATTATGCAATCAAAATTAATCAGCGGGGTTATTGCGTAAGTCACTATCAGTAGCAATGGTTTTCATTTTTAACAGACTTCAAAAAAAGGAGGAGGTTCTCAATTCGGTTGTATTTTTATTTTTTTAATTATTTTTTATGTTTGTTATGACAGTTCAACAACATTAATTGCGTTATTTACATTGTTGAGCAGACAAATTTTAAAAAGATTAGCAATATCCTTTAAAATGATTCAGATTGCAATTAGGGTGCTGGATTGAACTTTTAAAAGTTTTAGCTGTAATTTTAAACTTACATACTTTACTTCGTTTTGTATTGTATTGCTGAAAGTTACAGTTCATAGGAAATACAATTTTCGTGAATGGATTTTCTGCAGTATTTTTCTTGGTGTAGCTTCGATCCACCAAGGGAGGCGTGCGCGCGCGCCGATTTACGAGCGACGTTCGTTCTTTTTATTGTTTCGGTTTTCAACTAATCAAGCCAAGAACGGTTGATAAACTATTGAGTCGGTTAATCAGTGTTTTGTGTCTGATATATGGAGAGGTCAGTGCCTCGAGTGATTGTTCTAACTTGTGATTTATTTTGTTTTAAGCTTGTTTTTAATTTTTGAGAGGTTGTAGGTGTGTTTTAAGGTACCTATAAGTACATAATACTTAAATATCTATCTATGTTTTAAATATTTATCTAAGTTTGTATGTTTGTCCTCTAAGCGTTCCGAAACCATTGGTCAGATTGTGATGAAACTTTGGTAGGGTGTTCTGGGCCCGGGGACGCCCGTGAGGGTTCCTAATTATATATAAAAAAATGGGAAAAACAATCTGAGGCGGTATGAAGTTCGCCGGGTCAGCCAGTTAATAATAATAAAAAAAAAATCCTATGACAAGACAAAATGATAGCTTTTCTCAATAAGTACGAACTTGTTATTTACACTTGATACATTACGGCGATAGCCATACTGCTATTTTCATATTTTACTACACAGTGTACACACGGCTACACATCAAGCTATATATTTCCAGTTTTATCTGACCTCGCATTGTATAGGTTTTTCGTCCAATCAGAAGTCATTTTATACTGGTTATAGATAGCTTGATGTGTAGCTGTGTGTACCAGAAAAGTGTGGTCAAGGGTGTGGAACAGGATATCAAACTGTACAACTTTCTCCATGGGACCAACACCGTAATTGTGAAAAAAAAAAAACAGCTATCCCATTCAAAACTTCGATCCAAACTCGACCCAAATGTATGAGACGGCTGATTATTTTTTCACGACTACGATGTTGGTCCCATAAAGAAAGTTGTTCAGTTTGCTGGTCTGTACCACACCCTCAAATTTTACCACACCTTTGTGGTACAATCTGTAGCTATTATTTACTACTTTGTTTACCTATGTCGATATTTATCAACTGGAAGTAACCTTGCAATTATGAACGCATTCACAAACAATTAGTTTCAGTGTGATCTACTGTGAAAGGCATTCGATTTTTACACGATACGCCTAACAGAGTTTCATCTTCATGCTAATTTCACAAGTTCAAACTTGGGGTCTGGAATGTAAGGAGTTTCCTAAATCCTGGAAATTCTAGATAGCTAAACTAGTAGTAGTAAAGAGTGGAAGAAATGAGGCAACCGGTTCATAAAACCAGTGGTTTGAGGTGCATGGGTTTGGCTCTCAAATATTATACCTCAGTGGGTAATGGGTTTTGTTATGGAATCGCACGACGACATACAATCAAGCTATACATTTCCAGAATAAGCTGACTTCTCATTCTACGAAAATCCTGTACAATGCGGGGTCAGCTAAAACTGTTGAAATGTATAGCTTGATTTATGTCGCCGTGTGTACAGTCAATTGCACGTCAGTAACAAGAAGTGCAAGTTTATTTTATGGTTTATGTACTATTTTATCATGGTATTTTACTTTAGCTACTTATTAAAATTCCTGTCATTATGATTCTACATATTTTACGCAGAAAATTGCCTCTATGTATGTTCATCTCAGCCACGGTAATAGATATTATTTCCGTGTCTCAGCAGCATTTACATATAAATTAATGACTTTACTCTGACATTAGACCGAGTCATTAGAAGAGCATGCTAATTGATAGCTTCACAGAAACTATTAAGAACTAATTACCAATAATTAAGAAATACTGAGATCTTTGAGAGGTTGTTAGAGAGATGTAAAATATGTTTTTCTTTGCTCGTCCTTTTGATTAATCAATGGTACAGTCAGCGAACAGTGGATTAACATTTCAGTTTTTTAATCTTAATTATTGATAAATATTTCATTAAAATCGGAACAGAAGTATATGGATTTAAGAATTGAAAGAAAAGGGCGAAGTATTTGCCCAGGAGTGGAACAAGTAAGGCTAAAAAAAAAAAAGAGTGGTTCTCCGGGAGTGCCGACAGAAGTGAAAACAAAACACAAACAGAATACTTTGCCATCATTCACTGACATATCGGATATACATTTTAACAGAGTACATCCCGAGGACAGCCGAACACATCCCGAAGCGGTGTCGGTTACTATAACAGTGTCGCGAGTTCAATGGTTTTTCCCATCTCAAAAAATGCCCAACGCGCCCAAAGAAGTTTTCACTTCAAACAGCTTGCTGTCCGTCTCATTTATTACATTGTAAAAAAAGTCTAGCAATAATGTTGGTTGTTATTATTTGTGGTTTCAGCCAACAAATCACAAAACCTAACATGAGATTTGCCTAACTGATCTGTAACCTGATCTGGGTAACAGAAACTGGAAACTAGTCAGTTACTCCAAGTTTCAAGATAACCTAAGAAGATAATGTCAAAGTGTAGAATGGCGAGAGGCGACACTCGCGACACCTGGCGGGTCAAACAGGAAACATTAGCGGAATGTCGACGGATCAAGTGTGGAACATATACCACGGTAAGTGACACCCGTTTGGATCTAAGACATCAAGAAATAGCTCCTTTATCGCACAATAAGTTTTAATGCTATTTACCAGCTTAAAGTTTTGTAAGAGCTCTATAAGCTCTATTTGCTGAATAAGTGGTTTTGCTTGGATATATTGAGCTTATAGTGGAATCAAATCTACACGACTTGTATTAGCCTACAAGGCCCTAATTCACTATGACCACTCAATGATTCCTTACTTCGAAACCACGTCAACTCCTTAGCTAATCACGCGCCAACCTCGCGTTCATTTCTCGCAGTTTTGTTCATTGTGTCATAGAGAATACGGCCCCAGGACGGTTTCAATTTAATATAAAGAATGATGAAAAATGTTATCGGGACCGAATGGATGCCCAAAAATATTATAATCTAAAAATATTGCTGTTAAAAAGTAAGTTTGAAGTAGCCAATACCAGTATTACTACTTGTGTTGTTTTCAAAAGCCCCGGGTACGCTGCGCCCGCGCCGGTCGGTGTTCAGTTCCCCACTGAAGCGTAGCTAATTCATAATAATCGTACGCCGGTCGTGACTATCTCTGATGGTATCCATTATCCATGGTTTATCAGAACCCATATAAACCTTCATCCATCTCCTTAAAGCTCAAATTCCCTTGCTACAGTTCACCATAAAATTG
This sequence comes from Gortyna flavago, assembly GCA_963669345.1. Lineage (NCBI taxonomy): Eukaryota > Metazoa > Arthropoda > Insecta > Lepidoptera > Noctuidae > Gortyna > Gortyna flavago. The sequence continues at coordinate 2,355,746 of OY770144.1, forward strand.
TTGTCCATCAAGTCTTCTTGCGGTTGACTTGAACCTTGTTTCTAAAGCAATAAAGGTAGAAATGGCTTGTTCAAAGTGCGATAAAGTTGTAGATGGCCTGATTCGTCGCGGCGGCTTCTCCGCAGAAGACAATCGTACCGTGATTGCGGTTGCGCTCTGATGCGTGTTAATTCATGAAGATATTAAAGGAAATTCTGTAAGGAGTGACGACCCCATCATGACGATAATAATACGTTTTAGAGTTTTATGTTATGTCCGAGAATGTTGGGTCTTAGAGGAAGCCGACAGCTTTACAAAGGGTCATAACTTGACTTTCTTCGTTTATAATATCCAGCATGGATAATTACAGCAATATAAGGAAAAACGACTGTTCTACTAAAGGGAGGAACGAGCCTTGATTGCGATTCCTGCTTGATGTCAATTGCATATAGGTAGTTTATATAGATTATAGCTTTGGATTTCAATACCACTAGTTTAGGTCTTCCTTCCTCATAATGTTTTCCTTCACCGTAAGTTGTTGAAATGGTGAAGGAAAACATCGTGAGGAAACCGGCATGACCGCCCATTGTGTCACCCTTTGTACAGTTTCTATATATATGTCTGTAATTTATATGGTGTGCCTAATAAAGAGTATTCTATCTATCTTCTATCTATGATGGCCTAGAACCAAAAATTAAGACATATGACATCTACCTACCAACCCACACTGGGCCCACGAGGTCGATTATGGCTCATTCTCTCACACCAAGACGAGGCCTGTGTCCCAGCCAGCAGTACAACAAAAAAAAATCTGATTCTGATGATCTCTGTCTCATGAAGAAACCTTGTCTTGTCACGTAAATGTTTATTGCTCTGAGATCATGCGCGTTTAAATCAACCGCCACAGCACTACACCCACACACAGTTCAAAAGAATGATGATTTATTAATCGAGATTTAATTACTACATAATCGATTTCCTACTCGATATAATTGTTTAATCAAGCTGTATTTCTACAGTTTTTAAGCTGTATTAAAGCTTTATCGATTGCTCCATAAGTATCATGTTAATAGTTCACTGAAGAAACGGGTTGTCGTCGGCAATTTATCCACGATCTTTCAATCTGATGTGTAGAGCATCTAGCGGTTTTTAGTTTGAAGCAACTTACAGTTTTTTTAGTACCTAGGTGTAATGCAATTTCGAGTCGCATTATAATACGAATAAAGGGAGTCTACATAATTCAATGCTCTTTTCATTCTACTCCTACCTTGATAACGACTCAAATTGATCCGCAGTGAAAACAACAAAAATGACCAGTAACGCGAATTGGGCAAACTGCCAGTTCCATCTTCCTCAAAAATAAAGAAAAAGAATTTTGGCAAATAAAAACTAGCTTTTTGACGCTTATCCCTAAAATTACAGTTCCATTTTCCACGTACATTTTCCATTTGCGAGCAACAAACTTTTAACCTAAAACCGTTTACTTTTATTACTCAAAGGCGCCGCTGCCCACATCATATTTGCTCCATTTGGAGTATGTAAATAGTATCGTATTTACATAGAATATGTCAACTTTGAAACTATTTACGTGTGCTAAAATATTTAAAAGCGGCAACAAATGGCGGTTTATGTGATGGTGTAGGTATGTATGTATGTGCGCACTTAGCACGTCATGAGTGCGGTGAGAATTAGTTTGTCAACACCCTGTATAGTATTACGTGTAGGGCTGCCAAATGAGCCATTTCGCGGTTAAAAATAATGGTGACAGATCGAAAAAATTATGAAGCAAATTGAATCAGTGATCAGAGGGCAATTCTCGCAATTTTAAGAACGTTCACAGTCAGCACAGTGTGATCTCAGTCTCAATCTGTCAAAAATACGTCTAACTTACCTACATTCTCGACAAGTTTTTGACATTGATTGTCGCTGAGATGAGATTGCGACTCGATTTTGAACGTTTTAAATTACGGGAATTGGTCTTCAGATTAAGTGGGTATTAATTTAATAATTACTTTAAAAGATCAAACAAACCAAAACCGTCATGTCCATAATCATGACACATTGTATAATGTCCATCGTTCATTTGAATACCAGCCGGAGGCTCCGGAGCTGTCAATCCGTCTGATATATATGCTAGGGATATTATAGACACTATTGACAGCTCACTTCACCTAAGTTTTCATGGTGAGAATTTCCGGAATAGCACTACTGTACATACCTATATTTGACCTACTCGGAGACAGTCCAAAGTACTTCTGTAACTCTGTAACTGTAGCTAAGTAATTAGTAAGCCAACCACGCAATACAGTTAGTACAAGTAAACGTCAGACTGTCTTTGTTAAAGACAGCGGACAGCCATTTTGTAACACAGCCCTACATTCTAGTCTAGATTCAAAACCCACGTAGATTTCACGACAAAACCATTACACGACATAATTCACATGTTTTTAACCGACTTCAAAAAAAGGAGGAGGTTCTCAATTCGGTTGTATGTTTTTTTTTTTTTTTTATTTTTTTTTTTTTTATGTTTGTTACCTCAGTACGCCGTCATTTATGAACCGATTTAAAAAATTATTTTTTTATTTGAAAGGACATACGTCCAGATTGGTCCCATTTTTGTCAAACTCCAGTTCTGATGATGGGATCCATGAGGAATTGAGGGAACTCCTCAAATATTATAGGCATACATATAGCAATTTTGGTATTTTCATTAACAACTCAAGCATTTGCATTCAGAAAGTATAATTTGGGGAAGTGGAACTGATGATGAAGACCACAGATGGCCATCGAAACTACTCAATGAAAAATATTTCACGGGTAGCGATTCGATTGCTTTAATATGGTTGCTAAGCAATTTATGATCGTCACAATGCGTATGGTAAAGTGGAGCTGATGGTGACTTCACCATCAGCTCAAGTTCTCCTGGTTCTTACCAAGAGAACTCCTCAACAATTAACGTCCCAGCATCGGGAAAAGCAATATTTTGTAACAGGTGATGAGCAGTTGACATTAGGGTTTGAAACGGTATGCTCTTGAGGTGGTCCCATTGTCACCAAGTCAGAGTCTGATGAAGGGATCCCATGAAAGTCGAGGAAAATCCTCTTTGGTAGGCATGTACAGTGTGTTAGTTGAACTCTCTCAAATCAAATGAAACCTATTGATTCAAGTGTTTGAGTCCGAGAGTCATCACTTACCTATACTCCGACTTTTAATTAGCTGCAGTAAAATAACACTACTTAATAACTCATTTCGGACTGCATTTAGAGATATGCATGTCAAATAAGTTTTATTTGTTACACTACTCTGTACTAGAAAAACAAGGTTTGGTTGATGGCCGCGAAAAAACAACAAGACGACAATTTCAGATGATGTTACAAAACCGATTTAGATTTTTTTTTTTTATTTAAAAGGATATACTTCCAGATTGGTCCCATTTTGTCAAAATCCAGTTCTGATGATGGGATCCATAAGGAATTAAGGGAACTCCTCAAATATTATAGGCATACATATAGCAATTCTGGTATTTTCATCGACAACTCAAGCATTTGCATTCAGAAAGTATAATTTGGTGAAGTGGAACTGATGAAGGAGACTACAGATAGACACAGGAACTCTTCAATGATTATAAGTATTTCATGGGTGGAGATAAGATATCTCGATTAAGATAGTTAAGCGACTATGACGAAGCAAATTTAAATAAATATAGTTCTGACGAAACTGGTACCATCAAACCGATCTTATGAAGCTGGAAGGTAGGTACCGGAGCATCGTAATAAAACAATGTATTCTAGCCGTGTTTGGGCTTATCGAGTAAATGCGAACCACATGATACAGGAGATGTGATACGAGAAGCTATTTCGAAGGCTACTGCTCGAAAATGAAACCGCTGAAGACTGTTTTATAAGACGCCAAAGAGATCTTCGCCCTTGAGTCGTAGGTACATTAAGTGTGGCTTTGATTGTCAGAAGACAGATTTCGTAGCCTCATTATTTCCGTCAATGATCTGTCGTCGTGTGGTCGCTTTAATAATTTGTTGGCATCCAAATCTGACAAAACGATACCTTCCAAACTTCTGACACGACTTAGCGCGACGTATATTTGCCCTTTTGCAAAGTTTTTTTTACCAAGGTCGATCACAGCTCATTCTGTACAACTTCCTGTCAATGTTATATATTTAACAAGTAGTGGTATACGAATTGGTGTGGGGTAGGTACCACAACTCAAAAGTGAAAAATAAAAACTTTTTAACAAAAAAAACAACCGACTTCCAACAAAACACTACAAAGTGAAAAATAACTTTAATTTCAGAAGTCGGTGTCAAAAAACGAAAATGCAGAACCAACGACACCGACTTCTGAAATTAAAGTTATTTTTCACTTTGTAGTGTTTTGTTGGAAGTCGGTTGTTTTTTTTGTTAAAAAGTTTTTATTATTATTATATTTTTTTTGTGACAGATGACAGATTATATGTCGGTTAGAACGTTACAAAGTGACAGTCTAAACTTTTTTTAGGTTAGGCAGAAGTCACGTACCTACTGAGCGCAGATTTTATGATTAAAATATTTCTGTAGACCGTAGATATCGTGTTGACATCTTAAGTATGAATATTTATGTAAATGTAGAAGATAATGTAGTGAGAATTATATTTTTATTGCTTAATTCTATGTAAAACAGTGTGTTTGTATGATAATAAGATTTTGGCAATATAAGTAGGTATTTTCGCATGGCAGGTAAATAAAACTAAGTTTTTTTATAAACTTTAAAGTTAAATTTAGAGATTAAAGTTAATTTATTTGATTTATTTACTTATTTCAAACGTGTATTTTTATTATTAATCTGAATCTGTACGTCAAATAAATCTAAGACAGAACATAATTAAGACAATTCTCTAGGAACTATTATTAAACGCATACCAAATGTAAGTCATTCGCGCTTTGTAATGCACAGTAACAGTCGTTACGCACCTCGTAAACACGCCTCATTCCTCAGTACTTTCCGAAGCGTTGCCAATGTCTAGGAAGTGACGAATATATGCTTTCTGCCTGCAGCTGGACATCACTGGCTTTTTAATAGGCCATGTTAGACATAGACTAACTCCTTTGATGAATTCTGAGTTTTCACTTCAAAAATATTGTATAGGTAGATAATATCTATTCGTCAGTGTGCAACCGATGTTTTGTCATAATTATACAGGTAAGATGGGTGCAAAGCTTTAAGGCGGAGATAGTACCTACAGACAATTCAGAACCATTTAAGCCAAGGTTGTCTTAGACGAAGTCTTACCAATTTTTTTTTGTAGTCTTACAAATTCCCAAAATTTTCAGTAATCTGCTTATTTATTGCCAAATTTAATTATAGATAAATTCATTTTTATTTTATTTCATTAAAGTAATGTGTAAGCAATCTAGTTAAACATGTTTTAGTTAGGCCTCTGTGTCATTAGACATACAAACGTAAAAATTAGGTAAAAATAAATAGACAACCATGGCTTAATGATTCTAAATTGTCTGTTTTATCTTCGCCTTAAAAGTTTGCACTCATCTTCCAATCATTCTGTTTAATATATATCTAGCTTTCAGACACAAAGTCATCAGCTTTCGCAATCTTTAACAATGCTATACCTACCCATTAGCCCTTTACAACGCCAGTAAAAGTTTCTTAATGAGCGCAATCAGCAGTAAAGTGCTACAAGACCAAATATTTCACATCCAGCTTTTTTATAGCCGCCATGAAGATAATTAGCGTATCTCTACGAGTATAAAGCTTGCTATGCACAGGGCGAACTAATGGGAGATTAATCGCAAAACGCAAAGAGTAGGCTAGACTAGATGAATGTAGAGCATAAATGTATTGCGTGTGTCGCAAATGCTATGCTTGCGCTTAATTTTTTTTTTAACATGATGTTATTTTTGGTGATGATGTGAATTAAGTTGTTAATTTTTAAATGTGTTTTGTTGTATTATGATTATTTTTATTATACACTAAAAGACCTATTTCAAACACAACGGGAATACCCGTAGAATCAATTGAATGCTAGAGTTGAATTCTTTCTACAAAAAAAAATTAATAAAACTTTTATAAAAAAAAAGCAACCGACTTCCAAAAAATACACTGCAAAGTGAAAAATAACTTTAATTTCGTAAGTCGGTGTCGTTGAATTTAAAAATATTATTCACTTTGCAGTGTCGTTTTTGGAAATCGGTTGTATTTTTATTTTTTGTAAAAAAGTTTGTTTTTGTACCATAATTTCGTAGCGGCTTCATTATTTTTTTAACAGAAAGAAAAGATTTTACTTAAACTTAAAAATAACCCGGAAAAGGTGTATCATTTATATGAAAGGAATACTTTCACTTCTGCTTCCAAATCGTGTTCCATCACAAAATCGTGTAAGCTCACTCCGTATTTGAACATCCAATTAGTTACGTTCATTCGCATTTAACCTTTCACAAGTTTTACGATAGAGAAACTTTCAATAAAAATAATTAGGAATAAAAATGTAATTGCACCATCCATTGCCCGTACACAAGGTGTTCGATCACTGCAATTAGTAAGCAAATAGCGTATAATAGTCGGCACTCGGCAGCTGTTGCCTACTAGACAATTTGTTTTATAGTTATCGGATAAAAAGTCGTATAGTGTATGGCACAGACGGATGGCGCCAGCGGTTATCAGCTGATAACATTTAATTAGGGCAGGCGGGCGTCTACAAGCTTTCGAGAAACATTTACTTCTTAAATTCTTGGTTCTTTTTTTTAGGTACAGTTGACTTTTTACGATAATTCCTAGTATTATATTGAAATACTAAGGTTCAAACTATTTTGACAGCTGTCACATAGACAAATAGACTGTCGTTTTAAGACGTGTACCCTGTGTGACACACTTTCAATCACAATATGAATAATTTTTAAGGATATTGCTTATCCATTGTTTCATACGGTATATTCGAAAAAAATGGTCGTCTCAGCAACGTAAATAACTTAAAAATGTTGTTAAACTGTCAAAATGAAAGCCATTCCCACTATTAGTGTTTTAAGAAATTATCCCCTATTAGACTGTACCTGCTGGATTGTGTCTTTTATAGAGGTTGAGCAAGTATGACAGTTTATGTAGTTTACCTACAACATAATTCTTGCTCCTGTCTGTATTGTTGAGCTAAATTTAGAAGAATTTACTGGGAAACTGTTGCTTAAAGTTTCACTAAAGCTTTGGTGCATTAACTGTTTGGTAAAACTAAAATAACAACTAGAAAAGCTCGCAAGTGTCACAATTCCCAACGAAATAGCTATGAAAAACAGCACCGATGACACATTACCAACAAAACTCAAATATTTACAGCAATCGTTTCACATTATTTTGTCAAAAATACCGCACAGTTATGATCTCAAATAAAATCGTCTATGTCAACATTGAGCACACAGACAAACAGACATCCTTTATTTGTTTTCAAACAACGTCTGGCAAAGCTTGCCAAATACCTTTGCCAACAATACAAAACGTACGAAAAAATCAAGGAAACCAAATGAAAAAGCAATAATTTTCCAAGACGGTTGCCAATTGTCAAGAATTTGACGTTTTAAAAGCTATAGTTCATCTGACGGACGCAGCAATGGCCAATTAATTAGAACTATAAGGAAATGAACGACAATAAAACAAATAAGCAATTCCGCCTAACCGCGTCTATTGTGTGTTATCAAAATATAGTTAATTTATTGCCGACCAGGAAGGCCAATTCTCGTAAGTAATTTAAAACGTTCAAAATCTAGTCGCAGTCTCATCTCGGCGACAAACAAATGTCAAAAAAGTAGGAAATTAGAGGCATTTTTGACAGATTGAGACAGAGAACAGACTTTACGAGAATTGCTCCTCTGATGTTGATAAAAACAAAGTACCTAAATAACTTATTCCACCACACGATCAACTAATTATAATAAAAGATTCTACAAAGGCCATTTAAAAGCAAGCGCGCTATTAACAAATCGGTAACGTCTATATTAACAAAATATTTTGCATAATCGCGCAATTCTTATGCAAAAACATTAAGGCTTACAAAAAAAGAGATTAAGTTAAAATATTCACAGATAATTTCAATTGTCATAATAAAAAATCTCACGATCACATAAATACGTGGAGTGAGATCAGATACTAATCTGCTATTTGCCGCGATTACCGGCAGCCATTAGGTACTCTCGGTGTAATGACTTTCTATTGCTTTCCACTCATTATTTCATAGCTATAGCGGTCACTGCCATATCGCATTCAGCCGATACTGGCTGGTTTTGTAACTGTTCAAGTTTTTGAACGAAGTTCACGCATGTTAACTCTGCATACTTGGCGAATGGGAGTTAGACCAAAAAAGTGTTTTTTTCGTTTAGTTCTCTCAAACGTTCATTGTACACATAATATACAGCTAAAGGCTTCGTTCCAACCAACATCCTAATTGCGTAACACTCTATCCATCTCAATCTGAATCAATTTGAAGGACTACTAATCAATTGCTTCATGTATTCGAAAAATGTGTCTGCTCAGCAACGTAAATAATGAATTGAATGTTGTTGAACTGTCAAAATAAAAACCATTGTAATTATTCTGTGCCATTGCTGGTATGTTACTCAATTACCCTGCTCGCTCCCAAAAGACATCCTAGCACTTAAAATTATTAGTTCTACATACGTCGACAACTATTACATTTTACAGTCAACCTTTAGTAAATATTAATTGTTAGTTGATTTCACAACTTCACAACAAAGTGCTCAGTCAGTTGCATGCCGCCATATAAGCCTTATGTAAAAGTCGTTATAAAATATGTTCGTAACTCAAACGTTTACGTTGTATCTCTCTTTCACTAGAACCATTAAGTTTATATATTATTATAGATAAATAATGAACTAAGTACAAAGTTTCAAGTTTCTACTCTATCTCCGGGCGTAAACTTATACCAAAAGATATAACATGTTAATTCACGATACAACTTCTCGTTAATTGACAACTATAGCGAATAAATTAAAAGCTGTGTGCGTGTCGTCGCATTTCTAGTGTTCATTTGATAGTTAATTTATTTTTAAACACATGTAAAACTCGATGCCGCCAAACAAAAAGGTTTTAGCCATTCAACTGGTATGGCAGTATGGCAGTTAACGTATGCGTCCGCGGTGGAAGTGTAATTGACAAGAGAACGAGCCGGCGTTGTCGTGAGTAGAGATAAACAGTTTTTAATGGTTATTTATGCGCGCGCGCCGGTCCCGACGACCATCCTCTAAAAGGCACGGGTTGAATTAAATACTCGCCAATACCGCCGACCTTTTTAACTGTTTTTAATCGATTACATTGTAAGGCAGCGAGCACTGACCCGTGTTTAGTGTTCCGTGATTCGATTCACATGCGACTCTGTATACAATTATATCGATGCATTGAATAGGTTAAAAATTTAAGCGTTCCGATACCGACTTCAGCAGGTCTATTTGGTAAAATGTCACCGTGAAAACTTAGCTGAAGTAAGCTGTCATTGTAGGTACCTAATGAGGCTAATGCTGGGGATTAATACTATTGACAGCTCACTTCACATAATGTTTTTCGTGGTCAGATTTTTACAGAATAAATCGACAGTTCATGAGTTCAGTATCATGCTATCCGCTGCCCCGGAACATAAAGGGCTAAGGAAGGAACATGGATGTGTTTTAGTCAGACCAGACTCTTAAGTCTGACACTCCCTTCCGCTTCACCCAGAGCGGGAGGAGTCATTTGATGATTTCCCACCCATAAAAAAAAAAGTTTACATGCTATACGAGTACGTTGTGTAGGCGTATCACTAATGAATGGCTGTTCACGATGTCGCCATGTGAGATTAACATCAAATTGATTGTCATTTAAAAGCACCGCATTATAATTTGCATAATCACCACTTATTGATTCTGGACTAGTAAATTATATCGCATTTAAAATCAATAAAAAGATAAAAGAAAACAATTTAAGTACCTAACATTTAAATCAAATAAAACAGTAGCTATCGAAATAGACTTAATATATTTTTTGCCTTCATTAATTATGCCTGGCAGTTCCACTGAGCTTTTTATTTAAATAAGTAGGCAATAAAAAAAACGTAAAATAAAATGTTAGCTTTACCACTTCAACGTTTAAAGTCAATACCTAAAAACATATCATCTACCACTCTATCAAATAATTTCATAATATAATATCAGTTACTGATCGGAGCCATCTTTGATAAAATTTATCAATCATTGCCGTCAATATCTTTCTGTAGATCATTAACTAAACGTTGCATAGTACTGACCTGACTGGGCGCTAGAGTATTGATAGGGCAACTTAATGGCGCCTCTTCGAAAATATTACGTAAGCACGTGTCGAAAATTTCCATAAAAGGGTCTCCTTTTTTTCTTATTAAATGCTCTAATTATTGAGAAACAATATTTAGAAATTGATAACATTACTTAAAGAAAGAAATAATATTTACTCTGCACAAACAAAACGCATACTCCTACTAGGCTGCTTAAAAGAACATTAACATTATCGTAAATTGACAAACAGACCATTACTGACACTAATCTTTTGCAAAACGGGTGTCTTCTGTTTGGATATTAAAAAAAGGTTAATTCGCGTATTTAAAAAACATTCAAAATCTAGTCGCAATCTTATCTCAGCGACTATAATAATAAATATTAAAAACTTAAGTGAGTGGTATTTTTGACTGACTGAACTGAGATTAGAATGCTAACGTTCTTTTAATTTGCTTCCATTTCCCACAAGGTCAAACTCCCACAAAAGCTCTGATAGCTTGTCTGATTAATACACCAATGGTATCTTGTATAATCCATGGCAATATAATAATGACTGGGGCTCGGGTCGTGTCGGGTGGGACTCGGAATCTATCTAATTGGGCTGCATTCCTTTCGACTCCCACCTTTTCTGACGATGACTCTGCCATTTCTGGGATACGACTAGCTTTACAAGGAAGTTCTTCAAAATTTTGCACGTTTAGTGATCTCATTGATGGATGAAAAGAATTGTATACGTCATTGGGAAGTTATTCTATCTATTTTAACTAGAAAATTGGTCCAAGGTATGTTTGGGAAACATTCTAAAAACTTCTTTATATGTATAGAGTCTGCGTTTTTATAAAGCTTTTAATCTTAGAAGATCGCTACCAAAGCCGTTAAAAACTTAATAGGGCTTTTAATCCTATAAGTGCGGTATAATAGCTTCTTTCTTTTTGCATTAAAATAATATTTCAAATATTTCAAACATCAATTAACAGAATGACAACAAAAACAAAACAAAAACGATCTACAATTAAAGAGAAGACATCGATCTACCATTGAGTAGGTATATAGAATCGAACGCATCCAGATCGCATCGGGTCGACGCACCGAGCAACGCAATAAAACGAAACGAATGCGCTCGCGCATCGTGCGGTAATCGCGCGCCTTTGATCTCGCCGCCAGCCGCCCGCGCTACCCGCGCCCCCCTCCCGCGACGCACTTAACTACGACTTTATTACAAGTAATTTGTGATTGTTAACGGTATAATTAAAGCACAATTAAAACGCTGCAATTGACGATACTTACTTTAGAATTATTATGGGAAACGGCTGCCCTTTGATCGGTTAGGGTAGTGCGTGACGAATTCGCGGCAGCTTTTAAGATTGGTTTAATTAACTATTTTTGTTATGGATTATTGTCTAGAGGTGAATTTCAAAAGCGCCTAGGATGTAGAGTGAGAACGCCGTTTAATCGTAAGAGAAGATAATTATTGGAAATTCTGAAAGTCCTCGAAATCAATTTACTCGATACTTCCACAGACATTTTATTAAAGAGATAAAAAGCACTCAAAGAAAACCTCCAGTACCAGAAAGCATCCATTATCATAAGTGTTTGCATCACACTAGGGCCTGTAATTATAGTTCTGTTACACTATGTGATAGTTTGAGTCCAAGGCTGAGAATGGCCACGACTGCCGAAGACAAGCCCCGCGGCGCTTGCGCAGTTAAAACGGCAAAAACGAACCGGAGAACTCACAAATTGCCGCCCCTAATTACCTCAGGTAGGCGGCCGCGGCCGCACAAAGTGCTGCGTTTTTTTTACTATAAAAAGTGCTAAGTTATTCAAAAACGGGTCCGGCGCAGCAATAAATATGATTCCGAGCTCCATCAGATGTATAAATTAAGATTCAACCTCGCATTTCCTAAATAACATAACCAAGAAAAAAATCGATCAGGTTTTTGCAGAATTAATTAACTATAACTCATATACACTTTTGTCGAGTGACTTTTATATGGCAGGAAACTTTGTAATAGTAAGCAAATAATATAAATTATGACAGAAAAGATTAAAGGTAAAAACATAATTAAGAAACAGATAAGATATGGGAAGCGGCAGACGTAAATAACGAGCTCAACAATAACGAAGAAGATTTAACAGCATCAAAAACTTTCTTTCATCCGTGAGACACCGGGCCTTTTATGATCCGACATTATGCTCGCATACCTGCGCTAATGATAGGGTACCGGTTCAAAGAATAACGCTGGGGACTTCTCAATAACACCTTAACAGCTGTACCTGGTACGATCGCCGAATCACCGGTAAAAACACGGGTAATTTTAACACAAACACAACCCACAAAGACGCCGACCGATGTAGGGAAATAGGTTATCAAGGTGTACGCAACTCATTTATCGTACTTTTAAATACTTTATTGTTTTATTAGGACCGAAATTTTGCCTTCTAAAACAGTATTTTTAGATAAAAGAAAGGTTTATGAATATTTAAAGAAGAAACTCTTTGTTTCCAAGATTTGTTTGACTGTTGACTACAATACATTGCATGAGTTGCGTTCAAAGGCTCAGGAACTAAATTGAGCTTTGTTTACCAAACATTTTTAGATAGATTTCTGGTAACCTCAACGTTCTTCATTTCGGAATTAATCGCAACAGTACATCATAAACTCTACATGTTATGTTTCTTATTTAGAGCCGCAGCGGTTTGTTAGTTTAACAGAGTGTTAATAGCCAGAGGTAAAGGTGTGGGTGCCTTAAAATTGGCTCATTACCACCTTCCAGAGCTAAAAGCAGGTCTTTGTTGGCCTTGGACAACTGTTTGTACGGGATTTAGAATTTCTAACCACAAAAAATGTAGAGGAAATTGTATTTGTTGGAGTGAAACGTAAAATTGTTTGCGGAGCCCATTGCATTTGGATCAGATGAGGATGTTTTATCTCTGCATCGAAATGATTTACATTTTCAAACAAATGGTGTTGTGGAATTATGTTGCCAAGACAGTACACACGTAACAAATCATCGGCCCAGAAATGTGACTTTAATTGCCCAATCTAAAGGTGAACGGCCGGCGCCGGTGTAACCACATCAGATGGAGCTCCTCGTGAATGGACCGGCCCACTTCGACTGCTCCAAGATTCTAACCGAGATATAGATGAAGTTGTGTTAGACTCACTGCATTTTGGAAAGACGTGATAAAAACTTATTTATGTCGAACTAGGAAGTCAACCTAAAGAACATCAAAAAAGATCATTTTGTCAAAGACAAAAAGCACGTGGGAGGTAGATTCCGTGCGCGATTGTGAATGTCGCGGGTCGAGGAATTTAGAGACAAAATATTAAAACGTGACCGTCGACCGTCTAGAAATGTCGAAATGAGAAGAGCAAAGTGAACTAATTGGAACGCAAGGCGCCTTCCTTACAACTCTAGATTCCAATGATCAAAAGAATTTATCAATTAAGATAATGGTAAAAGTAGGATTTACCAATTCAAAATAATCTTCGACTGATATCGACTTTGATCACAATCGACATGATTATTCATAAGAGCCGATTGGCTTGGGATCCGAGATAACCGCTGCTAATTAGAATTCTAATAGGGCACTTAATTAGCGTACAATTTAAAAGCGGTAACTTCAAAGAGAGACCTGATAGTCCACCAATGAATACGCAAAACTAATATAAGAATATAGTAGCAGATGGTGTTAGAAATACTATAAGTGATGGTGATCACAATACATCAGCAATCGTCTTGCACTATCGGCTTAGAAAATTTCAAATATAACTAAAGATATCAGATATATTGAGGTTTAAAGCGATGCCGCCGATAAGGTGGCATTAACCGATACATATCGGCACTTAAGGCAAAGATAGCACCGATTCGATAAGGGATATAAATAAAAATAAATGGTTGCTCTTGCGTTATGCCGCTGTAAAGATATCACTATCAGCGATAGTACATGTATGAAAGTGCCGGTAGTGTATTTATTGATATAATGCAGCCATACTAACATTATTAATCCTGTGTAATTTGCAATATCGCATATTTACAGCTTTGAAAGCGGGATTATTGGTGAGAGGGCGCGATAAACCTGGATTACGCTACGCACTTCACTACAGCTTCACTAAAGAAACTTCAATAGTTGAATTTTTTGCAGTCGATTTATGTGGTTTAACAGGTGTGGCGTGCCGCGTGGTTGCGGTACGAACGGAGCCGGTTCGCGCGACTAGCGCGGCGACGACATAAGATCGAGCCTTTGATGTGCCGCGTGATAAGAGGCCGCTATTTGCTGCTCCTTATCGCTCACGTCTGTCGTTCGACGCCCACACTTTACGATTTATCGCGTAAACAATGGCGAAGACTATATATGGGACAAGAATTAGATTATCAACGGACTTTTTATAATTTTACAACTTGAGATTTTTTTGCCTGATGTCATAATTCCAAAAGAGGCAACAATTGAGGTAGCCGCTGGTGATGTTAATGTGATAAAACATGTGGTTTTAAAATGGTAAACAACTCCTGAACAGAATTTTAAATTAGAACCTAAGAAGCTTTAATAAATAACAAACAAAATATATAACTTCTCGTGTGAAACTGTGAAGCAAGGGTGAAAATGGCGATCAATTTCGAAGACACCCTTCATACAGTAGACAATGTTATAGTGAAAGTCAACAATAGAACCCTCCGAAACATCGCACATTACATGTCCAATATCAGTTTTACAAACCATAAAACCCATTCTACTATCCATCGTAAATCAACTGATAACAATAGGGTGGCCCTAACATATGATACGGACCACCATAAAACTTATAACATGGCCAACCCTCTACTTTGTACGACAAGAACCATAATATTATTCTTTCAAGCTATGGTTTTCTTCGTTCTTTCATAATTATCTTTTTGTTCCAAAGGCAATTGTAAAATTTAATTATTCCAAAGAGTTCGCAGGAATTGTGTTACGATTATTACCTCTTTAACTTTATGCTTATAATTAAAATTTAATACGACTGCTGCTATTTCATATTTGTGATATTTTTATTCAGAAAACTAATTCACTTGCCCTACATTTTATAAAACTTAATTGAAGATTAGTGTCTACAATATAGTTTTGTTTATCAAAAGTGTCTCTTACCGCTTCCTCAGCCTCCTTCTGGTCTTTGTGTCCCATCAGGTTGGGCATGGCAGTCCAATTGTATCCCAAATCCTGACATAGTGGCAGCTTGATCCTCTCGCACTTGCCACCTTCGAACTCTTCCTGGTCAGCAGACACCAGCCACACAAGCAGGAGAAAACAAAAAATCCGAGCCATAGTATATAATTCACAAATAACAAGTAGCACTAGTATATTATGTCATATTCAACTAACTCAGTCACAAAATCACTGTTTGTAAACACTGATCAATCGTAAACATATTTTATTTTATTTCAAAACAAGCGCGCGTCCTTCCCCGTCTCTAGCTTGGCGCAGACTGATTCAAATTTCGAACGCGGCGCGGCCGGCGCGGCGCGGCATTTCAATTCAAAGGCAAAGGAACGAAACCGGTCGGCCGCGGCCGGTGCGTTCAGAAACATGCATATGTTCTGATAAAAGGTCTGAACGCATGAACAGGGCATTAAGATGAAAAGAAAAAAACGAAAAGGGCCTAATTCGTGTACGGCTCACTGCAATCAGTGGGAGTAATTTTAACCGTCTCTGTCTTTTGATAGGGAGGAAGCGGGATAGATGGAACAATGAAGAACGTATAAAATTAAGTGTATCTGCCCATGAGGTTGGATTTTATTTTACGAAATTGCTGCAATAAAAGTGTTGGTAATTGAGAGGTTCTAAAATTTTGTAACAAAACTTCGACGTTACTACGTTGTGGGTACATGTTTTTGATGTAAGCTACACACTATAATATGTTGTTGGTGAGAGTTTACAGAGAGAGGATTAGATCAGTTCATAGCTGGACGAAGGTGGTGTTAAAAGCCTTTATACAACCGTCATATTACTAAGACAAGTTTTTCCTAAACTTTGAACTTATTGTTCCTGTCTATCGGGCTATAAGATCAGATATAAGTATACTACTTCCTACTAATTAATATTATAAACGTGAAAGTTTGTGAGGATGGATGGACGGATAGCTGATGTTTGTTACTTTTTCACGCAAAAACTACTGGACGGATTTTGATGAAACTTTATATAGCTTATACCTACATCAAAATAACACAGGATACATTTTATCTCGATATTTCTACGCGATCAACACTTGTGCGGGTGAAACCTCGGTCTATGCTAGTACAAAATAAAGACACCTTGAGACTGTTGTGACAAATATCATCACAAGTCTAATTATTAACGTTTTAGACAACAATTTTAATAAAAAATGGTTTTCTACAGTCAAGAGACGTTTAATATAGCAATTTATTCAACGACAACAGTTAATTAAGTGCCACCTACAGCGATGTTGTCCTTCTATTGAATTTAATTCGCGAGTGCCGTGAAATTGACTAATGGTATCAACTCATGTTATATGAAAAGGTTGAAACTTGTCATTGGAGTTATTTTTATTGTTCGATTTGAAGTAGAACTTACAAGTTACAATTTAGTTGGTATAAAAATGACTGTCTTTTATCACCATACTATAATATATTTTTTACGATTAGGTTTTTTTTTTAAAACTTTAGAAATATTAGTCAGCTCACTAATTGCTATTGCTGATTGACTTTTCAAATAACAGGAATCGTTTGAAGTTTTTTAAAGATATCGTTAATTAAATAAAGACTTCAATTTCAAGTTTCATGTCAAGATACTGAAGTGAGGAGAGAAAGAGACAGCACTATCCTTTCCGCTCGTGCCTTTATCTTTCAGTACAGCGACGTACCAAGTAGAATACACAATTAGGTCCCTCCATTACATCACTCCAATAACACCTTTGATACTTGCAAAATACACAACAGAATCTCAACCTTATTTCAACAACACAACGTCTAAAATCCGTTAACAGTATCGGTATCTTCCTCAGCTATCTCGTCAAATATATCTTGATCTCTATCTTTTAGAGACACTGTTTGATATTGAAAGAGTTGAAGAGGTCTGTTTACGTTGGTGGGTCGGCATGAATAGCTGCATTGTGCGAGCGGGACGGCGCGACGCGGTGTCAAAGGCGCCGCCTGCACGGTGCGCGTACGCCGGCCGGACGCCGCGGGAATGCCTAATTAAGGACGCATGCGTGGACTGTGGGGTGAGGGTTACGGGTTGACTGAGAGCGAAGAGCGGGTTTTGTTATTATCAAGTTGCAAAACTCCTTCTTATAAGTAAAGTTAATATTTCATAAAGACCTACATACCACTAGTAAAACAAATTCTAGGAAAATGTTAAAGTGGTAGATCAGAGGAGGGGGTGGTGGTGGTGGTGGTGGTGGTGGTGGTGCATCAGTTACATTCAAGATAGCTCAATTTTGACAGCGCGTTAATTAAAAACATTTTTTTAAATGTTTGTAGTTCCATAGCAAATCTATAAAGATACATTTTACGTTACGCTTTTAAATAGAACTGTTTCATTTTGGTCATAAATTAGTTGTAAAGAAGCTGTTTAGTAGGTAACCATAATTTTGTTATAGGGTGCTAAAATATCCTCTATCCAGATTTTTAAATGGTTTTAATTTAGTTTTCTCGTATAGTAAGTGCTTGAAGTATTTTAATTGATACTAGTTTTTTTTTTTACTTACACACTGATAAAAATATATGTCTGTCAGTCTACGTAACTTCAGTTCAATTCTACAAAACCACCAAATCGCTCCCAATTATACCACACAGCACCCGTATAGGTACACTACAGAATCGTAATTAAAACGTCAGATATGGCGGCGGTGCGCAGGCGCAGCGTACCGCGATTCACGCCAAATGCAAATTAATGTCGCCCAATTGTTCCACAGGAAGACACATACTTTACGAATATTAATGTCACTTTGATGACAAACGCCGACAGTACAGAGGCCAGCACATCAAGCTACCCCAATCTGTCAAATTTCTTTGATAGATTTTCAACTTTACTACAAAGGAACAAGGTTCATATTCAATTGGGAAAATTTGACAGATTGGGGTAGGTTGATGTGCTGGCCTCTGTACATCAACAGGCGCAGTCGCCGACTCTGATTACTTAAAAGGAGGTGTGAAATGACGTGACAATGGTAAACGTGCTGTGTATTGATTACTTATTGATAGGGCGTCATATAAGGCATGTATTAAACAGATAGTGTGTCTTTTAGCAAGGAAGTCCTTGAGAAGCTATCTATGAATGTTATTGATATCCTATCCATCAGGTTTGTGGCATAAATACCTTCCTATTCCTCCGATTCATTAGGTACAGCACCCAAATCTGTACCACACTTTTTATCACAATCTGGAAAGGATTTTGAAGGAAGAAGGAAAAGATAATGTCCATAAAGTACAGAAGTAATGAAAGTTAAGTAATTGACGAAATACCAGAATTTAAATAATACTTAATTACTCACATTTAAGAGCTCTGTTGCTACTTACGGAGTAACAATCGAGACAAGACATCACGGTAAGAAATATTCTCCTTGATGATTTCTATCTATTGCTTGGTATCTAAGATCTACCCATTTTAACGCTATTGGCATATTTGCCCAATCTCCTTTTCAAAAATATATCCATCGTCTAGTAAAATCCTTCAATCAATCCTAAATCGGCTAATTTACTACTAAATTAGCAATTAATACGTTTAAATATGAGACATAGCTCCTCAATCCATACGGACACTTATATTGCGTTTGTGACGTCCCATAAACTATAGACCCTAACATTTATGGGTTCAAAGAAAAGACCTCAACGCGCTTAAAATAGGTCGCTTGTACAATCCTAATTGATCATTCTACCATTGTAGTTTATTGCAATAGTTATGGTCTTACTTTCCCTTTATGATTAGCAACGTTACATAACTTAAAGGAGGTTCATTATACTTGTTGATAAAGTGCTCACGGACACCGTTGGTCGAGTTTCTTTTGTTTAAAAACCACACATACATTACCACATTCGTTAGGTTTACTTGCTATCAATTACGTACTCGCTTAAAAGACTAAGGAAGAATCGGTTCAGTAGTAGTAGTTTAGGCGCTACGATGGAACACACGTAAATACAAACATACCTACATAGACTGCTAAAATCATAACCCTCCTTGGTTGCACTATGGTTGTAGTTATAGTTAACCAACGTTTGAGGGCAGATTTTTCCAACGTCAGATATGTTTTACCCGTTCAACAAAATTGATGTTTGACAGTTTTGGTATGGGAAAACCAGCGACCATGGTCGTTGGGGAAAACTGTCAAAAAATCTTTAAATTATTCCTCGGAAAATGATATTAGGCATAGGAAAAATCTGCTTTTAATAAAAACATACTTATTGAATGGTTCTTATTTGGGGTTCTAATGTTCCGACGGGCTGGCTTGGCCAGAGGCTAAGCATTGCCATACAACGTGGTAATGCCGCCAGTCTCTTGGGTACATTACCAGTTGACAGCGATGCGAATGGATTTTTCGACGCTATATTTTAATTTGTGAATAGTTTTAGATAGGATACTTATAATTTTTGCCTTTCTATTAAATAATTAGGTAAGTATTAATTGTTATATGCTTAGATATTACCTATTTTAATTCTGGATATTGTATGGTTCATGCGACAATGCGAAATGACAGAAGCCATGACACATCCGTAATTAACACAACAAGCAAATTTTCACATGCAATAGCAGCTGCATCGAGTCGTTGATGTATGACGTGTTGCATGACGTGTTGCATGGTTTGTTTTTACTATTGCGTTACTATAACTACTACATTACAATGACTGATAATGACCGTAATTACTGGGAGCAACTGTCTGGAACCGTAGCCAGGGGTTGGTAAGGGGGTGGTTGTGCAGTAAGCTGCACATCGCAACTAGCGTAGTACGGAGTTTTAATAGAATGTGAGGTCAGCTTCTACTGCTTTTGTTCTAGCAACGTGTGGCCTGTCGTACTTCTAGTTGGTTGGTTTGACGTATTCTCGTAAATTTCGGTATTCATCTAAATTCTTATTTTGTTGTGCCCGACAGGGCCCACAATGCTCTAAAACTAATATATGTAAAGTATATTCTTATGTACCTACCACCTAAGTTCACATTGTGGAATGCAATAAACGTATTGAGTATTGAGTATTATAACCCCTAGGAATCAAGTGCCGGACTCTATCAAGGACTTGACTATTCAGTGATAAGAATTCCGTTTTAGTAAGAATTAAAACAAAACTTTAATTCAGACTATCCACCATTGCACCCAGTCCCCCACCCACCCAGTGAAAAAAAAGGCACCAGTAGTCATCAAGCAGCTGAGCCCCAACCATTTAGGCCCTTTAGCCCCAACCACTAACATAAACCTATACCTAAACGATTAATCCTTCTTCACAACACTACATTAATATTACCAAAAAAAAACAACTCCTAATAACTCTTCACTCCATAATTATTGGCAATTAAACACGTACTGACAAAAACTTCGATTGTCAAACATCTCGAGCCGGCTATTCCGCCCCCATTAGCCGTGACCGGTCGGGGAGAGGCCAAAAAGGCTATTTGCGAAGCCTCCTGTGCAATTACCGCGAGACTGGCGTGTCGCGGGGTCGCAGACACAATTAAGTGAATTTGCCAGAGACAACAAAAACAGAGGACGGACCTGCGGGCGAGTGACCATGAGAGACGGAATAATGGAGTCTCCATTTGGAGTGAGTCATGCCAGTTAACAGTTGTCTTTATGTTAAGATTTATATTTGGTATCCTTCCATACTTAACTAACTAATATTAATAATGCAAAAGTACCTCATTCTGTCTGGCTATTTGTTAGTTTTGTTACCTTCGGATTTCGAGGTTTGACACATTGGCAGACATGTAGACATGACCTCGGCTAGGCCATAGGATAATTTTTATCACCGTAGTACGTTCCCGTGAGATAATTTCCGCCCGGGTGAAGGAAGACAGCCGCAGGCAACGTCTAGTAATTTTATTTTAAACGTAAGGGAATTCAAATGAAGAATACCCCTAAAGTTATAGGGCGAAGAGTGAAGAAAAAAAAAATGTTGCGTTCATCATCATCCGAACTTTAAGAAGTCTACAGAAGTATGAGGAACAGGGTGTAAAGTTCACTCATCCTCTACAGAAAAGGGAGGATCCTGTGGTATTTGCGCAGTAAACTCTGCTTGCGAGATGCAGGATTTTGCGTGACGTCAGTATGACGCGTTGTTCGCATGTGGCGTTGCACGTTGTAGATACCTACAAGTCTACTGCTGGACTCAGGCCTCCCCCAAACATCGCCACATCGACCGGTCCTTCCATAGATATTTATACACGACTCTTCATGGCTTTTTTTTACAAGATAGTACCGAACTAACTTCCAAACTAACTTGATTGACTTATTAGAATTAATTACATACATGATATTATTATGCTAGTGACAGCTGGAACGTTGCAGCTGCCAATGTTAAAATTCCGAGTAATTATATTATCAGAATGTTAACTAAGTACCTACCTAATTCACAATATTAATTACAAATCTCTGATTGATACGACGAAGAGCTTTTTTAATGAGAAGACAGATTAGAAACTTTTTTATCCTGATTTATGTAGGTACCTACATAAATCATAATAAAAAACCTTCTGAAAATAGTAGATTGTACAACTAGTGCATAAAATAAGCCATATTACCCCGAGACGTAGTTAAATAGAGGGGTTTTTACCCCTCTATTTAACTACGTCTACGAGTCGAGTCGAGTCGTAACGAGCCATTTTTGGCTCGTTTATGTTATGCCCGAGTTATACACTCTGCTTTTCACTTCGATTGCGAGAAAATGTAACGGGCATAAAGTACATAACAGTATTTTCACTGTTCAAAAATGTTGCAACATTGAAGAAGAGAATAGCTACTTAATGCCCGCCACGAAATTTTTTTAAAGTTTATTTTTTAATTTGCAACATGTGTCATTTGACTTGGGTACTTACTCCATAACATTATGCTGCCAAGTCATAAAAAAGTTTCTTTGTTTTTTTAAATAATAAATGACAACTATTTTACCTTTTCCAAAGATGTTGGAGTCGGCATCCAATCACTAGATGCAGCTAAATACCCAGTAGGTACCTACATTATTGCATGGAGTGACTGCCTATCCTTCAAGATTCCCACAAACCCAGTTACTGAAACAACACACGATTACACGATACCCCTTGGTAAGACTGATGGTAACTAGTAAATTCTAAAATATCCTCGATGTCTCCAAACTGATGGCCAGTCCACACGGTCGGTATAATTTGAGCGGAATGCCGGCGGGCGCGCTGATGCAAAAACTAACTATGACGAACGCACGCTGGAGTGACTTCGGCGCAGAAAAACTGACAACTGACCAATGTATACTGCACACACGGCTACACATCAAGCTATACATAACCAGTATAAGCTGACTTCTGATTGTACACACACACATCAAGCTTATACATTTCCAGTTTTTGCTGACCTCGCATTGTATAGGTTTTTCGTACAATCAGAAGTCAGCTTATACTGGTTATGAATAGCTTGATGTGTAGCCGTGTGTACGAAATACCTATACAATGCGAGGTCAGCTAAAACTGGAAATGTATAGCTTGATGTGTAGCCGTGTGTACAAGCTGAAAATTCGAGACAGTGTGTGGATATTACTTATTACTTATGTATCTTGTGGCAAAGTAATAACAGCCGCACTGGTCGATCGATCAGGCTAAGCTACGCTTGCCGCGGTTGGTCCGCGGATGGGTGACCATCTTTACTCACCAAGACATGTGCCTTGGAAAAAACGTTAAGGCGTTGGTCCCGCATGTCATTCGTGGATTTACAGCCCTTACGGATCGTCAGAAACCTGAAAGTCTGACAACCAGTCTTACCAAGGGGGTCTTACCTACTGGGTTGTGGAGGTCAGATAGGCAGACGCTCCATGTAAAATACTGGTATTCAGCAGCATCCGGTTAGACTGAAAGCCGACCCTAACATAGTTGGGAAAAGGCTTATAGGCTAGGATTTTGCGTGAAGTTCAAGTTTAGCTTGCAAAGCTATTTTCGGTAACACCGATTTCCGATATTAAAGTTATTTTTCACTTTGTAGATAATGTTTTTTTTTGGAAGCCGGTTATTTATATTGTCCACCACAAGAATACATAACAAAAATTAAATCAAACACTACAAAATAGACAATGGGCGGCTGTCATGAAACGTTTATTTTCTCTTGACTGTACTTACCTGTCATTAAGAGAAACCTAGATAAAATTGGATAAAAAAGATTTTAAAACAGAAGAAGAATTAGCAGGGGTCGAGAATGGGCTCAGGGGATCAGACCGGAATAAATCGTTTTATTTTGTAAAAAATATTGTTTTCTTTCATTAATAAATGCAGCAAGTATTTTACACCTTTTTTTCTAATCTGCTATAAGTTAGCTAGTTAGTTGTGTTGTTGTAGTTAGTTAGTTGTTAGTTAGTTAGTTATAGTTTGACTATAAGTTTCAATTTTTCGCCGTTCAAAGGTTGAACATTCACTTTAGACAGGTCCGTCTTGAAGACCGATCTCTAGCCTCAGGGGACACAAAGTAATTACCTACGTTGCACTGATAAAGGCAGCGTCACTAAAAATAAACGTTATTTTTGTTTAAAAAAAACTATAATTACTTACTGTTGAAGAAACAAAACGTTTTCATATGAATATGAGTAGACAGCAGCACATCAAGCTACTACACTTTAACAGATTTTCAACATTATCGCTAAAGAATAAGGTTCAAAGTTGATTGGGAAAATTTGACAGTTTCGGCTAGCTAGATGTGCTGGCGTCTGTACCTAGGTATTACGTTTTATTGTCTCGTTGTTCTAATGGTCTCAAGCACTACTGCTGGGCATGAGGTTCTAGGTCAGATTCCCATGTCGGGAAAAATGTTATTAAATTTTTTCATCAGGAATATCTCAGTAGCAGCCAGGAGTCTGGATATTTGTTCGGTTGACGGTTGAAGAAGTGTCTACAGCTCGTAGGTCACGGCCGTTTACATTGCACTGCTCGGTCACCGCACAATCAAGTTTGTGGGTGAATTTTAAACAAAACTAAGAATCACAACAACTGATATCAGTTTGATAAGCTGTCACACGCACGCGGCGCTTTTTTAAATTTTATTACTCCTCTCGTTTGGCGCCCTACAGTGCGAGTAGGTGTTAACTCCGCCCCCCGCTGCGCAAGAGTCGACCGCGCTTTATTTATCACTACTTCACTAGACAATGCGTGTTGATGCCGTTTGTGACTTGTATTCAAACTGTTTTGATCTTTTTGTGGCAATGAATGTGTAATTACAAGTTTTTGTTGCGTTTTTGAATGTGAACATTAATGTATTTTTATGTTTTTTGTGGGATGAGTTGTGTTTTAATTAACTGTTTGTATTTCCTTTGGATTTGGAGTATGTACATGGCCCTTTAAGTCTGAACTCCGAGATGCTTTACGCTTAAATAAAATAAGGCTAAATGGCAAAAAAATCAGACCTGCTTCCACAAAAGCCCATAAAAATGGAGCGGCTCCAAAGTTTGCTCTACTTGTGACAAAAACCCTGAAACCCGCATAATTTATAGCAATATTGGTCAGAAAGGAATCACAGATCAATCATGTCATCACCTAAGTTCTCAAACAGGTTTAAACCTCGACGTCAACCGACCGTACGGCGCGGTGGTACGGTGCACGTTGGTACGGTATCCCAGCTCCCGTTCACAATACCATACCATGTTTTGTAATTCAAATGGTGTCATGGCCACCGCGGGTTGTTGCGGGGGGCGCGGGGGGAGCATGCCACCCGCACTTTTATGTTAATTTGGTCTATTCTTCAAGGTTTTCACTTATGGGAGGAGGAACTACCTACTTATATGTTGCACAGTCTCCAGCCTACGATTTTGAATTTTGCTGTATTACCTAGGTACCTAGGTAAGTACCTACCTATATCATTTGTATGGGTACCTACCTTTATTGTAAAGTCGGAAATTAACTGTGAAAATGACTACCAAATTAAAATGTCCGTATGTTCTAAACTCTGAACTCCTCGTCTACATAGGTAGGTACGGCTTAAGTTGCAAGACAGGGGTCCGAAGGGGCCCGTTAGGGCCGAAGCCTGCCGGGTCAGCGGGACTGTCCGAAAGGGTTACCGCTACCCCGGAACATAAAGGGCTAAGGAAGGAACATGGATGGGTTTTAGTCAGTAGGTAAGAGTCTGACACTCCCTACCGCTCCACCCAGAGCGGGAGGAGTCATTTGATGATTTTCCACCCTCAAAAAAAAAGGAGGTTGAAGACGACTGCTCAGGTCTTTAGTGTCCCTAAAACAGAAGAACCTCGAAGTATCTCCTGACCCCCTGAAAGTCATATCATCTTTCACACAGTCCATCCATCATTTTTTTGTCTTCCGCTACTCTTATAGTCATCCACATTCATACCCAAAACTTTCCTCACAACAAACTCAAACTCAAAGCATTTATTTCAATTAAACCATGTACAGGCACTTTTGAATTGTCAAAGTTAAATAGTCGGTCAGTTAATCAGACAGTTGAAGCTAGTTGCCCATTCCAAAACGTAGATCTCTATGGAGGAGAACGCAGAACATTTTCCTTCATAAACTAGGTATTCAAATCAAATCAAATCAAAAGTCATTTATTCAAACTAGGCTGAGAATCAGCACTTTTCGAACGTCAAAATTACAAAAGACAGTCCCCCAAAACGCCCGCCCTTCACCACTTCCTAGTGCTTTCGCTGCAACTCCCCAGCAGCACAACTGTCTGTTCAGTTAAATATTACTTATAATGATGAACTTGTTCTGTTTCGTGGCAGCCCTGGGAGTTAGAAATGGGAGTGGTAGCGTGGGTCACGGCACCGTGACAATGAGGCGAAGTGTCACGCTGCATAATGCATGTCCGGAGACTCCGCCCGGGAGCCTCTTTGATACATCAAGACTCCGTCACGTATAGTTCTACAAGATGTAACTGAAATAACTGAAAAGCGAAAGGAGCAGGTCATTGTACTCATCATTATGAACAACTTTGACTAAGGGACCAACCGTAAAATTGCGAAAATTATGTATTGGCTGAGCTGTTCCCTACATTTTATCTACTTATTCGGACATAATGAGAAGCTGTTTGTTTGTCGCGATTTCAGGCTTGTTCTCATATTAAAGGGGGTGATATAATGATGAAATTATCCCTTTTCAGGTTTTCAGTTATAACCTGCACCCTGTATACGTATGTGGCTTTCGACAGTCTTTTTTTTTCAGAGGAGGCATTGGGCTGATTTCCTCCAGATCCCAAATAACTATAAAATAGCTATATATTATAATTAAAACACAGAGCTCTACATCTAGAAAATATAGATACAAAAGAGTAAGCATTTTTTATTTAATTTAAAGATTGACTTAAGTATATTTATGTTAATTCTACAATCATAATCTTTACATAAAGCTTTGATAAGCAAAGGCCAGCTCATAGTAGCTACAATGCCAGTTAGTGTTTTAGTACTTCGCCAATGTAGATGTGACAAAGTCGTGGCTGCAGTTCTTACGAAATTCTCACTAGCTAGCAGCGCATTCACAGGTTGACATCACCTCAGCCCCTTACAATTATCTGCAGCCATACCGCATAATATTTTAGTACAAGAAATAACATAAAATCTTAGCTGATGGACACTTCACAGCAGTACCACTTCAATTTCAACCCAATCAAAATTCAACTCTAAAACCCTCCTCCAAAGTTAACAATCAAATGAAGATTTAACTTAGTTTTTGAGATTGTTATGTAAAATACCACATCTTGACAACAAAAGGTGTTTGGAACGGACAATGTATTGTCAGTCGAGTGTGACATTCGTCAGGGCTTTTAAAACTTTTCAACTTATAAATGTTTAGGAGAAACATATGTATAATATAGTACAGCGCTGTGAGATAAGAAGGCCAATTAGAATGTGGATGTCAAAGTGGCGGTTGAATGGATGAATAGACTTTATGGGCGGCAAGAGTGGCTAATACCTACTGTGAGGTGGTTGGTTAGTGGGTCTAAAGGTCAAAAGCAAGATCTTAGTAGCAGTAGATTTTTCTTGTGGAGGAGCTCGTTCGGCAATTTGTGCTGCCAGCTGCCACCGATGTTAATTCTGCCACCAACGTTGCTGTGTGCGGTAACTCATGGCTTGTGGCTCACCTGCTGGTTTACCATCAATGAACAAAAAAAAAAACAAAAAAGCATATTGCCTGTTCCAAAATTCTTACTTAAATACAATTAAATAATATTTTTCAAACAATAATCGTTGGAAAAAGTGTAGAATTTATAGTTCCTTATAAATACCAGATGAAATGTGCTCTAGTGAGTATTTAACGTAAAATTTTTACCTGAACAGGAACCTTAAATGAGGTACCTTCTTTTGAAAGACTTTTATAGGTAGGTATGTCGCTATTTTTTATGCGTTGAAACAGGCTATGTTTTATAATTAATTTCGTAAGCTTCAGTAATTGGTTTTATGATTTGTTAGTTTTAATTGTTTCTCCTCCTCCTTCAGTCAATTAAAAATGTTCCCGTTGTGATTAGTGCTTGTATCAGCAATCACTGATAACATCGGCAATGCAATGGTTTGCTGATGCTAATCTAAATTAATATCAACTAACTGCTGCCTCATTTAATCGCTTGTTTCAATTAATTTTATTTGCATTATTTGGTACCTATGTACACTTGGTCGGTACTGTAGAGGTCTCTCTGAGCTTTACCTCTCACAGTACCTACGCAGTTGAACGAACTTAACGACATTCAAGAATATCTATAGCAATACGCATGTAGGTAATAAATTGTAGGCTGTCTTCAAGTTAACTTTTGCCTAGCTTTTTTTAATTATAAGTAGACATTTATGTCTCTCGCAAACAATCTTTGATCGTTGTTACGTGAAGTCCGAAGCCCGATAATCTGACAACCAGTCTTACCAAGGGTTATCGTGTTCCCCAGTAACTAGGCTGTGGAGGTTAGATAGGCAGTCGCTTCGTGTAAACTGCTGGTACCTATTCAGCTGCATCCGGACAATAAGCCGACCCTAGGGTAATTGAAAACGGCTAGGCAGATGACGTAATCTTAGAATTGAAATCGCTGTTAAAAGTTAACCACTTTTCCTGTCAAAACATCAAGATGTCTTTACAAATTAAAGGATGAATAAAAATAACTAAACTGTTAAATAATAAACATAATACTTCCGTTTGAAACATAACGTGTCCCCACTAACTGCCTACCTCACGCATATTAATAGATAACTCATCAAAAGGACACCCTCTCCAGTTTCAATCTCTCTAAGAGAACCCTTTTAACACTTCCGCTATTAAAACTGCTATAAACACTGAAAAAGTGCGACAAAAAATACTCTCTACACTTCAAGGATAAACCAACTCTATCATAACGGAAAAAGGTAGAAAACAGCTTGAGCTACACAGCTATCACAATATCAAAGTGATAATTTCAACATCTAATCAAAATCCGTATCTATTGTACCCATAAATAAGGTTCAAATTTACGTAGAACGGTAAAAGTTACGTGTAATAAACCTTTAACATGACAACACGAAATTAAAAGTATTAAAACAACATGTGTGAGACAATGGAGCGGCGAGCACAAAGGGCGGCGGTGCCTTTGAAGTCGGCGTTGGGCCGGTTAATTTTACAACGGCCCGGTGGCCACACAGGCTTGAAACTTGTACAACTAACTATTGTGCACCTTTTGAACGTAATAATGTAATAAACTATAGTTCTGAACCTTTGTTACGTTCAATGTAACATAAGTCGATGTTTCCCCGTATTGTTCAATTAACGGATTGTATTTCTTTTGTGTTTTGTTAATGGAAAGTAATTAGAACTGATTGCATAATCAGTTTTTAGAAGGGGTCTACGTACAAAAGTGCAATCATAGCAAACAGTCTATTGTGTGCGATAAGGCCTTTTTTTTCTTCTACGAAGCCTAGTCTAGGCATACTAATACCTGTTATTCTGTGGTCCAACTTTTGAGATTTGATAAATTTACTAAATTTATCAAATCTCAAAAGTTGGGCAGCCGCAGGACACAGTGAGGCAGTGACAGAGTGGCGTCCAAGGACTGGAAGACGAGATGGCGGCGAGATGGTCGGACGATAATGTTGCCGTCGCGGTTAGAACATGAGGCTGGTACAGGAGTGTGGGGATTGACACAAGAAAAGAGAGGCCTGTAAACGGTAGTGGGCAAAGTCGAGCCGTAGATGATGATGATGATGATGGTGATGATGATATCGATGTTGACGTTGATGATGTTGATGATGGTGTTGATGATGTCTATGTTGATGATGGTGTTGATGATGTCTATGTTGATGATGGTGTTGATGATGTCTATGTTGATGATGGTGTTGATGATGTCTATGTTGATGATGGTGTTGATGATGTCTATTTTGATGACGGTGTTGATGATGATTATGAAGATAATGGTGATGCTGATGTTAATGATGTAAATGATGATGAATGCACTCATTTCATACAAAATCGTCTCTAAGCGCATACGTTTGTAGAGACGATTTTGTATGAAATGCGTACTGCATTCAGGTTCTCCGAATCTGAATTCCTGATCAGGAAACCGGACGTATGCGGCCGGCCTAAGAGTCCCTAAAAGATAATGTAAAAACCTACACCACCTCCAGTGGAACAGCTCATACTGGTGTGTTCGTCACGTTTTTGTTTTGGCGCGCTATTATCGCTTCCTGTCAGCGTGCAGCGGCGCGGGCGCAGGCGGCCAGCCGTGAAAACCCACCATTGTGCCACGGCGGCGGCGCCATCAGCCCATCCCACTTCCACTGCACTTTAGAACTTTTATTACGATGTGAAATTGTTTCCAATACGAAAATATTTAAAAAATCAACAGAAATAAAGTAATTTCAATCTAAACACTAACTTCGATTTGTAAATAAATAACAGGTCCGTAAGGTTTAAGCAAAGTTTAGTATTCCTAGAAAAGTAGTAATACCGTATAAATCTGTAGGCTACATAACAAAAAGTCAATTTTTGGGCATAGACTTATAAAAAAAGATGCCGCGCCACGCATGTCGAAAGTGAAGCACAGTAAGTATGCTGGGACCGTTTGTACAAACACGCCCCACGCTCACATTACATTTACATCATAGTATGCCGACCGGCCACCATTACGTGACACGACAGCGTCAATCGTCAATCACGCACACGTAGATCGGTACGGTGCGTGCTTCACTTTCGATATGCGTGGCGCGGAGTCCATCTTTTTTATAAGTCTATGCTTTTGGGTAAGAAAATCAAAACCATTTGTTACCAGTTACTAGACGGTCCAAAATTCATACTGCTGACGAGTTTTTGGCTGTTATTATAGGTACCTAACTCTTTAGTCTTTAGGCAACCAGCCCCCGGTCTCTCCCCTATCAATGATTTCAATTTCTATGAAATTTGAATTCCAGAATTTTCAGCCACGTCGACAATTTCCTACTATTTTTCCAGTCCACTATAAAAAACTGTAAAGGTACTCATAGCTAGTCTGAAATTTTAATATCTATCACATTTTAGATATACTAGGCGCAGCTCTATCACTTTCTCAGATTGCAGTCAATATCTTAC
The DNA here is from genome assembly GCA_963669345.1 of Gortyna flavago. Taxonomy (NCBI): domain Eukaryota; kingdom Metazoa; phylum Arthropoda; class Insecta; order Lepidoptera; family Noctuidae; genus Gortyna; species Gortyna flavago. The sequence continues at coordinate 2,386,694 of OY770144.1, forward strand.
GTCTGGCTAAAAGTTTCTGACATAGATACGTATTTGAACTAACTCTATTACTTATGTCAGAAACTTGTGTCCTCGCTTTCTTCAAAATCAGAAAATCTAAATATTTTATTTCACATAAACCTACATGGGCACTTATGAAACGTCAGAAGCTAGGTGCACGGTTCCAATTGGTCGTTTCCTATGGAGAAGAACCGGCAAGAAACTCCACGGTTACTCTTTTAAAAATAGTTGGTTTTTACAATGTTTTCAAGTTACAATAGGTATGGGAGGACAGCGTAGGCCTGTCAACAAGTACCAGGTACTTGATAATATAAAAAATCATCTACAGATCTAAAGTCTAAACGGCCTACAAAGTCCTCACATTTACAAAATTAGAATCCATCAAAAGGATAAAGTAAATAATAAAATTTATAAAAACCTACTAAAACCAAGTGATATGATTGACATTACAACCACTAATTCTCTTCTTGTTGAAGACAAAGAATTGTGTAACTATACAGACGCTATACAACGTTTATTATAGTAAGTAAGTAAAAGTATCAGAAAACTTGTAGAAAACAACCAATTCATAGATATTATTAAACATATTATTGTCCATAAACCGTATCCACAGCCAGTTTTTTGTAGATAAACTGCATTTTAATACCTTTATCGCTAACGCGGCTCTATCTTCACGCCGCATCCGGTAGGGGGCAGGCAGCACAAGAAACTATGACCGCTTTATAAGTACCTACCTACTCACGTCTGATACGTTATCGTGGCGTTAATGACTAATTAATGAATTAACAATGAATATTATGGCGGTTTAATGCACTCTGGGTAAATGTATGGTAATGCGAGTGGGGTGAATATTATTAAAATTAAATTATGGTTAATTATTCTATTATTGCGGCACGCTTGAGGTTACGCTAAAGGCTGCCTTTTTCCGTATATCGTTAATAAATATTATCTTTAGGGAGAATAAAATGGTCAGGCGGACCCGTAAACAGATGATAATATTGTTGTTATCCATCTCCATGTTGCCTTTAATTTATCTTTTTCATGAAATTTTTATGCAAACAAGACATAGTGACAAGGGACATGTTGATGTAGTGGAAGAGGGAGGAATGGTGGCAGACGTTCTATTTACCACTATGGAACAAACTTTAAGGGAGTGCAGCTTATTATGGACATACCCTGAAAAAAAAAAAAATGCTGTTTTCTACAAAGGCGATCGAAGTTAAAGGAACAGCATTTTTTTTCTTAGTTACCTTAAAATATGACCCTTTTTTTGATAATATAGATTCATCGATACTGTACCTAAACAAACACCTTGATTAACTCTACCGATTGAGTGGAAAACATATACCCAAGTGCTTCATTCCTCCCGTTATATTCAAACCAAAATACCAACAAATATACACACATCAAAAGTGTCTAGGGATCAAGCATTTTTATGCGGATTTCTTGAGATTGAGATGTGGCTTTGTAATAAATTTATGATTTTATAAATATATGGATCCTTTTTGGTGCATTTCATAATTTGAATCAGGAACTGTGAATCAAATTCGAGTAAAAGATGAAAATCAGCTGTCAATATTTTCCCTATAAAAACATACAACGCATTGAAGACATTATTAGTGCTACTGTTTCCCTACTACTGATTAAAACCAACGTTATTATGGAGCGGCGACGTCATTTAAGCAGGGAAGAAATGCTCAGAGCCGTGGGAATGATAGAAGCTGGTTCCCGGCAACGTACTGTGGCTTTAGCTCTGAATACAAGTCAGAGTGTTATCAGTCGACTTTGGACACGTTACCGAAGCACTGGTACCGTGGCTGAGCGCCATGGAGGACGGTATCGCTGCACCACACGGAGACAAGACCGATACATTCAAATCTTAACTCGAAGAGCTCCAACAATAACCGCCATGATGTTAGCCGTGAGGCTTCATCACTCTTCAGGGAACTTAATTAGCGACCAAACAGTCAGAAACCGCTTGCATGAAGTGAACCTTCATTCCCGAAGACCGCTACGGGTACCACCTATAGCAATGCACAATCGTAGGATTCGATATCAATGGGCTCTTGAACACAGAAATTGGGCAGAAGAACAATGGCGTTTCGTGTGCTTTTCTGATGAGTCTCGTTTTGGTATGAGACCGGATCAAGACGTATACGACACTGGAGAACCCCTGGACGCCAACAGCGATTAAAATCCTGCCAGGAAGTCCATCCTTATAGTGGTGGAACCATCATGGTATGGGCGGGTATTTGGATCGGCGGAAGAACTGAGTTGATTTGGATCAGAGGCAACCTCAACGCTCAAATTTATGCTGAGACGATTGTATCAGACGTCATCGTTCCTCTACAAGTGCAAATCGGTCCCTTATTTCAGTTAATGCATGATAATGCACGACCGCACACCGCAAGAGTTGTAAGACAGACTCTCGCCGCAGCTAACATCAATGTCCTGCCCTGGCCTGCTCAGTCGCCAGACTTGAACCCGATTGAGCATGCATGGGATATGCTACAGAGAAGAGCTCTGCCGAATATGGAGGGTATCCAGTCGCAAGAAGACCTTTTTTTGTTGTTGCAACGAACATGGGCGGCCATTCCACAGCGTGATTTGGATGAACTCATTTTGAGTATGCCAAACCGATGTTCTTGTGTTGTTAGTGTTCGCGGTAGAAACACGGATTATTAATTGTTTAAGTTACCCAATAAAATTTTAAAGAAAACTGTTATTTCAGTCTTTTTTTCGAACTTTTGTGTTAGTGGTTCAAATGTCAAAAATCCCTTTATTAGGAAAATGGCAAATTTCTTTATTAATGCAAAGGTGACTTGGTTTATCGTTACTGTGACAAACGAAAACACTTTATTTGATGAATCCTTAAAGAAAATTTTAATTAATATCAATCAGGAGAAAAGTTATTGCAAAAATATATGTTGATCCCTAGACACTTTTGATGTGTGTATTATTGTTAATTTGTTATTAATTCAGAACAATTAAAACAATAAATAATAACGAACTACATATTATTTATTTTAAACAATATCAATAACCATTTGAGTTCAAAGAACTCATTCACTCTTTTAGAAAAATATTTCGCTTGTAACTCCCTATTGTGTATTGAGTTCACTAATGGTTCTCGCAAACTCCATTCACTGATTGCAATGTCGGTTAAAAAATGTAACATTATTTAAAAACAATTGTTGCTAATTGGTCTCCCAATACCCACCACCTTTGTGGTGTTCTGCGAATTAATGGGACGTCTTTGTTATGGTTATGGTGTGGTAGGGATGAAACAGGCCCGCCAAGCTATGAATAAATGAAAGCACTAGGAAGTGGTGAAGGGCGGACGTTTTGGGGGACTGTCTTATGTAATTTTAACGTTCGAAAAAACTGCTGATTCTCAGCCTAATTTGAATAAATCACTTTTGATTGATTGATTAAAATTAAATTACATGGTGCTGAAACGTAACCGGTAAAATGTGGGTGCACTATAGGTACACCTCTGCCTGACCCTTTGGGGATTACAGGCGAGATGTTATGTTATTTAAAAGAAAGAAAGAAAAAATAAAGTTTATTTGGACACTGTTCGTGAAACACAAAATGCAAAAATAACAAAATAAAAATAATGTTTCAAACAACAATAGTGAATGTATGTGAATGAAATAACGCCTGTTCCTCTTCATAGCAACCTATACAAATACTAGGCTTTGAAAAGGGTAACCTGCAGCTTCATCTTTCTGACTGATCGACTCCTTGACAGTGCAAATGGTAATTGGTTTAGTAAATTCAGCCTATAATGTTCCCACTGCTGTGACACAGTCCTCCTCTCTTCGCCAGAGAGTGGGCTGTGCCACGCGGGCCCAGTACGGGTTGGCACTTGTTACATGTCTTCGAATTTTTGGTTCTAGGTCATGGTCATCCTCACAATGTTTTTCTTCACCCGTAAACTAAAGGCGAAGGCTGAGTGATGAGGTATGCTTGAACTAATATCCATCGATGTCCGTCTGTCGTGACGACATTATTACGTTTAGTTGCTCTTTGAAATTCCTGTGACCATATTCACGGATACGTCGAAAAAGAGTTGAATACTTGAATCCGTCCAAATAAACTCACGTTTCGTCATGCCAGACGTATGTCATGTCATTGTATAGACGACTAATACGATAGGTATTTATTACCAACAGAAGACGGTTAGATATGTTTTTGATAAAGTCGGCTTTTGCTAGGCTCTCAGAATCATTCGTACCAACGGTTTATGGGAATATCTCATGCAGTTTTCCAACACTAATAAGTAATAACAGAAAGGTACGTAAGCTTAGGGGGCAAAGCTTGCCGACATAGCCACACGCACACCTAATTTGTAGATATAGGTACCTAACTTGAGATATTTGCAATCCATCGTGGTAGCGGGTAATTTTATAGACATTCCTATGCGGCGCGGCTCCTCAAAGCAGTTAATGGCTGTCTAAAGCTTCTCACAATTAATCCCCCCCCCTTTGCCTTCCGTAGTCATCGTTGGGTGCGCGGGAGCAGACAGAATACGTAGAAGCAGAAGTTTCAACCTAATCGCGGCGCATGATGCAATTGGATGTACCTACATTGAACCACCACTGCGGACTGCTGGCAGCTTTTCCCTCATGATCCATTAAACAGGGTTATTGGTAAAGCACTAACAACCTTGCAGGACTGGATTACTAACTTATCATTAACAACAACTTTTGTTTTAAGACTTTTTACAAAAACAAACCTTCAAGATTTTGTTGTTTTCTCTAACCCCCGCTCCCCTCCGCTTTTTGTACTCGACACACTCTTCAACAACTAAGTAAGTCAGTTTCTTTAAGTCTTCAGTCTAACTGTATGCAACCAATACTAGTATTTTAGAAACCGACAACCTTTCCGACCTCCACAACCCAGTTACTGGGTATAAGGTTATCAGATTATGGTAAGAAGTGAGCCTTCTATCCTCTCCTTCATTAACAGAATCGTGCGTGACAAATTGCAGCGCCCGCGCATCCGAGAAAAACATCGTTTAACGATAGCTTAATTAAAGACCCAGCACAATGTTATAAACTATTATACATGTAGCCACACTAGCCACAGTAAACTTTCCTTCGATTTTGGAAGATAAATATAATTGTTATACAGAAGAAAAATGGTTTCTGAAACTGTTTTTGACAGTTAGCTGAATCCAAAATTAGGCAAAAATGTGTAATAAGACTAAAACTTGTTGTTTTCGACTAGTTACCTATCCCTGAACTAAAAGGGCCCGTGGCTAAATAATAACAGCCGCACAGGTCGATCGATCAGGTTAAGCAACGCTTGCCGCGGTTGGTCTGTGGATGGGTGACCATCTTTACATATCGAGACCCCTCCGTGCCTCGGAAAGCACGTTAAGCCGTTGGTCCCGGCTGTCATTCGTGGATCTTTGACAGTCGTTACGGGTAGTCAGAAGTCCGAAAGTCTGACAACCAGTCTTACCAAGGGGTATCGTATTACCCAGTAACTGGGTTGTGGAGGTCAGATAGGCAGTCGCTCCATGTAAAATACTGGTATTCAGCTGCATCCGGTTAGACTGGAAGACGACCCCAACATAGTTGGGAAAAGGCTAGGCAGATGATGACCTATCCCTGAACTGCAGGTCCAAACTCCAATCAACCTTTTCAGCATTTCTAATGTCTAATTTTCCAAGATAAAATTAGTTTATGGTTACAAAAACTTATTTTATAAGTAGGTACGTCCATATACTGACGAATCGCTAGAGAGCAAGAAAATTGCTCTTATTTTAGTTAAGGTATCAACCATAGGTCTTCACAAAATGGTCGACGCCATACGAAACAGAATGTAACCGCAGCCGAAGCAACTTGTAACAGTAAAGAAAAACTGTTGCAAGTTGTTTTAAATTACATTAAAAGTGGTCTTAATGAATGAGGGACGTTTTTTTTGTGTCTGTAAGAGGTTGGAGATAAATGTCATTAATCACGGAGTTATCAGCGCCCATGTGGTCAACATTGTCACTGAGACTATGTTGGACGTTAGAAAGACGATGACGACGGACGGACGGACGTTGATATGTTCAAGTGGGTAATCGGTAACTATAGAATATTGTACTTTTGTGTGTTGTGCTGTCTTTTGTGTGCGCCAAATGAATGGTTTATCTATCTATCTACATCGATATTCTAAGTCCGTTTGAAAGAACTTCATCGATACATCACCATAATGTTAAATAAATGAACATGCAATAAATAAATAAAACAAGAAATGGATCAGCAATATCCTTCAAAATTATTCAGATTTTGATTGATAGAGTGATAAGCAATAAGGTAGCAGTTGTATTCCAATTTTCCCTCTTATTACAACCTAGTTTAAGTCGAGTATGTATCGAGGCAGAGCAGTGGTGGCCCAGTGGTATCGGCCGCGACTTACGAGTTGTATTTCGTTCACTGGTTGTAGGTCGTAGATTCGAACCCAGACAGGCGCTTTACTTTGTGTAAATTATTTCATCACCACTGCTCCCAAACTGGTAAAGAAAAACATCGTGAGGAAACCGGCATGTCCTAGAAACAAAAATTCGAAGACGTGTGACATCTAAACTGGGCCCGCGTGGTGGATTACGGCCAACTCCCTCTCACAGACAGGAGGCCTGTGTCCCAGCAGTGGGAACATTATAGGCTGAAGTAATGACCAAAAATTTCAACGAAGGGGGATCCAGGATCATGAATTGTATCCATGGTAAGAGGTTGGGCGTCAATGTCCCTGTATCACCCTGCATTATAGGTATACCTAACTTGTTAATACTAACAGCTAATGCCTAGCCATACTATATCCAGGGCCCTAATTCACCAAGACCACTCAATGATTCCTTACTTCGAAACCACGTCTATTCCTTAGCTAATCACGCCAACCTCGAGTTCATTTCACTCGGTTTCTTTCATTGTGTCATAGAGAATACAGCCCCTGGTTGTCTTGTAGAAAAACAACCATTTAAATACTCGCTAATTGGCTTTAAATTACGAAACGAGTAGTTTAAGGCCAAAATATCAAACTATTTACAACACTTCAATTTATATTGCTATGGCTACCAGCATTCCATAGACAGAGCGACCGACCGATGACGGCACCATAAACCCAGATTGTGGTTCAAAATCTATTAATTCCGTTGATGAAAACGTTTCTAATAACCCGAAATACTTCCAGCAAGATATTAATTTATTACTATTCACTTATCTAATTCAATTCCAACTTGAAAGCTTTCAACATCACTTCAGAAATTCTCGATTATACGTTTGATCTATAACAATTAGTCACAACTCGTTCTCATATCTTTTCTAAACGCATCTATGTAAGTTAACATATAAAGGTTCGATAGAAAATAGTTTCGTTTCGATAGATAATGTTGAATTTAATCTTTAATATGGTGTTTCGAATCATATTTGATAGGTGAAGCTGAGGGCCGTTTGTGAGCTGGGAAACCGTGTGAATGTTTTTCAATTATGGGCCTTGTAGTTGTTGAAATTGCCTCGAAAAAACTTAAATATGTTTTAAATTGAAAATAAAACCATGAAAAGCAGCACCTGCATATATATATTACATTTACTTTGTAGTTTTTGTATAGTTTTAGTTAAGTTAGGATTTAAATTTGTTATTTTTATATGCAAACTATGTTAAACATATATTATTAATAATATTATTAATTATTTAAATCCATTATTATTAATAATTGATTAAAATCTTTACTTTGTGAATTGGTTAAAAATGAAAAATATACATTTATTAGAGATGAGGTCGGTGACTCGGTGTGGTAAGCTACACCGAAACAAACTCAGAGGTCCATACAATTACATTGTAATAGTCAGATCATTATTATGAGGACCATCATAATTACGTAACACACTATCAGTAGAAATAAATAGCTTTCCTTTTTACAGTACAACAATATTCGTTGCGTCAGACAAATTTTTCGAAAATATGAAGCAAGATTAGCAACATCCTCAGATTGTGGTTGATAATGTTTTACGCAATTAGGATGCTGAATGCTGATCCTGTCTCTCCGCTCGTTTCAGATTGCCGCCCGATCGGACTGTGAGAAGTGTGAGACTAAGTGCACCTGTGTCCTGTGTATTACTTGTGCACTATAAGTAATACAGACGTGCTCAAAAGCGGTATCTCAAAGAAAAAGAAAAAAAAAAAAAGTAAAGAAAAAAAAAAAAAAAAAGTAAAGAAAAAAGAAAAAGAAAGAAGGTAAAGAAATTTTATACGCATCCAATGAGCTAAGCCAAATAGCGGTATCTTAATTAAAACATATAAGTAAAAAAAATCATTAAAAAAGTTTTCCTTATCTCAGTTTTACCACAAATCACTAGAGAATAAGACCAAAAATTCAATTTGCTCGAAACTACACACATCAAAAGTGTCTAGGGATCAAGCATTTTTATGCGGATTTCTTGAGATTGAGATGTGGCTTTGTAATAAATTTATGATTTTATAAATTTATATGGATCCTTTTTGGTGCATTTCATAATTTGAATCAGGAACTGTGAATCAAATTCGAGTAAAAGATGAAAATCAGCTGTCAATATTTTCCCTATAAAAACATACAACGCATTGAAGACATTATTAGTGCTACTGTTTCCCTACTACTGATTAAAACCAACGTTATTATGGAGCGGCGACGTCATTTAAGCAGGGAAGAAATGCTCAGAGCCGTGGGAATGATAGAAGCTGGTTCCCGGCAACGTACTGTGGCTTTAGCTCTGAATACAAGTCAGAGTGTTATCAGTCGACTTTGGACACGTTACCGAAGCACTGGTACCGTGGCTGAGCGCCATGGAGGACGGTATCGCTGCACCACACGGAGACAAGACCGATACATTCAAATCTTAACTCGAAGAGCTCCAACAATAACCGCCATGATGTTAGCCGTGAGGCTTCATCACTCTTCAGGGAACTTAATTAGCGACCAAACAGTCAGAAACCGCTTGCATGAAGTGAACCTTCATTCCCGAAGACCGCTACGGGTACCACCTATAGCAATGCACAATCGTAGGATTCGATATCAATGGGCTCTTGAACACAGAAATTGGGCAGAAGAACAATGGCGTTTCGTGTGCTTTTCTGATGAGTCTCGTTTTGGTATGAGACCGGATCAAGACGTATACGACACTGGAGAACCCCTGGACGCCAACAGCGATTAAAATCCTGCCAGGAAGTCCATCCTTATAGTGGTGGAACCATCATGGTATGGGCGGGTATTTGGATCGGCGGAAGAACTGAGTTGATTTGGATCAGAGGCAACCTCAACGCTCAAATTTATGCTGAGACGATTGTATCAGACGTCATCGTTCCTCTACAAGTGCAAATCGGTCCCTTATTTCAGTTAATGCATGATAATGCACGACCGCACACCGCAAGAGTTGTAAGACAGACTCTCGCCGCAGCTAACATCAATGTCCTGCCCTGGCCTGCTCAGTCGCCAGACTTGAACCCGATTGAGCATGCATGGGATATGCTACAGAGAAGAGCTCTGCCGAATATGGAGGGTATCCAGTCGCAAGAAGACCTTTTTTTGTTGTTGCAACGAACATGGGCGGCCATTCCACAGCGTGATTTGGATGAACTCATTTTGAGTATGCCAAACCGATGTTCTTGTGTTGTTAGTGTTCGCGGTAGAAACACGGATTATTAATTGTTTAAGATACCCAATAAAATTTTAAAGAAAACTGTTATTTCAGTCTTTTTTTCGAACTTTTGTGTTAGTGGTTCAAATGTCAAAAATCCCTTTATTAGGAAAATGGCAAATTTCTTTATTAATGCAAAGGTGACTTGGTTTATCGTTACTGTGACAAACGAAAACACTTTATTTGATGAATCCTTAAAGAAAATTTTAATTAATATCAATCAGGAGAAAAGTTATTGCAAAAATATATGTTGATCCCTAGACACTTTTGATGTGTGTATTAGCTATTCCTGAGATTGCGTTTAGCACGGCTGAATATCTCCCGCGTAGATGGCTATGGCCGGAATTCGGTCTGGAGCACTTTTATTATGAGGACCTGATGGATACTACTGTTCACTATAAGAACCACTATAAATACAAAAAATAACTATTTGATGCTGTTTTCAGAGTTCCGCTGGCGTCTTGAGTACCTTTTGTTTATGGAGTCATGGACAGAGAAAAAAAACATTTTCCTTAAGTATAGCAATTCCTTTCACTTCATGAGAACTTTTACCTACCAAATGAAGTCATCTGCAAACGTTATCAACCACAAATCTGCTGCAATATCGTGGTTCATATCATTCTAGGTGGACTCGTTGTAATTCCGACCGCGTCCTCTGTTCCCTCGGATCGGTATCAATTAAGTATATGCGGCGTGGGCTGGCCGGTCAGTAATGGCGGTCGCAGATAAAACCAGTAATTAACGAATCAATTTCATTATATCCGGCCCCTTTGTGTCGGCCGTGTAGGCCGGGAGCCGATGTAAAGGTGAAAAAAATAAGTAATGCAAGTTTTTATGTAGATTTTTGAGGATTTCTTTTTGGGTAGCTACTGAATTTTATTTATTGATTTAGGACCTCCAACAAAAGATGTACACAATACATCATCTGCCTAGTCTTTTCCCAACTATGTTGGGGTCGGCTTCCAGTCTAACCGGATGCAGCTGAATACCAGTACATGGAGCGACTGCCTGTCTGAACTCCACAGCCCAGTTACTGCGATACCCCTTGGTAAGACTGGTTGGAGTGACATTCGGGATCAACGGCTTAACGTGCTTTCCGAGGCACGGAGGGGTCTTGGTATGTGAAGATGGTCACCCATCCACGGACTAACCGCGGCTGGCGTAGCGCTGTTATTACTCAGCCTCAAGCCCCTCCATGATGTACACAATACATGATACATAAAGGTCAACATCAGGTATTGAGTAGGTGCACTCCTTCACATATAGGAGAAAAAGCAAAATAAAATTAACAACTAAGTAAGCTAAGAAAGATAAACATTTGAAAAGTTAATAATAAATTAATTATTAAAGAACATATAAAAGAAAATATAACGTTTAGAGATACTTACTCAAATTACATTAAATCTATTAAAAAAGTCTTATATTAAGGCAGATATTTGCAAATTTTAAGTAGCAGCTAGTTCAGACGAAAAATAAAAAAATAAAGTTTACGAAAATATTAATACTGAGGTAAGTATATCAATATTTTTTTCTCTACTCGTACAAGTATAGGTACCTATTAATAGTTTTTCAATGAAAAAATTACATGGAGCAGGCACACGATCCGTAATTACTTACCTCCTACATAATCCACAAAAATGCTCCCAGAACTTAGCAACTGCCAACACGCAGCGATGCGAACACAAAAACTTTAATACATTTAATTGTTTCCTAAGAACCGCATCAAAATAATTACCAGCTCTTAAGACGCGACAATGAGCTCACGATACTTAATTGATGTAATTAGAACCGGATAATTAGAACGACGAAACATTTAAAATTAGCTTTTTATTTTTGTAATTGGACTTAACGAGGGATGTTTTTAAATATTCAATGTGCAAGCCTTTGAAACAGTTTCTCCATAATACATGTAGATAAGCAAATGTTCTGTCGTTTATGGGAGAAAAGTGCTGAATTTAAATGTCGTTATTTTGAGAAGTGTATTTTCTGCGGTTGTCACTTATGGGTTACACATGGTGATTTAGCTGTTAAACTGTTAAAGATGTTGTTTATGACCTACGTTTGTTCTAGATATTTTTCCGTTTTCGATGAAAGGAAAATCGAATCTTACCTATACAGTACATCTTCTCTAATATAAAAAATTCTCGTGTCACAATGTTAGTTACCATACTCCTCCGAAACGGCTTGACCGATTTTTATGAAATTTTATATGCATATTCAGTAGGTCTGAGAATCGGCTGCTATCTATTTTTCATACCCCTAAGTGATAAAAGAAATCTTACGCGGGTGAAACCGCGGGGCGCAGCTAGTCATAGATAAAATAATAAAAAAATTAAGGGGTTGATATTGGTGCCCTTAATTTCTTTTTTCTATTTGTATGCCATTTTTATTAAGTACAGTTACCTACTTGTAGTTTTTAGGCTTACTTATAAACTTCATAATCGAGACATTTTAATGACAAGTACATAATTGGCCAATTATTTACCACGTCACGATATGGTTATGGCATACTTAGCCGGCGCAATATTTTAGGTTTTGCAGAGCATTTTACGACATCTCCAGCGCAAATGTCAATTTGTGATATGAATACAAATTAATTTAATAAGATCCTAGGAAATATAGGGAACGATACGCAGCGAGCGAAGATATGTTTGTGTATGTACCTTCAATCAATCAACTTGGCCTTTTGCAGCCCACTGCTGGACATAGGCTGTGCCACAACACCCTGTCCTCCGTTTTCCGCTTCCAGTCTGTCCCAGCCACCTTTAGGTCGTCCGTCCATCTAGCTGGGGGGCGTCCCACACTACGCTTGCCAGCCGTGGCCAGCCCACTGCCACTTCAGTTTACTTACTCTGCAAGCTATGTCGGTAACTCCATTTTTCACAAGCCATTTGCTAGTACTCGATTGGTTCAAAGAATTCAAAAGACTTCAAAAATAGATCTCAAAACAATTATCTGGTATTTTTTCTCGATAAATAATGACGTCATATGAACTTTTAAAATAGGCTCATCATCAAATACCACAAACATACAAATCTAAAAAAGCATTCATAGTCAAATAGATAAAAAAAGAAGATTGTTTGTGCTTTGACCACGCGATAGAAGCACAGAATAGAAGTGGAACTTATATGAGCCGAGTATTTATTAGTCACCGACCGATTGGAGCCGAGTATATCCAATTCAGTGCCCGAGGATAAGCGATTTAATGTCACCGACCGACTGGAGCCGAACATATCCGATCCAGCGTCACCGACCCGAGCATGACGGTTCAGTTTCGTTCAGTGTTCAGAATTAGCACAAAATGTGCCTAAAGTTTTCACTTCAACAATATTTCCGATGGCGGTTGACTCGAGCACGCTAGCTCTTGGACTACAAACTCTCGGACTGAGCTTTTTACGGCCGAAAGAGCAATAAAAGTTAAATCCGAGCTTCGAGATATCAGCTTTAATGCCTATTGACATTTTGTCCGTTTTTGTAACGTATTCCGATTTTCATTCACTCTGGCTCGATAAGATTTATGTTTTGCAATTAATTAATTTATGCCAATATAAATATTTTTAATGTTCATTTAGATTGAGAATTTGTGTTCAATGTTTTTTTTTTCTTTTTGGGGCTGTAGTTGTGCGGCATAATAAATAAACTTACGAGTACTTACGTGGGTTTTATTTAAAACAATAACTATAGTCAAAGAGTCCCGACTTGGTCTGGTCACATTGGTAAAAATGGTCGACGTCTGTCAACATAAGCATAGTATAATCAGCCTATAACGCTCCCACTGCTGAGACACAGGCCTCCTCTCTGTGAGAGAGAGTAGGCCGTAATCCACCACGCGGGCCCAGTGCGGTTCGGCGGATGTCACATGTCTTCGAATTTTTGGTTCTAGGACATGCCAGTTTCGTCATGATGTTTTGCTTTACAATTTTGAGAGCAGTGGTGATGAAATTAAATACTCAAAGTAAAGTGCTTGTCTGGGTTCGAACTGACGACCTACAACTCGTAAGTCGCGGTTACCATCACGGGCCACCACTGCTCGACGTTTGTCATCTGAGAGGAAACCAGAAGGCCAATTCACGTAATTTAAAATGTTCAAAATCTAGTCACAGTCTTATCAGCGACAAACAAATGTCAAAAACTTGTCAAAATGTAGGGAAATTAGAGGTATTTTAGACAGATTGAGACTGAGATCAAACTTTGAACGTTCTTAAAATTACGAGAATTGCCCATGCGGTGAAAACCAGTTATGTCATAGATATATTTTATTTATTATATTATTTATTTTATTTATTATATCGATAACTATGTGATCTAGTTACTCCAGTTCGTTAGCTCTTCTCTTACTATGTAGATCGCAAAACAGAACACCGCCCGGGTCAATTCTATGTAAATGTCACCATGAAAATTTAGGTTGATGTGAACTCGAAGTGAATGTCATCCCATCTGACGCTATCAATTGAGAGCTCACTTCACCCAAGTTTTCACATTGAGATTCTCTCAGAATAGCCCTGCAGCTACAGTCCCAAAACCATTTCTTTGCATGTACTTAACATTTTATGTAAATCCCATCCTTATCCACATACTCATAGATAGTGTTGCGCGCACGCACCGCACCCTATGATCAGGCGCACACACCATATCGTGTGCATTAGCGCCGAGCCCAGCCCCCCGCGCCTCCCTCGTCTCCTGCACGCCCCCGGCGGGCGCCGCGCATGCGCCACACAAATTACTTTTTATTATTATAATACTCGCGTGATAGTACCGTCTGTTGTGAAGCAAGGAATTAAAGAAGGCTTAGGTTGTTTCTAGCACCCTTATTTATGAAATAAATAAATATTTGTTCAAACCAGAATTACGAATGTGATAATGCGCATAGAAATCTTCGTCACTGTTCGGCAACGGTCGTATTCCCCGAGCGTCGGAAGAGGATATGTGTATAGAGTGGTTAAGTGCATTTTCTTCATGCATAATTAGAGCTCTTACGATTCAATGATTCGGATGTTTCCGGGAATACTTACGACAATTAGCGAAGATCTGCATGCGCATTATTAATTTGGGAATAGTGTACACTGTGTTGCCTGTCTGTAACATATTGCGTAGCTGGGGTAGCGAGCAACGTAACGTAGCGCATTACGTACGTATCGTGTTGCGTAGGGCCTTGCGTAGCACATCATGTCGTTTAGCGTAGCACTTCGCGTAGCGTATCATGTTGCGTAGCGAATCACTTTTCGTAGCATTTATGACATGTTACGTAAATCAGCGTAACTTATGTAGCAATATCTATTTTTTTGTGATTCCTACTTGCTTTCAGATAAAAGTGAGCCTTCTGTACCATTTTAATTCCCTAGTGGTTATTAATACACAAGTTTTTATCATTCTCTTTTGCTATAGACTTTTTGAGGTAATTACCATTGTCTGGGAGAGTTTTTTGAGTTAATTATGATTATGTAGGGTGAAGTACGGACATCGTTCTGTTTTTTTTTTTTTAATTTGAAGGTGTTGGTGCTATGTCATTAGGGCGGGTGATATTAGACTAAAAAGATGGCACTCATCAATATTATCCACTAATGTCATGAGACGGGAGGTAAAAATAATACGCATAGGCATAAAGAATAATCAGCTTATAACGTTCCAACTGCTGGGACGTCACTGACACACTGCTGGGGTATCCTCTCTCTGTGAGAGAAAGTGGGCTGTAATCCACCACGCGGGCCCAGTGCGAGTTGGTAGATGTCACAATTCTTCTAACTTTTTCATTTCCTTATTTTTTTACTTTATTCTTGTTTTTGTCTTCTTTTGTTCCTCACGATGTTATCCATCACCGTATAAAAATATTTACATGACGTAAGTACGTAGGATACTTTTCAACAAGGTATGTTCTTGTGAAGTTGTGATATAATTCCCGACATCCACGCGGGCGATGCCGCGGTCTAAAGCTAGTGGTATAATAAAGTCACAAGTCCTAAGACAGTAACTTTTCAAAAATATTTCACGGACAAGTCCGCGGAGCAACAGCTAGTTTTTCCTAAACTGCTTGTTTGTTTGTTTGTTTGTTTGTTTGTTTTTATCGCTACGACGGTAAACTTAGCACCTAACTAAATCGTGTTAACGAAACCATAGCGCGCATTTAAACAGGACAGCGCCATCTATAGAGCTTGCCGGTACTATTTCTTGGTGAGTGACAAATTGTTTTTTTTTTTATTCTTCCTAATGCTGTGTGTATTTTCTTATTTGTATGGACCGGATTATTTTAACTAAAAAAAAACGGTATTATAAAATAAATTCTGTGCGTTGGCAAGCGTATCACATAAAAATTACAGCTGGAACGATTTATGTATTTTTTGTTTTAAATTTTACGGAATAAAGTAGTCCAGTTTAGGTTATTTTTTGGAAAGAAATAGAAAGAAGAAAGAAATAAAATACGTTTATTGTCGTTAAACATGACCCAGAGAAAGATGAAAAACACAAAAAAATTCCAAGTCGGGGGAAAATATACGTCACATCCACGCAAAACTTGAATTTTGTTCAAATTCGAAAATGTTCGAATTCGAGAAAAAACTGAACCTTCTATTATAATATAATATTGACAACTAGCTTCCGCCCGCGACTTCGGCCGCGTGAAATTTCTTGAAATTACTTTGTTTTTGCTTAGCGCTGTTTCTGACTTTTTTTCATTTGCTCGACTCCTAAGGGCCCTAGCGTAATGTTAATTAGCCTATAACCTTCCTCAAGAATTAGGCTATCCAATGCAAAAATAATTTTTCAAATCTGACTGGCAGTTTTAGAGATTAGCGCATTCAAACAAACAAACTCTTCAGCTTTTTATTACTGACTAGCGTCCCGCAATTTTTTTTTTCTTTCATACAAACTTTTTTCTGACAATACCGAACACAACAAAAAAATAATTTGCGAAATCGGTTCAGCTGCTCTCGAGATTTGCGCTTAGCAACACATTTAGGGATTCATTTTTATATTATAAGAAGATAATATAGTTATAGGTGATTCCCCCTCATGATGCCAGACGTGCAGACGTCTTTTACATTAAGGGGGAAACGCTAAGGTAGCCCGCGAAATTCAAATTTTCTCACGTTTTTCGCAATTTGCTGGTCAGTATTAAGGTGTACGTTGATTAAAATATGATTCGCGACCGTAACAACTATGTATTTATAGAATTATAATCATTACAATTAGTAATATAAATATATAAATTTTAGCTACTTTCACAGCATTATGTCGTACGGCATTTTACTATGGGGTCGACCTGCTGACATTGAATCCATATTTATTTTGCAAAAGAGAGCTGTCAGAGCCATTTATAATCTACGTCGCCGCGAATCTCTCAGGGAAATTTTTAAAGGGATTAATATTATGACGGTACCTTGCCAATTCATTTATGAAAATATTATGTATGTAAGAAAAAATCTACATCTTTTTAATAAAATAAGCGATAGACATAATTTTAATACTAGAAATAAAGATAAAATACATCAACCATTTTTCAGGTTAGCCAAAGTACATACATCTTTTATGGGGTACTGTGTTAAATGTTACAATAAAATACCTTGGGATATATTGCAATTAAATGAAAGAAAATTTAAAACTTGCATTAAACGTACACTTAGTAAACAAGCATACTATAAATTAGAAGATTATATCCAGGATAAGAACGCTTGGAAACATGCTGGTCCTGCTCCATAGGTCAATCTAGAGTCTAGACAAAATCAAACTGGTTGCTAATTTAATTGTAAATTTATTCTTTTTTACTTTGTTTACATTCTGTAATTACTCTTAACTCACACCCTGACTTATTACTTGTTAAAATAGTTTTTATATATATATACATATATATATTTTTTTATCAAAATCGTTTACTTTTTCCATTTTTGTAAATATGTGAGCACCATGTATCTATCAGATTATTAATTTATATGTCATGGTTTCATTTCTAATTCTTTTACCTATTGTGGTATAGTAATTTTATTTTAGGTGCATCGTCTTCACATATTATTTTATTATATAATGAATGTATGCAAAATATTGTAAAACATTTTAAAAGAGTAACGGTGGAGTTTCTTGCCCATTCTTCTCCATACGAAAACTACCTTTTGGAAGGGGCGACTAGAATCAATTCTATTTCATTGTAATTTTGACGTTCAAAAGTGCCTTTTATGTGCCTATTTGAAATAAATGCTTTGACTTTGACTTTGACTTTGACTTTAATACAACTTGATATGTTAGTGTAATCCTAAAATGTCAAGATTTTATGAAATAGTCATTCGGTAGGATTACTTGGTCCTAGAGAGTTGTGTTGATAACTTTAATGATTATAATTCTATAAATACATATTTGTTACGGTCGCGAATCATATTTTAATCAACGTAAAACTTAGTACTGGCCAGCAAATTGCAAAAAACGTAAAGAAAATTGTATTTCGCGGACTACCCTGGCGTTTTGCTTCCTCTACAACTTAATTAATGGAAAAACACAGTGCAGTTGCCTTTTGCAAAATGTTTCCTTAGCAGTTCCAAGAATTAACACAAGGGCCAAAAAAATAAAAAGGGAAGTATTCGATAGCCCCTTTTGTAAAAACGAATCTAGGTTACAGTCTCAATACAATAATATACATTTTGACCGCGTATTTCTATGAAACAGCAGATTTTTTTAAGTGAAAACTTTTTAGGTGCGTTGGGCATTTTTGGAGATGGGAAAAAACCATTGAACTTGCGACACTGTTACCGACACCGCGCTACATTCGGATGTTTTCGGCTGTCCTCTGGATGAACTCGGTTTTAATGTAAATCCGATGTCAGTGAGTGATGGCAAATTATTTTGTTTGTGTTTTGTTTTCACTTCTGTCGGCACTCCCGGAGTGCCACTGTTTTTTTTGATAGCCGACGAAAAATTGCTACGCTAACCCGTCTAGAATCATGCGCTGAATTCATGGTTACAGTTTGCGTGCGCGTCGATGTGTGATGCGTAGATATTCTATCAATCACATCGCGTTTTCACATAGATGTCACAAAAATCATCATCTGCCCAAACCTTTCCTAACTATTTCGGGGTCGGCTTCCAGTCTCACCGGATGCAGCTGTATACCAGTATTTTACATGAAGCGACTGCCTAACTGACCTCCACAACCCAGTTACTGGGTAATACGCTACCCATTGGTAAGACTGGTTGTCCAGACTTTCGGGCTTCTGAGGACCCGTAACGACTGCCAAAGATCCTTGACAGCTGGTACCAACGGGTCACCAATGGCTTAACGTGCTTAGGCACGGAGGGGTCTTGATATGTACAGATGGTCATCCATCAACGGACCAACCGCGGCTAGCGTAGCGATCCGTGCGGCTGTTATTACGTAGCCACACAAGTCCCTCCTCATCTGCACCTGTCATATAGAAATACTAATTATGAATTAGAAGTAGCAAAACACATTAAAATACAAACAGCAATTATTTATGAGCAATAGCAACACTTTCACTTTATAATATGTTGTAGAAGATAATTATTTTCAGTAAAAAACGTGGGTAATTGCTTCAGTCATAATGGACATAAAACTTTTAATTTTATTTTGTAACTAAGTTATTATTTTTATCTCTTGCCATTTTATTCTGTACAAAATTACTTTATAACATTAGCGGTTGTATAACATTAGCGGCTTTATTTTTTACTATTCATAATTGTATTTGGTAATAATTTGTTTGACTCTATATGCACTAGGTATCTACTTAAAACATTTATTTTTTTTGTTCTTTTTTCATGGTTTTCTAATAACGGACTAGTTTTTAAGTCTCTTACTTTAATACCAATTATTTTATTAAGTACCAGACTTGTACACCTCGGCTTTCACGAAATCTAGGCAAAGAAAATAAAAATAAAATCCTAGTTTTTCTGTTCAAAAGTTATTTGTAAACTATTTCTTCTTATCTGTTTATATACAGGAAACATGTAACCAGTGCGCAAACTGTAACCGTTAATTCAGCGTAAAGCGTAGAAATTATTGATTCGTTATCGACGATCCTGCATACTTATATCTTTTGTTGACTGTACATACCTACCTAAATGATTATATATGTTTAGCGTTAAACGCATTTAGTGCTTTGTAGGTACCTATTTAATTTGACAATGCAAGCAATGCAAGCGGGCCTAAGTAGGTACCTATTTAATTTGACAATGCAAGCAGAGACAGGTGTTCCAATATTTCAAAATAAACAACGTACTTTCCAAAATACCAGTCTGTCTGTCTGTATTACCTAACGTTCTATTTAGATCAAACTACGATAGCCAATCTAATTTAGAACGGAAATGTAAACGAAATAAAATTAAAGCCATGACAGATTAACTGAATGTCTGTAATTAAGTTTTATAGATTGACCCAGCAACCAGTACCTAACAATGGGATTCATTTTGACAGTGCAACAATATTCATTGCCTTATTTACACTGTTAAGCGGACATATTGTTCGATCACATGAAGCAATGTCCTTCAAAATGATTTAGATTGAGACTATAGTGTGTTGCGCAATTAGCATTCTGATTTGACATGGAGATTTCTTTATTATATGTGAGTTAAATATTAAGTTATTATACACATAAACTTTTCGAAATAAATTCTTTAAATTATGGTGAAAACCGCATTAAAATCCGTTGCGTAAGTTAGAAGAACAACGCGATCAGACACAAACACGAAAAGCGACTTTAATTTATAATAAGTATGTTTAGATAATATAAATTGCAATGGATGGACGGAAACAATGGATGGACTGTGTGAAAGATGATATGGCAAGAAAAGGTGTGACTGCTAAAATGACGACTAATAGAGAAGTAGGTAAGGAAGAAAAATACATATGCTTCGCCAAACCCAAATAAAACAAAACACATTTTTCAAAAAAAAAAAAACAACCGAGTTTTAAAAACACTACAAAGTAAAAAAATAACTTTAATTTCGGAAGTCGGTGTCGTTGGTTCCGCATTTTCGTTTATTGACATTAAAAATTCATCATTGAGTAGTTCCGATGGCCATCTGTGGTCTTCATCATCAGCTCCACTTTACCAAATGTTGATTTCCGAGAGCAAATGCTCAACTTACTTTAAAAAATACCCAAATCGCTATAGGTTTGCCTATAAAATTGAGGGTTTCCCTCGATTTCCATGGGATCCTCTCATCAGATTCCAACTTGATGACAATGGGACCACCTAGAGCACATTACCAAACGAAAAAAAAAAATTAAATAGGTCCACAATTGACGGAGAAATCGGTAAACATACATAAATTCGAACAAATGACCTCCTCCTTTTTGGAAGTCGGTTAAAAATAAACAATATATTATTATATACTTACTTAATAAAATAATATAAATTGCGATATGGGCAGGAGAATGATGATAATGATAGACATAGATATTACGTACACTACCAATAGGTACAGACGCCAGCACATCAAGCTACTACAATCTGTCAAATTTCTTTAATACATTTTCAACTTTATCACTAAAACTTAAGGTTCAAAGTTGATTGGGAAAATTTTACAGTTTCGGGTAGCTTGATATGCTGGCGTCTGTACATCACCACTTATGTTAGAGTTAGAGGCCAGAAACTTACCTACAGGGTGAATCGGGACAAAACTTTAAAAAGGATTTTAACATTGAAATAACAAAGTTTGTAGCCAATACGGACTCTAATGTGTTAACTGTATTATAATGAACAATTAAATATCATTAAAATCCATTTTAAAGTTTCGTTCCGATTCACCCCTGCATACTTATTCACCCTGTTACTACTTGTCCATCAATATTCCGAAGATCTATGGTAGGTAGTGTTGAACAATTCACCAAAAAAAAATGGTTTTTGATGATCGACAAATACTTATTCAACGGTAAATTTTAATGAAAATTAAAATAAAGAAGAATTTTTCAAGTACTTACCTACGGCACAGATTGAAAGAAAAAAAAATATTATGAGGGCCGTGTGGTCCGCTGAAAGCACAGACAATTACTGACAAATCCTTTTTTTTTATTAATTTTATCCGTGTGCACACAGCACAATCAAAGAATTATCTCCACATAGCTTTATTCTTTTTTTTTGTCGATGGCCGCAAGCGATTTGCTTTCTGTCCGCGGTGAGGTGTGTCCAATCGATTCGGTTACAACTTCACGGTGCGGGTTCGATTCCCGGGCAACTGACTATTATGTTGCTGGACTGTTGAGCTTTTTTGGTTTAACGGCAGATGCGGTAATAAAGAGATTTACTTTCAAGCTTTAGATTACAAAGAACAATTTAATATATTCTTTGATAGCGGCAACTTCGTAGAGTAAATTAATTAAGAGAATCTCAGTTATTACACACTCAAACACTCCCACAGTCAAACTAACATCCAGATCTTGAGCATGTTCTGTTAAACAGAGCACCTGCCATTGTATCTAAAGGTACACTACCCTTGGTTGCCTGATAGAGAATGTCTAAGGCACAAAGTCCGCCTTTGTACCTTATTGGTGCGAGAAGTTTAAATATTAAGTATAAAAATCATGTTAAAAATGGACCCTAAAGCTTTCATAATATCTATCTTAATCAGTACCCTAATTGTGCAACATTTTTAATCATAATCTTTCTCATCTCATGCTTTTGAAGGATATTGCCAACCCATTGCTTCATAAATGTTCGAAAAATTTCTGCTCAACAACTTAAATAACGCAATGAATGTTGTTCAACTGTCAAAATGAACCTGCTGATAGTGTGATAAGCAATTATCCTGCAAATAAATATTTAAGACCAAAATGAAATCATGATTTGCAAGTAATGAATAAAATACATTCAATCAGTGAACGAAATTTTCGTTCACTGCTTTCAATACGATATTGTACAGAGGCCAGCACATAAAGTTACCCCAATCTGTCAAATTTCTTTGATAGATTTTCAACTTTATGACAAAGGAATAAGGTTCATATTCAATTGGGAAAATTTGACAGATTGGGGTAGCTTGATGTGCTGGCCTCTGTACAAAGCTCATGAATTCTAAATTATAAAGTTGAAGGAGGTAAAAAAAAGCACATAATAAAATTCCCTAGCTATACATATATCAGTCTCATGTTAGCTGCAGCGTGAATCGCTCGCTCGCACAATGCCGATGATACGCTCGCCAAAAAGTGACATACCGGGCGGTTGTAATATTGACAAATTAAATGAGTGTGAACATCGTTGTAAAGAGTGTAAAGTGGTGGTTAACGAACTATTGGCATTTGTGGCCCATAAAATTGACACTATACCTGAAATTGGGATACTGCAGATTTGCCTCAGTACGTATTCTAATGAGGAAGTAGAAACGGCTAGATGTATCGTCTATAAGCTCTTAGCACCGACAAAAAAGCTTATGCGGCGTAAGGATGGTTCTGAACAAAGAAGCTTGCAAGAGATTATTAAGATCATTAAGGAATTTGAGCCTGACAACCTTCCAGTATTTGTAGCGAAAAATCTAAACAAGTTGCCTCCGGTGACATTTGACTACGTGGATGTGACTGCGTTTCTAAAAGAAATGGCTATATTGAAGACTGATGTGGCGTCCATTAAAGCTAAAAGGGATGTTGCATCTAATGAAGCAGTATCCTCCACGGATATGGAGATACTAAAATCGGAAATTGAACAATTAAAACGAATGATGATTGAACTCAATAAATGTAAACAAAAGCAGGTAGAAGCAGCTAGCTGTGGTAAGGAAAAAGGATACGAGCAAGTGAAGGGTACGTCCTCGTGCTCGCTCGCACCTAGTATGGCACCAAGTGTTAAAACGACTGTACCGGTAATGAGCTCGAGTTCAAGGTCGCCCGATCGTCAAACAACAGCTGACTTATCGCATACCCCGCTATACAGAGATATATTAAATAACGCAGTGCAAACAAATACAGCCGATAAATCGAAGACTGAGGATGATAATCAATTTACGTTAGTGGAGAAAAAGAAGCGGAAGAAGATTATCAATTTGTGTGGAACTGGACTAGGCTCGACTAAACTACAGGTTGCTCAATTGTCCACAGCCGTTTACGTGTCGCGATTAAACAAAGCGACCACCATGGATGATATTCGGACATACGTCAGCGAAATGGGGGAAAGTTGTATTAAAGTGGAACTACTTATACAGAATCATGAGACGGAATTTGTTTCTTTTAAAGTGACAATATATAGAAGTAGGTTAGAAAGATTCTTAAGTGGTGATTTTTGGCCTGAGGGCGTCAGGTTTAGGAGATTCCGTGAGTATACGGCGAGAGGAATTAAGAATTTAAATAATTAAGTATGGATTGTAAGTTATCTACTATATCAATACTGTCCTTCAATTGTAAATCGATTAAGCGATCAAAACAATGTGTGCATGACCTTACTAAAAGTAATGATATTGTGTTACTGCAAGAAACTTGGTTGCTACCCCATGACTTAAATTTCGTTAGTGAAATTAATGATGATTTTGGGTGTGTAGCTAAGTCTTCTGTCGATACTTCAGCAGGGATGTTAAGGGGTAGGCCCTATGGAGGCTTAGCCATTATGTGGAACAAAACAAAGTTTCCGTGTGTCTCACCTATTAGTTGTAGCAACGACCGCCTAGCTGCTATACGAATATCAACTGAAATAGGATGTATAATAATTATTAATGTGTATATGCCCGTTGATAACGCGGACAATCTGACTGAGTTTATTGATTGTTTGGGCGCAATAAACGCAATTATAGAAGAAGGTGATACGCAGTGTGTTTATGTCTTGGGTGATTTTAATGCGCATCCCTCCGCTAAGTTTGGCCTTGAGCTGATAAAGTTTTGTACAGATATGGAGTGGGAATGTGTTGATTTTAATTTGCTTGGATTAGATTCAGAAACTTTTACGTTTATGAGCGAGTCTCATGGATGTCGGCGGTGGCTGGATCACTGCATCTCGACAAAGTCTGCATGGGATACTGTGATAGCGGCCGACGTCATATATGACGTCATGTGGTCTGATCACTATCCCTTGCGTATTGTTTGCGATATAACCTGTATGACTGTTGAGACAGCCTTCGCCGATTCCAGTAATCACCAACATGGGATAAAGTGGGGCACGCGCACCAAAGAACAAATTAATGCATACCAAAAATGTAGTTCAGATAAATTAAGTGCTGATTTTAATATTTTTATGTGTGACTGTGAAAACAATATAAATTGCGTACATTATGACAAATATTGTGAATCAATTAACTTGTATTATACGTATATTGTTGATTCAATACAGACTGCCGCTATACTGAGTTCCCGTTTGGATGAACAGAGGCGATGCAAAAAGGTGACTGGATGGAATTACCACGTGCGTGACTATCATCAAACTGCTAGGCTCCATTTCAAGGCTTGGATAGAGGCAGGCAGGCCTTTACAGGGCCTAATTTTTGAAAATATGCGTAGTAGTCGTTCAATTTTTAAAAATAAAATCAAGTGGTGTCAGAAAAACGAAGATTGTATAAAAATTAATATTTTGGCCTTGCATAGAAAAGAAAACAATTTTGTAAAATTTTGGAACGCAACTAAAAAGCTTAATTTTAAACAGAGCCTTCCTGTATCTGTTGATGGATTACAAGAAACATGTAAAATAGCTGATTTGTTTGCTAGTAAATTTAAAATTGACCCCCTGCCTGCGGATTGTAAGCTCAGCAGTGATACCATCGTGACTGAGTCGCTACCACCATTTACGCAAGAAGATGTAATATCTGCAGTGAGGAATATGAAACGTGGTAAGTCACCAGGACATGATGGCCTCAGTGTGGAGCACCTCGCTTGGGGAAGCGCCAACTTATTTCCACATTTAACTGCGTTTTTTAATTTATGTGTCAAATACGCCTACTTGCCGAAACTTTTAATGAAAGCTGTGGTGGTTCCAGTCGTCAAAAATAGAACAGGTGATTTAAGTGCATCTGGTAACTACCGACCAATTACACTAGGTACGGTAATTGGCAAGGTGCTGGAGCGTCTCATACAGCCTGAACTGCAGAAGTATCTACAAATTGACGATGCGCAGTTTGGTTTCCGTCCTGGACTCTCAACAGACTCTGCGATTATCAGCCTTAAGAGTACGATAGCTTATTATACCCACCAGAGAACCTCAGTGTATGCTTGCTTCTTAGACCTGAGCAAAGCTTTTGACCTGGTGAATTATGAAATCCTCTGGGACAAGCTAAAAAAGTCAAAAGTACCACACCAAATTGTAGATCTGTTGGGATTCTGGTATGGGGGCCAGACCAATCAAGTGAAATGGGGTGACTCGCTGTCCAGTGGTTATAGGTTGGATTGCGGTGTTCGCCAGGGGGGTTTGACTTCTCCGGACCTGTTTAACCTGTATATTAATGATCTGATCGAGGAACTCAGAAGAACCCAAGTTGGCTGTCACCTAGGCAATGTCTGTGTGAATAGCTTGAGTTATGCTGATGATATGGTTCTTTTGAGTCCCTCGATTAAAGGCTTAAGGAAACTGTTGTCTGTCTGTGAGCATTATGCTGATGCTCATGGACTGAAATATAACATTCTCAAAACCGAATCTATGGTATTCAGGTCTGGGACAGGTCCGGGGAACATACCTAGTCTTTATTTAAATGGCGCGACCATTAAGGTCGTAAAACAGTTTAAATACTTAGGGCACATTTTAACGGACAGACTTCAGGACGACTGCGACATTGAAAGAGAGCGTAGGGCCCTCTCAGTGAGGAGTAACATGCTCGCGCGCAAATTTGTGAGGTGCACTAAGGAGGTAAAGAACACTCTGTTCAGAGCTTATTGCTTGTCAATGTACACCTGCCAACTTTGGTGCAACTTCACAAAAAAGGTGTACGGTTCATTAAGGGTTCAGTATAATAATGCTTATCGAACCCTAATGAAACTGCCAAGATATTGCAGTGCCTCGAGTATGTTTGCCGAAGCGAGGGTTCCGGACTTTTACGCCATCATGAGGTCGAGGGTCGCGTCTTTTTGGCGAACATTGAGACGCTCCAGTAACAGCATTTTGAGGGTTGTCTCGGACAACTTAGCAAGCCCTATATTTATGCAATGGATCTCTGTTCACCTAAACGGGAACAAAAAATGACGAAAGAATTTTTAATGTATTTTTGAAGACTATGGGTACCTATACTTACCTCTACGTTTTGAATTTTAATTTAAATTTTAAATTTTATTTTTCTTTTTTATTTATTTTATTTATTAATTTTATTTTTCTTTTATTTGTTTCACTGTCAAATTGTATATGGGTATATTGCCTGCAATAAAACAAATTTATTTATTTATTTATTTATACACACACCATTATTTTATCTCGACCAAATCGATTCCCAACCGATTAGCCACGGACATATTAAAATATTATGGGACGATGCAATCTTTTAGCATCATAAACGCTTTAAAATGAGCAATCAAAGCTTTTTCTGGGTCAGTATTTAACGTTAATTAAAAAGGCCGACTCATAATGATAAGGCGACATCAAGCGACCAGACAACAGTAATGTAGTCTCGATTTAATTGGTACTCTATGTGATAAATTGTTTGTTAAAATTTCGTTTTTATTACCCTCCGTGGGACATTTAAAATGTTTACGATTCAATCTTTATTAATTTTAGTGTAGTCTTCAAAATGGCGGACGGAAATTATTTTTTTTAGACGGGTAATTATGTGCCTACAGCTTTAAGTATAATTAAAATTATATAACAACTAGTTTTTTTATGATACCAGGTTAAAAAAACAAGATTAAATCGTAATTGAATTACTGTGATTAGTAAAAAAATATAGAAATAGATCGAAATTTGATTTATGTTGAGTTAATTAATTCAAAGTGTTCAGCCGCGGGGTTCATACCGTCATAACTTTTAAATTATGGAGTAAAATATTCTACAAAACGTTGGAACGGGTTTTCTAATGTATCAAATTATACATAAATTGTGGTTTAGACGTAGTCTTAATTAGTTATTTAGGAAAAAAAGCGATCGGATAACGAAGGTGTGAATTTAAACGTGATCGCTATGTTTGTGATGCCACAAGACTTAATACATACCTAAATAAGATACCTATTGTTTTATACAAAGAGGAACTTTGGAAGATACTCAGTGGCGGATTTAAACATTTGCCGCCAGTAGGCCATTCAAATTTATGCCGCCCCTACCGACCTCTACAATAATGCGTCAGTTTCTAGATAATATTTATAACCCAACGATGTTAAGATTGCACAAGAAATACTTTTTGGGTACCTAATTATATCTCTGATAAGGCGGCGCCTTAATACCTACTACTTACTCAATAATGAACATTCTTTGCCGCCCCTAAAATCTGCCGCCCTGGGGGCCATAAAAGGCCACTTTGGCAGTATCATAAAACAATTCATGTCACGCAATTCATCTGTTTGACAGTTTCACACCTATATAACTCTGAAGGGTCAGGCAGAGGTGAATAGCATTTTACGAATCTCCATACAAAACTGTCATACAGATGAAATTGCGTGATATGAATTGTTTTATGATTCTGCCAAAGTGGCCTTTTTTGGCCCCCTAGGCTCCAGACTGCTCAGCCTGTTGGTAAATCCGCCACTGAGATACTTCCAACAATGTTTTGTTATTATCGGCTTGGGATCACTAATTTGCTTGATAAGTTTGTTCATTATGCGATCGGTACACTTACTACTCGAGTACAGTGGTAACGACCCCGACTTACGAGTTGTAAGTCGTGGGTTCGAACCCAGGCTGGCGCTTTGCTTTGTGTAATTTATTTCAAATTCACTACCAAAACGGCGAAGGAAAAAATAGCGAAGAAACCGGCATATCCTAGACTAAAAATTCGACGACATGGACATCTACCAACCTACGCTACCGGCCCGCTTGGTGGATTACGGCCCATTCCCTCTCACAGAGAAGAGGCATATTTGCCCAGCAGTGGGAACGTCATAGGCTGATTATGATCGGCACTTGATCGGTAGAGGTGTCTAGATTTTTGTGATCTTTGTCAATGACGGCCAAATTCAACATAAGGCCACAGAAAAACATCACCTACAAGAAAAATTATAAATACAAAAATGTGAATCCGAAAGAAAACATTCGTCACACAACTACCTCTAATTACTTACCTAACAAAAGCTACAGAACTTCGTCGGTACGGTGGGCTGCATCAATTGGGTACCCTACCCAAGTTGCTAAATGCTTTCAACGGGAGTACCCAATTGATGCAGCCCCACTGTAGATAATTTACAGAATATTAATAACTAATAATCATCTTCATCCATTGCCCATCAATATACATCTAACATTAATAGACTTAATTAAATACCATCATCGCGGCTCACAAAACGCCGCCATCTTGGATTGCATAGAGGTGCTCATAAAAGGAGTCGAGTTATTAGACGATTTTTAAAACAAAACTATGCTATGTCGAATATATTAAAAGCGCCCGAGTAAGCTTTCAATATGATGTCTAATGAATGCCGCGGGTTTTTTATTTTAATTTATTTGTTAGATTAGGAGGGCGTGGATACGAACTTCTTTGGTATAAGAATGTGAAGATGTCGACGTGTTTCACTATAGATATTATCAAAGTCAAAGTCAAAGCATTTATTTCAAAAAGGCACATAAAAGGCACTTTTGAACGTCAAAAATTACAATGAAATAGAATTGATTCTAGTCGCCCCTTCCAAAAGGTAGTTTTCGTATGGAGAAGAATGGGCAAGAAACTCCACCGTTACTCTTTTAAAATGTTTACTAAAATGATTACTTTTTCAGTCTTTTAAAATACCTATACATGTAAATCACACTTCGTTCTTAAGAGTTTTTTTTTCAAGATCGTGTTTTTCTTCTTGGTAGCAGTGACTAATTGGAATTACGCTTTCGGAAGTGATAATATAAATTATGTCAACGTGGTGTTGTAAGTGTGGTTTGGGGATAGACAGCACAGCAACAGGAACACACGAGCCCCCCAACCCAATCAATGTTCCGGCAAATCAGGCTTATACACACGTGACGAAAGTAGCATACCCTGTCTATTCAACACCTGAGTTAATAGATTTTATCACTTGCTTTAAATATTTAATTTATGAATGACACAACAATCCTTTTAACTTTAATTGATTTTAACGTAACGTAGTTTATGAGTTATCGACGATAGATAGATAACTCAGATGCATTTCTGCAGTACTCCAATAATTGTAAACAACGATAAGCTTATCGAATCGGAATCTGATTTTAATATCAGTTTTATAACTTTTATAATGTATTACCCACCATTCGCAAGCTTTGTAGTGTTTATTTTAAGGGTTCATAATCAAATCAGTTAATATTTTACATCGTTTGATATATCCATTAATTAATTTTAGTTAATCTTTTATTTGTTAGGTCTAAATAAATAAAGACAATGATTATTTTTTTTACCAATTTTTAACACTGTCTCACTATAATATGTATATGTATAATCAGATCGAAAATCAGCTTTTCAATTAAGTAGTGAGCTTGAAGTGAGCTGTCAATACTGTCAATCCCTGGCATCAGGTGGAATGACAGCTCAATTCAAGCTCACTTCACCTACGTTTTTTCACGGTGCGATTATTACAGAATACATCGGCATTTTATTCAAACTTCATATCCAGTCATAGCATAATCTTATACATTCGTGGTCAAGACAGAGTGACTTAGGCATATTTTTTCTTATCGATTAAAAAACATCTCTCGGTGGGTTTAATATCGATATCGGGTTAAATAATTTGAGCTTCGAAAGCCGTTTTTGCTGTGCATGGCTGAGAACCTAATCGATGTTTCAAGCACAATGAATGGGTTTATTTTTAGGCTAGTAAGTAACCAGAAACTTTTTAAGAGACGTAAGTACCTAGTATGACTTTGTAATTTTGATACTTACAATATAAAAAATCTCATCTCATACCTACCAATAAGAAAAAAATACTGCTATGTTTCCTGGTGAGATGAGATTAAAATGGATCAAAAAAATGATAGGAAAATGTATAACAATAGCAATTTCTTTAAAAAAAAAACGCTGGTTTACGGGTATAATGAAGGGCAGCGGGATTGTCCGAAAGGGTTACCGCTACCCCGGAACATAAAGGGCTACGGAAGGAACACGGATGGGTTTTAGTCAATAAGAGTCTGACACTCCCTGTCCTCACACTCCCGGTCCACCCAGAGCGAGGGGGTCATTTAATGAATTCCCATCCTTAAAAAAAAAGGGGCATAATGAAACTCATCAGTGAAATAAAAAAAAAAATCTCAGGCATAGATAATATTGTAGTTAAGACTAGCTGTTTGTTACTCGCCACTTCGTCCGCGTCGTTTTTTTTTTTTTCTAAAATAAAATTTTCCTAAGTTACTCCTTATTACATCAGCGATCTGCCAGTGAAAGTCCCATCAAAATTGGTCCAGCCCTTTCAGAGAATAGCCGGAACATAACAGAAGACAGACAAAAATTGTAAAAAAATATATTTTGGTATATGTACCGTGTATTACATCCTTATGCATTTAGTAAAAAGCGGTTATAATATTATATTATTACAAACAGACACTCCAATTTTATTTATTTTTATGTATCTGAATAGATGTTGTAGCTTGGCCAATTTGGCAGAACCAATAAACAATACATATCACGCAATTCATCTGTTTGACAGTTTCACACCTTTATATTCCTGAAGGGTTAGGCAGAGGTGTACCTGTAGCATTTTACGAATCTCCATACAAAACTGTCATACAGATGAAATTGCGTGATATGAATTGTTTTATAATTCTGCCAAAGTGGCCTTTTTAGGCCCTTTATTAGAACTTTCAATAGTTCCTTTTTTTCAAATCGTAAACTCCTCTGTCTGCCACCAACCAAACAATCAGCCTATAATGTTCCCACTGCTGGGACTCAGGCCTCCTCTCGGTGAGATTGAATGGACCGTTATCCACCACGCGGGCCTAGTGTGGTGGATGCCACATGTCTTCAAATTTTTGGTTCTTGGACATTCCCTCACGATGGTTTTCTCTGTATGCAATACCTACAATAAAAACTTCTCGGAGTGTGGTCTAGATCTTCAGTCTAGAATTAGATAGTAATAAACAGGAGCCCTAAATAATCCATTCGAAGCGTGAACAACTCAACCCGGACTAATATCGTAACCCGCGCTGAGACGGCGCAGGCGCACACAGTAATCAAATAACGCACAAAAAACATCGAAATCATCACTGATGAGGTGCGGGGAGGCGGGGCTGAGGGAGACCAGCCTTTTGATTTTTCGCTGGATAAGCGTGAAGACTTTTCAGCTTTGATCTGTTCTTGAGAGGCTGTTTGTGGCTAATCCATATAATTTTATCTTCAGGTAGTGTGTCTGGAAAATAATAATGTTACCTAACAAAAACTACAGTTTCAGTAGTTGTTTCAGTTTCAATGCATTAATACTTAGTGGAAAAAAAACTAGAGGATGATCCACTGGACAAAAAGATTAAACTTTTTGGTAAATATGCAATTCGTAAGTCCTATGATTCATAAACACTTAAAAGTAATTCATTTACTTACGAAATGTCTGTACGGAAATGTGAGTTATTCGATTCTTTTTGTGTGTATGCTCATTTTTGAACTGGTATAGTCATTCACTGTTCCTAAAATGGAAGAAAAATCGAAAGGAAACGGATGATAATAGATATAGAACGTAAACGTAATATTTTAGAATCCATGTGACATCTACCAACGCGCACTGGGCCCGCTTGGTAGATTACAGCCCACTCCCTCTGAAAGAGAAAGACAGTAAAATTTGAGGCACATAATATTCACACAATAACAAAAAACTTAAAAATACTTAGTAGCTTCCTATTGTGCCTCACCACGGCTGCGCCAAATAGGCCCAGTTCTGCATAAATGCCGGACAACTAGTGCCTGACGTTGGTGAAAGGAGGCCTGCTTTGTCCCAGCAGTGGGTACATTATAGGCTGACTATGCTATGAGTCATTTTGAATTATGGAGGCCTACCATGATCTATTTAAAAACTATTCAAAAGCAAGACATTTCAGTTTAGGTTCTTAAACTGCATCGCTCGCAGTCGTACCATGACCGTTGAAAGTGAATGAGCGTTAAGAGCTCGTGGTAGGTATCCAGATCTCACGGCCTAAATTGAATCGTTAAACTGACGTCATGGTACGAATTAGAAGAACAGTTCAGTTTAAGTCCTAAAGTGGATCGCGTTAAGAGCTCGTGATGGTAGGTATCCTGATAAACGAACTCATGGCGAGCCTACAGCGGGGCGGGGTGCGTGCCGTTCCAGCCGACTTCTCGGAACTAGGAGGCGATTGTAAAAAAAATATAGAAATAAATTATTATTCCTTTCGTTATAGGTGTAAAGTTAATTTACACTTTTTGTTGCATCGTGTAATCAAAACTTTCTAATTGTTTTTTTATTTCGCAACTTCTGATTATTTTTGTAGTGGTGTACACCATAAAAGAATCAGTTTAAGGAAATGAATGTATTATAATATAAATAATATTATAATGTATTATAATATATATATTATATATGAAGCAATTTATTCAGCCGCTGGGTTGTATAAACTACCAGGATATATTTCCTGGTAGTTTATACAACCCAGAGATTTCTGCATGCCTGTGTCAGAAAGGTGAATGAAAACTGTATGATTATGTATAATATCCGCTTAATTAGCAAGCTTTGAGTGTGGTTGATTGGTGTTATTTACTGTGTATGGAGGTTACTAGTTATTTATGGTATGAAGTACCTATGAATATGGTGATTTGTGTGTAGGGAAAGGGTTTTATGAAGAAAAGCACAGAAAGACAAGACTAGGCATTTATTTCAATTAGGCTTGTCAGTGAGAAAACTAGTTGTCCGTTCCCGAAACTAGGTCATCATGAAGAAGGAAGGACAAGCAAACTTCATGGCAGC
Organism: Gortyna flavago; assembly: GCA_963669345.1. Lineage (NCBI taxonomy): Eukaryota > Metazoa > Arthropoda > Insecta > Lepidoptera > Noctuidae > Gortyna > Gortyna flavago. The sequence goes on from OY770144.1 coordinate 2,420,252, forward strand.
TTGTTTTAAAGTATCGTACTTATCAACATATTGTACATTTGCATAAACAATTATCCTTATCATATTAATTAATCTCTTGTTCCATTTCTCAAAGCTATAGGCAAGTTAGCAACTATAATATCAATTAACTTACGTGAACCGTAGTCCATCTTTCACCACAGTTGAATCCCAAGAGAGCCAGCATTGGCGGACCCACCTCCACAATATTCCTCAAGTACCTCTAACATTCCCGCCATTTTAACAATCATATATTTGCACCAAAATAACTCTTAATACTGACTGTAATAAGTAAATCTATTTTGGCAGAACTATTTTAAAACGATAAAAGATATTCAATGTATTTTTATAACAATTTATCCGACTAAAATTAGCTAAAGTCTCCTAAACATAACATTTACTGAGTTTACTATATTTATTATTTATAACCACATAAACATCAAGAAGTGCACATAAAATTAGGAAAATATTTTAAATACAATGTTTAATCCTGTTACCCTTACATTTTAGAAGAAAAGTAAAATAAGTTATTGTGTTTATTTAAACAGACTCACAGATCTCCGGTTTCGTTCGGAATTCATTGATTATTTCATCTAGAAACACTCTTGACAGTTTAGCAAAAATGTAGTACATACTAATTCCATGCAATTTAGGAAAGTATTTACTAATTCCATACAATATTTCTACATATTCCAACACGGCCATTCTGATCTGTGCTTCGTCCCGAAGAACATAGGCAATAGTAGACAATACTTAGTAGTTAAGAGAAAAAGTTTAAGACAGACTAAAAGTTTTATTCATATTTCAAAATACATTAATAATCATCAATCATTGATATGAAATCTGTATTCATACCTTCTACATATCACATTCTAACCACGTTGATGTTTTTTGCTATAACATCCCTGTTTTCACTGATATCCTCTTTGATATCACCTCCCTATCCACATTGATATCCTCTTTGATACCACATCCATATCCACACTGATATCCTCTTTGATATCACCTCCCTATCCACACTGATATCCTCTTTGATATCACACATTATCCACATTGATATCACATCTCTATCCACACTGATATCCTCTTTGATATCACAGCCTATCCACATTGATATCCTCTGATGTCACATTCAACAAAATAAAACCAACAAATTGATAATCGACATAAACGAAAATGATTACAAAACGTACACACACAGCGTCAGTATGGGCTAACTAACCCCTCAAGTTTTAAAATATTAACACTGCTACAACTTTTGAATTAGTTACGAATGATCTAAAGAATACCTACTTCGTAGAGTTAATTTTCTTTTATTTTTTTTTACTTGGATTCGAACTATCGCATCACCGTACGTCATCATACTCATACGCAGTTTGACAAACTAGCCAGCGAGCCTCTATCAAAAAGTATTCTGTGCAGCGAGCCCAGAAATTGTTATCTACTATGGTCCGAGTCACTTTATCTTTAGGTCTTTGTCTAATTGATATGTTATAACTCGAGGGTATCCATAAGTTTTACTTACTTACGTCTTCGTTATAAAATTTATCCACACCCTCAAGATACAACTACCACGTTTGACGTATACGTTCACTTAAAACGACGAAGAGTAAACAAGTACGATTTACCCATTACATATATGTCTATATATTTTTGTTATTAATCTTATTTCAGTTTGTGTTGGTTGGCAAGTTTATGTCTAGTATGATAACTGCAAACAATTATCAAATCAAATTGAAAAAAGCAAGTCTTTGTTAACTAATAGCAGTAGTAATTAATATTAAATGAAATAGGTGTATATATAAATTATTAAATGATCAAGTATTTCATTTTTCTTGATTTTTAAGTTCATTATGAATATTACTAAAACAAAATAGAAAAATGCTCTATATTAAAAATATAGATAAAATGCATGACAAAAAGCACATTTCGTGCCTAGGGTTTGAACCTTCAATGACTTCAATCTATTATCTAATGCACGGCAAGCTGTCTGGAAACCTCCAGTTTATTTAGACGTTGAATAAATAATTGTAAATGTTAACCCTATTATTGTTTGTTGTTATACTCAATAAAGTATTAACGTTTTATTGAAAGAAAAATATATTAAAACAAACTGGAAAAAAAAAGAAACTTACAACTTATTTGTTCACTAACACAATAAGTACATTCATTATAATAAAATGGTATATATATTTTTTGCAAAATACGAAACCAACTTGGGCCTATCACGGATTTGAACTAGGGATTGGATGAAATTGTTTATTGGTTGAAAATATTCATTAATATTTTTATTCAAGTATCTGCCACATGTTGAATATTCTATTATCTAATGCATATTGAAATTGTTAACAACAAAATCACTCTCAATTAATCAATTTGTACCTATTTTTCTGTTCTGTTTTTTATATATATATTTGTACATAAATGATTAAATAAATAAAAATAAATGTACCATTATCCAATTGAAATATTTGTTAAAAATATCACTTCCTTTGTTTAGAATAAAATATCCCCAACCGTAAATGTGTTCTATCGTAAGAGAGATAAGCATACAATTGAATACACGTAACGGTTTTTTTTTTTTTTATTATTAGTTCGACGTTGTTGTGTTGGATGAAGTTGATATGATATGTTTATTCGATAATGCTAATTTTGTTTGTTGAATATCACAGTTAATTTTAAATATTAGTTCAATTTAATGATTGATGGTTATATTCATCATCTCTAATTGGAAAGCACATGTCTTTTGGGGTAACCACATAATGGAGCTGTGTGTACTTGCTTAAATAAGGAACATAATAAAAATAATGTTGTAAACAGTAACAGTTCAATCAAACACTAACCATTATTCATCAGATAAATAAATTATCAAAACAGCACATCGCTCAGTCAATCTGACAACACTCATAATTTCAGATTTCGTCATGGTCACTTTGAACAGTTGACACCAACTTTACTCTCCAAGTAAATGGTTAAAAGCCAACACCAAATTATCAAGTCCCGCTGCAGCGGTTCAGACAAAATTAGAAGTTTATTTTGACAACCCACTCATTAACCACTTTGTCAAGTCTAAAATGACAAAATAACCTTTGACTTTGTCACATTCATATAGTGCAATTCCAAGTTAATAAACATTTGTTTTGATTATGTAAAACTATAAATAATGACTTGTTCGACAACTCTGGAATCGTTGTTTGTGAAGCAACCAATAAATAAGTCACAATAAATTTGTCTAAAATATCAATTAAAGAAATGGAATAACAAATATTAAATTGCAACCTTTGAACTATTCACAAAATAATAAATTAAATTTGATAATAAAATATTCTTGAAATGGAATGTTAGCATTATTATGTCAATGTCATTATTGTTCGACAGCTGACGTTCATAGTGTGATTCACAGATGGTGTGATGTACTCTGTGATGTAATTTATTGTTTTACAAAATCTCCTATCGAAAAGCACTCTGTGACAAAATCAATAGCTCAATCAATAGGTGGATCAATCACGCACAATGGTCCATTGAAAGATTAAGTGCGGAAACCAACCCATACCATAGAACATAGGTGGATCAATATTCAATGAGATATTCTGCTATAAATTTGAATAATCTCACACAGCTATGCTGACCATTACTTCGCTCTCGAAGTATGTATTTAGCAAGACCAAAAACAGCAATATTTGTGATAGTGACCGATTCAAAAGTTTCAACTAAGTATAATAAGTTTCTAGTTTATGTGATCAGAAGTCAATAACAATTATTATTACTATGTAACTAAACAACCAATCCTCTAATGGTGACAAAATAGTCCACCACCAGTGCCAACCAGTGGTGTAAAAGTGTTACGTTTTATCAAATATAATAGTTTCAGAGCAGTACTTAACTCTTCACATGTCGAGCATACATGTGTACCGATAACAATAACATTTTCATTGTGTCTGCTAATTAGACACACAACAGGTTAATAATCAGTTTTCAAAATAACTAATGTAATAATTCATCAATTTACCCAGTTTATCAAACAACCAGTATTGATTATATGAATAATCAAACTATACATCGCTTGGCCAATCTGACAATAACATTGCAATTTATATTGATATGATACATTTTCTGTTAAAATAATTTCAGTTTTTGACATGATCACACTGAACTGTTGACACCTAAAAGTTAGAACCCAAAACTAAATTTTCAAGACCCACGGTAACGGTTCAGACCAAACTAAAATATTATTTTAAAAATATTATTAGCACAGAATAACTAATGGTATGCTGTTAATAAGCACTTTAAAACGGATTTCGGATAATTACGTTGATTGTCTCTAACTAATTATGTCAAACTTTTTGTAAAAATTATTGAATTGGTATTGTTCTCAAGTAACATGTTATGTTTTCATTGAGAAAAAGTTTCTTTAAATGTTAAAAGTGAAAAACAATAAAATTTAGAGAATGACTGATAACCTTTAGGTACTTATAATATTAATTGTCTAGTGTGAAATGTGTGTGATCACGTTAATAAGTTTTGCAATTTTACCCTAAATGTATCTTTGAAAATAATTCATGGATACTAGAATCTACATCTCACTAGAAACTGTAACACCATATTTTTACCTGTGTAGGTACCACAATAAAGAATTTCAATTTACATCAGTATTTCAGTAACATAGTTTCATTTCTGAAAACTAGTACTTAACTAACACACTATCAATCATCTGCATTGGTTTTATAAGCATAGCTTCAATAACTGTTTTCAAAAATGATTTCAGTAATATATATGTCAATAGTTTACAAGCTAATTTTGGGTAATTGATGACCTTTCAACTTACATAAATTATTTATTAATAGGTAGACATTTTTTTCATTCTTATGGGAATCTTTTTATGCAATTTATCCACCATCATTTTGAAGTTTGAACCTTTTCTACTTAATTGAAGTTGGATAAAATACCAGTTGAAGCTTAACTCTTAATTACAGACATATTGTTCTTAAATTCATGTTTTTATGTTACCACACTTCTATGATACACCATCAGCTGCAGATGGTCTCAGATTTCAAAATAAAATCAAAGCAGAGCCTATAGAGGCCTTACCGACTTCGCTACTTCTCATTGCTGGAACGGTTACCAATACTCGTACAGTCTCTGCATTCTCGACCCCTAAGACGACCCACTGACCCTCGATGCTCGTACAGCTGCTCGCAGCTCCGCAGCCCAGACGTCTGAGGCGGCTGCGCGATGTCATCGTCTTAGTGGCCCAGGCACCGATTAACAACAGCTTCCAGCCGACCATCGATAGCTCCAAGATTAATCATGAAAATAGAAAAATAAAATCATTAGTAATCTGATATATGTAAGCTGGAGCACAATCCCACTTCTGATGTCAGAAAGGTGAATGAAAACTGTATGATTATGTATAATATCCGCTTAATTAGCAAGCTTTGAGTGTGGTTGATTGGTGTTATTTACTGTGTATGGAGGTTACTAGTTATTTATGGTATGAAGTACCTATGAATATGGTGATTTGTGTGTAGGGAAAGGGTTTTATGAAGAAAAGCACAGAAAGACAAGACTAGGCATTTATTTCAATTAGGCTTGTCAGTGAGAAAACTAGTTGTCCGTTCCCGAAACTAGGTCATCATGAAGAAGGAAGGACAAGCAAACTTCATGGCAGCTTGTTTTAAAGTATCGTACTTATCAACATATTGTACATTTGCATAAACAATTATCCTTATCATATTAATTAATCTCTTGTTCCATTTCTCAAAGCTATAGGCAAGTTAGCAACTATAATATCAATTAACTTACGTGAACCGTAGTCCATCTTTCACCACAGTTGAATCCCAAGAGAGCCAGCATTGGCGGACCCACCTCCACAATATTCCTCAAGTACCTCTAACATTCCCGCCATTTTAACAATCATATATTTGCACCAAAATAACTCTTAATACTGACTGTAATAAGTAAATCTATTTTGGCAGAACTATTTTAAAACGATAAAAGATATTCAATGTATTTTTATAACAATTTATCCGACTAAAATTAGCTAAAGTCTCCTAAACATAACATTTACTGAGTTTACTATATTTATTATTTATAACCACATAAACATCAAGAAGTGCACATAAAATTAGGAAAATATTTTAAATACAATGTTTAATCCTGTTACCCTTACATTTTAGAAGAAAAGTAAAATAAGTTATTGTGTTTATTTAAACAGACTCACAGATCTCCGGTTTCGTTCGGAATTCATTGATTATTTCATCTAGAAACACTCTTGACAGTTTAGCAAAAATGTAGTACATACTAATTCCATGCAATTTAGGAAAGTATTTACTAATTCCATACAATATTTCTACATATTCCAACACCTGCAAAACAAACAGAAAACCATAGACATTTTGTAATCTGTCGTTAAAACTAACACTCCTGCCGTAACAAAAGGTACTCAAAGCTTCTCATCTAACAAAACTCCAACACAATAGCACAAATAGTAACCCAACATCAAAAATTATAACCCACAAAAAACCTTCACACATTTTATAAAATCAAAAACTGGCTGAATCGAAACGCATCGGCCGAGACATCATCTCGAAAAAAAAAAGATATAAAATACAAAATGGAGGCATCGCTTTGTGGCGGGCCGCCATTACTGAGTCCATTACGTTGGTCGTAATTACGAGTCATTAGAGATGGGCCCGCTCCCGACCAGCGACCATTACGACCAACAAGATATTGCCTTTTAATATCTCTGCATTGGCATCCTTGTGTGGTGTGTTTGATTGTTTGACAGAATGAAAAAGCTGTCTGTTGAGGACGCGGAGTTGAATTTATTGTTGTATCTAGTGGCTAAAATGATGTACTTAGCTACTCAAATTGAAGATAAATAAGTACCTACCTAAGTTGCAGTTTACAGACAGTTTTACTAGGTATTCTTAATAAACCATAAACGTTTTTAAAAACTACTTATAGCCTAACAATACATAACAATAACTAAGTGAATTTTATGACCCCATCTTTTGACTTCACTGATATTATCGTCATTCGATTTTCATTTCGGAGCACTCATAAAGATGAATCCGTAGATAATCCTTTTACTTTTCCTTGAAAACATTTGCGTTCTTCACAACTTTATAAAAGTATCGAGAATTATTTTAATTGCATCTACAGGTTTAATAAGTTAGCGCTCTGACATTTTAACAACCCAATGATTGCCATTAAAATGGTTCAATACAAAAACAGAAGGGTCCAGTTGTACAAAAAAGTATGTAATTCCATACAAAAATATCCCACGCGATACCGCCGAGATACCTTTTATTGTTATTATGTGTCATCAAAATAAGCCAAAGTTTGGCGTCACTAAAAAAATAATTAGCTTCGTGTCCCCGGTTTTCCGACAACAGGATAGTTTATACGTCACGACACGATTACGATACGACTCGGCCGTTGCACCAGGCATCCACTGTAATCTTCTGTCAATAATATTTGATCAATTTAACTTTAATTTACTAACGGTAATAAATGTAATGTAACTTAGCGTAGGACTATAGTTAAATAGCGTTTCTTGGTCCTTAGCGTCATGTTGCGTAGCGAAGTATTGCGTAGCGTATAATGTTGCCAAGCTTAACCGTAGTGCTGTGTATTACGTTGCGTAGATCAGCGTAACGAAGCACTGCCAATATCTATTTTACTTTTAGCATACAACAACTTTAGAGGCTAATAATAGGATGATTATCGACTGATGCATCGTACATTGGCAGTCAAAACTGGGCTCAAACTAATCCTTTAGGACCATGAATACAGACACTAAATAAAATTCTCTCAAATTCAAAGTATTTCACATAAACACTTTGGAAATGCCAGAAGCTAAGTGTCGCGATTCCAAATGATCGTTTCCTATAGAGAAGAACGGGCAAGAAACTCAACAGTTACTCTTTTAAAAATAATTGTCTTCTAAGCACTGTGTTGTTCTTGTTATATTACAGTGTCTGAGAGGACGCAGTGTAGGCCTGGCAACAAATAGGAGTCTTTGTGTCGGAGTCGTTACGTAAGGTTAAAACAAACCTTGATTATAGGTGTAATTTTGTTGGAGGACGCCAGTTTTTTGTGCCACGAACATTGTCATTCCGCCGGGATTTCCGACTAAATAGATAAACGCTTCGTTTTTGTAGATAGATGACATTTTTGAGTACCTTTAATGATGGGTTGAATATTTTGAAATTGGACTCCATAGTACCGGGCTATGTGCGGTCTACCACACAAAAAGTTAGGTTAGTTAATGTTCCAGATATTTTAATAAGTTAGGTAAATTCAGGGTTTATAAATTGTGCCGATTAACGATAAAGTTTATAAGTCAGAAATGCACCTACCAACATTAAATGATATTTAAGAACAGAAAAAATTATATTATTAAACATTGGTAAACTGTAGGTAGGTACTACTGAAAAAAACGCCTTCCATTTAGCTTATCCTAAAGTGTGAGTAAACTGAAGACTGAAAGCTCTTTACAATAAAAGTGACTGCTGAAGATTACTCAGTGTTCAAGTAACTTTGAAACTATCGAAGTATGTCCTCTTCGAATATTTTCCGAAAAGTATTCTAGGTACAATTTTTTCAGTGAGTGTTTGTTCGTGATTGTTTTTTAATCTTAACCTAGGTCAAATAAATTTATTTTCTTTCTTTCCATTCGTCTCTTTGACCGAACAGAAGCTCCAGATTCGCATAAAAAATAACTTTAAGTAGTTAAAGCATCGGTCATCGCCAAGTTGTGTAACTGGTTTTCTTCAACGCAGCATGACTTTGCTGTAATCGAATCAATGGTACACCACACGATCTGCTGTCACCTCGGAATAAAATGCGCGATAGCATCTGTAAAGATTAGGCGCGCGGGAAAAGAAAGTTGCCTGATACTCCTGATAGTGATCATTTTATCTTACAGCTTATTAATCTCTTAATTTATTGATTTCATGGTTTATGCTTGCTTGCATTTGAGCTCGGCAGGTCGAGGATGGGTTATGAAATCGCGGTATAAAGTTAAGGTCTTCAAATCACTGACAGACAACGTACAGCTTAAACCGCTGGGTCCAGTTGCACCGGAATTCCTTATATAGCGAATGCACTATAGAAGGATTTTTGAAAATTCACCCCTTAAAGGGGTTAAATATGGAATGAAAGTGTGTATGACACTTGCTGCATTTTCGCGAATGACAAATCCCATCAGGCACACTGCTTGAATTAAAAGAAAAACGAAAATGCACTAGGTAGGCATGAGCAGGCTTTGAAAACCATGCCTCTGAACATAGACTTATAAAAAAAGATGGACTTCGCGCCACGGATATCGAAAGTGAAGCACAGTAAATTTGCGGCGGAACGCTTGTTACAAACACGCCTCACGTTCACATTTATATACATCATAGTATGCCGACCGCCCGCCATTACGTGACACGACACCGTCAATCGTCAATCACGCACACATAGATCGGTATGGTGCTTCACTTTCGATATGCCTGGTGCGGAGTCCATCTTTTTTTATAAGTCTATGCCTCTGAATATACGGTTAAAACTAATGCATGAACTCAATGACAAAATTAATGAACAACGTTCCTGACACGACCGATTTATATTTGCTTCGAATAAAAATCAACTGCCACCGTTTGGACCCTACACCATAAAAACATCTTCACCAATAAAATGAAAAACTATAATAAATTAAATTAAACTTTGCAACACACGTCATGATGACATTGCGGTGTCCCGACGGCTTGCCCATGCACAAGCGGCGCTCTTTGAACGACGTGTCCGCTAGGGCTGCCGCAAACGATAAATTAACCGTACTTATTTTAATTACAACTTAATTATCTCAACTCCAATCATTTTATGCACAGTTTTAGGCTTCCCGTTAACTTTTAATGACTTAAATATTTTTTTAAACTGGTCATTGCATTGCATTTTAGTAAAATGCTGTTCCGACGAAATTAATTACATATTTTCCACGCATACATTTGTGAATTTAATTTTGTTATTTTACGACTGCTTTCCTTATGTTGTCGGGTTGTAAAGTTTATTATTAGTTTTGGTAGTTAATATTAATGTTTATTGTTTTTGTAATATTAGCTTTCTTATTTATGAATGCTGCAAACGGTGTCTTTACGTTTACTGCGATCAGATAGGTAATGTGAAAGATGTGAAAGTGGAGAAACTTTATAAAGTACTCTTTTTTAAGAAAAAGTTTTTAGTTTCGTTTAGTTTATTCTGTCATGTGGCGTTGCTACATGACCAATTGCGATACACAGTTTCAATCATTCCGAGAGTTTTGAAGAAAACTCCTTATACATTGCTTCCTACGTTTGAAAAAATCGTCTGCAATAAAGCAATGAACGTGACTGAAACGGCACTGCGATCGATTGCCATTGTATTTGTGTTACTTTAAACTAATACCCCAAAAAACAAAAACTACATCAGCCCTACACAATTTACAACATAGCCCTTGATACAAATTCAATCCTCCATGACGATCGATGTGACAACCCTGAGCTGAATGGAAACAAAACGTCCCTCCTTGTCAGCCCTGATGCACTTCCTACACTTGAGTTACCGTTGGTCACATCGGTACCCAGAGCATGATGCGTGTCTTCGAGTAAAATTGTCTTTTGTTGGTTCGTGATGACACTGACAAGGGACACTCACATGGCATGGGATGGGAAATCTGAACAACTGAACTGGTATTAAAA